>CM075676.1:2725000-3975000 GCA_037962975.1 Clitoria ternatea
AGCGTATTGAGGAAGAAAAGAAACCTTAGAATTCATTCGGATTTTGTAGTATGAAGGTATATTTTTGGATGGTATCCTGTCACAATCATAAATTGCTAAATTTTATAATATAAAATCTTATTTTTTAATAAGAACATTTACGTCATCCAAGTTAAAAAAAATAAAGAAATGGTAGTGTGGGTAAAAAAATCTATGACACAAGGAGAAAATCCCCTTTACAAATTACCATGTTGATACCAACGATGAGGCTATTGGCATTTTAATATCGCCTAATCATTTTTTTATTTTTACATTATACACTATTAATGTCAATACACATATTGAAGTACCCTTGATCCCTCCCTAAAATCATAAATCTCAAATTAGTTCAATCAATGTATTTTTTCCAACACAATAACTAACATTAATCCAAATAGATCCTAAGTGAATTATGTAACACCCTCTTATATACACGAGACATATATATATTCTTCTTGCTCTCTTTTTTTAAAAAGATATACATATTTATCACTTCTTATCTCGTGTATACAAGGACGTATATACATCTGATTTTCTTTGAATTTTGAAAGTAAAAAGTTTCAAATTATTCATAATGATAAAATGAACTTTCAGAAAATTATAAGTGATCAAAGATTACAGTATCATATCTAAAGAATAAGGTTTATTAAAGTTTAACATTTACATTGATTTACAATCATCCAACTTAATATTGTATTAAGGTAAACTAAAACTAAAAATTTAATACCTCTACTTCGACTGTAACCAATTATTTCCTTATCTTCAAACCATGTGATTTTGAATACTATTCTTGTCACATCTCTTCTCCTATCTGATTGAGGATGAGCCCAATTTACCCTCTTGTAATTTCATCCTTTCATCTTGAACTGCTAGCTATATATCATATAACATATATTTTGGACACAAAATTCAAACAAGAAGGAGTGAGAAACAAAATATAATACTTTACAGATAAGACATAAGCATAAGGGTTTTCACAATCTAATATAATAATTTCAATCACAATCATATACATAATCAATTATGAATGTAGAGTTTTCATAACATAACAATTATATTTTCATTCACAACCACCCACATAGAATGTCACAATCACATGAATGTCATGTAATGTTTTTAATACTATCATCTTATTCATTCTATACATGTGGGCCCTTAAAGTTTTAGTTTGCACTGGGCCAACCAGGAGTTTACACTGTTCCATAAATTCTGGATAATAATAACATAAATGCCTTCATGGCATATGAACAGTTCAACTGGCGTGGAAACACTTAGAGACTAGTCAGACTGAGAAAGTTTTTATTGTGAAAGTACCCGATACTAGGGAGCGACCCCAGGTCACCTGAAGCGCCCTTTCACACCCTCTCATCCCAAGGCTCGTAATTAAGCCTCCTCTAATGTATTCTCGGTTTCTATAATCCGTCGCCAGGCAATATCACATCTCATTTCTCTTTAATGATTTATGATGCATGAACTATTCACATATTTAGTTGGTTAAGACTTTTAGAAACTCAATTATTAAATACCATAAAGGTTCACAAAATCATCTCAATAAACTGTACATTCCCATAAGTTCTTCTTTGAACTTCTGTTATACAGAAACAAATTTATTACAGTCTTCAAATTCAGATCTTACCAAAATTGAGTTTCCAAGCCTTAAATATCTCAAAACTTTCTCTTAAAAAAAAACTTCACATATTTACATAATCTTTCCAAATTTGAATCTTAACTAGATTGAGTTTAGAAATCTCGACCATAACAAAATATCCTTTAGTTATTTCCTTAGGGAAAACCAATTTAAATTTCTGATTTCTAAAAGAATATATATATATATATATATTTTTAAATCATTATAAAAATTTTCTTTAATTCAATAATTAATTATCTCAACCTGTGATTTTCATAAAATAGCTTCTTTCTAATACTAGATTTTATTCTAGAGATTAAAAATAAAGTTAATAAAAATTATTTCTAAGGAGAAATAAAAGACTAGAATAATGATAAAATACTTTCTCTTAGAATAAAAATTTAAAGAGTAAGGTAAGAAAATTCTTACTGAGTTTTAACTTTCCGTCATGCTTACTATATGCTCAAACTCCATATCAGAAGGTCATCAATCATAATAAAATATTATCAATCACAATATGATCAATCATAATCAAATAATGTCAATCACGATCAAATAATATCGATCACAATTAAATATCAATAATAATTATAAACAAATCAATTAAATATAATTCAAATTTTAATGGTTATTTAAATTATTAAAATTGATTTTGAGTCCTTATAGTCCGTTCCTTGTATAGGTCTATGTAAGTCCATATAATCCAGTCCTTGCATAGGTATAGTTCAGTTCGTATAGGTTATAAAATCCAAGTCCTTACATAGGTATGTTAGAGTTAGTTAAACCAGATATTTAATTTAAAATTTATTAAAAATTTTAAGTTAAAAAGTTAATATTTAAAATAATAATATTTTCAAATTTAAAAGGAGTAGGGGACTCCTCCCATTATTCTTATGTCTTTTCATATTATACTCTTATCTCACTCCCCCTTACCTCTTGTATACTGATTCGTTATTGTAAATCCGTGCACGCCTCATCCCCGAGTTCTAAAACATACCAATTTCATTTTAATATAGTTACAAGATGAAAATTAAGATCACTACTTAAAGCAGAAATGGTAAATTTTGAATAGTGAATAGTGAATAGTAACAGTAAATAGTAAAACGTGAATAGTAATGGTAAATAGTAAATTGTGAATAGTAAAGGTAAATAGTAAATCATGAATAGTAACAGTAAATAGTAAATCGTGAATAGTAAAGGTAAATAGTAACAGTAAATAGTAATTTATTATTTGAATAGTAATTTACTATTGAAATAGTAATTTACTATTGAAATAGTGTTTTACTATGCAGAATAGTAGCTTAAAATAATATTATTTCTAGTATAATTATAGACTTTCTAAAAACGATATAAAAATAACCCTAAAAAATATAAAAGAGATGTATTCGTACCGTAAAATTTTAGCAGAACCTTCTTCCAAAAAAATTTATTTCTCTCTCTTACTTCCACCACTATCTCATTAGCACTACTATATTAAGAAAACTTAATCTGAAATTGTGAATTCTAAAGAAGAATTCCTTCGGTATTTATAGGAAAAAAAATTACTATGCATTCCATTATTTTAATATAAAAGTACTGTGCATTTTTTGAAATTTAAAATCTGGTTACAGTGCACCTTTTGAAAATTTCATACATGCACAGTGTTTTGCATAGTAAATGTCGGCAGAATTATTAAGTCAAATAGTAACCTTTCATTCAGTATATTTTAAATATTCAAAATTAATCTTTTTTAAAATTTAGTGATATTATATTAGTTCTCACTAATTTTATGATAAGTAATATAAAGTTTAAATTTTAAAAATCTAAAATTTTCTGTTAATAAAAATTTATTAGTACGTTTTCAATTTTTTTACGATTGGTAAAAATCAAGATTTTACTCAAACCGATAATTTTTAGATAAGTCTATTTGAAATGGATTTTAGAAAATTTTCTTATAATTTAACTTTACATTCTTGTAAATATTTTTAATTTTAAGTAACTTTATATGAATTTAAAATTATTTAAAATATATTATTTTATTAAAATATTTCAAAAATTTCAAAAAATTCTAGAAAATCATAAATATTATGTAGATCAAAAAGTTCCAAAGAACTATAGTCTAATTCCTTCAAAATTTTATTTTAAAATTCTAATAAGAGTTAAATCTTAAATATGTAAAAACATAAATATAAGAACATAAAATAAAAATGGTGAATAATAAAGATATTAAATTTTTTTAATATAATTTTCTTAATTAGTGAATACTAATTAAGTCATTTTAAAATTCTCATTCAGAAATGTTTTTATTTATTATTATTATTATTATTATTTTAAAAAAACAAATAATTAAATATTAATACCAAAATTTCAAAAAAAATGATAATAATAAACTAACTTATAGTAAGTATTTCTCAAGAAAGATATATTAATATCTATTTTCTATTTGTGTTGAAAATGGGATGTTACAAATTAGCTACATGGTACTAATCCTAGAACAAATACTTTGCCCCAAGTTATTTGTTTTTCTCTGCTTGTGTCTCTTGAGAAGTTGAAATGGACATGAATAGATGCAAATGCATTCACTTGTTGGTTACCAACTACGGTTTTGCTCAATCCTATCCTCAAGTGATCCCTATTCACTAGCATGTAGTAAGCCAAACAAGAAATTAAATTGTTTGAAGATGTCGAGAAAACCTTAATATATACTACCTATAAAAATTTGAATTGTTTTATTTTAAAATACAAATCGTTTTATTTTTTTTATGTATTAAATGAATAATTCTTTTATACTCTTGATTTATTGTAAATATAAAATTACGAGACAATAATATATTTTCATAACTCAACATTTCAATAATTTAATATTAGAGTCTTTGTAAAACTATAATACTCCCTCTGATAGCTTTTATAAGTCTCTAAAAATAAAAATGATGTTATTTTTTTATAAGTCCCTAAAAATAAATTAGAAGTATTTATTGTATTTTTTTAATTTACCCTTAAGAATTTATTATTTTCAAAAACATGTATAATTAGTATAGAATGATGAAGTCAACTTTAAATGAAAGTATAATTAAAAAGAAAAATAATTTTTTATAAAATTAAAATAATAATTACTCTCAAAAAAATAAAATTATATGCCTTTAAAATAGGGGTTTCTAAAATGTAAGAAAGAAAATATTACTCTCCTAAAAGACTAAAATCATGTAACTTATGATAATTTTGTCAATGTAGATTTTTCCAAGTTACCATAAACAAACCACGGTTCCGGCTATAAGGAGATCTGAAAGCGAAAGGAAACACAGTAAAATATTAAAAACGATAAAACGTCGCCTGAGAGATTCGAACTCTCGCGGGGAAACCCCATGTACTTAGCAGGCACACGCCTTAACCACTCGGCCAAAGCGACGTTGATGAATCGAAGGTACATTAAAAGCTACACTATCTTAGTCTTTTATAAGATCCATAACATTCATAACCGTGCAAATGTTCTCACTAAATTCCAAATAATGTTTAAATGGGGCATTGATTACAGTAATCCAAGGATAAGTCATGTGCATACCAACATGGATGATTGAGCTGGTGTGGCAACCATACATTCACGACAAAACATAATGCAAATTGAGCTGTTCCGGTCATGAGATGGTTGGCAAATTGTATCATTGCATTGCACAACACACTAAACACATACAATTATACGTTATATAAATACAATTATGACAGTGGCATTGCACAACAGTACATGTTTATGATAATGCCATTTAGAATACTCATACAATGTACTATACCATTGTATAATTTATTAAGCAACAATCTTGGGAGCCATATTTTGTAACTTTAACGAAATTAGTTCTTAGAAAAAAAATTGTTAACATATTTTCAATGACACTGGTAGAGTCTTACATTGCGGTACATAAGTCTTGAGATTCTCCTACTTGATGAACTAGTCTTTTGGGTTGGATTCTCGTCATGTACATAAGTGCTATCAATTGATGTTTTCATTGAGAGAGTGTGTCTATGGAAAATGTTACCTATTAGTACTTATAGATGAGTGAAGCCGTCAAAAGAGAAAAAACTATCATTCGGTCAATATTGATAGAGTGAAAACCGTCGTAGCCTTGAAATTTTGGATTGAGCTATCCTCACGTGCTTAAGTTCTATAAGACACACATTGTCCTTTTGGTGCAATTAGTTTATGATTTTTTTAAGAGCTTATGATTTTTTCAAAAGTTACAAAAGTTATTTGATGAACACAAAAAGGAAAGAGTTTACAGCTTTTGAACTTTTGAAAAACTACTTAGGGTGGCTTATGTCACAAGTTTCTTCATTAATTACTTAGTTATCATTTTTACTTTTACAACTTTTTAAAAATAACAAATATCACATAATTAAAATATTATATGTCTTTCAAAATTATTTAACTAATTTTACTAAACAACTAAATTTTAATAAGTATAAACTATACTAAATAGACCAATAGTTCAATACACTGGTGCAGCCTGTAGACCTATAAGTCTTAGAAGATACTAAAGATCAAGTACAATAATCAATAGCAGAGTTATGAAGTGAAATACTACAATCTAATTTTATGTTAACTATTAGAAACAATCTTATTTAAGACTTAATTAAAATCAAATTTTTTTACTCTTTACAAAAAAACATGAAAGATACTTAAAACTTTTATCACTTGCTCAGATTATGTGGCCAACTGCGCTACAACTATTTTTTACAGTCCAATTTAGACAAACTTATCTAAAAATACTTACCACACAAAAAAAATATAATACAATAAATTAAAGAGGTGAACTTCTCTAGAGTTCCAGTAGCTGCTAAAATGGCATTGTAAATAATAAATTTCATTAAAAACTCGTTTAAATTCCAATCTTTATGCAGACCTTTCAATCTTCAGCAGGTTAACATTCATCAGCTTCTTTCCTCTGTGACAATAAAGAACTTTTTTAAAAAAATCTTTCACTTTCAATAACTTCAAATGAAGAGTAAATCTATTGCATAAATACAGGAGCAATGTGGGTAGCTCTGTGAAGTATACAACCAAACTTTACACAAGGGAAAGAAATGGAAAATGTCCAGAAACTTTTATTGTGAAGTTCAAAAAAGTGGATTAAGAAACATTTTCCTTCCCTTTCCCTCGTACAAAAATTTTAAAGACACACAACACTGCTACGTATATGTAAAGAAGAACTCTGATTTGCTTATATTTACTTAAACCAAAGAAAAACTTTTTCTGTTTCCAGAGTGAAGCGATCGACTTGCACTCTCAATTGATGCTCTTGGTGGTGGTCCAGTGCGGTCAAGAGACTCTCGTCGAGCATCTGAATATCTTGGAAGGAGCTTACACCCGAATTTCCTGGCAACTAATCGAGGAGAACTAAGTGAACTTTGAGATTTGATCACGTTTTTCATTTCTTGCTTTATTTTACTGAATTCTTCTTCAAGTTCTCCAACTCTAGACCTCATTCTTTCCATATCCACTTTTAAAACTTGATTTTCGCGCACCATGGTCACCCATCCATCCATTTGTACAATTTCACCAGCCGTGTCATTGGGGATGGTTACAGGAGCCGCGGGGGCAATTTCATTGTCCAATGCATGGAGACATCCAGCTAATGCTGTTCTGAGTTGCAGCTGTTCAAAGAACAGCACTTGAAGCACAACTCTGAGGGGCAACCTATCATTTTGAGATGCATGAGTACAGGCATGGATTGAGAGTTTTTGATAGTCAATGACACTGCATAGCTCTTCTTTCTCTTTATCTGAGAGCCAAGGATGTGCCTGCACCATACCATAAGCAGTTACTAAACAATCCACAACCACAAAGAAGTCTCTATTTAAAATGCAGCTCATGAAAATCAAACCTTGAAATATATGTCCAGTGCCCTATAAAGTCCATCATGCAATGATCTTGATGACTCAGGGAGGGCCTCTGCAAGACTCCGTATCTTCATGGGTTTTAAATTTACATCAGAAGCAATTTCTGCAATATAGCTATCTATCAGCCTTGCAACTTTCCTTAAAGATTCAGATGATGGTGATGCTTGCAAGTCAAGTGATTGAGGAGAAAAAGAAGTTATGTTTGATTCTGAAGACACAAAATGATGGACAATCTTTTCAATACATTCAGTGTTGTACAGTACATCACAATCTGAATAATTAGGAATCAGAAGACTATCAAGAGTTGCCAGTTCCAACTGCATCCCTATCCTCCTCTCTAAAGAATCCATGCATGTTTGATTCACATTCAATATCAAAGCCACACGAACAAGTCCCAACAAGAAACGGCAAAAGGCTTTTTCCTTCTTTTCAGGAAGAAGTTTCTCAATACTTTCCAATAGAACTCTCTGATCAACAGCAGCAGGTGTCAAGCAGAAACTTGCAACTGTTCTGGTCTTACCACCTTGTACACCCTGCCACCGGTCCAGGCCCGGTAAGTACTTTCTACAATAGTACATTATGGCACCTGCAATATTTTCAGGTCTTATGCCTCTCACTTGCATTGTCTTGATAAGCTTCTCAAACAAATTCACACTCAAATATGAGATGTCTTCAAACCACCAGTCAGATTCTGAGCTCCGGATTCTAGCACCAGTATTTATTCCATTCCATAGAATGCTTCCACCAGGGCTCTGTAAACTCCCATACATCAACATGGGCCATCCAAACAAACTTGGATCTGTACAAACCATCATAGATAGGGCGTTCAAACACTTACCAAGTAATTGAAGCTTTTCGGCCCTTGGTAGAACTGGCTCAGAACTCTGGAGAGCCAAAATACAATCTTTCCAGTTTTGCAGTATATTTTTATGGAGAAAACTCTCTGATTTTGACAACAAGTTATCTTCTCCAAATTCATCTGTCATTTCAAGGTAGTCTGCAGCACAGTAGACCAATACTACATTTCTGGCTGACAGTTCTATGCGAGACCCATAACAGAAGCTGGCCACAATTAAGAAAGTTTCAGGACCACCAGGGAATTCTTCCAGCACCATGCTCAGAGTTCTCCCAGAGGCATCCTTGGATTCTTCATGTTCTCGAGCAATTTTCCCACATTTTGATACAAGGGGGAACTGCATCACCACAACATATCTTACTCAAATTCACATGCAACCATATAACTTAGTACATTTTCTTATCAGTCATAGAACTAGACCTTGTATCATCCCAGCTCTTTGCAAGTTATACAGCATAAGAACCAAAATAAGAAACAAAAAACGAAGTGGTTGCAATGTATACTTTTTTCAATGTCTCAAAACATTTGCTTGTCTCTTAATTGAATTGGTTCTATTGGGAGGACCTGGCAAACTAATTGATTAGGAAAAGATACATGACAGATACCTGACTTCCAAAATGACATAATCATGTTGGAAGTTACAATGTTGTGGTTAGCATCAATGACACATTTGGAAAACTAGATAAAATTTAGCTTTATCACTAATTGAATGTATTATATAATTGCCATCACTAAATTAGATACCAATCTGCATTATTAAAGATGCAGACCCAAGAAGACCCAATAATTTTTATGTTATGGCAATCATCTTAAGTATACCAAATGATCAGGGAAACAATCCATCATTTAGATAAGTTTTCTCTTTTCTCAACTTAACCTGCAGGTATTTCGATTAAAGCCTAAAAAATATACCAAAAAGACAACTTTGAGAACCAGAGAAACAAGTTCTAAGTACCAACATAATAAGATTAAGACGTACATAAAACATACATCGTGAAAGGTGTGATATTTGCAACGAGTTCTATCTCTAGTATGAACCTCATCTAACCATTTCATCTAGAGAAGCATGTTTACTGCTTAATGTCACTGTCACTCAAACTAGCAGCAAAAGCACAAGCCATTCCTCAAAACAAACAAATGTAAATCAGGAGCCAATTAAATGGTTTAGAATTTGAATCAAAGTTCAAAGAAAACCACACAGAACATGAGGGGAAGGAAAGGTACGCTAATCAAATTCCAAAGAAAAAGTATCAACTATGTCATTTCCTAGTCCCAACTCCCAAAAAGATGATATGTTTTCCAGATGATCTTGGCAGAGTGGAAAACAAACATTGAAGCTCAAAACAGCAAGTGTGTATATATATATATATATATATATATATATATATATATATATATATATATATATATATATATTATCCATACACATTAGTAGAAGGAACAATGCTTTTTTTTTTTTATATATATATATATATATATACCTTATGGAGATGAAAAGTAACTCCCTCAATGGAAACACTAATATCGCTGGGAAGTTCAGCATTGCAAAACCTACAAAAACCAAAGAAATCACATCAAACTTTTTATTATTATTTTGAGATACACATAATAAAAACTATGGTGTTCGTAACCCAACAAGGATTTTAGAAAAGACCATAAAAGCGGAAGTTGAATTGAATTTGAAGTTTTGAGCTTCAAAACAAAAACTTTTTGAGAGAATTCATATTCCATACCAGTCATTGCCTTCTTTACGAAACCCAGAAAGCTTCCCAGCTGGAGCCATGAAGCAAAACACCCTCTTTTCCCTTTCAGTCACTCTCTACCAACCCAACAACATGTTTTGGTCTAAATCCTTGCCCTTTTAAATTGAAGAGAGGAAAAGCGAGAAAAAGGGAAGAATGAATGATGAAGAGGAGTAGAAGAATGAAAAGCGACCCACTGAGTCAAACAAGGTCGTGTATGGAACAGTGAGTCTTTACAGCTAAGAAACCCCCCCCCCCCCCCAAGTGTTTCTCTTAATCCAAAAGCCAAACTCCAATCAAATACTGTAACAACACTCCTATTTTCATATAATGCCTCCACCACCCCGACAATCAAAACAACATGGACCATACAAATAGAACCAACTAGTAAATATCAATAAATAGGAATTTAATGGAATAAATTATTAAATTAGTCTATGTCAACTATCTAACATATATATCAAATTGAAAGATGTTATTATAATTTAACATTTATTCATTTAAACATGATCTTAGATATTTAAATGTGTATAGAAAAAAAATAATGAGAGAGGTAACACTCAATTCAGTTATTTTTATCTTTGGATTAGTCTTCAATTTCAAGAAAAAATATCTTAGTTCACTCCTAAAAATTTAATTAAGTGTTTTTAGTTGGAGTTCTACTAAAAGTATATTAATGTTAAAACTTTCTAAAAATGTGATTAAGTAGAATGAATTCATCTTTCTATAACTAAATGTTGAATGTTTGATCTAGTTTTAAAATTATAAGTCAATTATTTTATCTATCAAGATATATGTCAAAAAATTAATCATAATAATCATAAATATCCAAAATTAAATTCTTGCACAAGCATGCTTAAAAACAAATCAAATTAACGTATATGAAAAATATGAAAATCAAACATTCCCTGATTAGTTTGTTATGATTTGAAAGCTAATTCACTCAAACTTTATATATATATATATATATATATATATATATATATATATATATAGAGAGAGAGAGAGAGAGAGAGAGAGAGAGAGAGAGAGAGAGAGAGAGAGAGTAGGGAAAGAAGGTAGGTTTGGCGTAAGAGAAAGTGAGGCACAGATCACGACGGCAAAGACGGTCGCATAAAGTAGAGGTGAAATAATAAAAGTGGCATGGCTATATTATTATGTTTATGTTACTCTTAAGCAGAAAGGGAAAGAAAAGCTTAGTAAAAATAATAGTAGTGTGTGTGTGAGTGAGGACCCTCGCCGGCCGAGAAGAACATTGTTTACGAGGTTAAGCAGTGGACATCATTTTTGTCCCCCTCCGTGTCTCCAACCTCGCTTTCTTTCTCTAACTTTTTTAGTTAATATAAAATGTAAACAACTTTCTTTGCCAATCGTGGTCCAAAAGAAAGACTGGTTTACGTTTATGATTTGTTTTGTTTTTATTTTCAGTATTAATTATAAAATTTACAAATAAATTAATATACCCTTATACCCTTAAACTATGGGTTCATAATAATGCCCTTATGGTCATTTGAGGTTGTAGTTTTCGAGTGGGACACTCGTATACTTGCTAAGAGTAGATACGTTGGAGTATTAGGGAAATTTCCAATACTTGCAGGTTTAACTCAAAATTTGGGCCATTTCTATGATTCTTATCCATGTACTCATTGGGGAAACTTGGAATGTGTCTTTAATGATATACATGGCGAATGTTTATTTATTTTTAAAAAATTGAAAAATTTTAGCGGTAAATTTTTGTTTGGTACTGTTCTATAATTTAAATAAAAATCGAGATGGATGACCTGCACATGTTTTATAGATAAAACTCTGCTTAAATTTTGTGTTTTTTTCATTGTTTTGTTAACTTCAATTGGGAATTGAATTTAAGTTAAAAAAGTGATACTTCTATGATTTTTTTATATGACTTTTTGAGTTTCTTTTATCCCGTATATAAAAGATTATTATTATTATTATTATTATTATTATTATTATTATTATTATTATTATTATTATTATTATTATTATTATTTCCATACGTTAAACTTCTTCTTGATATTAATGAGAAATTGTTAATTGCACAGGAGAAGAATAGAGACAACTTTTATTCAATACTAACATAGCTATTTTATAGGCAATACATAAGTTGAATTATGCAATCTAAAAAATAAGAGAAACTAATCACAAAAATATCTCAACTACTTCCTAATGACTAGGAACAAACAAACCATAGCAGAAAAACAAATAATGAATATGGAAAACTAGTCAAACTTTAACATCTTCCCTTAAACTGACATATGCAATATCAATTTAGGAAATATCTTCAATGAATATGAAGCTTCACAAATGCATCATATCTGAGTGGCTTGGTCATAATATCTGCAACTTGGTCTTTACCTTCTTTGCATAGATCACACAAAGTGAAACCGAACATCAATATGTTTGCTTCTTACATGTGGAATTGAATTTCTTGACAACTTAATGGCAGAGCTATTATCACAATAAATCACAGTTGGTTCTTGTTGTGCATTTGTTCAAAGCTTCAAGTAGCCTTCGTAGCCAAATTGCTTGTGATGTAGGAATGATGATCTAATTCTTCTTCTTCTTTCTTTTCTGATAAAGGAAAAATAAGGATTAGGGTTTTACAAAGGGAAAATAGGGGAAAAGGAAAGGGGGAGACACCACCTAGAGAGGATAAGTCTCAATCTCGCCACCTAAGGGAGGAAACCCTAGGATAAGAATTTGTCGAAGTTTAAGAAACCCTAGCTAAAATGAATGAGGAAAATTCAACTCCACTAACACTAAAACGTATTCTCTCAATTCAAAGTGGGAGTTTTACAAAAGATAACATGCATATATATAAGCTAAAGAGGGAAACACCACTTAACCTAATGGGTTTCACTCTCTCCTAAGTCCAAAAACACTAAAACTAAAGAAAACTAAGAAAGGTAGCCAAAATACAAGGCTCAAACTCAAACATAAACATGAAATGGTTATTATAAACTTAATTAATTCCTAAAAAATAATATTTATAACAAAAAGGACAAAGAATGGCCAAAAGGAGGCCTAAATGAGGCCTATGTCAGCTTGGCATGTATTTAATGCTACAACAACAAATTCGGCTTCAGTTGTTGATAATGTTACTATTACTTCTTAGAGGACCATGCAACAACACCAAAATTCACCATGAACGTAGTCTCAGATGTGCTATTTCTATCATCAATATCACTTGTATAATCACTATCTAAGAATCCATAAAACTCTAATTTTAGTTCTCCACCCATTTTGTAGAGAATTCCAAAATCTACAGTCCCTTTTATCAAAGAATTCTCTTTGCAGCTGAAAGATGAACTTCAGTTAGATTCTCTATATATCTACTTATCAAACTAACAGAATACATGATATCTGGCCTTGTTGATGTTAAATACATCAAGCTCCCAACAATTTGCTCATAGAGTGTAGTATTTACTTTTATCTATGTTGAATGCTTTGAGAGTTTTAAGCCAATTTCAACTAGAGTAGTCACTGAATTGCAGTCTTTCATCTTAAACCTATTAAGAATCTCCTTGGCATATTGTTTCTGAGATAAATACACCAGCAACTGACTGCATCACTACAAGGCCAAGAAAATAATGCATCATTCCCAAATTTGACATATTAAATTCCTTCATCATGGATTTCTTAATTTCAGCTAACATTAGTTTATCATTACTGAAATAAATAAGATCATTAACATAAAAACACACATATAATATCTTCCCACCATCTCTATATTGAATATATAGTATGTGTTCATAAGGGCATTTAAGAAATCCAACCTTGGCAAAGTAAGAATCTATACAACTATACCAAGCTTATGGTGCTTGTTTTAGTCTGTATAGTGCTTTATTTAGCTTATATACCTGATTCTCTTAGTCTCGCTTTATGTACCCAAGTGACTGATAAATGTACACCTCTTCCTTTAAGTCACCATGCAAAAATGTTGACCTTACATCTAACTAATAGATAGGCCATGCATTGTGAGCAACAATGGATATTACTAGTCGAATAGTATCAAGCCTTGCAATAGGAGCAAACACTTTGTTGTAATCAATACCTTGTTCTTGTTTGTATCCCTTTGCAATGAGTCGAGCTTTGTATTTGTCAACTTTACAATCTTCTTTTGATTTGGTCTTGTACACCTATTTCACGTCAATCATTTTCTGCCCTTTGGGAGGTTCTGTTGACTCCAAGGTATTATTTCTTTCTATCGTTATAATCTCTTCATCCATTGTTTTCCTCCATTTTAATTTCTTGATAGCTTATTCAAAAATTATAGGATCACAATCTGTAAAAGAGCAAAGTGCACGAGTGGATCCTTAGATTGATCAAATCCTATTATCTCATAATCACTCATCCACGCTGGTCTTTTTTTAATTCATGGTTCTCTAGCAGTTGCATGTAAACCTTGCATTGCTACTTGTTGGTTGAGTTATGATTTGTGGCATCACTATTTCTAGACTTGGTTGCTCTTCTTCGTCTTCTTGACCTTCAAAGTCTACATGAACTTTTTTTGGAGAACCAGCTATACTCCAATTTTAGAAAGTATGCTCGTCAAAGATGACGTCTCGGTTAATGATAATTTTTTTGGTGATAGGATTATATAGTTTGTAAGCTTTGGAATAATTACTAATACCAAGAAAAATACATTTCTCACCTTTATCTTCTAACTTGGTCCTTTTCTAGTTTGGAATATGGGCATAACAAATACACCTAAAAATTATGAAATGATCCATGTAACATCCTATTTTCTACTTAAATAAAAAAATAGATATTAATATCTCTTTAATGAGAAAATACTTATTATTAGTTAGTTGATTTTTAACTAATTAATATTTTTATAAAATTTTAGTACTTATATTTAAATATTTTTTTAAAATAAATTAAAATAATAATAAAATAAAAATATGTTTATTTAACAAAGATTTTAAAATGACTTAATTAGTATTTACTAATTAAGAAAATTATATTAAGAATTTTTAATATCTTTATTATTCACCATTTTTATTTTATGTTCCTATATTTATGTTTTTATATATTTAAGATTTAACTCTTATTAAGATTTTAAAATAATAATTTGAAGGAATTAGAATATGATTCTTTAGAACTTTTTGATCTATGTATTATTTATGATTTTCTGAAATTTTTTGAATTTTTTAAATATTTGAAAATGACCAAAATACCCTTAACCTTTCATTTAATAACCAAAATGTCACTGCCGATATCATCGCTTACTTATTGCTTATATTATCGGTTGGTAAATACTTACATCATGAATAGTCACTGATGGGTAAATACTTACATCATGAATAGTGACCGATTGGTAAATACTTACATTATGAATAGTAAAATAAATAATTAAGTAATCTTAAATAGTAAAATTCTCTTCCTATAAATAGATGACTCATTTACAATATTTCCATACCAAAATTAGAGAGAGAATCTAGAGAGATAGTGCTTAAGAAATTAGTGGGAAGTAAACTCTTTTGGTAAAAAGAGATTCTACCAGAGGTGCAAGGTAATAATATCGTCTATATTCTTTTTATGATTATTTAGTTTATTATTTTTAGCACTAAACCATTAATATACTAGTACTATTATGAATAAGTTACTACGATAAAAATAAATTACCACTATGTTATTTTTACGATTTACGATTCACTATTTACTGTTACTATTCATACTTTACCATTTACTGTTATTATCCAAAATTTATTATTTACCGTTATTATTCAAAATTTATTATTTACCGTTATTATTCAAAATTTATTAGTTACTTTACTATTCAAAATTTTCTATTTACCATTACTATTCAAAATTTACTATTTACCATTACTATTTAAAATTTACTATTTCTATTTATGATTTATCATTTACTGTTACTATTTAAAATTTACTATTTACTATTACTATTAAAAATTTACTATTTATCATTTCTATTTACGATTTATCATTTACTGTTACTATTTAAAATTTACTATTTAACATTACTATTCATGATTTAATATTTATTATTACTATTTAAAAATTACTATTTACCATTACTATTGAGGATTTACTATTTACTATTATTATTTACTATTACTATGCATAATTACTATTTATCATTTCCGATAGTAATCTTAATTTTCATCGTATGCATATATTGAAATAAATTAGTATTAATATTTTTTTTAGAACTCAGAGGCACAGAGCGAATTCACTTTTGGTAGCAATTCCAGGTAAAGGAGGGTGAGATAAAAATATAATATGAAAAGACATAAGAATAATGGGAGGAGTCACATACTCCTTTTAAATTTAATAATAATATTATTTTAAAATAATAAATTTTAAATTAAGTATCTTGTGTAACTTACTATGAATTACCTCTGCAAGGACCTGTACTCTTATAACCTATACGAACTGGACTAAACCTATACAAGGACTTGGACTATTATGACATGTATAGACTGAACTATACTTATGCGAAGACTGGATTATATATATGGACTTATATAGACCTGTGCGAGGAATTGACTATAAGGACTCAAAATCAACTCTACTAATTTAAATAACCATTAAAATTTGAATTATATTTATGAGTGATATTTAGTTGATTTGATTTGATTATAATTAATAATATTTGAGTTTGATTAATGATAATTGTGATTGATAATACTTGATTGTGACTGATGAGTGATTGATGATCTTATGATGTGGAGTTTGATCATATAACAAGCATGACGGAAAGCTAAAACTCACTAAGAATTTACTTATCTCCTACTTCCTTATTTACTTATTCATTTTATTCAAGTTACTTTTAGGAAAATTTCTTAAGTTTTCAATGAAACTACATAAGTTTTTAGAAATCTCTTTTTATCTTTTAATATATATATATATATATATATATATATATATATATATCCTTACTAGAATTAAGATTTTTAGTTAGTCAGAAAGAGAAAGAAAGAGAAATTATTTTATAAAAAAAAAATTATACTAATATTTTAATATATATATATATATATCATTTTCAAAATGTATAAAAATATTATACAAAATTTTTCAGTACTAAGATTTTAAAGATTGATAATTCTGAATTCGAGTTGTTAGTAATTGATTTTGAATTGACCTATAAACTTTCTAAAGAAGGTTGTGAAATATATTTAAGGCTTTGAAACTCAAATCACAATAATATTGATTTGTGAATGATAAAGAAAACTGTATTGAAAATTCTTCTGCACGTGACAGAACTTATTTAAGAGTTTGGAAATGTGCAGTTTATCGGGGTGGCTATGTTGTTATTTGTAGGCCCCGAAGATATAATTTATATTTGAGTTTCTAAAAGTCTTAACCAACTCAATACGCGAGTAGTTCATGCATCATAAATCATTAAAGAGAAATGAGATGTGATATTGCCTGAGGATGGATTATAGAAACCAAGGATACATTAGAGGAGGCTTAATTGTAAGCCTTAGGATGAGAGGGTGTGAAAGAGTGCTTCAAGTGACCTGGGGTCGCTCCCTAGTGTTGAGTACTTTCACAATAAAAACCTTCTCAATCTGACTAGTCTCTAAGTGTTTCCATGTTAGTTGAGTTGTTCATATGTCATAAAGGCATTTATGTTATTATTATCTGTAATTATAGAACAGTGTGAACTCCTGGTTGGCCCAGTACAAATTAAAACTTTAAGGGCCCACATGTATAAACTGAATGAGATAGTAGCATTAAAAGCATTACATAACATTCATGTGATTATGACATTCTATGTGGGTGGTTGTGAATGAAAATATAATTGTTATGTATGTGGAAACCCTATATTCATAATTGATTATGTATGAGATTATGACTGATATTATTATGTTAGTTTGTTAAAATCCTTATACTTATGTCTTATCTGTAAGATATTATATTTTGTTTCTCACTCCTTCTTGTTTGAATTTCTGTGTCCAAAATATATGTTATGTGATATATAGCTAGCAGTCTAAGATGGAAGGACATGTAATTACAAGAGGGTAAAGTGGTCTCATCCTCAATCAGATAAATGAAGAGATATGACAATAGTAGGATTCCAAAACTCAATGGTTCAAGGATTAAGAAATGATTGGTCACAGTTGTAGTAGAGGTATAGTTTAGTTTTACTTTGCCTTATTACAATATCAAGTTAGATAATTGTAAAAAGGTAAAGGTTAAACTTTGATAAACTTTATCATTCAGATATAATACTGTAATCTTTTATCACTTATGATTTCTATAGATTTATTTTGTCATTATGGACAAATATTGAAAGAGAATTTTTTTTTTTACTTTTAATGTTCAAAGGAAATCAGGTATATATATATATATATCCTTGTATACGTGAGATAATGAATGATATATATATATATATATATATATATATATATATATATATCTTTCTAAAGTTTTTAAAAGCAATAAGAATATACATATCTCATTTATCTAAGGGGGTGTTACAATCCACGCAAGGCCTTCAACCACTCCATGCTTCCTCTGGAGTAATATTTTGAACAACAAGTGTAGGACTTCTATTCAGAACATGAATGCTCTAATTAACTGCTTCAGGCCAGAAAGTTTTAGGAACATCATTTTTTATCAAGATACTCCTCACCATATTTAGAATAGTATGATTTTTACGCTCACAAACCTGGTTTTGTTATGGTGTGTAGGTTGTTGTTAGTTGTCGCTGAACGCCACGAGCCTCCCAAAAATCTACAAATTCATTTGAGATATACTCCCCTCCACAATCAGTACACAATACCTGTATTAAACATCCTGCTTCGTTTTCCACATGAACTTTAAAGTTTTTAAACACATCAAAAGCCTTAGATTTTTCTTGTAAGAAATATACCCAAGTCTTTTGACTGAAATAGTCAATAAAGGTGATGAGATAACACTTACCTCCATTCGAAGCAGGATTAATTGGTCCATAAAGATCTGAGTGCATAACTTCCAACAACTTCCTTTTTTGTGTTTTTCCTTTAGGGAATTGATCTCTATGCTGTTTGCTAATAACACACTTTTCACACACTTGCATAGGAACAGAGAATAGTGGCAGGCCAGTTACCATCTTCTTTTGTTGAAGTGTCTTTAAGCCACCAAAATTTAAGTGATTATAGCGAAAATGCCACAACCATGCTATATCTTTCAATTTTACTAAGAAACATGAATTAGCGGTACTCTAGATATAAAGTGGAAACATTTGATTTGCTGTCATTTTAATTTAAGCAATCAAGCTCAGCTTTGGATCTTGAATTCGACATGCCTCATCTTTCATGGTGATGTCATATCCCTTCTTTTGAAGCTGACCAACACTAAGTAAATTAGTCTTTAAATCTGGGACAAAAAGGACATTAGAAATAGTATGAATATAATTATTTCATGTTTGAAGAGCAACCTTCCCTTTTCCCATAACTGATCTGGTGGTGTTGTCACCAAACTTAACGGTTGATTTGGCCCGTAAACCGGGTCCAAAGTAGTGGATCCACACTGGGGTCCAGAATCTATGCTTGATGGGTTGAATTGGATGGTCTTTTGGCCGGACCGTTGTCATGGAATAACGTTGCTAACTGGCCTAACGCGTTGAGAGGTGAAAGGGGGTAGTACCTGCAAAGACACTTCGACGCTCAAGTCAGTTTAGATTTTAACACCGAAGCTATATCAGGTTTGTGAGATGGGTACATGGAGCTTACCATTTATGAAGGTATTGACTACATTTATAGCGATGGAGTGTCACTGTAGTGTCTTGTTATGTACGCCAGATCAGGTTCGTACACGTGGGCTCTCTACAGGTTATGACCGGTATAGGCTGTCGTGTCCTCTCATGACTCCGGTCATTAGGCCACTCAGAGGGGTTATGACACCGATTAGTGGGGAGTGGTGGCCCAGTTGGTATTCGTGAGTCTGGATGTTGCGCCGTCCTCTGATGGTCCATTTCGACTGATGGAGGAGATTAGGGGTTGACACCAATCCAAGAGATTAAGGGCCGATATCGACCCCGGATCATTTGCCCCCTAGCCTTTGTGATTGGAGATCCCATGAAAAAGGTTCAAATGGATATTAACAAGTCATTATTAATCCTCTAGCACTATTTCTTCATCCATTCCTATGATATGTGAAGTGCTAGGCTACAAAGAACAATAGGTTAATTTATTAAATTTTAATGATTTTCATATCCCTTATGGGTTGTGTATAAAATACAGGATACACTTGATGAATCACCTATATGAGTGCCAAGTGAGGCCACTTACATGAGAATCAGGCAAATCTCTAAAGCACTCATGACAGGCACGCACAAGACCTATTCGCACAAAACGATGAAAATAACAAAAAGAGTTGGGAACTGTAATGTGATAGGTAGATTGCTATTTTACATTAAAGTGATTTTGGTTCATATAAGTTTTGCTTCACTAATTCAGTGTAGGTTAAGTTTATCTGTCTAGGGTTATGTTCATAGTCCAGAAGACACAGATCTGACACTATAATGTAAACCCATTTTTTTTAAAATAAAATAATAAAAACTTTTAAAATATATAAAGGATTGTTAGAAATTTTACCTTTCATCTTAGTTATATTTCAAAAGTTTTTTTTTAGTCTTACATTTCAATTCATTCTTTTTAATTAATTTAAATATTGAATTTGAAAAGCTTACCCGTGAAAGCCATTTATTAAGACATCTGATTTTGAGAGGTTACGATTTACGCTTTAAAGGAAAATAATATCTGATGGGGTTACCATAATTAAATATGTCGATTAATTTTCATTTAAATATTCAAAATTTAATTAATCAATTTATTTCCGTTATATTTTATTTCCTTTTTTATAAAAATCGTCATCTACCGACATCAAGGTGACTCTATCTTCTAACTAAAACAAACATGGGTTTAAAGAAAATCTAAGTTCTGTTTCATGTCCCTAGATAGAAAGTCAAATATTTTCCATATTAATGATTCTGCTGTTTCTTTAATCCTGAAACTCCCTCGCATTTTCGTCTTATTGCGCTATGTAATGTGAGTTACAAAGTCCTTACCAAGATCATATCAAGTAGGTTAGCTCCAATTATGATCTCTCTAATTGGGGAAAATCAATGGGCTTTCATACAAGGGCGCCAAGGTGTTGACAATATTATCCTTCTTCATTTGGAATCTGGGAGATGGTAATAATGTGCGATTTTGGAGGGACCATTTTATCCCAGGCTGTGCTAATCTCGAAGACTTAGCCAGATTGGTTGATTAATAACCCCACATCCCACTTTGTGGAAGATACATACTTTTGAGGTGGGCCATTAATAAATTCGCGGGATGCATGGCAGTTAGAGAGAGGTAGAGATGTACCCTGTCAGATCTACTTACGAGTTGACCGCTTATCATGAGCAGAGTCTGTGCAGGAGAAGCTTCATGGAGCTGAGGGGTCCACCCAGGGTCAAGAATTTCATGTGGAAGGTGACGTTGAACTTGCATCTTTGTGCTTCTTTCTTTAGAGTGGTATGTGTCTATTACTCATGTTTTCAGATAAGCGTATTAACTTCCTTGCTAATATCCCGACAAGGTACCGTTGGGCTTAATTTTGTTGGGCTTTTGCCCCTTCTTTTATAAATTTTTTTTTATGATTTCTTACTAGATTTTTATTCATAAAATATAGAGTTAATGAACTTAATTCAAAAATATTTAAAACACCAAAATTGTAGTAATAAATAAAGAGTTAATTTATGTATTTTTAATAAATTTATTCATTTTGATGTGATCTCAATTCCATTTGTCATGAGATTATATTAATTTTTTTTTGTAACATTTTAGAATGAAAGACTTAATTTAAATAATTAAAACAATGTACGAATTAAATATAGGAAACACAGACGAGACTTCGCCCAAATTCTTTATATTTTGAACAAACAATTTACTTACAGCTTCTTAAGAAACTTTTGAATAATTAAACATCCTCCAAATGTTTTAGTTCTAATGAGAATTTACATAAGTTCTATAAAAAATAACCATCCGTCAAAACAAAATTGTTCGGATGAACACAAACACGGCGTATCAGAATAATGCCAGATAGCAACTCGGGGCATATAATTTAGAACAGAAGGCGCTTAAGTAACAGAATATTACACAACTTAAAAACAACACAGCAGTGATCAACAGATACCCCTAAAACACTAAAAAAAAAAGGTCTTCCCTAGCACATAAAATGCATCACATGTTTAGTAGCGCCAAACTCTACATTAAAATTACAAAGCGGTACAGATTGCCTCAAGATAAAATTCCTACTTCTCCAGGAACTCACATTATAAGGCATTGACTAATAATGTGGCTATTGCATATTGGCTACTGAAACCCCAAAAACGAAAATTTACTTACCATTTATGCAAAATTTACCAGCAAAATACTTGGGCAAGAACATCCTTCTCAAAGATAGCAGCACATCACCATCACTAGATAGGCTTAACTTGCAACGGGTTTTGCAATGACTTTCTTAATGGCTTCAGCATATGTCCTGTGCTGATAGGTCAGAGTGGATTCAAGCAGATCCCAAAGTGAAGTCTTGGGATTCCATCCTGAGGCAGAGAATAACCATAACAGGTAAGTACTTTATGATCTGGAAGGTCAAATAAGAATATAAGATGATCGATAAATGGGGAAACCTACCGAGCTGCCTGTTGATTATGGTCATGTCTGGAATTCTCTTGTCACTATCATCATATCCCTCACCATAAAATTCTTTAGAGCTCACATCAACTGTAGGTGTTTCCGGAGTTTGTTCTCCACTTACCTTTGAGTAAACCTGTATAATGGAAGGAAAACCAATGACTCATGAATTCCAAAAACAAGATAAAATGATCAAATTCTTAACACTAGAGACAAATGTAAAAACATTATTCACTTCACCTGAATCATTATTTCAGCAAGCTGCCTAACAGTAACCTCATTGTTTGGGTTACCTACGTTAAAAATATGGCCATTGGCCCTGGTCGGATTTTCCTGTTAACAGTTCAACACTCAGTGGGCAGGCAAGACAGCAATAATCGTGGTTTATGATGAAAGTAACAATCACATGATCTGTATTTGAAAAACAAACAGTCCACAAAAAAATATTGGATATGAGAACCTACAATCATCAACAAGACAGCTTCAATAGCATCTTTAATGTAAACAAAGGTTCTCTGGGATTGGCCACCGTCCACAAGCTTGAGGGACTCTCCTCTGAGAAGATTCTGCAGAGAAGGAAAACAGAGCAAATTTTGAACAAATTTAGAAAGAAATAACAGTAGCTACGAAGTTCAACAAAAGCTGAAGCAAAACAGTAACTGACATTGCTAAAGCATGCAAGAACCCGAGGAACGCCCTCACTTGGACCATCGATGCCAGGAATGAAATCCATTCTAGGTCCGATCCAATTAAAAGGCCTCACAATTGTGAACTCCAAGTCATTTTCAGCACCCTCAGCTGTCAATGATCACATGATGTCAGCAAGACCAAGTCAAGATTGAAAAACAAGAACAATCCCTACCAAAAAAAGAAGACAAATAAACCATCTCACCATAAATCAGTCTCTCAATCAACTGCTTTGCACAGGCATACGACCATCTCTGCTTTTCAACTGAACCAAAAATGCATGGAGACTCATCTTCTTTAAGAACATAGTATGCCGGATCCTAACACAACATCGGAAACATGTACATAACACACATCTCAATCCCATTGCAATAAGAAAAATCAATCAAAAGAAAAATAACATACAGGTACAAACTATTGAAAAAGCCCAACACCATCATTTCAGAATATATCATGAAAAATCACGATACATCAAACCTCATATAACAAGCCAAGATGCAAGTGGAAAATGCACAAAGTCAACGACATGAAAATTATCACAATGTTTTTAGAACTGGACCATCTTTAAACCAGTAAAGGTTCTATTCAAATGAATAAGAAATTCAACCATGATTAAACCGATTTTAATAGAGTACAAATGTTCAACTGCTTCGACTGGTCAACCCAACCTGTTTTGAGAACAATGATTATCACAATCTAAATTCAACAGGTACCTGTTTACAAAACCACCAAAATAAAATCCTCCTATAATGGACTCACATATCACTGTAGAATACGTGATTTGAGATTATTTTGATCAAATATCCCACTCCAATTACCTTCAACAATTCAAAATCAACCACAACGAAATAAATTCCACCTAACTTTGGTCCCTAAGTGTCCGTTTGGTTTCCTCCTAACTCACATATCACACCGTTTGAGACAGTGTGTTTGACCGTATGATGTATTTTTGAGGTTGGTCGGTTTGTATCCAAACAGACACTAAGATTTGTCACGTGTTGCAAGTTACAAGTTACAATATCAGTCACGTGACACAATCATGTGAACTTAATTAAAGAGGTAGGATGGGACTACCACCGACACATTCCTAATCAACGCAAAACAATACACAGATCTGGAAGAAATGTTACCTTACGGAGAGGACTATCTTTAGGAAGAAAGCTTCCAATCGTTTTCCCGTACACTTCACAAGTAGAGAAGTGGATGAGGCGCTTATTATTTTCCGAACAATATTTCACCTAACAAGCAAGAAAGAAACACATAAAATCTTTCACAGAAAAACACGCGAAAAGATTCGTTAAAGAATCAAAAGAAGCGGAATACACACCACAGGTAGCGCGTCGATGAAATTGCTGTAAATGGTGTCGAGCGGGCGCGTGTTGTAATCAGCAGGAGTACAAATTGCAGCCAGATTTATAGTCTAATATGAAATATTGAAAACACAACAACAGAATCTAATTAACTTGAGAAATTAACAAAAGAAAAAGAAAAATGAGAAAGAGGTGAAATACGAGATCTGCGATCTTGATGAGGCCTTCGAGGCGAGAATCGTTTTTGATGTTGAGGCGGTGGAACGTGATGCGACCGTGCCAAGGGAGAGAATCGGGTTCGAGAAGGTGTTTGATCTTGTCGTTGTAAACGTCCAAGGCGAGGACCTTGTGAGGGGTTTCGGACATTAGTTTTTCGCAGAGGTGGGAACCGATGAAACCACCCGCACCGATCATGCAGATCGTCAATGGCTTGATCGGATTACCGTCCAGATCTACTCGTGCCATTTCTGAGAATGTGAGTTATCAAAGGGAAGGTAACACTGCTGCTAACGATTCTTTGATTGTGACTTGTGAGGGGGAGAGAGTCATATATAGACAAGGCGAGGAAGAAAGAAGAAGAAGAAGGATGGAACTATGGAAATCGTTATTTTTTTATTATTATATTTTGGGTATATTAATGGAAGCGTCAAACAATGTGTTAATTATTAATTTAATAGTATAATAATTTAGCGAAAAGAAGCACATGTTATTCAGTGTATTCTTTCCCTTACCGACTCTCACGCGTCTTTGCTAGTTCACTGCCTACTCGCTCTGCATATTTCACAGGAACGCTCATGGTTCAAGTGAAAATTAAACGTAAGTTATTTTTAAGGTAAACATACGTTTTTAGTCATATTAAAGTTTAGGATTTAAGAAAAAGTTTCTTAAAAATTTATTTTAAACTTTTGATTTTTAAAAAATTTTAGGTTTATGAAATCAAGGAATCCTTAATTTTTGATAAGGTGGCTAACGTTTATGTCATTTCACTAGTGACACGTGTAAGATTATATTATTAATTTATTGGGTTTAGGTTCAGATGGCTGACGTGTAAGGTTTAGTCTTTATTATTGGGCTTCCTTAAGTATTCATCCCTCGACATTACATTAACACCCTTAATAGACCTACCTAAACATTTTACTGAAGTGGATTCCCTAATCCACACATTAATGATTTCAACCGCTAAACCATACACCAAAATGACAACAATGTATTAATGTTGGAAATACACATCATGGGTGCTTAATGCATCTACAATGCGAAGGAATACATGCTTGGGCATCTTGGATCTTCGTTTAAACTGGGCATCAATGTACACTAGATTTTCACAAAAGTAATCATTGAATAAGAATTGATGTCCATATTCACGATTACATTTTATGTGAAGTCTTGAGTGAATGTGTCTATTAGTTGTACCTCCTTCTTATTCCCTTTGTCCTTGAATCTGAGACATCAATAATTCCTCCTGAACTGGTCTGGACCGGGGTCTAGGATCCGGTGTGGGACCAGCCACAAGAGTATAGGTGTATTTAGGGTTTGCACACCGGAACAGTGTGTATCCGATGTATTAATCTGGTCTCTCAGTGGGAGAGGCCGGTCTTGTTGTCCTGGAGATCCTTCACACCAGCGTTTCGCGTTGTAGGGGGGCGAAAGGTGGTGCCACCTGCGAAGATTCTCCGACGCTCAAGTTAGTAGAGTGTAAGAACTCAGTGAATGCTTAAGCGGAGTAATAGTAAAAAGTGTGAGATAGAACAACGATACCATGCATGTGTATTGAAACGAGCTATTTATAGTTGTACGTGAGAAAATGAGTCGTTGGGTACAGGTGGGTCCCTTAGCTCTGATAGCGTGTACATTATGTCAATCAGGGTGGCTCAACTTTCAGAATGTGTCAGAAGGGTAGGTCAATTATCAGAGTACGATCCTCTAGGAAGAGGGGAGGATAATCACCTTTTCCGCATAATCTGCTGACACATCCACTTGCTTTCTGAGGCCATTGACGTGACGTATTTTGCTACATACAGTATCTTCGCTGATAAGTTATTAGGGGCTCTTATCTTGCTGTGACTGAAAAGCCAACAGTTATATAAATGTCCTGTGAAAATGAACAAAGAACCGTTATAGAGAAAATAAGTGGTGCAGTCATGAGATGAGGACGGACGGCCAGACATCGGATATCCGGTGTGGTAAAGTTGAACCAGGACACCGGTTTTCCTTATATGAGGTCAGTCTGACGTCACAAGAATGGGGGCCGGTATCCAGACCGGATCATCTGTCCCCTAGCTTGTATGAGGGACTGTTAAGTTGCTCATATGAGCTACACAACTCTATAAAAGTCTGGATGCCGGTAGTTCATTCTGGAAGGTCTCTGGGAGCTCTGTGGCGTCCGCTCTAATAAACGGGTGACCGTTCTTCTCGCGTTGAGTACAACGGATTCAGACAACATAAATAAGTAATGGAAATCCCAAGAGTCTTTGAGAATCGAAACCCTTGGTATTCGAAAAGTGGTTGGGAGGCATTAAATGCGCATGGCATGATTGGACAGTAAATGCGTTTTTTACGCACGAGCCATCATTACCCACGAGTGTAACCGTCGATTGGGCTTATTGGGCCTGGATTCAAACTGGATGGGGGGCCCATTTTGCCAAAATGTTTACTGAAACGTTACCATTTTCGCGCCCGTACGTGACAAAACGACGGAGTCGTTTCAATTTGAAGAGGTTGCGTTTTGATGCAAGCCTTGTGACCTTCGACGAAACACTGTGCTTCTTCGTTACCTATAAAAGGAACTCTTAGCAGATTTTGGAATCTACTCTTGTTTTCAAGCTTAGTGAACCCCTGTTCAAATTTCTTTAGAATTTCCCTGTCGTCTTCAACTTCTCAAAGATCTTCTTCCTTTAGGTAACCTCCCTTTCCTTCAACTCCTTGCAATTTTAGTTCATTCTATTTCCACCATGCGCCCTAGAGCAGGCCACGCTGGTCCTTCAAACAGGGGGAGTTTTGGCTCTCGTGCCCCCCTTAGCCACCGTGGTGGGAGGATTCCAGCGAATCCTCCTGTGGCTGGGCCCCGTCGCTCAGAGAGAGCCGAAGCCTCTTCCTCACGAGCGTCTTCTTCCCAACGTCGCTCTGAGGCTCCCCTTGACTCGAGGGCTACCAGCTGCTCTGATGAGGGGTTAAGTGCTGAAGGTTACCTCTCTGACGATGTTGCTTTTTACCACAGTACATACGCGTTCCACCGTGCCTGCACAACCATGGACCTTCCAGGACGAGGAAAAACACCGGTTCTCCACTCTGCTGAAGGGTGTGTCAACGTTGTTGCACACCGGCTTGACTGGGAGAAACTCAACAGGGAGAAACCCTACTGCTGGGTGGAGGAGGAATTCCTAGAGATCCCTTCGCACCATGCAAGTGAGGAGGAATGCACGGTCTCTTTCCGCTGCAAAATATATTCAGATAAAAAGTACAAGGCACGATACGCTGTGATGGCACCACACCCCTCTGAAAGAATATGCCACAGCGTCCCTGATGTGAGGTCGGTCTACATGTACGACTTCGTCTTCTTGAAATTGGGAGTACGCTTCCCCATGACGGAGTTCCAGATGGCCGTCCTGCGCTTCCTAGACTGCGCCCCCACACAACTGCATCCCAACGGTTGGGGTCTTGTCCGGGCTTTGGAGGTCCTGGGGGAGCATTTCAACTTCTCCGCCACTGTGGCCAAACTGTTTCACTATTGCCAAGTGGTCCGCCCTGCTAATAAGAAGGGCGGCCTTGGGTTCATTACTCTCCGTAGTGACTCAAGGGTGATAAACTTCAAATCGTATACGAAATCCGTGAAGGTAGACGGACGCTCCTTCAAGCACTACTACACGCGGGTCCGGATTCAACCAAATAAGCCGGTCTTCTGGCGGAACAAGGATGGGTTTACCAAGTTTCCCCTTAGCTGGACGCACGAGCATTTTCTCCTTATGAGCCGTGCTTATTATACAGACGAGAGCGAACTTTCCCCTCACTCTGTTGAGGTCCTGAGCGCCATGCAGACGGCCTCAAAGACCCTCAAAGGGTTTTCCAGCCGGCTCCTCTTGGCCGAGGATGACATCAGAAACACCTACCTCCGTAATATCCGCTCTTAATCTCTTTGTGTTGTATAGTTATTCCGCTCTGATTATTTTTTCTTCTTGTCTGCTTATTCAACCTTTCTTGTTTTGCAGAACAAATCGAAAAAGTCTGCCCAGAGATGTTGTCGTTAAGGACCATGATGGCTGATGATTACTCCTCCTCAGAAGAAAATGAGATCCAGGCGAAGAGGAACGCCACCAAAACTCCCCTCATTCCTCTAACCTCTGCGGTAGGAGATGAGGTTCCTCTCTTCGATGAGGAGGAAACTGAAGAACCAGCTGATGCCACTGGAGCGGGCGACGAGGAGGCCGTCCCAGAGAAGAGGAGGAAAAAGAGGCATCTTGTGAAAAAGGCAGATCAAGAGAAGCCCTCCTCTGAGGATCCTGTGAAGAAGCGTCAGAGGATGGCCGAAGAAACTGAATCGAAGAAGGACAAGGGAAAGAAACCCGTTCCTGAATCCTCCGCCCCTTCTTCACAGAATGCTTCAGAGTCGGACTCTGGGAATGGTCCTCCTCCGGCGTTTGAGCCTCTGCGTGACTCCTTCCTCTCCCCTTACTTGTGGTTTCAGGGGTCCATGCCTCCCACTCTCCCAAAGGCACGGTATTGCCTCCGCCCTTCCCTCGATGCTGTTGGGGTTCGAGGTGCTTGTAAGGCCGGGCGTTGGCAGCTTGATGAATTGTCCGGCCTGCTTGATTCCCTGAGTGAGAAGGCAGATTATATGGATCAAGTTGAAAAACTTGAGACCGAACTCGCGGTGAAGGAGAAATGGGCGACCAAGCAAGCTGAAGTTCATAGGGGCGTCGAGTCAGAATTGAAGAAAACTAAGGAAACGCTCCAGAGGAAAACTGAAGAGGCGAGCCAAGTGCATTTTGCGAACAAGGCCCTAGAGAGGGAAGTTGCCGACCTCCAGAAAAAGAACAAATCCATACCCCTCCTTGAAGAAGAATTACAACTGGAGAAGAAGAGATCGACTAAGCTTGTTGACGATCTCAAAGTTATGGAGGACGGTCGCAACAAAGACCTTGGGGAGTGGGAGATCATTCGGAAGGAGATGCAAGCCCAAATTGATGAACTCAAGAAGGGTGGTGCGAGTGCTGGGCCTTCGGAAGAGGATTTTGCCAAAGTTCAAAGAAAATTAGCTGCTGCGAAGGCCAAGGCTGCCAAAGCCTTGGAGATATGCAAAAATGTGGCGTATGAATTGTAACACCCTCTGTTACACCTTAATAAATTCTAGAAAAATTCGTAATTTTTTTTTTTACTAAAGATATGATTGTTAAAAAGAAACTATCGGAATAAATTATATACATTATTTCTGAAATACCTCACAAATATTATTAAAACTTTATAAAGTATTTGTACATTCATCCGAAGAAAATAAACATTAAACATTATAAGAAAGAGAGGAAACTCCATGGCCCAGAAGCAGTTACTTATTAACATTATTTATTCATTGGACCACGGTATTCATACCGAGCTCCCTTTCTAGAACGTGCTATATCTACTGCTGAAATTCTTCGATCATTCCCTCTGAACCATCAGTTTAGAATATATGAAACAAAAACACGGAGAAAGGAGTGAGAAACAGAATATAATATTTCCGAATAAGACATAAGCAACAAAGGGTTTTCACAACCGATACATAATAATATCAATCACAATCACATACACAATCAATTATGAATGCATGAATGTTATGCAATATTTTCATCATAACTTATCTATATATGTAGGCCCTTAAATTTTAATTTGCACTGGGCCAACCAGGAGTTTACACTGTTCCATAAGTCCGGATAATAATAATATGAACAGCTCAACTGGCATGGAAACACTTAGAGACTAGTCAGATTGAGAAAGTTTTTATTGTGAAAGTACCCGACACTAGGGAGCTACCCCAGGTCCCCTGAAGCACCCTTTCACACTCTCTCATCCCAAGGCTCGTAATTAAGCCTCCTCTAATGTATCCTCGGTTTCTATAATCCGTCCCTAGACAATATTATTTTATTTCACTTTCATTATCCATGATGCATGAACTACTCGCGTATTGAGTTGGTTAAGGCTTTTAGAAACTCAATTATTAAATCCCTTAAAGGTTTACAATATCATTTCAATAAACTGTACATTTTCTCAGTTCTCTGAATTTCTGTCCCACAGAAATAAATTTGGTACAGTTTTCAAATCTCACGGAAATTGAGTTTCTAAGCCTTAAATATCTAAAAACTTTATCATATAAAACTTTACCTAATCTTTCTCAAATTAAATCTTAACAAAATCAAATTTAGGAATCTCAATTATTTCCAAATGTATTTAGTTATTAAGTTGGAAAAAAATAAAATAATTTTCTTTTAATTTTTTTTATTGAAAGAGAAATATTTATTAACCAAAAATACTTAAGATTACAAAATTTTTCTTTAACTCAAGATTTAATTAAATAAATTCTAATAAAATATTTTCTTTCTAAAATAAATACTAATTTTTTTATTCTAAATATTGAAAATAAAGTTAATAAGAATAATTTCTAAGAAGAATTAAAAGATAATAAAATTTAAAGAGTAAGGTAAGAAATTCTTACTGAATTTTAGCTTTCCGTCATGCTCGCTATATGCTCAAACTCCACATTACAATATCATCAATCAAAATTAAACAATATCAATCATAACTAAATATCATCAATCAATCAATCATAATCAAATCATAATCAAATCAATACATATCATAATACAAAATTTAATGATTATTAATATAGTCAATTTTAGTCCTTTTGGTCAATTCCTCGCATAGGTATATGTAAGTCCATATAATCCAGTCCTTGCATAGGTATAGTTCAGTCCATATGGGTCATAATGGTCCAAGTCCTTGCATAGGTATTGTCCAGTCCATATAGGTCATAATGGTCCAAGTCTTTGCATAGGTATGTTAGAGTTAGTTAAACCGGATATTTAATTTAAAATTTATTATAAATTTTAAGTTAAAAAAAGTTAATATTTTAAAATAATAATATTATCAGATTTAAAAGGAGTAGGGGACTCCTCCCATTATTCTTATGTCTTTTCATATTATACTCTTATCTCACTCCCCCTTACCTTGAATTGTTACCCAAAATGGATTTGCTTTGCGCCTCCGATTTCTAAAAATATTAATACCAATCTTATTTCAGTATAAGCATAAGACGAAGATTAAGATTACTACTTAAAACAGAAATGGTAAATTTTGAATAGTGAATAGTGAATAGTGAATAGTAAATCGTGAATAGTAACGGTAAATAGTAAAACGTGAATAGTAACAGTAAATAGTAACAGTAAATAGTAATTTACTATTTGAATAGTAATTTACTATTGAAATAGTAATTTACTATTGAAATAGTGTTTACTATGCAGAATAGTAACTTAAAATAATATTATTTTTAGTATAATAACAGATTTCTAAAAACGATATGAAAATAACCCAAAAAATATAAAAGAGAAGTATTCTTACCTTAGGATTTTGGCAGAACCTTCTCTCCAAAAACTTTTCTTCTCTCTCTCACTTCCACCACTATCTCACTAGCACTACTATATTAAGAAAACTTAATCTGAAATTGTGAATTCTAAAGAAGAAATCCTTCGGTATTTATAGGAAAAAAATTTACTATGCATTTCATTATTTTAATATAAAAGTACTATGCATTTTTGAATTTTTTATTCCAGGTTACTGTGCATCTTTTGAAAATTTCATACATGCACAGTGATTTGCATAGTAATTGTCGGCAAAATTATTAAGTCAAATAGTAACCCTTCACTCGGTATATTTTAAATATTTAAAATGAGTCCTTTTTGAAATTTAGCGATATTATATCAGTCCCTACTAATTTTATAATAAGTAATATAAAGCTGAAATTTTAAAAATCTAAAATTTTCTGTTAATAAAAATTTATTGATACGTTTCAAATTTTTTAACGATTGGAAAAAATCAAGATTTTTCTCAAACCGATAATTTTTAGATAAGTCTACTTGAAATGGATTTTAGAAAATTTTCTTATAATTTCAATTCACTTTCTTGTAAATATTTTTAATTTAAGTCACTTATATGAATTTAAAATTATTTAAAAAAATATTATTTTTATTAAAAAATTCCAAAATTCCAAAAAATTCCAAAAAATCATAAATAATACGTAGATTAAAAAGTTCTAAAGAACCATAATTTAATTCCTTCAAAATTTTAATATAAAAATAAAAATAGGGGTGTTACAACTCTACTCCCCTTAGAAAATTTCGTCCTCGAAATTTACATAATCAGTAAAACAAATGAGGATGAGACTCTTTCATCTCAGTTTCTAGTTCCCATGTAGCATCTTCTCCTCTCGTTTCACTCCAAATAACCTTTACAAGCGGAATTGTCTTGTCTCTTAATTGTTTTATTCTTCTGTCACTTATTCTAACAGGTGGTGCATCATATGTAAGATTATCTTTAACTTGTATGACATCAGGTTCAATAACATGTGTAGGATCAGATATATACTTTCGCAAGTTTGACACATGAAAAACATTATGGATATTAGAAAGAAAAGGTGGTAATGCTATTTGGTAGGCAAGGGGACTAACTTTATGAATTATTTGGTATGGACCGATAAATCTAGGAGTTAGTTTTCGAGATTTCATTGCCCGACCGACCCCAGTCATAGGTGTGACTTTCAAGAATACATGATCGCCTTCTTGAAATTCGAGCGGCTTTCTTCTTTTGTCATAGTAACTTTTCTGCCTGCTCTGTGTTGCCTTCATCTTTTCCTGAACTATTTTGATTTTATCCGTGGTTTGTTGTACCAACTCTGGTCCTAGCATCAAGTTTTCACCAGTCTCAAACCAACATAGCGGGGTCCTACATTTTCTTCCATATAATGCTTCAAAAGGTGCCATGCCAATGCTAGCATGGAAACTGTTGTTGTAGGTAAACTCCACATATGGTAAGAATTGATTCCAACTTCCTTTATGCTCTAACACACAAGCTCGTAACAAGTCTTCTAGAGATTGGATTGTTCTTTCTGATTGTCCATCCGTCTGAGGATGATATGCTGAACTCAGACGCAGTCTTGTTCCCATAGCCTTGTGCAAGCTCTTCCAGAATTGTGATGTAAAACGAGGGTCCCGATCAGAAATGATACTTGAAGGAATTCCATGCAATCTCACAATCTCCTCGATGTATAATTTTGCCAGCTTCTCCATAGAGTAACGAATATTGATGGGAATAAAGTGGGCAGACTTTGTTAGTCTATCAACTATTACCCATATCGAATCATGTCCTAATGGAGTTTTAGGTAGAGAAGTCACAAAATCCATGGTAATGCTATCCCATTTCCATTCCGGTATTTCCATTGATTGTAGCATTCCAGGGGGTTTTTGGTGTTCCACTTTAACACTCTGGCAAATTAGACATGCAGCCACATACTCTGCCACCGCTTTCTTCATTCCAGGCCACCAAAATAACTTCTTCAAATCTTGATACATTTTAGTAGTTCCGGGATGAATGCTCATATAACTTTTATGGCCTTCTTCTAGAATTGCTTTCCTCAACTCCTCTTTGTCAGGGATACACACTCGATCCTTATATCTCAATAATTGGTCGTTTCCCACATTGAACTCGACTTCTTTTCCTTGTTTCAAGAGTTCTTTCTTCTCTTGCAGGAATTCATCCTCTCGTTGAGCCTCTAAAACTTGCCTCAGGAATTCATTTGTCACTTGCAACGTTCCTAATCTGTAGCTGTTAGCATTAACCTTTACTGCTAGGTTAAGATCTCTGAAGTTCTCTATCAATTCCAGCTCTTTTATCATCATCGTGGACGCATGTAGAGACTTTCGACTTAAAGCATCAGCTACTACATTCGCTTTTCCAGGATGGTATTGCAACTCAAAATCGTAGTCCTTTAAGAATTCCATCCATCTCCGTTGCCTCATGTTTAACTCCTTTTGGTCGAATAAATACTTGAGACTTTTATGATCGCTAAACACATCGAATGTTGCACCGTATAGATAGTGCCTCCAAATCTTTAAGGCAAAAACTACAGCGGCTAACTCTAAGTCATGGGTAGGGTAGTTGATCTCATGTTGCCTTAATTGTCGTGATGCATAGGCTACAACCTTCTTGTCTTGCATAAGTACACTTCCTAGTCCTTGTTTAGACGCATCACAGTAAACTTCAAAACTTCGATGTGGATCGGGGAGTACTAACACCGGCGCAGAAGTAAGTCGATCTTTCAGCTCTTGAAAACTATTCTCGCATTGTGTCGTCCACACAAAAGGTTGTCCTTTCCGTGTTAGCTTGGTCAATGGGTATCCTAGCTTTGAAAATCCTTCAATGAATCTCCTATAGTATCCAGCCAAGCCCAAGAAACTTCTAATCTCAGTGATCGTGGTTGGTCTCTCCCATTTTAAAACCGCCTCCACCTTGGAAGGGTCTACAGCTATTCCTCCTTGACTAATTACATGTCCTAAAAAGTTCACTTCTTCCAACCAGAATTCACACTTCGACAGCTTTGCATATAGTTGTTTCTTTTTCAGGATTTCCAACACGACCTTCAAATGTTCAACATGTTCTTCTCTGTTTTTAGAGTACACTAATATATCATCAATGAACACCACTACAAATTTATCTAGATATGGATGAAAAATCCTATTCATGTAATCCATGAATACGGCTGGTGCATTAGTTACACCAAAAGGCATTACTAGATATTCGTAATGGCCATAGCGTGTTCTAAAAGCAGTTTTCGTTACATCTTCTTTCTTCACCCTTATTTGATGGTATCCAGACCTCAAATCAATTTTGGAGAACACCGTGGCACCACGCAGCTGATCCATCAAGTCGTCAATCCTTGGCAGAGGGTATCTGTTCTTGATCGTCACCTTGTTCAGTTGTCGATAATCTACACACAACCTCATGCTACCATCCTTCTTCTTAACCAACAACACTGGTGCACCCCAGGGGGATACACTGGGTCGTATAAACTGCTTCTCTATCATCTCTTCAAGTTGTTTCTTCAACTCTGCTAATTCTAGAGGTGACATTCGGTATGGTGCAATTGAAATGGGTCCAACTCCAGGTACTAAATCAATGGAAAATTTCACATCTCTTTCTGGGGGTAAACCAGGGATATCTTTAGGAAAAACGTCAGGAAATTCACACACAACCGGCAGATTTTTGATTTTTGATTCTTGCTCTCCTTTCGTTGAAAGCAATAGCATGAATCCTTGAGCCCCTCCTTTTAAAGAGGCACTCACTTGGTTGGCGGTTAGAAATCTCGAATCTTCAGGATTCAAATTCACTGGTTCTTTAAACATTATGGTTTTATTATGACAATCTATTAGAACATGATTGTCAGACAACCAATCTAGCCCAATAATAACTTCTAAGCCAGAAAGGGGTAAACAGAAAAGATTAGCCTTAAAGTCCCTACCATCTATGACAATAGGGCATTTCCAACAAGCTTTAGAAGTGACAATGGGATTGTTTCCAGGAGTATGTACAAATAAGTCAAATGGAAGTTCTATCATAGGTAATTTTAGTTTTTCTACACAGTCATTGGCAATAAAGGAATGTGATGCACCTGAGTCATACATAACAGTTAAAGAAATCTTATTAATGATACACTTACCTTCTACCATGGAATCAGCATGAGATGCTTCTTCTCCAGTGATTGCAAAAACCTTTCCTTTTGCTTTTGGCCTTCCGACTGCACTGTGCGCGCCTCCTTGAGTATTTATGCTTGTACTTGCACCTTCAGGGTTTTCTCTCTTCATCTCTGGGCAATCCTTGATATGATGACCTGGTTTGTTACACTTAAAGCAAACATAAGTGTTTTTAGGACAATCCCTTTTCAAATGGGGTCCTCCACAGATAAAACATTTAAAATTTGGTGCAGATGTTGGGTAATAGCTTCCAGTTGAAGCTTGGGGTCTGTTAGGAACAGATGCTGCTCCAAACCGACGAAATGGTGCTTGGTAAGGCTTATTCCTTCTGAAATCTCTTCTTTGGTGATGGTGAGGTCCTCCACTTCTTATTTCTCCTGCCTTGTGAATGGGCTCACGACTTTTGGTCATTCTATCCTTATGGTCTTCTTCAAAGATCCTGCAGCGATTTACCAATACAGAAAATTCACGGATTTCCTGCATTCGTATAGCTTCCTTAATTTCTGGCCGCAGTCCATTTACAAACTTTGCACACCGATCTCTTTCATTAGTAGCATCATTATAATGAGAATGAAAACGAGATAGCTCTTCAAACCTGGATGCGTACTCTCCAACGGTCATATTTCCTTGGGTCAGCGACAGGAATTCGAATTGTCTTTTCTCTTTAACATCAGCTGGAAAGTATTTTTCCAGAAACATATCCTTGAAATAGTCCCAAGTGATCTCCACGTCGTTGACTTCGAATTGTTTACGCATGCTATCCCACCAATGTTCGGCATCCTCAGATAAGGCATAAGTAGCGAAGACTACCTTATCAGCTTCATTACATTGCAATGCTCGAAAGATCTTCTCTATCTCTCGAATCCAGATTTGTGCTCCATCAGGGTTATATCCTCCCTTGAAACGAGGTGGATTGCGCTTTTCGAATAGGTCCAGTCTTCTCAAGGCATCATTACCTTGACCTTCACGTGCTCCCATTGCATTGATTAAGCGTTCTACAACTCCAGCAAGATCGTTTCCAGCCATTAGTTTCCTGTTTCACAGTAACTGAGATTTGTCACATCAATCACAGTTACTACCAAGTCAGATATTCTACCTATACAGAGTTTACAGACAAAGCAAGATAGACCTTTTCCCCAGGCCTATTGGATTAACTGCTCTGATACCACTTTGTAACACCCTCTGTTACACCTTAATAAATTCTAGAAAAATTCGTAATTTTTTTTTACTAAAGATATGATTGTTAAAAAGAAACTATCGGAATAAATTATATACATTATTTCTGAAATACCTCACAAATATTATTAAAACTTTATAAAGTATTTGTACATTCATCCGAAGAAAATAAACATTAAACATTATAAGAAAGAGAGGAAACTCCATGGCCCAGAAGCAGTTACTTATTAACATTATTTATTCATTGGACCACGGTATTCATACCGAGCTCCCTTTCTAGAACGTGCTATATCTACTGCTGAAATTCTTCGATCATTCCCTCTGAACCATCAGTTTAGAATATATGAAACAAAAACACGGAGAAAGGAGTGAGAAACAGAATATAATATTTCCGAATAAGACATAAGCAACAAAGGGTTTTCACAACCGATACATAATAATATCAATCACAATCACATACACAATCAATTATGAATGCATGAATGTTATGCAATATTTTCATCATAACTTATCTATATATGTAGGCCCTTAAATTTTAATTTGCACTGGGCCAACCAGGAGTTTACACTGTTCCATAAGTCCGGATAATAATAATATGAACAGCTCAACTGGCATGGAAACACTTAGAGACTAGTCAGATTGAGAAAGTTTTTATTGTGAAAGTACCCGACACTAGGGAGCTACCCCAGGTCCCCTGAAGCACCCTTTCACACTCTCTCATCCCAAGGCTCGTAATTAAGCCTCCTCTAATGTATCCTCGGTTTCTATAATCCGTCCCTAGACAATATTATTTTATTTCACTTTCATTATCCATGATGCATGAACTACTCGCGTATTGAGTTGGTTAAGGCTTTTAGAAACTCAATTATTAAATCCCTTAAAGGTTTACAATATCATTTCAATAAACTGTACATTTTCTCAGTTCTCTGAATTTCTGTCCCACAGAAATAAATTTGGTACAGTTTTCAAATCTCACGGAAATTGAGTTTCTAAGCCTTAAATATCTAAAAACTTTATCATATAAAACTTTACCTAATCTTTCTCAAATTAAATCTTAACAAAATCAAATTTAGGAATCTCAATTATTTCCAAATGTATTTAGTTATTAAGTTGGAAAAAAATAAAATAATTTTCTTTTAATTTTTTTTATTGAAAGAGAAATATTTATTAACCAAAAATACTTAAGATTACAAAATTTTTCTTTAACTCAAGATTTAATTAAATAAATTCTAATAAAATATTTTCTTTCTAAAATAAATACTAATTTTTTTATTCTAAATATTGAAAATAAAGTTAATAAGAATAATTTCTAAGAAGAATTAAAAGATAATAAAATTTAAAGAGTAAGGTAAGAAATTCTTACTGAATTTTAGCTTTCCGTCATGCTCGCTATATGCTCAAACTCCACATTACAATATCATCAATCAAAATTAAACAATATCAATCATAACTAAATATCATCAATCAATCAATCATAATCAAATCATAATCAAATCAATACATATCATAATACAAAATTTAATGATTATTAATATAGTCAATTTTAGTCCTTTTGGTCAATTCCTCGCATAGGTATATGTAAGTCCATATAATCCAGTCCTTGCATAGGTATAGTTCAGTCCATATGGGTCATAATGGTCCAAGTCCTTGCATAGGTATTGTCCAGTCCATATAGGTCATAATGGTCCAAGTCTTTGCATAGGTATGTTAGAGTTAGTTAAACCGGATATTTAATTTAAAATTTATTATAAATTTTAAGTTAAAAAAAGTTAATATTTTAAAATAATAATATTATCAGATTTAAAAGGAGTAGGGGACTCCTCCCATTATTCTTATGTCTTTTCATATTATACTCTTATCTCACTCCCCCTTACCTTGAATTGTTACCCAAAATGGATTTGCTTTGCGCCTCCGATTTCTAAAAATATTAATACCAATCTTATTTCAGTATAAGCATAAGACGAAGATTAAGATTACTACTTAAAAAAAAAATGGTAAATTTTGAATAGTGAATAGTGAATAGTGAATAGTAAATCGTGAATAGTAACGGTAAATAGTAAAACGTGAATAGTAACAGTAAATAGTAACAGTAAATAGTAATTTACTATTTGAATAGTAATTTACTATTGAAATAGTAATTTACTATTGAAATAGTGTTTACTATACAGAATAGTAACTTAAAATAATATTATTTTCAGTATAATAACAGATTTCTAAAAACGATATGAAAATAACCCAAAAAAATATAAAAGAGAAGTATTCTTACCTTAGGATTTTGGCAGAACCTTCTCTCCAAAAACTTTTCTTCTCTCTCTCACTTCCACCACTATCTCACTAGCACTACTATATTAAGAAAACTTAATCTGAAATTGTGAATTCTAAAGAAGAAATCCTTCGGTATTTATAGGAAAAAAATTTACTATGCATTTCATTATTTTAATATAAAAGTACTATACATTTTTGAATTTTTTATTCCAGGTTACTGTGCATCTTTTGAAAATTTCATACATGCACAGTAATTTGTATAGTAATTGTCGGCAAAATTATTAAGTCAAATAGTAACCCTTCACTCGGTATATTTTAAATATTCAAAATGAGTCCTTTTTGAAATTTAGCGATATTATATCAGTCTCTACTAATTTTATAATAAGTAATATAAAGCTGAAATTTTAAAAATCTAAAATTTTCTGTTAATAAAAATTTATTGATACGTTTCAAATTTTTTAACGATTGGAAAAAATCAAGATTTTTCTCAAACCGATAATTTTTAGATAAGTCTACTTGAAATGGATTTTAGAAAATTTTCTTATAATTTCAATTCACTTTCTTGTAAATATTTTTAATTTAAGTCACTTATATGAATTTAAAATTATTTAAAAAAATATTATTTTTATTAAAAAATTCCAAAATTCCAAAAAATTCCAAAAAATCATAAATAATACGTAGATTAAAAAGTTCTAAAGAACCATAATTTAATTCCTTCAAAATTTTAATATAAAAATAAAAATAGGGGTGTTACATGAATCCTTCGGCCTGGCCCTTCGTCAAGTCTACTATCGTAACCCTGGAGTGAAGCTAAATTTGTACGGATTAGATCCGTTCTTCGAATTCCATGGGGGAAGACTTGTCGAAGTTCATAAGGACGGCTCGCACCATGAACCCCGTGCATCTCTGTATGAATTGCCTCCCCTTCCAGAAGGTCAGAGTATGGAGCCCACAATGTCCACCGCTGCCTCTGGAGCTGAAGCACAAGAAGGTGCCCAAACTGGAGTGGAGGACAAAACGGAGAAGGCAGGAGTGCCCATTGCGGAGGATCAAGCACCAGCCTCTTAATTTTATGCTTTCATCATAGCTGTGTACTGGGATCAGCTCCAGCTTTAACTACCTTGTGTCTTGAACAATTTTTATTTTTTGGAAATAAAATTCACTGTTGCTTTTCTTCAACTGCTTGCGTCGAATGTATGATTGCTGAATAACTTAGTGCTATACCAAACACTTAAAGCGTTAAAGCGTACTTATCACACCGGATTAAGATAACAAATTGTAACGAATAAGTGACAATTAAGTTAAAGCATGCCCTGTCCCCAAGTGTAAGTACATTGGGAAGGGAAAGTTTATCTCAAGGATTACCTTTTAACTTCTTAAAAAGATAGAAATGCTTATCTGTCCTCGAAGATGTAGAGCGGGTACGTTAGCGTTCAACCGCTCCGGGGTGGATATTCCACAATTGAGGACGGACGTTGCCTTTGAACTTTAGTATAGCTTTGACAAGGGTAAGCTTTTACGCCTTTCTTTTGATGTTCGGTTTGGTCCTACATCTCAAGTCTTCACACGGTGTTCGGTTCGATCCTACTAACCGTACTTGGAGTTCGGTGCAATCCTACAATCCAAGCCTTCAACACGGGGTTCGGATCAGGGCTAATCCTGAACCTACTGCGCCCGTTACTCGGGGTTCAGCGCGGTTTTCTGTGTGAACCGGCCTACTGCGCCCAAGCCTTCGCATGGGGTTCGGTTTGTGGCCTTGAGGAAGGACCAGCCCTACAACCCATGTAGTCTTCGAATGGGGTTCGGTTTGTGGCCTTGAAAAAGGACCAGCCCTACAACCCATGTTGTCTTCGAATGGGGTTCGGTTTGTGGCCTTGAAAAAGGACCAGCCCTACAACCCATGTTGTCTTCAAATGGGGTTCGGTTTGTGGCCTTGAAAAAGGACCAGCCCTACAACCCATGTTGTCTTCAAATGGGGTTCGGTTTGTGGCCTTGAAAAAGGACCAGCCCTACAACCCATGTTGTCTTCAAATGGGGTTCGGTTTGTGGCCTTGAAAAAGGACCAGCCCTACAACCCATTCCACCTCAAGGAGTTACATCGTCAAAACACACGATGTGTGATTGAGATCATCCGTCCTGAGGGGTCTTCATCAGTTCCTCGAGGAGTTATATCATCAACTACAGAATTGGTAGTTGAGTTCATCCGTCTTGAGGTGTATGCGTATTAAACTACGGCTATTAATCACAACACATAAGAAACGTGAGAATGATAGGGCGGTTAAAATGTATTCTCATTAGAATTGAAAGTACATTACATGAAAAGCGTAGTTGGGGTCATGCCTCGTTAAAACCTTCTTGAGAAAACCCAATGGGAAAAAACTCAAGTAAGGAAAAAGAGTACACGCCGTCTTACCAACTAGCTGTAATAGACACGTAAGTTCTGAGTGTTCCATTTGTTGCGGATTGGAGTTCCATCAAGTTCTTCCAATCGGTATGACCCTTTTCCAGTCACTTCAGAAACTCTATAAGGACCTTCCCACGTCGGTGCTAGCTTCCCTTGGTGGGCGAATTTATTCCCCACACTTGCCTTTCTTAAAACAAGATCTCCGGTGTTGAAAGCTCTGTACTGGACACGTTTATTATACCGGAGTGCTGCCTTTGCTTTTATTGCCTGATCTCTGACGAAAGCCTTTTCCATTAACTCCTGGAGGACGTCCAGTTCTGATGCCAAATTGGCGTTGTTATCTTCAGCTGAGAAATACTCCACACGAGCTGATCTTGTTTGTAACTCCACTGGAATCATCGCCTCAACCCCGTACGTTAGCCGGTATGGGGATTCGTTAGTTGAAGAATGAGGCGTAGTGCGGTATGCCCATAAAACATGACATAGCTGGTCAGTCCATCCTCCCTTCGCTTCTCCCAGATGCTTCTTCAACCCCTTTAGTACTTCTCGGTTGGCTACCTCCGCTTGTCCATTGGTTTGGGGGTGTTCAACAGATAAAAATATCTGGATTATCCCCAGTCCTTCAAGCAAATCCATGAACTTTTTGTCTGTAAACTGGGTGCCGTTGTCAGTCACAATCCGCCCTGGCACCCCGAACCGAGCTATGATATTTTCATACACAAAACGTCTTGTTCGCGCAGAAGTGATATGCACTACTGGTTCTGCCTCGATCCACTTGGTGAAGTAGTCTACCCCCACGATCAAGTATTTGATACCTCCTGGCGCAGTGGGGAATGGGCCCAAAATATCAAGGCCCCACTGGTAGAACGGCCAAGGTACAGCAGATGAGGACAGCTCTTGGGCCGTTGTATGGTGGAGATTGGAGAATTTTTGACAAGCGTCGCACTTCCTCACAAAATCTGCAGAATCCTGCTTCACAGTGGGCCACCAATATCCAGCCCTGAGGACTTTTCTCATTAAGCTTCGGCCCCCAGCATGGTGCCCACATTGCCCCTCGTGCACCTCCTCCAAAACCGCTTGAACCTCGTCTTCTCTTAAACACAAAAGATATGGGACAGAGAATCCCCTTTTGTAGAGAATATCATCGACCATAGTAAAATATGGCAGCTCCCTCTTCACTCGTCTCCTCTCTTTCTCATCAGTGGGAAGTTGACCATCAGCTAGATAGCGAATATAGGGAATGACCCAAGAATCCTCATATGGATAACTCACCATGATAGCGTTCAGAGAAGGGTACAGAGGTATGCTAGGTGATGTCAAAGTGCTTTGAACCACCGTTGTTGTGCTACCGGGCTGCTTTGTACTTGCTAATCTAGACAAGATGTCTGCTCTGGTGTTTTCTTCTCTGGGCACATGCTTGAACTCTAAAACTTCAAATCTTCCCTTCAACTCATTAACACAATTCAAGTACAATTGAAGTTGCGGCTCCTTTGCCTGGTACTCCCCCTGGATCTGCGAAATCACCAGTTGGGAATCACTGCACAGTGTGACTGCTGATGCTCCGATGTCAATCGCCGCACGGAGACCGGCCAAGCATGCTTCGTATTCAGCTTGGTTGTTGGAGGTTTTGAAATTGAATCGGAGGGAAATTTCTAGGTGCACACCATCATCACTTTCTACCACCACACCTGCTCCACAACCTTTGCTGTTCGACGATCCATCAACGTAAATGGTCCAATGCGCTCGAGGGGTGGCCGGGTCCGCCCCAGTCATCTCCACAACAAAATCGGCCAACACTTGCGCCTTGATGGCTCCTCGAGGCTCATATGAAATTTCAAATTCAGACAGCTCGATAGACCATTTTATCATCCTTCTGGCGAGGTCTGGCTTGCTGAGCACTGAACGGAGAGGCAAATCCGTTCTCACCAGTACTGGGTGTGCGTGGAAATAGGGCCTCAACCGTCGTGATGCCCACACGACTGCTAGGGCAGCTTTCTCAATCTTTTGATATCTTTCTTCCGCTCCCTGAAACGTCTTACTAGTGAAGTACACCGGCCTCTGCCCTTCAGGGGTTTCTTTAACCAAGGCCACGCCTAGGGCTTCATCAGAGATTGCTAAGTACAAGATCAAAGTCTCACCAGGGTCAGGCTTAACCAAAATTGGTGGACTCGAGAGAACGGCCTTGAGCTGCTGGAAGGCTTGTTCTTGCTCCTCTCCCCATTCAAAACTCTTGTGTTTCTTCAACGCCTTATACAAGGGAAGGGATCTGTGCGCCATCTTGGGCATGAAACGGGCTAGAGCGGCCACTTTCTCATTCAACGATTGGACCTCCCTCAGACTCTTAGGGCTCTGCATGTCTAGGATTGCTTGACACTTCCCAGGGTTAGCCTCAATGCCTCGTTGGGTCAACATAAATCCCAAGAATTTCCCAACTGGAACGGCAAAGGTGCATTTTAAGGGGTTTAACCTCATGTTGTATTGCCGAAGCCTAGTGAAGACTTGGCGCAAATCTTCAATGTGGTCTCCTCCAGCGGGCGTTTTGGCTATAATATCATCAATATAAACTTCGACTAGCCTTGTATGCATCCCTTCAAAGACTTTGTTAATCATGCGCTGATAGGTAGCGCCAGCGTTCTTCAATCCAAAAGGCATGACGGTGTAGCAAAAAACACCGCGGTCATTAATGAAGGCAGTTTTCTCCTGGTCTCCCTCCCACATCGGAATCTGGTTATACCCCGAATAAGCATCTATGAAACTGAGGTACTGGTAACCAGATGAGTCATCCACCATGCGATCAATGTTGGGCAGGGGATATGGATCTTTGGGGCAGCAACGGTTAAGATCCACATAATCTGTGCACATTCTCCATTTGCCATTAGCCTTCTGCACCATGACCACATTAGAAAGCCAAGATGAATAGCGTATCTCCCTTATAAAGCCTGCTTTCAACAACTCCTCTGTCTGCTCACAAGCTGCCCTCTGCTTCTCCGGTCCCAACCTCCTCTTCTTCTGGGCCACCGGTCTTGTTTCAGGATACACTACAAGCTTGTGGCAACAGAAATCAGGGTCCATCCCAGGCATGTCTGCTGCTGTCCATGTGAAAAGATCTTTGAACTCCTGCAAAAGGGCTAATAAGCGTTGCTCCATAGCAAACTCCAGCTTATCGTTGATGTGCGTGACCTTTTCTGGGGAATCTCCTAATACAACATCCCTGGAACCACCATCCGGTGTGGGCTTAGAGGGATTGAGTGGATCAATCTTCAATTCCGCTCTGGGGTCCAGATCAATGAGACTGACAGACCCTGCCGCTGTTCCTCCGTCATTCAGCTTCCGCTTCTTGTTGAACGCTTCCAACTTAACCATGTTGAGGCTCAGGTTATAACAATATCGAGCCATCTCCTGATCACCACAGAGAGAGGACACACCGTTGTCCTTGTCAATGAATTTGATCAAGAGGTGAGGAGTGGATACAATTGCTTCCATCGCGTTCAGTGTTGGACGGCCTATGATACCGTTGTATGGGGATTCCACGTCAATCACCAGGATTCTTGACTTGACCGTTCTCGCACCAGGCTCTCCTTCAAAAGAAATCAGAGTGTCAAGATACCCCTTAGTGGGTTGCTTGGCTCCATTAAACGCTGTGAGTTCTTGCGTGTAGGGTTGTAAATCTGCATCATTGAAACCCATTCGTTTGAAACAATTATAAAAGATAACATCATAAGAACTTCCCTGATCGACGAGGATCCTCTTAACATCCTTGTTGGCTATGACTGCCACGATAACTACCGCATCATCACCTCCTGGAATTGTTGGGCCAAAGTCATCATCAGTAAATGACACCGTCGGGGCTGTCATACCGTCCCTGAAAGGGCGGTTATCCCTCGGTTTGCCCTGGACAGACAGAATCATCCTGTGATGATTCTTCCGTGCTGTGATTGATGCTCCTCCTCCCGCAAATCCTCCAGCTATCATCTCAATCACTTCTCGTCTGCCCTGCCTCTGCTGCTGGGGCATGTTATTTTGTTGGGCACCTTCAGCAATCACTACTCCCTTCTGCTTCTCAGCTGCAGTGAACTTCCATGCTGGGTTACGTGTATTATCATCTTCGTCATCAGGATCTCTATTCCTTTTCTCCATCCTCTGAGGCTCGTCCACAGATTTCTCCTTAAACAAATACTGTTTCAGCTTTCCTTCCCGAAGGAGAGTTTCCACCGTATTTTTTAACGCTTTGCACTCATCAGTGTTGTGCCCTGTTTGTTCATGGAAAGTGCAATACTTACGTGGGTTACCACCCCTCTTGACTGGGGCTGGTTTTCTTATCCCGAAGACGTTCAGCGTTGGCCAACCAACCTCCCTCATGATTTGTGAATGCCTGGTGTTCAACGGAGCATAGTTGTCGAACGATGAAACGCGCCTATCTCGCGGATGTGGGTGAGCGTTTACAAAGTCTTCTCTAAAGGCATGCTTCTCAGGCCTCACTCTCTCCTTTTCTCTCTGTGGCTGCTGAGTGGGTGCTGAAGGCTTCATTCTTGTTGTAGTTGCCTCTAGATGCATCTCTATGCCCACGTACTTGGAAGCTTTCCTTCGAAACTCCTCGAAGGTCGTTGGGGGGCTCTTTGCCAAAGATAGGGCAAAGGCTGAACCAGGCTGAAGAGCTTCCACTACAATATGGAGTTGTATGGCCTCCGTGAGGTTAGGGACCAAAGCTGTCTCCTTATAAAATCTTTTCAAGAACTCCTTAAGAGTTTCAGTTTCTCCCTGCCTTATCTGGGCCAGGGTGTGGGAGGTTCTTGGGATATCCCTGGAGATGACAAAATGACTTTCGAATGCAGCAGCCATTTCCTCCCAAGAGTCCATAGATCCTGAGGGTAAGCTTTTAAACCAGCTGAGAGCCTCCTCCGTCAGCGTTCTTGGGAACATCCTGCACATAACATCTTCATTTGCTCCCAAATGCAAAGCTTCATACACATAAGCATCCAAATGCTTAGTGGGGTCGGTTTCTCCATTATACTTTCCTATCGACAGTGGCTGAGTTGTTTGCAAATGTTTCGGGATGATGATGCTCATCAGCCTTCTTGAGAAAGGGACACTAAGCTTGTACGTCCTTGAAGTCACCACCGCCTGCTCTCTTCTCCTAGCACTGACTCTATCACCAGAGTCTTGCGTCTGCTCTCTCTCTTCATATATGGGGATCTTCGAATACTGGAGGGTCGTGGATCTATCCCTCGCTGATGCATGATGAGCATCCTCTGTATGGGACGCTGCCCTGTCCCCAGCTCCTCCTCTCTCCCGCTTCAACTCCATCAGCTCCTCCCTAAGTTGCCTGATAACCTCATCGCGAGGGTCAGGCGTTTGCACTTGCACCATCCTCCGGGTTTGATTTACAGGGGACTCGAAGACGAGTCTCCTTCCAGTTTGTTGATGGGTCACATCCTCCACGTGACCATCAATGAAATCTCTCCCATCACCTTCCATCGTGACAACCAAACTTCTGCGAAAATAGGAATAACTCTAACGAGTCCCACTGGGCGTGCCAATGAACTGGTCTGGACCGGGGTCTAGGATCCGGTGTGGGACTAGCCACAAGAGTATAGGTGTATTTAGGGTTTGCACACCGGAACAGTGTGTATCCGATGTATTAATCCGGTCTCTCAGTGGGAGAGGCCGGTCTTGTTATCCTGGAGATCCTTCACACCAGCGTTTCGCGTTGTAGGGGGCGAAAGGTGGTGCCACCTGCGAAGATTCTCCGACGCTCAAGTTAGTAGAGTGTAAGAACTCAGTGAATGCTTAAGCGGAGTAATAGTAAAAAGTGTGAGATAGAACAACGATACCATGCATGTGTATTGAAATGAGCTATTTATAGTTGTACGTGAGAAAATGAGTCGTTGGGTACAGGTGGGTCCCTTAGCTCTGATAGCGTGTACATTATGTCAATCAAGGTGGCTCAACTTTCAGAATGTGTCAGAAGGGTAGGTCAATTATCAGAGTACGATCCTCTAGGAAGAGGGGAGGATAATCACCTTTTCCGCATAATCTACTGACACATCCACTTGCTCTCTGAGGCCATTGACGTGACGTATTTTGCTACATACAGTATCTTCGCTGATAAGTTATTAGGGGCTCTTATCTTGCTGTGACTGAAAAGCCAACAGTTATATAAATGTCCTGTGAAAATGAACAAAGAACCGTTATAGAGAAAATAAGTGGTACAGTCATGAGATGAGGACGGACGGCCAGACATCGGATATCCGGTGTGGTAAAGTTGAACCAGGACACCGGTTTTCCTTATATGAGGTCAGTCTAACGTCACAAGAATGGGGGCCGGTATCCAGACCGGATCACCTTCTGTGTGTTGTTTTTGAGTTAATCTACAATAAGTTTCCACTCAAGTTTTTTTCCTGCATCCTTGACAAACAAGATCCATCGTTTGTGTAACTAGCTAGATTGTGTGAAAGAAAAAATATTTGATCAATATTATATGGTTTCATAAGATTATACCTAAGTGTATTTATAGAAATCTTTAAACATTCCAATGACTAGTTTATAACAACTACTTTGTAACAATCATTTCCTCAAAAGTTTAAAACAAAATACATGACTTTTTCATTAAAGTAACACGTTATGTAAGACTATTGTCTAACCATACATGAAAAATAAATTGCATGACTATTGTCCAACAATGTTACATAATACTCTTACATGACTCTTGCCTAATATGAAATATCATACTTTTGCCTAATCAATTTACAACAAAATTCATGGTCCTTTTTTTGTCTTTCAAAAATTAATGATGGATTATTCACAAGGATCATCATTTCATCCACCTAAGTTCGCTTCGTCTCTAGTTTTTGATCCTCCTTTTTATAACAACTAGTCGTTCTAACATTTTATCTTTTGTGTTGCTATTTTCTTCTAGTACACTATAATCAACATTCTTGATGAATGTATCACTTAGGTTGAGAATTTCATGTTAAAGCATGATGCTTATGTTTCACTAACAAAAACTTTTGAACCCTTCGATGAATTCTTAGATCACTCTGCTAACCATTTTGGCTCATCTTATAGTAATTACCCTTTATGTTCCAACTTGAATGCCTATATTCATTGCTTTTAAGAATGTTGCATGTATGATACATGATGTTAATTTCTAAGCAACCACTTTGTCTTCTTCGAATGACTTATTTGTAACAACCTGCAAACTTTTGAATAATTTTATTTATCTTATGCCAATCTCCCTTTGAAGAAATTGACCATGATAGTCATTGTAATTTTCTTTAATCCTAGACCATACTGTATCGTTAGACACATTTAGCCATGATTAGATGAGAAGTTTATCCTTATCAACACTCAAATAATTTCTACTTCTCATTGACCACCATATTGTTGTTTGACTTCAAGAGGAGATTATAGAACTTAAGAGTTGATATTGATCTAATTGGTGTCTCAAATGCATTAGCAAATGATTCTAGACTTGTATTTGCTTAAGCTCTATAAAATATCATTGAATTAAGGGGATAAGGAAATTGTATGGATATGGCCATTGAAAAACTCTACTTGCATCAAAAGTTATGACCAAATTGTAAATTAGGTAGCCTAAATAGGCTCTAAAATGTAAGAATTATGTAGAATTACTAATTAAGGCCTAAATAGGACAAAATAAACAACTAGCCTAAACAGTGAAGTAATCCTAGAATAAATGTCAAAAGGTCATGCTAAGGATATTAAAGTGGACATGATATGATTTATCAAGGCGGTAAAGGAAGTGGTAAGTGTTTGCATTTTGGGTAGTTGATGAATTAAGATTGGTGAATGAATTATCAATATTTGGATTGATGAAAAGTTGACAATTTTGTATAAAATTAAAACATGAATATGAATTAAACTAATTGAGATCTTTTTTGACAAAAAATTATAAACAAAAGGCTAACTTGACAAGAAAAATAAGCTACTTTGAATGATACTGATTGTAACATACAGAGAGAGAGTAATAGTAGTAGTAAATAAATACAAAATTAACATATATTTTTAACGTTAAAAACGGGTAGACATTTTTAGCCATTTCAACGTGAGATCACAACATAATGGTCAATTATTGAAGAAGATGAATCTTTCATGAATTATTATATATAATTATTAGTTTGTAAATTATAAACACAGTTGAAACACAAACACTCATATATGTTTGAAAGCATTTGCCTTTTTGTGTAGGATCATCCACATTGTGTCTCAAACTTAGGTACTTGTATAAGCAACTAAGAAAACGGGTTCTCCTCTACTTTGAGTGCTTCCACCTATGATCTTTTGCATGTGATAAGCAATATGCGTTGTGGATGATTTTAAAATAACCTTATTTTTATAGTTTTTAATAAAATTTTTAGGTAAAAAAACCTAAATGATTCTTTTCTTAATTTGGCTTTTCCCTTAATATTATATATAAAAATAATTACCCAATTAAAGTTTTATGATTTTTTTATTTATTTGAGGTTGGATTAGTCAAACCACTAATGCCTCACCCTATCAGAATGCAGTATAAACTTGTACTAAAAATCGACAATGCAAATCAATTATCTTGAAATAAGAAATAAAGGCTAAAAAATTAGTGCTAATTAAGATAAGAAGTATTACTGATTTAGTTAGTAACCGATTTATCCAATACAGGGGACAGACTTCTGGTATATGTATTGGGTATATTGATTCGTATCTCTTACGCGGTCCAATAGGGATCTTGTATTGTATCCTTAAGTTGAGGGGATGATCTCAAGGTCTTCGTATGATTATGTCTAATAACCACTAATATCTTGCGTTGTGGGGTGAAATAATGTTATCTACAAAAACACTTCGACACTCAATTCAATATAATATTAGATATTGGAGTTCAAGCATTAGGGGTTGGTGAACGTTACCTCAAGTGTGATAAATGAGTGATATTTATAAAAGTTTAGTGAGAATCTTGCTTGATGCACCCCGTGTCAGTACTTTTTCCGTAAAGTGTAAAAAAAGTTGATATAGGCACAGACATTCCTATCACCTTTGCAAGTGGTTATCTAGTATGCCCTTACATGTTCCCTAGCCTATGCTTAATAACATATCATATTGCTTTTGATGATGAGGCTTTTTAGTAGAACTAGTGTGCGTGGGGTAGCTACTGCCAAATTATCCAATGACTTACCAATCTTTAGAGTGACCTTAAGGTTTCTTTAATGGGCTGATGTACTTGTTTTTCAGTGTTATGGACTTGATTTGAAAATTTCCACTAGAGTGGGCTTTTTCTACGTGAGTATAACCATTTTCATGGTTAAGCACTATTGATGACACATACCTGTTGATTAGTTCAATCGTTTCGATTCTTGTATAGCTTTTGTTTGATATGTGAAACGACGCGACTACATACTATCATCGTTATGCATAACTGTATGACCCTTTCACCCATGAGGGCCCATCTATAGAAAAGGGGGTTAGTTGCCTTCATTTTTTACTTCTCTCTAAACTGTCATTCGACTTCGATATCATCTAATTTAGTATCGACCTTCTAATTCCCTAGCGTATACAAGGCGAACGGTGTGCATCATCTTTAAAGGTATCCTCATATCTCATTTTTAAAGCATTCCCTCTAGTTATTCTTTTTATAGAAAACTGGGATATGAAGGATGGTCACATGAGCGATGAGTTAGTGAAAATATTGTCAGAGACACCATTGTGGCTGTCTGTAATTATGATTAACCTTTATTGTGGGAAAATCCTAAGTCTAATTTCTACTAAATATACTTTTTGGAAGATATGACAAGTTTTAATCATGATTAAACACAAAATGGAATTTCCTAAACAACAATACCTATGATTTTTTTTAAAAAGAACTAGTATAGAATATTTTTAAATTATTAGGCCCTATTCAAGGTGGTTTTTATTTTCAAAATTAAAACTTATTTTTTGGTTTTTAGTTTTTATGATGTTGAATTTTAAAAAATTATTACAGAACTTTCATAATTTTAATCTTCACTAAATTACATGTAAATAGCAACGATAGTATAATGGTGGTGGCAGCGGCGAGGGTCATGATGGTGACAATGATCATGGTGGCGATAGTGATGATGATATCTGTGGTGGTGGTAGTAGGGGTTTTAGGGTGGTTGTGGTAGCAATGGTAATGGTGGTAGGGTGGTGGTAGCAGCGAAGGTAACGGTGCTAGTGATAATGACGGAGGCGATAAATATAGTGTTAGTGGTGGTAGTGTTGGTGATAATGTTAGTGGTGATGGTGATGTGATAATAACAGAGGTGAAGGTGGTGGTTTAGTTATGATGGTGGTAAAGGTAATGATAACAGTAAAAATGGTAACAATAGCAGTGATAAATGGTGATGATGGCGATGACAATAACAATGACGGTAGTTGCGCAATAGTTGTGATAAAGGTGGTGGTAATGATTGTGACAACAATGATAGGTTGGTAGTGGTAACGACGACGGTAGTGGTAATTTAGGATTTATAGGTTTGATATTTAGGGTAATGATGACAATGGCAATAATGATGATGGTGGTAGTTTAAAGTATTGGTGGTGGTAGTGCAAGGATGACGATAATAATATTAGTTTTGGTGTAATGTTTAAGATCAAGGATTTATAAAACTAAAAATAAAAAAATATTTTTATTATTTTTAAATATGACTAAAAAACCTTTTCAAAAATAAATTAAAATTCAACGTAGCATTTTTTTACGGAATAATTTGATTTTCAAATATGCTTCTAGAAATAAAAAATAAATAAAAACTTGCAATTACAGGAACATGCCTTAAATATTAAAATAAAAGGTAAGAACGTGCACAATACTGAACGGGATGCCGATGCCAGCCAGTAATAATGTCAGTAGCAAGAGCATGTCGATTGACACTCGGCCCCCTTGGCACCGACACTGTGAATGATTCGAATGTAAAATGTAATTGAAAATATAATTTAAAATGTGGGGCGATTGGAAACATAATTTTATTTTATTTTCAACAATTACAATATAAAAATCAAGAAGTCCATGAAAATTCAACCAACTCCCTATAATCAATTTGATAATGAAATATATCTACCACGAAGATTTGCGGCCTTCATGAGCTTATTATGAAGCACGTCCTGCACAATCAGTTTGGAATTAAAGACCTTGGCACACTGAAATTTTAGGCCTTGAAGTTGCCCAGTCTAATTCTGGAATTCTGCTCTATTAGAGGAAATATGTCTTAGAACTCTTCCAATCCAAGAGACAGATTTACTTGCTGCCAAGCCTAGCAGTGTTCCCATGGATTCTGTTCAGAAACTTAGCATTGATTCAGGGACTCCTCTTGCTGATCCTACCTCCTATAGAAAGCTGATTGGAAAGCTTGTGTATCTTACTAATACCCGACCAGATTTATCATTCTCTGTAAGCAAGCTGAGCCAATTTCTTGCCCATCCAACATCAGAACATTACCAGGCTGCCTTAAGAGTTCTGAAATACATTAAACAGTCGCCTGCAAAGGGATTATTTTTCCCTGCCTCCTCTGATTTCAAGCTGACAGGGTATTCGGATTCAAATTGGGCTTCATGCCTTGATAGTAGGCGATCTGTCACTCGGTTCTGCTTTTTCTTGGGACAATCTCTCATCTATTAGAAGACTAAAAAACAGCATACAATATCAAGATCCTCTGCTGAGGCAGAATATAGGCCCTTGCATTGGCCACTTGTGAGGCTTAATGGCTTTTGTCCTTACTGCAGGATTTTCCTATTTGTATCCCTTCTCGTATCATCATTTTTTGTGATAATCAATCTGCAAAATATATTGCCACCAATCCTGTTTTCTATGAGCACACTAAACACATTGAATTGGACTGTCACACTATGAGGGACCAAATTCTAGCTAGAAAAATTCACCTTCTCCCTATTCCTTCAAAGGAACAATTTACGGGTATTCTGACTAAACCATTTGCAATTGGCCCTTTTTCTCATCTCATTTTCAAGCTTGGAATGCTTGACATTCACATTCCAGCTTGAGGGGACTGTTAATATGTATTTATCTCATTAATATGCATTATTAGAGTTAGTTTTTTTTTTCATTAATAGTGGTTAGTCAGAGTTAGTTTTAGTTTTGGACTTGTATATAAACTCTCTTTGTTAGTTGGTGAAATGAATCACAAAATTACATATTCTTTTTCTTTCCCGATTCTCTCTTTCTCTCCCTCTCTGTTACTTTTTGCTGTTTACTCAGAATTGCAGACACATTTGTCACAATACCAGAAAAAAAGTAAACACACCCTGATGGTTAACTTACAGGATTCTTGCTACCCAAATTGAGCATCAGGATTAGATGATTAGCAGGAGAAAATTTCTTTTACTAATGAAGCTAAGCATGGGTGGCATCGAAGAACAAGGTTCAATCCATCTGGCATGGCTACATACACAAGAGAGTACCAACAAAAACATCTAGTGTCAAATGGGGAGACATAGAGAGACATAGAGGAAAGCAAGCTCACAAGTGGTTGTTGCCCTTATAATCCGCTCACCTTACCCACATGTATCTGATGTGGGGACCGAGCATGAAACTGAATGACACTAGGATTTTTACCCCTCAAGTTTGATTTGGGATGCTACCTCTCAAACAGTTAGCTTTTAACCATCTCAAATTGACTGAGAGCAATTAGAAGTAAGCAAAGTCTCATTACAGATCGGGAGGTTTTGTTATCATATTGAAAATTTATGAGGGGTGTCCATCTCCATGATAATGGGGAGACATTGAGGAGAGCAAGCTTACAATTGTTGGACTTTATAGTACAACCCAAAATCTTAAGGCTCTAGGTGCATGGATCGTTACACTTATAAACCTCTTACTTTACTCATGTATTTAATATGAGACTAAGTTACATTGGAATTCTTCTGTTGATTTTTGAATAAAATTGTGTATCTCCTCTTAGGGAATTCTCAATTCTATATACAACTTAATTATTAACCCTATAAATCAGCTATAAATATCTACAATTAGACTTGTATGGACAAGGCATATCTCTTTTCTATAAATCAGTTACAGTATTATATAAATATCTACAACTACATATTTACAACTGTAACTGTTGACAGCCCATATCTCTTTGACATCTTCAACAATGGGAAATGTTGCCTTGATTGAAGATGTTTTAACAGTTGCTGCTGGAGCCAATGGTGTAGATATTGGTGGTGATAGGATATTTTCTAATATAATGAAGATGTCTGAGAGGATAGATATAAGACTATGATAATATATGAAGGTAGGATTTTCTTGCATGGTAAGAGCTGTAGAGGAAATCTACAAGGTTAATGTGAAAATTGAGGATGATTAATACGAACAAAAACAGTTATGTTGGTGAAATTTGATTCCAACTATAAGCCATCAAAGAAAAACTAGAGATTCTGATATTCCTGCCCACCAAAATTCTACTATGGTGGTTAAGATAGGAAGCAAGGATAGCCTAGAAGCATCAGGTTATTCTAATGATGTATGAAAGTTTAAATTACACTAACACAGGTGCAGTCTTTAGAACTTAGGGAGAGACATGTGCAGTTCCAATTTGAATCATCCAATTCCCAAACTCGTAAAGTTTAGTAACTCACTTCCTATTGCTATTTCTTTTGGATGATATGGTTAACAGGATTGTGCATAAATGTACATTACGTTTTTATCATTTCATATTTGCTCTTAATCTCTTTTACTTTAAGTCTATTCTCTTAACAACCGGACAAACAAAAAAAGGTAAACAAAGAAACACAATTATTAACATCATTATGCATTCTGTTTAAGAAGTATTTTCAAGAATTTTTTTGCCAATGGTACCATTTTAAACATACTTTAAAAAAAAGTGATTATATTGACTGCTTCCCTTGTTATTATTGGTGTTTCGGGGTGAAGTGGCAGATATGACATGACTCCATGTATATACCCTTATGACAGCTCACAATTATTTAAGCATGTAAGTAAGAACAAGGGTAAATCATAACAAATAATCAAATATAGAATGCGCCTCAATTTGCGTATTTTAAAGCGATAGTAAAACCTCAGAAAATTCACCAGTGATGCATGTAATGGAAAAAGCAGACAAATTACTAATAATAAATCATTTTTTTCTAAATCAGTGTTATAGTCATCTGTATTTTTAATAAATTTTAAGATTAATTTTTAATTTTTTTAAGTCAGTTAAATTCTTTATCTTTTTAAAATATTTTATTTAAGTCCCTTCAATTCATTTTTAATTTATGTGTCAAATATTGACGTGGTGACTAATGTTCATTGACGACTTTATGTGTCATTTACTATTCAGTCAATGAACATTTGACGGGTTGAGTCGCCATATCAGCAAGGTTCACGACAATAACATTTAACATTTGTGATGGTGTAGAATAATCAATTAATAAAGACATAATCACGTTTGATATTCGTCTGACATGTTATCATGAATTCGTTAATGAAGTTAGTGGAAATTAGAGGGAGAAGACCTAACTCAAACATTTTAAATAAGATAAGGAACTTTTAAAAAAATGTTAGGATCTTACTTTAAATTTACTTAACTATTAATTTAATCTTTTTTAACCTTCATCGTTAGGACCAGTTTAAATTCTTAAAAATGGTAATTTCTTATTGAGATGAATGCAAGTGCTCTATCATATTTTTTTTATATTTACCATTGCTTTGAAAAATGCACCGTTAATATTAAAGTAGAATTTGAATTTAAATAAAAGTAAATTTGAAATGTTTAAGTGTCTTTGTATAAAAATTAGTATATTATATATATTTTTTTATTTGAATTGTCTTGTGAATAAAAATAAGTGAAGTAATATTGATAAAAAGAGACAATATGGATGACTTTTAAAATAAAGAGAGAAATTATGATTTAATTAATGATGAGAAAAATTTATATATTACATCTCAAGATTAAATAACATCACCTAACCTTCTTAGAATCAATTATTTATTACCTACATTCGAGATTTTATTGTAACTTATTTAAATAAACTATTTTTAGTTTAATCTGAAATTTTCATTTTACAAGTCCTCGTGTGACAGTAAGATATAAAATAACCACTTAATTAGTTTATTAAACTTCCCATACCTATAAGATAAAAAGCTGCCTCAACCGTATATTAGTAGAAATTATAGATATAATGATTACCCCTAACTTAATTTATCATCAGGGTCAACATCTAAACATTGCTTGTGTATTTTTGGTGATTGCAAGCACCATTTGAAGCCTAGCTTTTTAAAGAGCAAAAGGAGCATCATCATTAATGGTTGTTAGTGATAGAAAAAAACCATATAGTAAAAGTAATTGACCCAACAAATCCGGCATGTGTCCGAATCCCCACCTCCATGCGTAAGGAAAGCCATTAAGCAAAGAGAAAGGTCAAATGAGGATAAGACACCACACCCTTTGTAAAAGGTTACTGTGATCACAGTGATCAAAGTGGTGCTGCCACTTGAGTAAATAAGGCACGCAACACAAAACTAGTAAAGTTGTCACCAACCACATTAGCATTTTCCATCTGTTTTTCTCTGCCTATGTTTTCTGTTCATATTGCACTACCCTTTTGTGTAGATTTGAAGTGGTTGAAAATTTGTAAGCTGGAAGCCTAGGACAGCTCAAGACACCAAGATTGTAGTTCAGGTTAGTAATTAACAAGAGACGATTACTGTTTTAGTTGTCTGTCAGATTTTTTGCTCTGGTTTTGAGAATAAAGAGATAAGAAGCAAGCATTATTTGCTTCTCCACATTTTTAGTGGATGCTGAGAACTACCCCTTTATTTTGATTGTATCTTAATTGCCATTTTTTAGCTCAAAACCTGCTCAAGGTTTCATTTGATTTGAAAATAGAGGTTTGAGTGATGCCAAGAGGTTAGGCTAACATTGTTCCTGCCAACTAAATAATACCATCTCAATAGTGAACTTTGGGAACATAGTCCAAGCATGCAACCCAATTTTCAAATTCCTCAAAAGAAGAATTCAAATAATGTTTTTGCATTATATTTGAATAAAACTTAATGTAGATTCTCATGTGCTTTTCAGTTATTCGCAAAATAAAAGTTCACATTAATGGTTAGCACATGTTACCAGCGTGAAACTTCAATTCTGCTAAGAAAATACTAATATTAAAAACCCATAAACATAAGCATCTGCCCCTAAATTTTTTCCATTATATATTTATGTTTCGATTTTTCTGATGTGTGTTTTTGATCACATGTTAAGAGATAAGGAAGTGAAAATTTTCTACTAAAAACTGTGTTAAATCAACTTTGAAAATTATAGAAAGCCTCCATTAAACATAGATTCTAATAAAGACTTTTTATTTTTTATTTTTTAAAATACTTCCTGAAGTACACAATTGAAAAACCGTGTATATTTTTCTATGGTGACTTATGTTATACAGTACCCTGTACTTAGTTGGAACATTAATGAACTTCTTGGAACTGCTGCAGCCTTGCCAAACCAGATACACTACATGCACCAGCTTAAAAGCACAAGACTAACGTCAGGTTTATCAGTTCCCAACACTGTAACCCATCTTCCAGAGTCCACTTTCTTTGTATCTGTGTTTTCATGAGCAAGAAGTTCATAGCTTAAGAGGAACTGAAAAAGGCATGGAGTATTCAAATCCAAGTTCTTTCTTGGCCTCATTTCTTCTTCTTGTTGTGGTGCTCAATGTGACTAATGGGCAGCCTCTGGTCCCTGCATTGTTCATATTTGGGGACTCAGTTGTTGATGTGGGAAATAATAACCACCTTTTCACTGTTGTTAAAGCAAATTTCCCTCCTTATGGAAGAGACTTTGAGAATCACAGTCCTACAGGAAGGTTCTGCAATGGAAAACTTGCCACAGACTTCACTGGTACTTTCCTTTTTCCTTAATTCCATATTTACCTACATTGTTTTTTTTTTCTCCTTTTTTAACTAGGATTTGATCTTTGTTTCATGAATTCATTCATTGCAGCCGAAACTCTTGGATTTACCTCATATCCACCAGCTTACCTTAACTTAAAGACCAAAGGAAACAATATCTTGAATGGTGCCAACTTTGCCTCAGCTGCTTCTGGTTACCACGATCCTACAGCCAAACTATATGTACATGCATTTAAAATTCTAAAAGTCAAACCCTCTCATTTTTTTAGGGTTAAATATGTTTTAGTTCTCTCTATTTTAACATTTTGTTGGAATTAGTTTGTATGTTAAAATTTCATTCCTTTTGGTCCCTCTATTTCAAAAATAGGATGAAGTTCATCCCTATGAGAGACCAAAAGCAACGAAAATTTAATGTAATACAAGGATGTATTTTAGCCTATTTTTAAAACATACAAACCAAAGGCAATGAAAATTTAACACATGGACTAGATCCAATTAGGCGCTAAAACATGTGGACTCAAAAAACATTTAACTTTTTTTTTTTTGTTAAAATCTTATTATTGGTAAGGCCTGATTGAATTCAATCTTGGTGTAGAATTCAATCTCATTGAGCCAGCAGCTGGAAAACTACAAGGATTTCCAACGCAATTTGGTGCGAATAGCAGGGCAATCAAATGCTTCATCAATTATATCTGGTGCTATATATCTTGTTAGTGCTGGGAACAGTGATTTTGTTCAGAACTATTACATAAATCCTCTTCTTAGCAAGGTTTACACCACTGATCAATTCTCAGACATGCTCATGCTACACTATTCCAATTTCATCCAGGTATGTCTTTCTCAACCTTTACATCTCGTCTGAGTAAACCATTAATTAAAAATAATGGTAATTTTGATTAAAAATAATGTTGAGTTTGATTTGCATTTCTAATAATGCTTATGACAGAATTTATATGCATTGGGAGCAAGGAGAATTGGTGTTACATCATTACCTCCAATTGGTTGTCTTCCTGCAGCTATCACTATCTTTGGTTATCAAAGCAATGAATGTCTGACCAGTTTAAACAGTGATGCTATTAACTTCAATGAAAAACTCAACACCACATCTCAGAACTTGCAAAAAATGCTTCCAGGCCTCAACTTGGTTGTCCTTGATATCTACCAACCTCTCTATGACTTGGTCACCAAGCCTTTTGAAAATGGTACATAAATATAAGTAGCTATTTGGTTTGAAAAAAATGGTCACTATTTTAATTTCTTATTTTCACTTTTAATTACAAGACCAGAAATTTATTTTTGTGAAGTTTGTTTAGGAAACAATTATACAAACATTAGTACATAGAAGATTAAATGAAAATAAAGAGAGTGTCTTACAATTAAAAGTAATGATAAAAAATAAAAACAGAAAATGTTTTTCAAACCAAATGGCCCTAATTATGCTGATAGCTTAGTGAACTAATCATATAATGGATTATAAATAAGGAATGTTAATTTGTTTCCTATGTGTGACATGCACATTGTGTTACCACAGGATTTTTTGAAGCAAGGAAGGCTTGTTGTGGAACAGGGTTGATAGAGACATCTATATTGTGTAATAAAAGGGCCATAGGAACATGTGCAAATGCATCTGAATATGTATTCTGGGATGGTTTTCATCCCTCAGAGGCTGCAAACAGAGTTTTGGCTGAGAATTTGATTGCTGCTGGCATCTCACTTATATCCTAATTAATCAAACACTTTTTGGATTTCCTACATTTGTGGTTCCCCTTGTTGTATGAAGATGGCTTATGTAATAGACTAAACAAGGTTTCATATGTTAAATTGCAAAGATTAATGTGTGCTTTTAAATTTCGTGTAAATGAACAAGACTATAATCTTCTAAGCTTGAGCCTTTGATGAACAAGAAACCTGTTTCTTGGAGACATACAGGGTAGTGGGAAACCCATCTCCTGGCAAATCCGCTTAACAATTTTCTTTTTTTCAAGAGTCAAAACTTACCTTCACTATGCTTTTTCATGCTGCTAATTTTCACACTAACATGTACAAAATTACATAATATAAGAAATTAAAATATATATATTTTTATTTAAAATTTATATTAATGGATCTCATAGGTATACGACCAATATAATTTTTAATAAATTTTTCTTTTGAATTTTTTATTTCGTCCAAGGTTGCATTTCCATATGTTAAACAATTCTTATACTATATATAATCTTAATGAAATAAGAATTTCAATTTCTTATCAATGTTAATATTTTTATATATAACAGAGTAGATTTACAATTTCCTCCATTAATTTGATTTTTCAAAATTTACATGTGCATGTAATTTCATTTCTGAATTTGACAACTACTTAACAAATTAGCTCTTAAGTGTTCAACCAAAAAAAATTAGGAAAATCTAATCCGTTCTTCTAGACTATGTCAATCTATTCCAAAAAAATTTGCTTTCCGAATTAGATCAAGTTTACATTAGATGTATTAACCTAAGACTAAACTCATAAAAGTCGTCGGATATTTTAGTAATTAAATTTTAAATATTTTAATTTAACTTCTAACTTTATAAAAGAATTATTTCAATACTCATTCATTTTAATATTTTAACGTTGTCTTATATCGAAAATGTTTAAACGGGAAATCATATAAAAAAATTTATACTATTAATCAATAAAAATTTACCCTACTTTTAATGTCATTATTATATACGTTAATAGTAATTTTTAATTAAACAACTAAAATTCATGAGTTGATATTAATATAAAAAAATATTTATACTCCAGTAAAACAAAACTTGGAAAAGGTAGAGAGAGATTTTTGTAAACTCAGAAGGGGAAAATTTTATGGGTTTTACTTGGGTACCCTTTCTAAATTAAGGGTCTCAATACCCCTAGCCACATGTCATGTCATGTATGAAAATTGTGTGTAATTTAAGTAACTAGAATTAATACCTTTAGCCACATGTCGAAATAAGTGGTACGCATTAAAATATTTAAAATGCAAAAGTTTGATAATATCAAGACTTGATCCCACAACACATGAAAAAAAACAAAGTCTTACCACTAAGCTACTTAACACATTTAAAAATTATAATGCAACTATATAATTATATTATATTTATAGAATGTGTATCTGTTAATAAAATTTATTAACAAAATAAACATTTTTGTATTTTTTCATTTAGTATAACAATTAAAATTTAAATTAATGAATGAAAAAATGTAGGAATATTTATTTTGAAAATAAATTTTATTAACGGATATACATTTTATGAATATAATATAACAATATATGGTTATATTACATATCTTAAATGTAACCTAGTGGGGAGCCTACTCTTCCATCTCCTGCTCAAATCGAACGCTACAAATACTATTTTAGAATCCAAACAAAAATGATGACTTAGAAAAATATGTGGCATAGATTGAATTGACACATGGCTAGAGACTAATACATGTGACATAAATTCAATTGACACGTGACTAGGGGGCTAGGAGCATTAGAGCCCTCAATTAATGCGCTTAGCAACCGGTCAAACTAGTCACTCGTAAATAGTCAATATTTTAAAATATTTATATTTCAAAATTTAAGTGTAACAAGGTTTGATTCCCTAACGTATATATAAGAGATGGAAGATGAGCCTTAACAAATTAAAGGCATATATCATTAGTTTTTTTAGGAATATATGCCTACAGTCACGTGTGTCAAGCAACTGGAATGGATGCCTCTAGCCACGTGTCAACTAAATTTATACCACATGTATTAGTCTCTAGTCACATGTCAACTTTATCTATGCCATATATTTTTCAAAATCATCATTTTTGTTTAGATTCTAAGATAATATGTGAAGTGTTTGATTTGAGTAGGAGATGGAAGAAAAGCCTCACCACTAGGTTACATTTAAGAGATATAATATAATCATATATTGTTATGTTATATTTGCAGAATGTATATATATTAATAATATTTATTTACAAAATAAATATTCCCGCCTTTTTTTGTTCATTAATTTTACTTTTTATACAAAATGAAAAAAGACAAAAATGTTTATTTCATAGATAGATTTTATTAACGGGTATACATTCTACAGATATAATATAACTATATATAATTGCATCATATTTTTTAAATGTGTTAGATAGTTTAGTGGTAAAGTTCTTATTTTCTCTCCAATGTGTTGTGGGATCAAGCTTTGTTATATTCAAATTTTAGCATATAAAATATTTTAATGTGTTAACTATTTATGAGTGATTGATTACTAGATACAATCATGTCCATCCATCCTAGTTGCTTAAATCACACATGATTTCGACATATATATATATATATCTTTAAAAAGACAAGTCAAAATTAATCATCAAATTACATATGAAACCAATATTTTAACCCAAATTCATTTACACATAAGCTCACATTCTTTTTATTTTTTTTACCATCATAAATCTCATTTCTATATATAAAGTCTAAGAATAGTTAAAAGTCAAACAACATAAAACTCAAAAAAACTTGTAAAATATAACCAAAATAAAAGACAAAATTTCTAACACTTGGTTTATCTAATAGTCAGAGTTGGGTCATTTTTTTTTAGTTGTAGGTTCAACTATTAACTTTAACTTATGTTATTAAAGTTTACTCATTGAATCAATTTAAGATAATTATGATATTTATAATTGAATCATAATTTAACTAATAATAATAATAATAAATTAATCTGACTTAATTATCTAACTAGTTGACAATTAAATCGATTAGTTTGGATTAATTTAATCCAATTTCATTAACTATGGTTTTAACTCATTGGTTCTTTAAAATAAAACTACTCTATAATTACTCTTTTTTTTTTCTTGTTTATAAAGAAATGAATCATAAAATTCAATAGCTATAAACTATGAAAGAGGGATAGAGAGAAAGGAGGAGAGGTAAAAATGGATTACAGCGTAGCAGCGTTGAAGCTTCTGTGCTCGCAGCTGAAACAGGCTCGAGAAGTACCGTCTCAGAATAGCTTCACGCTCGGTGGCATTCTCTTCCAACGCGCTTGGTTGCAGGTTCGTTTCTATTCAATCATCCAAAACGACACCGTTTCCATTTTCTTTCATTTTTTAACTAAATGAATATAATTCAGGGTATTCTCGTCTCCGCCCCCGACGGCGATGGCGATCCTCTGCTTCTCGACGACGGAACCGGCGTCACGCACCTTTCTCTCACTGGCGAGTTTCGCCACCGTCATTGGAAACTTGGTAAATTTTCCTCTTTCCACTTCAATGTCAGGTTTCCTCAGAATCTCTTCTTTCTGTCTTCAACTCTCACTATATTTTTATTTTTTATTTTTCAGGAATGTACGTAATGGTAGTTGGAGGGTACGTTGCACGCGGGGGAGAACCTCCTTTGATTAAGGTAATTTTAATCTACACTTTGTTATCATAATCTCAAACTAGTAATGTTTCAGTTTAACGATTGGTGTAGAATTCTAGTATCTTAATGTAAATGTGTTAAGCCGGTGTAGAGTCTCGCAGGACGGTTAATGGAAAAAATTCCTGTTGAGACTCAAAACTAGTAGAAGTGCTGTGGTGTGATGTGATGTCACAGACTAACGGATTTGATTTGTTAGGTTAAATATGTTTTTGTCAGTGAGTTGGGAATAAAATTTGGTTTTTGTCTAAATATTTTAAACATATTGATTAAAGTTCTTATGTTTTTGAGATAGCATAATTTCAGTCTTCATTGTTGATTTTGTCAATGTTAAAATTAATTAAACTAATAGTAAACACACGATGTGAGATTGAATGTGATGAGTGAGATTATTAGTGTTGCATCTTTGAATTAATACTTTTAGATTTAACTATGACGAAATGGGATTTAAATTGGGTTGTTTCAAAAACAAAAGAACTTGGACCAACATATTTAAAACATAATGATGAACACATAACTTAGGAGCTAAAAATGTATTTAATCTTTATAATTTTTTCTAATGTTGCACAGTAGGTATAGAAAATCTGATTTCCAGGTGTATGAGGGGAGGCATTTGTATATGGGAAGAATAATTAGGTGTTTGGTTTACTGGTAGGGTCTAGGGAACACTGCATCTACATGCCTAAAGTGGAAAAGAATGAAGGAATTTTGGGGAAAAGTAGTGTTTAATTTGGGTTGACAATTGCAACAGGTTCACAAGATTGTTGATCTTTCTTCATCTCCTGACCGAGAAGGCATGTGGTATCTTGAAGTTATAGAGGCATATAAACTGTTCTATCAGCCTCTTGTTGAAGAATTTACATGAATGGAGTAGACAGAATGGGTATTGCTTGAGGTTGTCATCTGACATCTGGAATTCCCCTTCCTTTTAGCACGGACAATTTTCTATATTGAGTTGGTATTGACGTCTCTACCTGTTTATTCATTGAGAAATTTTCAAAGTGCATTATTGCTATGTAAGATCATTGCTGTATTGTTAATGGAGATTGGATTAAGGTCTAGCTAGATAGTATTTAGGATTTATTTTATTTTATTTTATTTTTCTTTAGGGTACTTAGTCTGCATCATCTATTAAATTTGGATCTTTTATTTTGATTTTTTCTGTAGTGAATTTTATCTTAATTTTATTGGTTATATCGAGTGGGCTGAAAAATAGTTTATGACTGATATGAGGCTTTATTGTTAATAATTTTCTTGGTAAAATATCAAAATTAGCTTTGATTTTAGCTGTTTCTAATTAGTAGTACCATGTTTAAGTTTATAACACAAGTTTTCTGATAAAACAGGATTACTTGTCTGTACTTCCGTTACCCTAACAAGAATCTATTACGTTAAAAACGTCAACGATCTCTGAAGAAGTAACCCATATTTTCCGAGAAGAAATGAACCACGTTGATTTTGAAAGTGAAAAAAATAACCCGTGGGAGAAATCGATTTCGAAGGTGACCCAAAAATGCATAGGAGTAGTCTGCATTTGGAGGACTACTAGGGGTTCTTGTTTCTTGTCCACCTTTCTGCTTTGTTTGGAAGAAAGTGGAAATAAAGTTAATAGAAAAAATTAAATTGAAATTTTGAAAAAAATATTTGTATTTAACTGAATAGAATTAGAGGTGAAATGAGTGGAAATAATTTCTTTGGTTGTTTGAAAGGATATTTGTCGAGCAAGAAGCAACCAGAAAAAAGGAAGAGTAGTCAGAAGCCCGCTACACTGAGACTCATGTGGAGTAGGTAAAACGCCTATTCATCCAAACAAATATGCGTATTTATTTTCTCCTTATTTTAGCTAAAATTTAATTCCTGCGTAAAATTTCTATCCAGCCAAACCATGCTAGTTCCCAACAGTATTGACATTCTTATTAAATACATGCACATATATTATAATAAATTAAGAAGTTGTTCCAATTAAGTGAAATCATTTTTTGACAAGAATCATAAGTTAAAGAACAAGTGATCTCTGCAAGCGGAGAACAACACTCAATCAAAATGGACTCTTCGCAGTCAACTATCAGATTATGGTGTCTACTAACAAGAGAAAAAATAATCTCCCAATTTCTTCCAACTAACTCTTTATTCTGCCCAATCTCTTCCTGAAATGGATATGAAGATGGATCTCCCTGAGAGAACAGTTTACACATCAGTGCAATCTGTCATAATGACCACATTTTGAAAATGCAAATCCCAAGGCGAATAGCATGCTTCATTGACCTCAATTCTTCCAAGAACGCAAGACCAAGGCCAAAAGACATCGAGAATCCAAATAGCTAAGCAATAGAGAAATCACGAATCATTCCCATTCCCCATCCCCACATGTAAAAAGGGTTAGCCTAAAAAATGGAATTATTTCTCCATTTCCAGGTCCACCAGACAATAGCCACCACTAGATGTGGTCTCTGCAAACAAAGGACACCATCCACGCAAGAGAAGAGAACCTTGAAAATTATTGATACAACTAACCATCTCCAATGCAGTCCATATTTGTCGTAAGAAAAGACATAAGAACAACAAGTGACTTGTGTCATCAATAGAGGCTAGGGATATCAAGAGATCAGGTCGCCCGTTGAGCGGCCTGTAGCTTAACTCGTCTAAAGCCTATACAAGCTAGACCTGTCAGGTTAGAAGGTCAGATCAACTCGTTTAATTGACCTATTAATACTATATATATAATAATTATAATATAAAAATTACATTATATATAATATAGAAATAATAAATTTATATGTTTTTTCTTATTTAAAATTTATAAATTTGTATTTGCATAATTTGATTCAAAATTAGATATATTCACCTTTTTTACATTAATAGACCTGTTTATAACAATAAATTTGCTAGCCTATTTAGATCTGTAGGCTTTTTAACTTTTTGTAAGTCTTATCATAAACATATCAATTAATGGACTTTTAAATATATCATACATTAAAACAAGTTAGTCCAAGCTTAAAAAGTAAGTTTTGATAAGCTATCAGACTAGGGCTATATACTTTATACTTTGCACATAAAATCTCCACCATGGAGGGCCACTACTAGACAAACAACAAGCCACATAATTTCCAAGAAGAGATATCTTTGTTGATTAGGTCTTATGTAGGTCTAGATTGCCTCTGCTCCTTTTTAAAAGTAATATTATCTCGAGTTGACAAACTTCATCCATGTCTTCCACCATCAGCATTCCAAATAAATGATCTAATATTTTTTCTCAATTTCATCACATATATAAATAAAAAGGATTTGGCTAAACAAATATGACCCGCGCAGCATAAAAATTTGCCTTTTACTCGCCAAACAACCATGAATTTTATCCAATAAATGGTAAAAATCTACATAATTTGGTCTAGCAAAAAAAGCTAGGACATTCTTATACTTACCCAAGGTACTAGCTCTCTATGTACCAATTAAATTTAAAAGCGTAGAGGCTGCACGAGACTTTTTGAGATGGAGGCTTCACTAAAATTCTCCAAAATAGAGGTTATATTTGGAGTTTTTGACCCATTTAGGCTACTTTACAAAAAAAAATTATAAGTGTAGGCTTGATCTCAAATAATTGGTGGCCTGGGTGCGTTTCTATCAGATCACGTTTGAAATTCGTCAATTGAGGGGACGAAATAAGGAGTTCGCGTGCTGACCTGACGAATTTGCACCAACACACCACTTGTCAGCTCACCATGAAATCGTTTACTGGGGGACGAAATCCTGGTCAAATTCACCTAGTGGAAGTGAGAATTTGCCAGGTGTCAGGCTCCACAATTTCATAGCTTTGAAGGACGAAATTGACTATATTTCGTCCCCTTCCCAAACAAAACTACCCCTTTATATACCCCAATGCAGAAACCGTTTCATATATAGAAGTGAAACCACTTTGACACTTGTTTGTTGTTTAGATAAGTTTTTTTAAAAATATTTATCGCATTTGTAGTAAGAATCATTTTACTAGTAGTAAGTCTTTTATTCTGGAAACAATTTTTCTTCATTTATATGTATGTTATTACTGTTTGGATAAATTTTAAATGGAAATTAATATGAAGAGTATGCTTTCGAAGTTGTTGAATTTAAGGATTGCAGGAATGTCTTCTCCTGTGATTTTGTACACTAATGGCCAAAAATATGAAGGCCCTGAGGGGTATACATTTGAGGGTGACATGAAGTTAATGTATGTCAAGCAAGGTATTACTATTAATCAACTGAAAGAAAAAATAGTTGCTAAGTTGAAACTTGAAAATACTGTAGTGATTACCCAGTTAACTAGTAGGTTGATAGTTGATAAACGGAAAAGTAAATTTTTGATGTTTCGTTGAGAATGTTTGAGTTATAATCTGATATGGTTGTGCTGGAGATATATGTTAATTTTGACCTAGTTGAGGGTTCAATGTGGGGCACACAAGGAGCCCCTTCACAGTGTGTTACATTGATAGGGAGTAAGTACACACAAAACTTTTATCTGTAGTTAATAGTTGGTACTAAAATTTTTGTTCGTGAAATATAAAGCTAGAATTTTGATTTCGTTTGTTGTAAAAGGTGATACTATTACCAGTTTATCAGACGACGATGACCTTAATTTTAATGTTGATGAGGAATATAAGAGCAGTGAGAAGGATGGATCTGATGAGCAAAATATTCCTAATTATAGTGATGTGGATACTGATGTTGAAGGGAACTTTGATTCCATAATAGTTTATGTTGTGACCGTTATACCCGACGTCAGTGTTCCATTAGGGTTAATGATGACAAGTTAGTAATATTAAGTTACATTGTTTGAGGGTAGTTCATGTTTTTTGTGGAATGGTGACGAACTTAGTGTTTACAGGAAATGCAAGTATACCATTTTGGACATCCTTACCACATTATACCAAGATAAATTGTTATCATCCTAACGAAGAACAAATGTAACTTGGGTTAGACAACCAGACTAGTGAATATGTGATGATTTGTATGTTGGACTCAAGTTTTCATTAAAGTCTGAGCTATAAACTGCCTTGAAACAATATGCTATGAAGAAACATCAAACATACATTGTGGTTGAATCTAAACCAACACATTTAACAGTCAAATGTCCAAAGCAATTAGATGGTTGTCCTTGGAGGATGAGGGCAATATTATCCAAAAAAACAAAGACATGGGTGGTCAGTAAGTGGGGAGGGGGTCATACTTGCGTCACGTTGAACTGTCACAAGACCATCTGAAGCTAGATTTTGAGTTCATCTGCTCATGTATACTAGGTATGTCCATTTTGTGTAATGTATGCGTACAGAATGTGTGCGTCTCAGGTGGCATATGGAATGTGTGCGTCTCAAGTCTCCACTTTTCCACAAGTGCAAACACCAAAACACACTCCACCTGAAAAAATGAAGTTGGGCTATCCCAAGGAAATCGACTATATGTAAGTGTGGCATAGTTTGTTGTGGAATAGAACCTCTCCCGCAACGGAAAAGCAATGCACGTCTACATTTTAAAATCATGTTTGGTTTTCCATTCCATACAAATTCGGATACATTCACATTTTAAAATTTCAAGAGTGATGGATTTTCAGGGGCGAGATTTACTTCAGTTGACTGTCGCATAGATAAAGACGATGTGTCCATCCTACAAGACACACATCATTATTTTACACTACATAAACACAATAAAAAAAACACTTTAACAGAAAATTTACAATTATATTTTGTGACAAATAAACAAATGCTTTTCACCAAAAATATTTTATTTCATGTTTAATAAATTTTAGTTAATATTTATTATTTTATTTCATATTTTTTCCCAACATTATTTCTTGTTAATAATAAATACTTACATATAAACCAACAAATTACACAACATTAAAATCAATGTTAAATATTATCTCGTTAAAACCCCTAAAGTCTAAACAATAAATTAAAATGCATATACAATAACATTATCAAATACTCAAATTATTTTTTACTCAAATCAACTATTCAAATAACACTATCAACTAAAAAAATAACACTATCAACTACTCAAATCAATTTTACTATTCCTTAAACAAATAACATTATCCACTAAAAAAATACTCTCATAAAATACAAAACCCTAAACAAAAATATTATTAAAATATTTTTATTTTATGGTTTTATATTCACAACATTGTTTTACAACAATTAAAATATATTCAAATATTATCTTTTATCTATACATTTAAACTTTATTATTACATGAACAAGTTACACTATCAACAAAAAAAATTAAGCTTTTAAAAGAAAGATGTGTACCTTTATAACTTTTAAAAACACAACACAACACCTCTATAACTTTTTGATTGAAAATGGTCCACTACCAACAAGATGAAACAACAACGAATAAGACTCTCCAAAGTGAGCAAGAGTGAAAGAGAAAGTTGTTTTCACCACCGTGAAAAGCTAACCGGAGGGGACCATTTTAAATTCGTCTTGCCACCCAAATTCGTTTGCTCAAAGGACGAAAATTTGCTCCATTTCGTCTTTGCATGCGCAACACGCGTCTTCCTGTGGGACGAATTCCTAGTCAAATTCATCTTTCAAGTAGACGACTTACTCTATAGATTCAAATTCATCTGTTGCCCATGCAATTTCTCCTTGAATTCGTCTCTTTATCATACAGTTTCTTTGCATGCTTGACACGTGTCGAACATGCAAAGTTTTTGCCAGAGTTTCTAAAAATGACAGAAACTACCCCAAACCATTAATTTCTTTGGATTCTACTCCGCATTTACCATTTTTTTGTAAAAAGACCCTAAACGGGTCAAAAACTCCTATATTTGCATTTGCCCCTTGTTTGCTTTGGAAAAAAAGCAAGACATCGTCTAAAGAAGTGACCACCTTAGATGGAATGATATATATAAGACAAAAAGCGAAGGGAAATAAGAACTCTGTGCCTTAAGTTAAGCCCCCAGATGGAATGATATATATATATAAGTGGGAACCATTCCAAAATCACGAAGGGTTTGATTGAAGGAAATCGCAACCCATCCTATCGTATCTTAGCCTATATCTTCAATAATAATATTATCTTTCGTTTCCTTCCTGAAAATAACTCTTGAACTATACTCATCAATCGTCACATTAGAGAAGATAATTCTTGCATTCTATATTTCCATCAAATATTGTTGCATGCGCATTATTTAGTGGAACGGAAGCGATAACATATAAGCCTTTGTGAGAATATTGCTTCCATAATTAGAACAGTTTAAAAATTGATTTAAATTATTTCAAATCACTAGGCGAAAAAATTGAAAATCTAATTAATTTAAAATTAATGTCTTGTTTATTCAATTTTGTTTTTAAGTTTTTAAAGATAGTTTTGGGATACTATTTTAAAAAATGGCTTTTGAAAACGAGATGAAAAAAACAACTTATTTGACAAATCTATTTTTAAAATTTAAAAAGAAAAAACTCATTTGATTACTATCTTTTGTTAATTTTTTAAAACTCAAAAAAGAGAAACCCTTAGAAAAGTCAAAGAAATCAAAGTACATAGAAACAAAGACACAACGTTCCAACTGTGGTGGAGACAAAAATGGTGGCAGTGGCAGTAGTGGTTGGTAGGGGTGGCAAAACGGGCCGGGCCAAGGCCCGTATAAGCCCGCCCAAATACGGGCCGCGCCAAAAAAGGAAAACAAGCCAAAAACATTGACTCGACCCATTTTCTATGTGGCCCGCGGGCCAAACGGGCCGGTTCATTTTTTTAAAATTATTTATGTTTTTTTATTTTAAATTTGTACTACTTTTAAGGTTTTTAAAGAAAAAAACTTTAGATATAAAAATTAGATTTTATCTATTTTGAAACTAGTTTTTTTATAATTAACCTAATTTATTTCATTAAATTTTCAAATAAATTATATTTAAATAAAATGGAAACAAAACTTTATTATTTATATTTTATAATATTATACTATCAAATTTATAATAACATATATAAATTAAAAAAATAGGAAAACATAACCTCTTTAACATATATAAATTATATTAGTATTTTAATATTGGCCTAACTTTTTTACGGGGCAAAACAGGTCGGGCTTATATGAGAGAACAGGCTCAAAACCTTGTCCCGACCCGCCTATTTTCAACGGGCCAAACGGGTCGGCCCGCGGGCCAAGCCCAAATTGCCACCCTAGTGGTTGGGGGTGGCAATGATTCAAACAAAGACTTGAAGTCGTGGAGAAAGGTGAAATAGGAAATGAAAGTGACGGTGGGGCAAAGGAGGAGGAGGTGTATGGTGATGATGGTGAGGACGAAAGAGATAACGGTGGCAGCAACTTACGAACAAAGTGAAGAAGGAAGAAATAAGAGTGATATTGCTTTAGAGAGAGATAACCGGGAATAAATTGAAGAACCAAGATTTTATAAGAGAAAACCAAAATTGAAAATCAAAAACTATTAAAATTTTCCCCATATTTTAGCTTTAAAAAACCAAAATACAAAACAGTCTTTAAAAATGATCTTTATAAAATAATTCCAAACAATTTTTTTAATTTTAAAAACTAAAAAATTTAAGAACTGTTTATAAAAAAGTTATCAAACAAATCCTAATCTATTACTCAGAATATTTTCAATTTCAATATTCTAAATAGTAAATTTTATATTCGTTTTCATATTTTATTGTTATTACCGTTTATAAATCAGTAATAGATTTATAACAACATATGTAATGTGCCTGTATTTTCTACATTAATAGATTTTTTCTTCTCGGTTCTAAACAGTCACTTTCTTCAGGTTCCAGCTTCATAATAACCTCACCCGTTTTTGAATTTGCCAAGTGATATGGGCAATTGTGCTTCCATTGAATAGTATCAGTAATAATTAACAAGCTTGGGTTAGATAATATATATATATATATATATATATATATATATATATATAAACGCCAGACAAAAAATATATTGACAAACATAAAAAGGAAAATACCAAAGGTGTCCACCCCCAAGAAATACATCAAACCAGCAATACAACAATTGAACTTGAAGCTACCTTATGTTACAGCAATACAGTAGAAATTCAGCTTCCTTGGCCCTAGGAAGGGCTTTCCAATCACAAGCTCAACGTTTGAACCTGAACTCCATTGCACATAAAGTCCTGTGTAACAACAATTCCATAGAAGCCATGCTCCAAAGACCAGCAAGACTTGTCCATGAAAACAATAACAGGTTATATCTATTTGGATGACTTTAGATGTTGAGAGTCTTTGAGAGGTTCAGGAGTTCCATCAATGGTTATATTCCTCAAACCAATTTCCACTACCTCCAGCTCAGCCTTTTCCCTCTTCCTCTTTTCAGATAACTCCTCATTGATGGCATCAGATTGCATACTAGTCGTTGAGGGCAAAAGAGTGCGAGGACCTGCATTGATCCATGGATGACTAAGGCACTGAGCAGCTGTAGGTCTATTTTCTGGGACAAAATCTAGTATTGGAACAAGGAAGTCAACCATGTCATTTGCATCTTGCTCGCTGAAATTATACTTCTCCATCAGCACCTTATCCAATGGCCAGAATCGCAAATTGCTGCCGATGTGCCTCAACTCACCATGTCTGTTGAAGAATTCTCGGGAATAGCGGCCACCTAGTGCAATCTGAAAGATATGTTTTGTTCGAGTTTTGCAATTGAACACGGTTAAAATATCAATATTAACCAATTTGCAGAATGAAATGCAGCAAATTACCCTATTGTTTCAGTATTTTCAAGCAAAAAAACTCATTGGACAAATGGTGTACTGCAAGAGGATCTGGAAAATAGTCCAAATGCAGTTTTAAATTTAAATATCGTTTCTTGAACATAAAACATGCAAAATTTGAAATACATGCAGACTTTAAAATCTTCTGCAGAGCAAATAACATTCCTACCTTGCGAGGCATCACCCCAAGAAGCTCCATCATCAATGCTAGATGATCCTGCAAAACAAATGTTAAAATATCACCAACAGCGTCCATTGATTGAAGTTCAAAATCAAGTAGCCACAGCATTATTTTCAAATTAGTAACATTTATTTCCAATAGAAAGGGAAGCATTGAAATATGCTTTTCTGCAGAGCAAATGTTTAAACAGATTTTTACTTACAGTCAGCAGAATATGCTTTTCTGCATTTACAAGAATACAATTATTGGGGCATGAAAAGGAACACAGAGTGGTATAGCAACTGAACCAGAAAGTTAAGGACAAACTAACTTCTGTTCAGAAAATACTCAATCGAAAACAAGTTTTCAAAATCAAGAAGTTCAAGAATTATTGCAAGCATCAAATGATGATAGCACAAAATAATGCCAACCAGCATTGTTTTGAAAGTACGAAACATGTCCAATTACCTCATCTCTATCATAGTTGTCACCACTGTGAGGATCAAAAAGAACATCACCAGTGGCCAGCTCAAAGCAAATGCAAGCAAAGGACCATAAATCTGCTGGTGTTGAGTATTTAGATCCAAGAAGAACCTCGGGACACCTATATTGCCTCGTCTGAATATCATTTGTGAATTGTTTATGAGTCCAACAAGCATTACCAAAATCAACCAGCTTGCACTTAAGATCAACAGCTGCTAGCAACTTCTTTCTCATGGAACGGCTACATTTCCTACGGTCATGAATTCCTTGTGAAGCATCCTTCTCAAAAGCCTTCATTGATTCATCTTTACTCAAAGAACTCCCAGGTTTTTCTTGAGCAGATTCCACACTGAATTTCACATCATTGCTGCAATCTTCTTTCGCAGGTTCTCTATAATCCCCCTCAGCTTCCTCTGAACTTTCCTTTTCAACGCAACCTTGTGCTACCTTTGCCACCTTTCTCTGCATTTTCATTTTCAGGTTCTTTGTCAGATCTCCATTCAAAATGCCATTGTCATGGGTAGTCCCTTTATTAAACACAGCCTTATCCTTGGTGTTTGGAAGGATAGATGGAGCACCTGATTTCCTTGGATCCTTAGATGGATCAATCAGTGACAGAAGCAACACATTCTCAGGCTTCAAATCAGTGTGTATGACAGAAAGCTCGCGATGCAAGTAATCCAAGCCCACCAAAATATGTAAACAGATTTCTTTAACCATGGAGAGAGGAACCCCACGATAGTCACTATATTTGATAAGAGTGAGAAGATTGTCACCCAGGAACTCAAAAACCATACACACATGCAGGCCATTAGGCCCCGAATGCTTAAAATGATCCAAAAGCTTCACAACACATTTCTTATCATTCGGGTCCCCCTCAGCTATTTGTTTAAGAATCTTTATTTCATCCAATGCAGCTTCAGTGTAGTGCTGTGCACTCTTCTGAATTTTAAGGGCCACATAACGCTACAAAAAAAATCACATAGTTAAGACAGTTCGAAATTCAAAAGTTCCAAATTTGAGCAAATCCTTTTTGGTCCCCAAAATTGTAAGCACCATTCTAGTCGTGACATTTTACAAATATTCACTTCAACCCTCGAGTCTACAACAGGTCATTGATTTTAGTCATTTTTTATTTTATTTTTACAGTGGATTTCTATTTTAAAAAAATATATTAAAATAAATGTTTTTCAAAATCAGGATTCAAGTGATGATTTTATCAACAAGGATGTTGACATTGTAGTAGAGGTATACTACGATCCCACCCCAGTAAAAGAACTGTCATTAGAGTCTATAGAGAACACCTGCAATGCCTACAAGTTGAGGGACTAAAATAAGGAGAGATTACTTTTCCAAATTTGGAAACAGTAACAAGTGCAACAAGGTGTGTGCTTGGTTTGTGTCATCACGTTTTCATTTTCAGTTCACCCATTTTCCCCAATACTTACAAAAAATGTCCCCTTATTTTCATTTTGTTTTCCTATTTTTCACGGTTATGTGAAGTCCTGTTTTCACCATTCCCTTCACATAAAAACAATAAACAACTCCCTTGAGGCCGGCACTGTTGGTATTTGGTATGGACATAAAGTGTCCATGATGGATTCGAACCCCGGTTTTCTCCCTCCTTGACATTTATCCCCTCCCATTTACCACTATTTCAAATTATACCAAAAAGAAAACAATAAACAATGCAACATTTTAGTAAAATACGAAGAATTAACATGGCCAGTCACCGAAGTTACAAATGCATCCACCTAAAGGAACTAAAAATTCTACAATGAAACAAGGAAATGGTGTTGAAAAAGTGCAAGTACCGAATTGAGAGTGTCGAAAGCCAGCCAAACGGTGGAGAAATGGCCCCAACCGAGTTTGGAGAGAACGACGTAGGAACCATTTTTGAAAGTGTCCCCAATTTGAACAGAGTGGTAGCCACCACGTCTATAATCTTCCATGCATTCCTCCTCTGAAGTGTAACCATCCCCATTCCTCTCCATCCAATCACCGTTAGGGTTTTCACCTTTCCAATGGCCGGAAAAACAAACGACCGTGTCAGTTACACTTTCTTCTGACTCGATTACAAAATTGGTGTTGGTTAAATTAATGTAAAATGTTGTTATGTCTTGAATAAGACAAGACATTAATGAGTAATTGTTGTTAATATTTAATTTACTTTTTTTTTTGGTAAACGCATTTAATATTTTATTACTCGCTCCAATGCCTTTTAAATTTTGAATTACCTGAATGAATTTGTTACTGCATCCATTCTTACGATATTATGAATATTTGTTCACAGCGGTTATTTATATTAATGAAATTAAATATTTGAGGTAGTTTTAAAAATATTTTTAATATTATTTATTTTATCTGTTTTTATTTAACTGTTGAGAAAAAGAAATTTTACATCAAAATTTTATTTAATTTTTATTTATTACACTATATTAATTTTCTTTATTTAACACATTTTCTCTATCATTTGAGTATTATAAAGAAAAAGTTATTATTAATGTTTTGAAATTCTAAGTGAACAATTAAATAAAAATAAGATTTATCTTTTCTCGATAGTTAAATAAGACTAAAAGGAGCATTATATAAATAATTGGTTGTCTTGTAAGTATATACAATGAAATATATTTGATACGCAAGTATTTAATGACGTCAAAAAAGTATAATTTTACTTATATTTTTGAAAAAAAACCACAAAATTTTGTTTATATTTAGAAGAGTAGGTACTAAAATTTTCTTAAGATATTAGTTAACAAGACTCAATGCTTTTTTATATATTTACTCCCCACATTTCTATTTAACTATTTAGAATGGGAGAAATTACACAAACCAAAACCAAGAAATGTAATTATATTATCTTAATTACAAATAAAAGTTCCTTATTTACCATTCATTTATTATATTATATTAATGAGTAAACACGTTAATTAGTCTCTCATTTTATTACAATTGAGTTAATAGGTCTCTTACCTTTTAAAAATTTACACATGATCCCTCACATATGACCTTCATCTTTTTAATAGGCCTTTGACATTAGACTTCCATCAATTTATGTTTACGAGACATATTTTATTATACGTGTCACAACATATGGATGCCAACAAGAAAGTTATAGGTGTTTATGGTGGTTATGTTGAGACGGTCACTCCAAACCATCAAAAATTATCTTCCTTCTTCCCTTAAACCTACACTTTCACTCCGCTCCCAAATACTCCTTCAACCCGTACTCAACAATAATCTCTTCACTTCCAGTTATCAACATCCCTCCTTATTTAAATTTCATCCCTTCACTTCATCCACCATGTCTTACCTTTCAACAGCCCTTTTCAAAGAAAGAAATCCCAACAACAAAACCATAACTCATCGTCTCTTTCCTGTCAACATAACCAACATGAAATTTTTATTCCTTCCTTCAACAACACCCATTTCGAATCTTTCCCCCAACAATGAACTAAATGTTTTAGTATTACTTTCTCTTCCATTCTCACCTTAAAAGGGGCCTTGTGGTAGGAGTGATGGTGCTCATTGTGTTGGGTGTGGAAGTGGGAAGAATAAGAGTGTGGTTTGGAGGGAAGATAACAATAAGAATATATTTTTCTAGTGATTTAGAATGACCCCCTTAACATAACCATCATAAAAGCCTTTAAGTTTCCACGATGGCATCTATATGGAGTGACACATATCATAAAATGTGCAACATAATCATAAATTAACACAAGTTTAACATCAAGGACCTAATAACTTGATAAAAGTCGTATCTGAGGGACCACATGTGAATTTTTAAAAGGTAAGAAACCTATTAACCTGATCATAATAAAGTGAGGGACTAAGTAACATGTTTACTCCTATATTAACTCTTTTTACTTAACATACTATCTCTCATCTAGCCATTGCTGGGGAAAAAATAACTCTTAGTATTTTAAAATTCTAAGTGGACAATTAAATAAAAACAAATGGAATAAAAAAGTAAATATATTAGTTAGTCTCTCATATTATTAACTTTGCATGATTACATCCTTCACACTTTAAAAATTCAACCGTCATTTTCTACATCTTCATTCTTTTGAGTAATAAGTCATTAACCGTTAAGTCCGTGACAAAAACATTACTTTGATCTATGTGTCACGTTAATTGACAGTTTTCAAGTCATCTTTATACCTACATAAAGTTAAAGCACACGTGTATTGACTGTACACACTTTTAAAAACCTAATTAATTGTATGATTTTAAATATTTGAAGCATTAACTAATGCATCAGCCTCACCATGCAACGACATTTTTAGCATTTCTTCTAATCACTTGACCTATTTCCTCTGTAATTACTTAACTCTAGATTTTCCCTGAAGGTTTTGCTCCGCAAAATTAAAATAAACTAGAAAAAATAATTAAGTGGAGACATTGAGAAAACACCTAACAACAAACATAGAAAAGGAGGAAGACCTAAGCAGTACAACCACATATTCATTAAAAAAACTCCTAAAAGATTAAATTAAAATTGTAAATTAAAGTATTTGTCTAGTAATCAAAGAATAACAAAAAAGAGTGGTAATTAAAGAATAACATAACAACTATATTGTATTAGATTTAACTGGTAAAATCTAAAAGAAAACAGAGATAAATCGGACAATAAAAAAAACACAAGATTAATTTTTAACTGAGAAATAAATACCAATTCTTGGAACACGAGATTCAAAAATTCTTTTAGTTTTTTTTAATCAGATTCTAATTCATCATCTTTCATAGTTATTATTGCTCACTCAATTAATTAAATTATCTCTGTTAAATTCAAAATAGCGATTTGATAATGACTGACGGCCACATAGCAAAATAATTGCTTTAGTTGGATAAAGAGGATCCATTTTCCCTATTATTTTTACCTTTCCTTTTTAAATGGGTATTAGTAAGGTGGTTTGTTATTCATTTGAATTCGATTCGATTTTAAAATAGAAAAGTATATCAAATTACATATTTAAAAAATAGACATATACAATCTCCATATTTAAATATAAGATCTTTTTCAGAAAAAAATTTATCCCTTAATATAAGACCTTCTGAAACATCCTTATATTTAAAAGAACCATAAATTGATTTAAGTCAACCCTAAATTGGTTGTTTGGAACCATCTAGAGGTATCCAAACCTCACAGAACGCATATCTCATGCCTAAAATCCACCAAGAACCATTAAATTTTAACTTCTCTCCACTAAACCATTTCTAATTCTTATACTATTCAAGTGCAAATGCAATGTACAATTGTTGCCCATAACAATCATATGATGCATCCGAATGTATACTTCCATAATTCCTGAACATAATGCATCAAGTGCTATCTATATGGGACCATCCATGGTCAACCACATCCAATTATCAAAATAAAGTTATATCATCACCATATACATGAATCCAGATATCCCAAACATAGTCTAGACCTCCAATGAAGTCATCAACTACCTCAATCCACTATACAAGGTATATCATCATCAAAACAGAAATATACACTAAGAAAGCCGGTCAAGGATATACCACCAAAAGCTATACAGTCTAGATACAATTTATGCAATAGCTCCTACACAAGCTTGGAGACTCATCACCAATCACCATCTCAGTCCAAATCCACTGAAAAGATAACCATATAATAGGGGTGAGCATATCATGTGTTAAATGACAGTTATTGAATCAGATCAACTTATCCAATTCTATATCACATATCATAATTTAACTCATATCATTCTGCCATTCAACATAAACACAAACCATCAGATATTCTCAATATCAATCAATTCATAGGGCTATCACAAGTTATGTTATTCTCAATAACACATATAAATGCCTATATATTCACACGAATCCAATTAAACACAATACAATACAATGTGTAACATAAGACTCTCAACCATATCATATTCGGCTCTTAGCTGATTCAGTTGTTTTAATGGTACCAAACTGTTTGCTCTCTCACACAATACAATCACTTTCAGCGACAACGACAGTATTACGGGCTAGCCCTGAGTCCTACTCAATAGGCTTGCCTTGAGTCCAACCCAAGGTCTTTTGTGGAATCCTCAAAACCGCTCATATGGAATTTCATTTCGTATTTAGTCATCAACAATAAGCATCCCATGCTATACACCATCATTTATTTAATTATTCACTTTCATCTCATGCAAAATCTCAATATAACCAATATTTATTTGCATCTCATGCATTAATAATAACATCAATTTAATTATTCTATCGCATCTCGTGCCTAGAAAACATTAATTCAATTAATTCATTACATCCCATGTAACATACTAACATCAATTTAATCACTTATATCTCATGCAATTTAATATCAACACTATGGACGAAATCTATTATAATCATCGATAATTTTCAATTATCATACAAAAAGGGGTATATCTCTAGCATCTCATAACACTACAAGAAAAATCAAAAGCGGCTACCGAATTTAGCCACCGAAAACTTCCATAGCTATTTGTCACTGAATTTAGTCACCACTTATTTTTAGCGACCAAATATTTTTTTTTACGCATGCTTAGCCACTGAAATTAGCCACTGAAATATTATTTTTGTGGCTAAATTTTTCACTTTGACATTAGCCACTGAAATTAGCCACAGATATTAATAGAAAAATTAGTCAACAAATTTAGCCACGGAACTTGGCTGAAAATTAGCCACGGATTTAGAAATTGGTGGCTAAATGCAATAAAAAGTTATATTTTTTTATTAGCCACAGAAATAGAATTCAATGGCTAAAATAACTTTAAAGTATTAGTTGACATACCCATTAAAATTATTTACAAAATTAATAAAAATAATTAAAAATATAATTAAATATGTCTGTAGTATTTTAAAAATAAATTTTTAAATTTTTAATAAATATCTTAAAGAGAGTTATTGACTAGGAGTATTTAATAAATAAATTGGGTCACAACCTACCATGAAACTTAATCAAACTAAACCAAAAATCACTAACCAAAAAATTACAAAATAAATAGTTGGTTGATGCTTTGAATGATTTTTTTAATATCTACTCGGATATACACATTAAAAAATTAAAAATTAATATATATTAAAATTAATGTAATTTCTTGGTAATTTCCAAGATATTCCCAACATGATTTTAATTTAAAAAGATCCATTTCTAAATTTCTTGATATGTCTTAGGGCATACATTACAACATTGGTACTTTAGAGATTGTCTTTTTGTTTTTGAAAAGAATATTATATCTTTTTTGTTTTGGGGGTGAGATACAATACTATCTACCAATTTGAGTATAAGGGAAAAAACAACTTGCGTTGATTAAGAAAAATAATAAATACTATTTTTTAATGTCATATAAAAATATATACATTTTTTTTTCTAAATTTCTCTTCATCAGAACTTTTTCGGAGAATTTATTAGTTCTTTATTAAAATTTAAAATTTGTATTAAGTGAGAATATTATAAATATAATATCATTAAATAGCATAAAATTAGTTCATATTTATTTATATTATTAATCCATTAAATATAATTTTTTTACTTGTGTATAAGTTTAGAGGCTGTGGTATATAAAATTTTGTAAAGTTTTTTAACTTTAAAGAAAGTTGATTGCAAGGAATAAATAATTGTTGGTGGTAGCACTTCGGCAAGTTAAAAGCCAATCATGTTAATTAGTGAAAGACAAGTGTCTACATATAAGTAAAAGCAGTTTATCTAGAGATTTGTGTCGATTTGGAAAATTAACATGACTTAGTGATTAAGCTATATAAGTAATGTACCCTTTATACATAATTACAAATGGTTTGATTTAATAGAAACTAAGGGGGGAAAACAATAACGATATAACTTTATGAAATATCTTCCATTTGGTTTAACAAAGAAGGGAAAAGGAGAAATGAAAGTTTGACCACTTTTAATTTTATATTGATATTGAATTATACCTAACCATCATTCATGAAATTATTAAAGGTTGACTTCTTCTGTCCGTTATCTTTCATTTTTGTTTTAGTTTATTTTTAAATTTTTTTAAAATTGATCCCTTAATTATGTTAAAGATTGTGGCGGATAAAAGTTTAACATATCCATCAATTTGTGACGTGCGACATCCTACCTAAATTTTCAATAATTATCTCGGGGTTAAATAAAAACAGAGTAAATAATTAAACATCCCAGCAATTAACACAGAGGACTTAAGTAGCATAAAAATTTTAGAATTTATTTATTTTTATTTTATAGTTATACAACAATGACAACTAATTATGTAGTAGAATGCAGTAGACCAAAATTTTGTCTAAAAATGAACTTCTACCTACCTTAAATATATTTAAATAATCTATCATCAATTATGATATGCTGGGCTTGGCCACACTCAAAAATTCTCAAAAACGAGAAAGTTATGTGAAATTATGCATATAGGTTATTTTGACGCTATTTGGACCTCCAAAACCATATTAACCACATTCAAATTGATCTGAGGCAATGCACTTATATCTTAAATGAGGTAATATGACTTGTACAACCTATTTGGAGATTCTAAAATCTCATTGACCAAAATATCACCTACTTAATTCCTTTTCAACTTATTTTCACTAAAATCACATAATTATGACTTCATCATAATTCTTAATCACCATTCAATGGTTTTGAATCATACTAGTCAATTCACATAGTTCATAACCTACCCATTTCAAGGATATATCAAACAAAACAATCCTTGGACATTGATTTCACAATTCATACTCAATATCATATAAAATCATGGCTAAGCCTCTAGTGAGACGTCAGATACCTAGCAACTAACATACATACACATCCATATCACTATTTACACATTAAACTTAAATATTTCAAGATATACAAAATAATTGGTAACACCTATATATGTACATTTCCATTATGGCATCACATTGTTCTCATCCTTCGGATTTACCAAGTACATTATCGTCCTCCTGAAAACTCACTGAAACCATAAGTTGAGGGGTGGATACTGATAGGTATTTAATTTGCATTGTTTTGTGATGTTTTTACTTAGGATTTCTAGGTAATCTGTGTCATTTTCCTCTTGTTTCCTTATGATTTCCTTCATTCCGCACATGTCACTTGGGTGTTTGAAGTTTTACAGGAATAACCTTGATTTAGGTGCATAAATGCAAGAATGCAATGCATTTGACGAAGCATGTGATGAATGCAAGATAGTCCAACCACTTGAAAGATCAAAGAGAAGAAAGGATTCGCTCTTGGAAGTGGCATAAAAGAAGGAAAAACCAAAGAAACACTTCGGGGCCTTAAAATAGTAAAAGAAAAGGCATTTTGTGAAGTTTAGAAAAATCCACTGCCAGGAGGAGGAAAAATTGGTTTTTTTTGGACTCCAGAAAAACCCACTGCCAGTGGGTTTTTGCACGTTCTGCACTTGGCTTAATTTTTGGAGCAGTTTTCTGAATAAAAGAGGTGGTTTTTGAGGGGGAAAATACAGAGAGACATTGAGGGACACTTTTTTGGAAGAAAAAGAGAGAGCTTTGCCAAGGATTTTCGAAGGGGATAACGCCAAAACGTCAAAGGAGATCAAATTCTGTAGATTTGGGAGAAAGATTTTAGGAGATTTAGTGAGAACTTCTTCTTGTATTTTCTGAATCCCTCTTCATATTTTGATTTTCCTTCTATGTTTGGTTTGAATTCCTTGTATTGTGGTATTGTTATAGTTGTTTCCATGGCACATTAAACATTTCTCTTGGGAATTAAGGTGTAGCATTTATGTAAACCCATATGTAATGTTCTTCGTTCTTGATTATTGAATTGTGTTCTTATTCGATTTTGTGAGTTCTTAATGCTTCCATTAAGCTTAGAGATAAGTATGGATGATTGTAAACGACATAGGTAATCGAAAGATTGGCGTATAGTTTGAATTACACAAAATCGAACCTAGGGATTCGGGTTACGAAAGTGAACGAAACTCTTTGAGGGATATCCGAGTTTTCATAAAGCTTAAAGGACCTAATTAGTGAATTGAACGCGGTTCTTCAATAATTAGGTACGTTAGTGAGGTTTCGAGAGAAAGTCACTGATCAATTTAGGAAAACTCGCCTTAAGAAACATGATTTAATGATCTAGAAATCGAATTGCATTAAATATTGGCACCCACATTTATGTGAACCTTTACCTCCCAAGAAATTAATCTCCATCGTTTCCAAGTCAATCCTTTTATTGTCGTTGCTTAGTGTTCTCTGTTTATGTCATTTAGTTATTTGCGTTATAAATTTCTGAACCAACAAATAATTTGTGTAGATAATCAAAATGCTATAAACCGGTAATTGGGAACAATCTCAGTGGGACGACAATTTTATTACTACGATACCCCGTGCGCTTGCGGTAGGCTATCAGGTACCACTTAAGCAGTAACTAGAGATATATTTATAGTTTCAATTCAAACCTAATGTGTACTCGGTATATTTTCAATCTAGCACCAAGGAATATCAATATTCAACACATATAATACAATAATACGAATTAAACTATCTGTCTATTTATATCAATTAAGCATAAAGGTTTACCAGTAATTATAATCAATCATCTCTCTAATTCCTCCAATCTTCCATCAACTAAGCATATCTCATTGCTCTTAAATGCAATATCTGAATGTCATGGACTTTGAAAATCATATTCTTTTTTAAATGAATAAAAGTATGAAATGTGGATCCGACTTTACAATAGGAAAACATAGTGCTAAGGACAACCCACACGCAAATCGTAGTGCTATGAAATGGTGGGTACCTTAAGAACTGCACACCGAATCATAGTGCTATAAAATGATAGTCTTATACACCAAATCATAATGCTTTATAAATGCATATGATGTCGTAAAGTACAAAAATGGATAAAATGCGAATCATAATGTAACACCCCTATTTTTATTTTTATATTAAAATTTTAAAGGAATTAAATTATGGTTCTTTAGAATTTTTTAATCTACGTATTATTTATGATTTTTTGGAATTTTTTGGAATTTTGGATTTTTTTATAAAATAATATTTTTTAAATAATTTTAAATTCATATAAGTGACTTAAAATTAAAAATATTTATAAGAAAGTGAATTTAAATTATAAAAAAATTTTCTAAAATCCGTTTCAAGTAGACTTATCTAAAAATTATCGGTTTGAGAAAAATCTTGATTTTTCTAATCGTTAAAAAAATTAGAAACGTATCAATAAATTTTTATTAACAGAAAATTTTAGATTTTTAAAATTTCAACTTTATATTACTTATTATAAAATTAGTGAGGACTGATATAATATCGCTAAATTTCAAAAAGGACTCATTTTGAATATTTAAAATATACCGAGTGAAGGGTTACTATTTGACTTAATAATTTTGCCGACAGTTACTATGTAAAATACTGTGCATGTATGAAATTTTCAAAAGATGCACAGTAACCAGGAATAAAAAATTCAAAAATGCATAGTACTTTTATTATAAAATAATGGAATGCATAGTAAATTTTTTCCTATAAATACCGAAGAATTTCTTCTTTAGAATTCATAATTTTAGATTAAGTTTTCTTAATATAGTAGTGCTAGTGAGATAGTGGTGGAAGAGAGAGAGAAGTAAATTTTTTTGGGAGAAGGTTCTGTTAAAATCCTTAGGTAAGAATACTTCTCTTTTATATTTTTTGGGTTATTTTCATATCGTTTTTAGAAATCTGTTATTATACTAGAAATAATATTATTTTAAGTTACTATTCTGCATAGTAAAACACTATTTCAATAGTAAATTACTATTTACTATTACTATTTACCTTTACTATTAATGTTTTTACTATTTACCGTTACTATTCACGATTTACTATTTACCGTTACTATTCACGATTTACTATTTACTGTTACTATTCACAATTTACCATTTACTGTTACTATTCACGTTTTACTATTCATTGTTCACTATTCACTATTTAAAATTTACCATTTCTGTTTTAAGTAGTAATCTTAATCCTCATCTTATGCCTATTCTGAAATAAGATTGGTATTAATATTTCTAGAAATCGGAGGCACAAAGCAAACTCTCTTTTGGTAACAACTCAAGGTAAGGGGGAGTGAGATAAGAGTATAATATGAAAAGACATAAGAATAATGGGAGGAGTCCCCTACTCCTTTTAAATTTGATAATATTATTATTTTAAAATATTAACTTTTTAACTTAAAATTTTTAATAAATTTTAAATTAAATATCCGGTTTAACTAACTCTAACATACCTATGCAAGGACTTGGACCATTATGATCTATATGGACTGGACTATACCTATGCAAGGACTTAGACCATTATGACTCATATGAACTGAACTATACCTATGCAAGGACTGGATTATATGGACTTACATATACCTATGCGAGGAATTGACCAAAAGGACTCAAATTGACTATATTAATAATCATTAAATTTTGCATTATGATATGTATTAATGATATTTAATTGATTTGATTATGATTGATTGATTGATGATATTTAGTTATAATTGATAATGCTTGATTTTGATTGATGATTTTGTGATGTGGAGTTTGAGCATATAGCGAGCATGACGGAAAGCTAAAACTCAGTAAGAATTTTCTTACCTTACTCTTTACATTTTTACTTTAAATATTCTCTTCTTAGAAATTATTCATATTAACTTTATTTTCAATATTTAGAATAAAAAAAATTAGTATTTATTTTAGAAAGAAAACATTTTATGAAAATTAATAATAAATTGAAATAATTAAATCTTGAGATAAAAAAAAATTTGTAATTTTAAGTATTTTTGGTTAATAACTTAAAGATTATTCTCTTTTAATAAAATAAAATTTTCAAAAAAAAATTATTTTATTCTAACTTAATAACTAAAGATATTTGGAAATAATTGAGATTTTTAAATTTGATTTTGTTAAGATTTAATTTGAGAAAGATTATGTAAAGTTTTATATGAGAAAGTTTTTAGAAATTTAAGACTTAGAAACTCAAATTTCAGTGAGATTCGAAAACTGTACCAAATTTATTTCTGTGGGAGAGAAATTCAGAGAATTGAGAAAATGTACAGTTTATTGAAATGATATTGTAAACCTTTAAGGGATTTAATAATTGAGTTTCTAAAAGCCTTAACCAACTAAATACGTGAGTAGTTCATGCATCATGAATCATTAAAGTGAAATAAAATGATATTGTCTGGGGACGGATTAACTTGGTAGTAACTGTGATTAATGTGACAAATCTCAGTTACTGTGAAACAGGAAACTAATGGCTGGAAACGATCTTGCTGGAGTTGTAGAACGCTTAATCAATGCAATGGGAGCACGTGAAGGTCAAGGTAACGATGCCTTGAGAAGGCTGGACCTATTCGAAAAGCGCAATCCACCTCGTTTCAAGGGAGGATATAACCCTGATGGAACACAAATCTGGATTCGAGAGATAGAGAAGATTTTTCGAGTATTGCAATGTAATGAAGCTGATAAGGTAGTCTTCGCTACTTATGCCTTATCTGAGGATGCCGAACATTGGTGGGATAGCATGCGTAGACAATTCAAAGTCAACGACGTGGAGATCACTTGGGATTATTTCAAGGATATGTTTCTGGAGAAATACTTTCCAGCTGATGTTAAAGAGAAAAGACAATTCGAATTCCTATCGCTGACCCAAGGAAATATGACCGTTGGAGAGTACGCATCCAGGTTTGAAGAGCTATCTCGTTTTCATTCTCATTATAATGATGCTACTAATGAAAGAGATCGGTGTGCAAAGTTTGTAAATGGATTGCGGCCAGAAATTAAGGAAGCTATACGAATGCAGGAAATCCGTGAATTTTCTGTATTGGTAAATCGCTGCAGGATCTTTGAAGAAGATCATAAGGATAGAATGACCAAAAGTCGTGAGCCCATTCACAAGGCAGGAGAAATGAGAAGTGGAGGACCTCACCATCACCAAAGAAGAGACTTCAGGAGAAATAAGCCTTACCAAGCGCCATTTCGCCAGTTTGGAGCAGCATCTGTTCCTAACAGACCCCAAGCTTCAACTGGGAGCTATTACCCGACATATGCACCAAATTTTAAATGTTTTATCTGTGGAGGACCCCATTTAAAAAGAGATTGTCCTAAAAACACTTATGTTTGCTTTAAGTGTAACAAACCAGGTCATCACATCAAGGATTGTCCAGAGATAAAAAGGGAAAACCCTGAAGGTGCAAGTACAAGCATAAATACTCAAGGAGGCGCGCACAGTGCAGTCGGAAGGCCAAAGGCAAAAGGAAAGGTTTTTGCAATCACTGGAGAAGAAGCATCTCATTCTGATTCCATGGTGGAAGGTAAGTGTATCATTAATAAGATTCCTTTAACTGTTATGTATGACTCAGGTGCATCACATTCCTTTATTGCCAATGACTGTGTAGAAAAACTAAAATTACCTGTGATAGAACTACCATTTGACTTATCTGTACATACTTCTGGAAACAATCCCATTATCACTTCTAAAGCTTGTTGGAAATGCCTTATTGTCATAGATGGTAGGGACTTTAAGGCTAATCTTTTCTGTTTACCCCTTTCTGGCTTAGAAGTTATTATTAGGCTAGATTGGTTGTCTGACAATCATGTTCTAATAGATTGTCATAATAAAACCATAATGTTTAAAGAACCAGTGAATTTGAATCCTAAGGATTCGAGATTTCTAACCGCCAACCAAGTGAGTGCCTCTTTAAAAGGAGGGGCTCAAGGATTCATGCTATTGCTTTCAACGAAAGGAGAGCAAGAATCAAAAATCAAAAATCTGCCGGTTGTGTGTGAATTTCCTGACGTTTTTCCTGAAGATATCCCTGATTTACCCCCAGAAAGAGATGTGGAATTCGCCATTGATCTAATACCTGGAGTTGGACCCATTTCAATTGCACCATACCGAATGTCACCTCTAGAATTAGCAGAGTTGAAGAAACAACTTGAAGAGATGATAGAGAAACAGTTTATACGACCCAGTGTATCCCCTTGAGGTGCACCAGTGTTGTTGGTTAAGAAGAAGGATGGTAGCATGGGGTTGTGTGTAGATTATCGACAACTGAACAAGGTGACGATCAAGAACAGATATCCTCTGCCAAGGATTGACGACTTGATGGATCAGCTGCGTGGTGCCACGGTGTTTTCCAAAATTGATTTGAGGTCTGGATACCATCAGACAAGGGTGAAGAAAGAAGATGTACCAAAAACTGCTTTTAGAACACGCTATGGCCATTACAAATATCTAGTAATGCCTTTTGGTGTAACTAATGCACCAGCCGTATTCATGGATTACATGAATAGGATTTTTCATCCATATCTAGATAAATTTGTAGTGGTGTTCATTGATGATATATTAGTGTACTCTAAAAGCAGAGAAGAACATGTTGAACACTTGAAGGTTGTGTTGGAAATCCTAAAAAAGAAACAACTGTATGCAAAGCTGTCGAAGTGTGAATTCTGGTTGGAAGAAGTGAACTTTTTTGGACATGTAATTAGTCAAGGAGGAATAGTTGTAGACCCTTCCAAGGTGGAGGCAGTTTTAAAATGGGAAAGACCAACCACAATCACTGAGATTAGAAGTTTCTTGGGTTTGGCTGGATACTATAGGAGATTCATTGAAGGATTTTCAAAGTTAGGATACCCACTGACCAAGCTAACACAGAAAGGACAACCTTTTGTATGGACGACACAATGCGAGAATAGTTTCCAAGAGCTGAAAGATCGACTTACTTCTGCGCCGGTGTTAGTACTCCCCGATCCACATCGAAGTTTTGAAGTTTACTGTGATGCGTCTAAACAAGGACTAGGAAGTGTACTCATGCAAGACAAGAAGGTTGTAGCCTATGCGTCGCGCCAATTAAGGCAACATGAGATTAACTACCCTACCCATGACTTAGAGTTAGCCGCTGTAGTTTTTACCTTAAAGATTTGGAGGCATTATCTATACGGTGCAAAATTTGATGTGTTTAGCGATCATAAGAGTCTCAAGTATTTATTCGACCAAAAGGAGTTAAACATGAGGCAACGGAGATGGATGGAGTTCTTAAAGGATTACGACTTTGAGTTACAGTACCATCCTGGAAAAGCGAATGTAGTAGCTGATGCTTTGAGTCGAAAGTCTCTACATGCGTCCACAATGATGATTATAGAGATGGAATTGATAGAGAACTTCAGAGATCTTAACCTAGCAGTAAAGGTTAATACTAACAGCTATAGATTAGGAGCGTTACAAGTGACAAGTAAATTCCTGAGGCAAGTTTTAGAGGCTCAAAGAGATGATGAATTCCTGCAAGAAAAGAAAGAACTCTTGAAACAAGGAAAAGAAGTCGAGTTCAATGTAGAAAGTGACCAATTGCTGAGGTATAAGGATCGAGTGTGTATCCCTAATCAAGAGGAGTTGAGGAAAGCAATTCTGGAAGAAGGTCATAAAAGTTATATGAGCATTCATCCTGGAGCTACTAAAATGTATCAAGATTTAAAGAAGTTATTTTGGTGGCCTGGACTGAAGAAAGCGGTGGCAGAGTACGTGGCTGCATGTTTAATTTGCCAAAAGGTTAAAGTAGAACACCAAAACCCCCCTGGAATGCTACAATCAATGGAAATACCGGAATGGAAATGGGATAGCATTACCATGGATTTTGTGACTTCTCTACCTAAAACTCCATTAGGACATGATTCAATATGGGTAATAGTTGATAGACTAACAAAGTCTGCCCACTTTATTCCCATCAATATTCGTTACTCTATGGAGAAGCTGGCAAAATTATACATCGAGGAGATTGTGAGATTGCATGGAATTCCTTCAAGTATCATTTCTGATCGGGACCCTCGTTTTACATCACAATTCTGGAAGAGCTTGCACAAGGCTTTGGGAACAAGACTGCGTCTAAGTTCAGCATATCATCCTCAGACGGATGGACAATCAGAAAGAACAATCCAATCTCTAGAGGACTTGTTACGAGCTTGTGTGTTGGAGCATAAAGGAAGTTGGAATCAATTCTTACCATATGTGGAGTTTACCTACAACAACAGTTTCCATGCTAGCATTGGCATGGCACCTTTTGAAGCATTATATGGAAGAAAATATAGGACCCCGCTATGTTGGTTTGAGACTGGTGAAAACTTGATGCTAGGACCAGAGTTGGTACAACAAACCACGGATAAAATCAAAATAGTTCAGGAAAAGATGAAGGCAACACAGAGCAGACAGAAAAGTTACTATGACAAAAGAAGAAAGCCGCTCGAATTTCAAGAAGGCGATCATGTATTCTTGAAAGTCACACCTATGACTGGGATCGGTCGGGTAATGAAATCTCGAAAACTAATTCCTAGATTTATTGGTCCATATCAAATAATTTATAAAGTTAGTTCCCTTGCCTACCAAATAGCATTACCACCTTTTCTTTCTAATATCCATAATGTTTTTCATGTGTCAAACTTACGAAAGTATATATCTGATCATACACATGTTATTGAACCTGATGTCATACAAGTTAAAGATAATCTTACATATGATGCACCACCTGTTAGAATAGGTGATAGAAAAATAAAAAAATTAAGAGACAAGACAATTCCGCTTGTAAAGGTCATTTAGAGCGAAACGAGAGGAGAAGATGCTACATGGGAACTAGAAACTGAGATGAAAGAGTCTCACCCTCATTTGTTTTACTGATTAATGTAAATTTCGAGGACGAAATTTTCTAAGGGGAGTAGAGTTGTAACACCCCTATTTTTATTTTTATATTGAAATTTTGAAGGAATTAAATTATGGTTCTTTAGAATTTTTTAATCTACGTATTATTTATGATTTTTTGAAATTTTTTGAAATTTTGGATTTTTTTTAATAAAATAATATTTTTTAAATAATTTTAAATTCATATAAGTGACTTAAAATTAAAAATATTTATAAGAAAGTGAATTTAAATTATAAGAAAATTTTCTAAAATCCGTTTCAAGTAGACTTATCTAAAAATTATCGGTTTGAGAAAAATCTTGATTTTTCTAATCGTTTAAAAAATTGGAAACGTATCAATAAATTTTTATTAACAGAAAATTTTAGATTTTTAAAATTTTAGCTTTATAGTACTTATTATAAAATTAGTGAGGACTGATATAATATCGCTAAATTTTAAAAAGGACTCATTTGAATATTTAAAATATACCGAGTGAAGGGTTACTATTTGACTTAATAATTTTGCCGATAGTTACTATGCAAAACACTGTGCATGTATGAAATTTTCAAAAGATGCACAGTAACCAGGAATAAAAAATTCAAAAATGTATAGTACTTTTATTATAAAATAATGGAATACATAGTAAATTTTTTTCCTATAAATACCGAAGGATTTCTTCTTTAGAATTCACAATTTCAGATTAAGTTTTCTTAATATAGTAGTGATAGTGAGATAGTGGTGGAAGAGAGAGAGGAGTAATTTTTTTTGGGAGAAGGTTCTGTTAAAATCCTAAGGTAAGTGAACTGGTCTGGACCGGGGTCTAGGATCCGGTGTGGGACTAGCCACAAGGATGCAGGTGTTTTTAGGGTTTGCACACCGGAACTGTGTATATCCGATGTATTAATCCGGTCTCTCAGTGGGAGAGGCCGATCTTGTTGTCCTGGAGATCCTTTACACCAACTGAACTGGTCTGGACCGGGGTCTAGGATCCGGTATGGGACCAGCCACAAGGATGCAGGTGTTTTTAGGGTTTGCACACCGGAACTATGTATATCCGACGTACTAATCCGGTCTCTCAGTGGGAGAGGCCGGTCTTGTTGTCCTGGAGATCCTTCACACCAACGATTCGCGTTGTAGGAGGGCGAAAGGTGGTGCCACCTGCGAAGATTCTCCGACGCTCAAGTTAGAAGAGTGTATGAACTGAATGAATACTCAAGCGTGATAACAATAAAATGTGAGATGGAATAACGATACCATGCATGTGTGTTGATATGGCTTCTTATAGTTGAACGTAAGAGAAAAAATGAGACGTTGGATGCAGGTGGGTCCCTTATCTCTGATTGCGTGTATATTGTGTCAATCAAGGTGGCTCGACTTTCAGAATGTGTCAGGAGGGTAGGTCAATTATCAGAGTACAATCCTCCAGAGAGAGGAGAGGATAATCACCTTTTCCGCATAATCTGCTGACACGCCCACTTACTTTCTGAAGCCATTGATGTGACGTATTTTGCTACAAACAGTGTCTTCGTTGATAAGTTATCAAAAGGCTCTTCTCTTGCTATGAGGGAAAAGCTAACAATTATATAAATATCCCGTATCAATGAACATAGAACCGTTACAGCGAAAATGAATGATGCTGTCATGGAGTGAGGGCGGATGACCAGACAACGGATATCCGGTGTGGTAACGTTGAACCTGGAGACCGGTTTTCCTTATATGAGGTCAGTCTGACGTCACAAGTATGGGGGCCGGTATCTAGACCGGATTATCTGTCCCCTAGCTTGTATGAGGGACTGTTAAGTTGCTCATATGAGCTACACAATTCTCGAGAGAAGTCTAGATGCCGGTAGTTCATTCTTGTAAGTCTCTAGGAACTCGGTGGCGTCCGTTCTACTAAACAAGTAACCGCCCTCTTCGCGTTGTGTACAACGGATTCAGACAGTATAAAAATAAGCAGCGGAAATCCTAAGAGTCTTCGAAAATCGAAACCTTTAGTATTCGAAAAAGTGGCTGGGAGGCATTAAATGCGCATGGCATGATTGGACATTAAATGCATTTTTTACGCACGAGACATTATTACCCAAGAGTGTAACCGTCGATTGGGCTTATTGGGCCTGGATTCAAACTGAAAGGGGGGCCCATTTTGCCAAAACGTTTACTGAAACGTTACCATTTTCGCGCTTATTCGTGATGAAACGACGGAGTCGTTTTGATTTGAAAGGTTGCGTTTTGTGGCAAGCATTGTGACCTTCGACGGAACACTTTGCCTCTTCGTTACCTATAAAAGGAACTCTTAGCAGATTTAGGAATCCATCCTTGCTCTCAAACTTAGTGAAACTCTGCTCAAATTTCCTTGGAATTTCCTTGTCGTCTTCAACTTCTCAAAGATCCTCTTCCTTTAGGTAACCTTCCTTCCCTTCAACTCCTTGCAATTTTAATCATTCTATTTCCATCATGCGCCCTAGAGCTGGACACGCTGGTCCTTCAAATAGAGGGAGGTTTGGCTCTCGTGCCCCCTTAGCCACCGTGGTGGGAGGATTCCGGCGAATCCTCCTGTGGCTGGGCGCCATCGCTCAGAGAGAGCCGAAGCTTCTTCCTCACGAGCGTCTTCTTCATCTCGTCGCTCTGAGGTTCCCCTTAGTTCGAGGGCTACCAGCCGCTCTGATGAGGGGTCAAGTGCTGAGGGTTATCTCTCTGACGATGTTGCTTTTTATCACAGCACCTACGCATTCCACCGCGCCTGCACAACCATGGATCTTCCAGGACGTGGAAAAATGCCGTTTCTCCGCTCTGCTGAAGGGTGTGTCAATGTTGTGGCACACCGGCTTGACTGGGAGAAACTCAACAGGGAGAAACCTTATTGCTGGGTGGAAGAGGAGTTCCTAGAGATCCCTTCGCACCATGCAAGTGAGGAGGAGCGCACGGTTTCTTTCCGCTGCAAGATATATTCGGATAAGAAGTACAAAGCGCGATACGCTGTGATGGCACCGCATCCCTCTGAAAGAATATGCCACAGCGTCCCTGATGCGAGGTCGGTCTACATGTACGACTACGTTTTCTTAAAGCTGGGGGTGCGCTTTCCACTGACGGATTTCCAGATGGCCGTCCTGCGTTTCTTGGACTGTGCCCCCTCACAATTACATCCCAACGGTTGGAGTCTTGTTCGGGCTCTGGAAGTCTTGGGGGAGCATTTTGGCTTCTCCGCCACTGTGGCCAAGCTATTTTACTATTGCCAAGTGGTCCGCCGAGCTAATAAGAAGGGCGGCCTTGGGTTCATTACACTCCGTAGTGACTCAAGGGTTGTAAATTTCAAGTCTTATACGGAGTCCGCAAAGGTAGATGGGCGTTCCTTCAAGCACTACTACACGCGGGTCCGGATTCAACCAAATAAGCCGGTCTTCTGGCGAAATAAAGAGGGGTTTACCAAGTTTCCCCTTAGCTGGACGCACGAGCATTTTCTCCTTATGAGCCGTGCTTATTATACAGATGAGAGTGAACTTTCCCCTCATTCTGTTGAAGTCTTGAGCGCCCTGCAGACGGCCTCAAAGACCCTCAAAGGGTTTTCCAGCCGTCTTCTCTTGGCCGAGGAAAACATCAAAAACACCTACCTCCGTAATATTCGCTTTTAATCTCCTTGTGTTGTATGGTTATACCGTTCTAGTTATTTTCCTTCTTGTATGCTTATTCAACTCTTTTTGTTTTGCAGAACAAATTGAAAAGGCCTGCCCAGAAATGTTGTCGCTAAGGTCCATGCTGGCTGACGATGACTCCTCTTCTGAAGAAAATGAAATCCAGGCGAAGAGGAATGCCACCAAAACTCCCCTCATTCCTCTGACTTCTGCAGTAGGAGATGAGGTTCCTCTCTTCGACGAGGAGGAAGCCGAAGAAGCAACTAAAGCCGCTGGAGCGGGTGGCGAGGAGGCCGTCCCAGAGAGAAAGAAAAAGAAGAGGCATCTTGTAAAGAAGGCCGATCAAGAGAAGACCTCCTCTGATGACCCTGTGAAGAAGCGTCAGAGGACGGCTGAAGAAACCGAATTAAAGAAGAACAAAGGAAAGGAACCCGCTCCTGAGTTCTCTGCACCTTCTTCTCAAAATGCTTCAGAGCCGGATTCTGGGAACGGTCCTCCTCCGGCGTTCGATCCTCCGCATGACTCCTTCCTTTCTCATTATTTGTGGTTTCAAGGATCTATGCCTCCCACTCTCCCAAAGGCACGGTATTGCCTCCGCCCTTCCCTCGACGCAGCTGGGGTCCGAGGTGCTTGCAAGGCTGGGCGTTGGCAACTCGATGAACTGTCTGGCCTGCTTGAGTCCCTGAGCGAGAAAGCTGATTATATGGATCAGGTTGAAAAACTTGAGACCGAACTCGCAGTGAAGGAGAAATGGGCAGCCAAGCAAGCTGAGGCTCGCAAGGGAGTGGAATCAGAATTGGAAAAAACTAAAGAAACACTCCAGAGGAAAACGGAAGAGGCAAGCAAAGTTCATTTTGCGAATAAGGCCCTAGAACGGGAAGTTGCCGACCTCCAAAATAAGAACAAATCCATACCCCTCCTTGAAGAAGAATTACAACTGGAGAAGAAGAGATCGGCTAAGCTTGCTGACGATCTCAAAGTTATGGAGGATGGTCGCAACAAGGACCTTGGGGAGTGGGAGTCTATTCGGAAGGAGATGCAAGCCCAAATTGATGAACTCAAAAAGGGTGGTGCGAGTGCTGGGCCTTCAGAAGAGGATTACGCCAAAGTTCAAAGAAGGCTAGCTGCTGCAAAGGCCAAGGCTGCCAAAGCCTTGGATATATGCAAAAATGTGGCGTATGAATCTTTCGGCCTGGCCCTTCGTCAAGTCTACTATCGTAACCCTGGAATAAAGCTGAATTTGTACGGATTAGATCCGTTCTTTGAGTTCCATGGGGGAAGACTTGTAGAAGTTCGCAAGGACGGATCGCACCATGAGCCCTGTGCATCTCTGTACGAACTGCCTCCCCTCCCAGAAGGCCAAAGTATGGAACCTACAACGTCCACTGCTACCTCTGGAGCTGAAGCACAAGAAGGTGCCCAAACTGGAATGGAGGACAAAGCGGAGAAGGGAGGAATGCCCACTGTGGAGGATTAAACGCCAGCCTCTTAAATTTATGCTTTATTCATAGCTGTGTTCTGGGATCAGCTCCAGTTTTAACTACCTTGTAACCTGAATAATTTCTTTATTCTTGGAAATAAAATTCACTGTTGCTTTTCTTCAACTGCTTGCATCGAATGTATGATTGTTGGATAACTTAGTGTTGTACCAAACACTTTATTGTTTTTAATGCTTTACGAATCCGTTCTGTGTGGTTACCTAGCTGCTTAACGCGTACTTATCACACCGGATTAAGACAACAAATAGTAATGAATAAATAACAATTAAGTTAAAGCACGCCCTGTCCCCAAGTGTAAGTTCATTGGGAAGGGAAAGTTTATCTCAAAGATTTACCTTTTAAATTCTCACAAGATAGAAATGCTTATCTGTTCTCAAAGATGTAGAGCGGGTACATTAGCTTTCAACCGCTCTGGGATGGATATTCCACAATTGAGGACGGATATTGCCTTTGAATTTTGTATAGCTTTGGCAAGGGTAAGCTTTATGCCTTTCTCTTGAGATTCGGTTTGGTCCTACGCCTCAAGTCTTCACACGGTGTTCGGTTCGATCCTACTAACCGTACTTGGAGTTCGGTGCAATCCTACAATCCAAGCCTTCAACACGGGGTTCGGATCAGGGCTAATCCTGAACCTACTGCGCCCGTTACTCGGGGTTCAGCGCGGTTTTCTCTGTGAACCGGCCTACTGCGCCTAAGCCTTCGCATGGGGTTCGGTTTGTGGCCTTGAAAAAGGACCAGCCCTACAACCCATGTAGTCTTCGAATGGGGTTCGGTTTGTGGCCTTGAGAAAGGACCAGCCCTACAACCCATGTAGTCTTCGAATGGGGTTCGGTTTGTGGCCTTGAGAAAGGACCAGCCCTACAACCCATTTAGTCTTCGAACGGGGTTCGGTTTGTGGCCTTGAGAAAGGACCAGCCCTACAACCCATGTAGTCTTCGAATGGGGTTCGGTTTGTGGCCTTGAGAAAGGACCAGCCCTACAACCCATTTCACCTTAAGGAATTACATCGTCTGACTTGGGGGGTCTCCCTCCGTTCTTCGAGGAATTATCAAATCAACTACAAAATAGGTAGTTGCGTTCATCCGTCCTAAGGTGTATGCGTATTAAATCACGGCTTTAAATCACAACACATAAGAAACGTGAGAATGATAGGGCGGTTAAAATGTATTCTCATTAAAATTGAAAGTACATTACATGAAAAGCGTAGTTGGGGTCATGCCTCGTTAAAACCTTCTTGAGAAAACCCAATGGGAAAAAACTCAAGTAAGGAAAAAGAGTACACGCCGTCTTACCAACTAGCTGTAATACACTCGTAAATTCTGAGTGTTCCATTTGTTGCGGATTGGGGTTCCATCAAGTTCTTCCAATCGGTATGATCCCTTTCCAGTCACCTCCGAAACTCTATAAGGTCCTTCCCACGTTGGTGCTAGCTTTCCTTGGTGAGCGAACTTATTCCCCACACTCGCCTTTCTCAGAACAAGGTCTCCGGTGTTAAAAGCTCTGTACTGGACACGTTTATTGTACCGGAGTGCAGCCTTTGCTTTTATTGCCTGATCTCTGACGAAAGCCTTTTCCCTCAACTCTTGGAGGACATCCAGCTCTGATGCTAAGTTGGCGTTGTTATCTTCTGCTGAAAAATACTCAACACGAGCCGATCTTGTTTGTAACTCAACTGGGATCATCGCCTCAACCCCGTACACCAACCGGTATGGGGATTCATTAGTTGAAGAATGAGGCGTAGTGCGGTATGCCCATAGAACATGACATAACTGGTCAGTCCATCCTCCCTTCGCTTCTCCCAGACGCTTCTTTAACCCTCTCAGCACCTCTCGATTAGCTACCTCTGCTTGCCCATTGGTCTGGGGGTGTTCAACAGATGAGAATATCTGGACTATCCCCAGTCCTTCAAGTAAGTCCGTGAACTTTTTGTCTGTAAACTGGGTGCCGTTGTCAGTCACAATCCGCCCTGGCACCCCGAACCGAGCAATGATATTTTCGTACATGAAACGTCTTGTACGCGCAGAAGTGATATGCACTACTGGTTCTGCCTCGATCCATTTGGTGAAGTAGTCTACCCCCACAATCAAGTATTTGATACCTCCTGGCGCAGTGGGAAACGGACCCAGAATATCAAGGCCCCATTGGTAGAACGGCCAAGGCACAGCAGATGAAGATAACTCTTGGGCCGGTGTATGGTGGAGATTGGAGAATTTTTGGCAAGCGTCGCACTTCCTCATGAAATCTGCGGAATCCTGCTTCACAGTGGGCCACCAGTATCCAGCCCTAAGGACTTTTCTCATTAGGCTTCGGCCTCCAGCGTGGTGCCCACATTGCCCCTCGTGTACCTCAGTCAAGACCGCTTGAACTTCGTCTTCTCTTAAACATGAAAGATATGGGACAGAGAATCCCCTTCTGTAGAGAACACCATCGACCATAGTAAAATATGACAACTCCCTCTTTACTCGTCTCCTTTCCTTCTCGTCAGTGGGAAGTTGACCATCAGCCAGATAACGAATATAGGGGATGACCCAAGAATCCTCATATGGATAACTTACCATGACGGCATTCAGAGAAGGATACATAGGTATACTGGGTGATGTCAAAGTGCTCTGAACCACCGTTGTTGTGCTACCAGGCTGCTTTGTACTTGCCAATCTTGATAAGATATCTGCTCTGGTATTTTCTTCCCTGGGCACATGCTTGAACTCTAAAACTTCAAATCTTCCCTTCAGCTCATTAACACAATTCAAGTACAATTGAAGTTGTGGTTCCTTCGCCTGGTACTCTCCCTGGATTTGCGAAATCACCAGCTGAGAATCACTGCAGAGGGTAACTGCTGATGCTCCGATATCAATTGCCGCACGGAGGCCGGCCAAGCATGCTTCGTATTCAGCTTGATTGTTGGAGGTCTTGAAATTGAATCGGAGGGAAATTTCTAAGTGTACGCCGTCATCACTTTCTACTACCACACCTGCTCCACATCCTTTGCTGTTTGACGAACCGTCAACGTAGATGGTCCAATGCGTTCGAGGGGTAGCCGGGTCTGCCCCAGTCATTTCCACTACAAAATCGGCCAACACTTGTGCCTTGATGGCTCCTTGAGGCTCATATGAAATCTCAAATTCAGATAGCTCAATGGACCATTTTATCATCCTTCCAGCGAGGTCTGGTTTGCTGAGCACTGAACGGAGTGGCAAATCCGTTCTCACCGATACTGGGTGCGTATGGAAATAAGGCCTCAGCCGTCGTGACGCCCACACAACGGCCAGGGCGGCTTTCTCAATCTTCTGATACCTTCCTTCCGCCCCCTGAAACGTTTTACTAGTAAAGTACACCGGTCTCTGCCCTTCAGGGGTTTCTTTCACCAGGGCTACACCTAGAGCTTCGTCAGATATTGCCAAGTATAAGATTAACGTTTCGCCTGGATCAGGCTTAACAAGAATTGGTGGGCTCGAGAGAACGGCTTTGAGCTGCTGGAAGGCTTGCTCTTGTTCCTCTCCCCATTCAAAACTCTTGTGTTTCTTCAACGCCTTATACAAGGGGAGGGACCTGTGCGCCATCTTAGGCATGAAACGGGCTAAAGCGGCCACTTTCCCATTCAATGACTGGACCTCCCTCAAACATTTAGGACTCTGCATGTCCAGGATTGCTTGACATTTCCCGGGGTTAGCCTCAATGCCTCGTTGAGTCAACATAAATCCCAAGAATTTTCCTGCTGGAACGGCGAAAGTGCACTTTAAAGGATTTAACCTCATGTTGTACTGCCGAAGCCTAGTGAAAACTTGGCGTAGATCTTCAATGTGGTCTCCTCCAGCGGGCGTTTTGGCTATGATATCATCGATATATACTTCGACCAGCTTGGTATGCATCCCTTCAAAGACTTTGTTAATCATGCGCTGATAGGTGGCGCCTGCGTTCTTCAGTCCAAAAGGCATGACGGTGTAGCAGAAAACACCGCGGTCGTTGATAAAAGCAGTCTTCTCCTGGTCTCCCTCCCACATCGGAATCTGGTTGTACCCCGAATAAGCATCCATGAAACTGAGATATTGGTAACCAGATGAATCATCCACCATGCGATCGATGTTGGGCAGGGGATATGGATCTTTAGGGCAGCAACGGTTAAGATCCACATAATCAGTACACATCCTCCATTTGCCGTTAGCCTTCTGCACCATGACCACATTAGAAAGCCAAGATGAATAGCGTATCTCCCTTATAAAACCTGCCTTCAACAACTCCTCTGTTTGCTCACAAGCCGCCCTCTGCTTCTCCGGTCCCAACCTCCTCTTCTTCTGAGCCACCGGTCTGGTTTCAGGATACACTGCAAGTTTGTGACAACAGAAATCAGGATCCATCCCCGGCATGTCTGCTGCTGTCCATGCGAAAAGGTCTTTGAATTCCTGCAAAAGGGCTAATAAGCGTTGCTCCATAGCAGACTCCAGCTTATCATTGATGTGCGTGACCTTCTCTGGGGAATCTCCCAATATGACATCCCTGGAGCCACCATCTGGTGTGGGCTTAGATGGATTGAGTGGATCAATCTTCAATTCCGCTCTGGGGTCTAGGTCAATAAGACTGACAGATCCTGCCGCTGTTCCTCCGTCGTTCAACTTCCTCTTCTTGTTAAATGCATCCAACTTAACCATGTTGAGGCTCAGATTATAACAATATCGGGCCATCTCCTGATCTCCGCGGAGTGAGGACACACCATTGTCCTTGTCGATAAATTTGATCAGGAGATGAGGGGTGGATACAATTGCTTCCATAGCGTTCAATGTTGGACGGCCTATGATACCGTTGTACGGGGATTCCACATCAATCACCAGAATTCTTGACTTGACTGTTCTTGCACCGGGCTCCCCTTCAAAAGAAATCAAAGTGTCGAGGTATCCCTTAGTGGGTTGCTTAGCTCCGTTAAACGCTGTGAGTTCTTGTGTGTATGGTTGTAAATCTGCATCACTGAAACCCATTCGTTTGAAACAATTATAAAAGATAACATCACAAGAACTTCCCTGATCGACGAGGATCCTCTTGACGTCCTTATTGGCTATGACGGCCACAATCACTACTGCATCATCACCTCCTGGAATTGTTGGGCCGAAATCATCATCTGTAAACGACACCGTCGGGGCTGTCACTCCGTCCCTGAAAGGGCGGTTATTCCTTGGTTTACCCTGGACTGACAGAATCATCCTATGGTGGTTCTTTCGTGCTGTGATTGATGTTCCTCCTCCCGCGAATCCTCCAGCTATCATCTCAATCACTTCTCGTCTGCCCTGTCTATGCTGCTGGGGCATATTACTTTGTTGGGCACCTTCAGTAATCACTACCCCTTTCTGCTTCTCAGCCGCAGTGAACTTCCTTGCTGGGTTGCGCGTATTATCATCTTCATCATCAGGATCTCTATTCCTTTTCTCCATCCTATGAGGCTCATCCATAGATTTCTCCTTAAACAAATACTGCTTCAACTTTCCTTCCCGAATGAGAGTTTCCACCGTATTCTTTAACGCCTTACACTCATCAGTGTTGTGCCCTGTCTGCTCATGGAAAGTGCAGTATTTACGTGGGTTACCACCCCTCTTGGCTGGGGCTGGCTTCCTTATACCAAAGACGTTCAGAGTTGGCCAACCAACCTCCCTCATGATTTGTGAGTGCCTGGTGTTCAACGGAGCATAGTGATCAAACGATGATACGCGCCTATCTCGTGGATGCTGACGAGCATTCACAAAGTCTTCTCTAAAGGCATGCTTCTCGGGCCTCGCTCTCTCCTTTTCTCTCCGTGGATGCTGAGCGGGTGCAGAAGGCTTTACTCTTGCTGCAGTTGCCTCTAGATGCATCTCTATGCCCACATATTTGGAAGCTTTCCTTCGAAACTCCTCGAAGGTTGTAGGTGGGCTCTTTGCCAAAGATAGGGCAAAGGCTGAACCTAGCTAAAGAGCTTCCACTACGATATGGAGTTGTATGGCCTCCGTGAGGTTAGGGACCAACGCAGCCTCCTTGTAAAACCTTTTCAGGAACTCTTTAAAAGTCTCAGTTTCTCCCTGTCTTATCTGGGCCAGGGTGTGAGAAGTTCTTGGGATATCCCTGGAGATGACGAAATGGCTTTCGAATGCAGCAGCCATTTCCTCCCAAGAGTCTATAGATCCTGAAGGCAAACTTTTAAACCAGCTGAGAGCTTCCTCCGTCAACGTCCTTGGGAACATTCTGCACATGACATCTTCGTCTGCTCCCAGATACATAGCTTCATAAACATAAGCATCCAAATGCTTAGTGGGGTCGGTCTCTCCATTATACTTCCCAATCGACAATGGCTGAGTTGTTTGCAAATGTTTTGGAATGACAATACTCATCAACCTCCTTGAGAAAGGGACATTGAGCTTGTATGTCCCTGAAGTTACCACCGCCTGCTCCCTTCTCCTGATACTGACTCTATCACCAGAGTCCTGCGTTTGCTCCCTCTCTTCATATGTGGGGATCTTCGAATACTGGAGGGTGGTGGATTTATCCCTCGCTGATGCATGGTGAGCATCCTCTGCGTGGGATACTACTCTGTCCCCAGCTCCTCTTCTCTCTCGCCTCAGCTCCATCAGCTCCTCATTCAGTTGCCTGATAACCTCATCGCGAGGGTCAGGCGTCTGCACTTGCACCATCCTCCGGGTTTGAGTTACAGGAGATTCGAAGACGAGTCTCCTCCCAGCCTGTTGATGGGTCACATCCTCCACGTGACCTTCCACGAAATCTCTCCCGTCACCTTCCATTGTGCCAACCTAACTTCTGCGAAAATGGGAATAACTCTATCGAGTCCCACCGGGCGTGCCAATGAACTGGTCTGGACCGGGGTCTAGGATCCGGTATGGGACCAGCCACAAGGATGCAGGTGTTTTTAGGGTTTGCACACCGGAACTATGTATATCTGACGTACTAATCCGGTCTCTCAGTGGGAGAGGCCGGTCTTGTTGTCCTGGAGATCCTTCACACCAACGATTCGCGTTGTAGGAGGGCGAAAGGTGGTGCCACCTGCGAAGATTCTCCGACGCTCAAGTTAGAAGAGTGTATGAACTGAATGAATACTCAAGCGTGATAACAATAAAATGTGAGATGGAATAACGATACCATGCATGTGTGTTGATATGGCTTCTTATAGTTGAACGTAAGAGAAAAAATGAGACGTTGGATGCAGGTGGGTCCCTTATCTCTGATTGCGTGTATATTGTGTCAATCAAGGTGGCTCGACTTTCAGAATGTGTCAGGAGGGTAGGTCAATTATCAGAGTACAATCCTCCAGAGAGAGGAGCGGATAATCACCTTTTCCGCATAATCTGCTGACACGCCCACTTACTTTCTGAAGCCATTGATGTGACGTATTTTGCTACAAACAGTGTCTTCGTTGATAAGTTATCAAAAGGCTCTTCTCTTGCTATGAGGGAAAAGCTAACAATTATATAAATATCCCGTATCAATGAACATAGAACCGTTACAGCGAAAATGAATGATGCTGTCATGGAGTGAGGGCGGATGACCAGACAACGGATATCCGGTGTGGTAACGTTGAACCTGGAGACCGGTTTTCCTTATATGAGGTCAGTCTGACGTCACAAGTATGGGGGCCGGTATCTAGACCGGATCACCAACGATTCGCATTGTAGGGGGGCGAAAGGTGGTGCCACCTGCGAAGATTCTCCGACGCTCAAGTTAGAAGAGTGTATGAACTGAATGAATACGCAAGCGTAGTAACAGTAAAGTGTGAGATAGAATAACGATGCCATGCACGTGTGTTGAAATATGCTACTTATAGTTGTACGTGAGAAAATGAGTCGTTGGATACAGGTGGGTCCCTCAGCTCTGATAGCGTGTATATTGTGTCAATCAAAATGGCTCGACTTTCAGAATGTGTCAGGAGGGTAGGTCAATTATCAGAGTACGATCCTCTAGGGAGAGGAGAGGATAATCACCTTTTCCGCATAATCTGCTGACACGCCCACTTACTTTCTGAAGCCATTGATATGACGTATTTTGCTACAAACAGTGTCTTCGTTGATAAGTTATCAAAGGCTCTTCTCTTGCTATGAGGGAAAAGCTAACAATCATATTAATATCCTGTATCAATGAACATAGAACCGTTACAGCGAAAATGAATGATGCTGTCGTGGAGTGAGGGCGGATGACCAGACAACGGATATCCGGTGTGGTAACGTTGAACCTGGACACCGGTTTCCTTATATGAGATCAGTCTGACGTCACAAGTATGGGGGCCGGTATATAGACCGGATCATCTGTCCCCTAGCTTGTATGAGGGACTGTTAAGTTGCTCATATGAGTTACACAACTCTTGAGAGAAGTCTAAATGCCGGTAGTACATTCTTGTAAGTCTCTGGGAGCTCGGTGGCGTCCGCTCTAGTAAACGAGTGACCACCCTTCTCGCGTTGCGTACAACGGATTCAGACAGCATAAAAATGAGCAGCGGAAATCCCAAGAGTCTTTGAAAATCGAAACTCTTGGTATTCGAAAAGTGGTTGGTAGGCATTAAATGCGCACAGCATGATTAGACAATAAATGCGTTTTTTATGCGAGAGCCATCATTGCCCAAGAATGTAACCGTCGATTGGGCTTATTGGGCCTAGATTCAAACTGTGTGGGGGCCCATTTTGCCAAAACGTTTACTGAAACGTTACTTTTTCCGCGCCCGTTTGTAATGAAACGACGGAGTCGTTTCAATTTGAAAGGGTTGCGTTTTGAGGCAAGCCTTGTGACCTTCGATAAAACACTGTGTTTCTTCGTTACCTATAAAAGGAACTCTTAGCAGATTTAGGAATCCATCCTTGCTCTCAAACTTAGTGAAACTCTGCTCAAATTTCCTTGGAATTTCCTTGTCGTCTTCAACTTCTCAAAGATCCTCTTCCTTTAGGTAACCTTCCTTCCCTTCAACTCCTTGCAATTTTAATCATTCTATTTCCATCATGCGCCCTAGAGCTGGACACGCTGGTCCTTCAAATAGAGGGAGGTTTGGCTCTCGTCCCCCCCTTAGCCACCGTGGTGGGAGGATTCCAGCGAATCCTCCTGTGGCTGGGCGCCATCGCTCAGAGAGAGCCGAAGCTTCTTCCTCACGAGCGTCTTCTTCATCTCGTCGCTCTGAGGTTCCCCTTAGTTCGAGGGCTACCAGCCGCTCTGATGAGGGGTCAAGTGCTGAGGGTTATCTCTCTGACGATGTTGCTTTTTATCACAGTACCTACGCATTCCACCGCGCCTGCACAACTATGGATCTTCCAGGACGTGGAAAAACGCCGTTTCTCCGCTCTGCTGAAGGGTGTGTCAATGTTGTGGCACACCGGCTTGATTGGGAGAAACTCAACAGGGAAAAACCTTATTGCTGGGTGGAAGAGGAGTTCTTAGAGATCCCTTCGCACCATGCAAGTGAGGAGGAGCGCACGGTTTCTTTCCGCTGTAAGATATACTCGGATAAGAAGTACAAAGCACGATACGCTGTGATGGCTCCGCATCCTTCTGAAAGAATATGCCATAACGTCCCTGACGCGAGGTCGGTCTACATGTACGACTTCGTTTTCTTAAAGCTGGGGGTGCGCTTTCCACTGACGGATTTCCAGATGGCCGTCCTGCGTTTCTTAGACTGTGCCCCCTCATAATTACATCCCAACGGTTGGAGTCTTGTCCGGGCTCTGGAAGTCTTGGGGGAGCATTTTGGCTTCTCCACCACTGTGGCCAAGCTATTTTACTATTGCCAAGTGGTCCGCCGAGCTAATAAGAAGGGCGGCCTTGGGTTCATTACACTCCGTAGTGACTCAAGGGTTGTAAATTTCAAGTCTTATACGGAATCCGCAAAGGTAGATGGGCGCTCCTTCAAGCACTACTACACGCGGGTCCGGATTCAACCAAATAAGCCGGTCTTCTGGCGAAATAAAGAGGGGTTTACCAAGTTTCCCCTTAGCTGGACGCACGAGCATTTTCTCCTTATGAGCCGTGCTTATTATACAGATGAGAGTGAACTTTCCCCTCATTCTGTTGAGGTCTTGAGCGCCCTGCAGACGGCCTCAAAGACCCTCAAAGGGTTTTCCAGCCGTCTTCTCTTGGCCGAGGAAGACATCAAAAACACCTACCTCCGTAATATTCGCTCTTATTCTCCTTGTGTTGTATGGTTATACCGTTCTAGTTATTTTCCTTCTTGTATGCTTATTCAACTCTTTTTGTTTTGTAGAACAAATTGAAAAGGCCTGCCCAGAAATGTTGTCGCTAAGGTCCATGATGGCTGACGATGACTCCTCTTCTGAAGAAAATGAAATCCAGGCGAAGAGGAACACCACCAAAACTCCCCTCATTCCTCTGACTTCTGCAGTAGGAGATGAGGTTCCTCTCTTCGAGGAGGAAGAGACCGAAGAGGCATCTGAGGCCGCTGGAGCGGGTGGCGAAGAGGCCGTCCCAGAGAAAAAGAGGAGGAAGAGGCATCTTGTAAAGAAGGCCAATCAAGAGAAGCCCTCCTCTGATGACCCTGCGAAGAAGCGTCAGAGGACGGCCGAAGACGCTGAATTGAAGAAGGACAAGGGAAAGAAACCCGTTCCTGAGTCTTCTGCCCCTTCTTCTCATAATGCTTCGGAACCGGACTCTGGGAATGGTCCTCCTCCAGCATTCGATCCTCCACGTGACTCCTTCCTTTCTCCTTACTTGTGGTTTCAAGGATCCATGCCTCCTACTCTCCCAAAAGCACGGTATTGCCTCCGCCCTTCCCTCGACGCTGCTGGAGTCCGAGGTGCTTGTAAGGCTGGCCGTTGGCAACTTGATGAACTGTCCGGCCTGCTTGAGTCCCTGAGCGAGAAAGCTGACTATATGGATCAGGTTGAAAAACTTGAGACCGAACTCGCAGTGAAGGAGAAATGGGCGGCCAAGCAAGCTGAAGTTCGCAGGGGAGTGGAATCGGAATTGGAAAAAACTAAAGAAACACTCCAGAGGAAAACTGAAGAGGTAAGCAAAGTTCATTTTGCGAATAAGGCCCTAGAACGGGAAGTTGCCGACCTCCAAAATAAGAACAAATCCATACCCCTCCTTGAAGAAGAACTGCAACTGGAGAAGAAGAGATCGGCTAAGCTTGCTGACGATCTCAAAGTTATGGAGGAGGTTCGCAATAAGGACCTTGGGGAGTGGGAGTCTATTCGGAAAGAGATGCAAGCCCAAATTGATGAACTCAAAAAGGGTGGTGCGAGTGCCGGGCCTTCAGAAGAGGATCATGCCAAGGTTCAAAGAAGACTAGCTGCTGCAAAGGCCAAGGCTGCCAAAGCCTTGGATATATGCAAAAATATGGCGTATGAATCTTTCGGCCTGGCCCTTCGTCAAGTCTATTATCGTAACCCTGGAGTAAAGCTGAATCTATACGGATTAGATCCGTTCTTCGAGTTCCATGGGGGAAGACTTGTAGAAGTTCATAAGGACGGATCGCACCACGAGCCCCATGCATCCCTGTACGAACTGCCTCCCCTCCCAGAAGGCCAAAGTATGGAGCCTACAACGTCCACTGCTGCCTCTGGAGCTGAAGCACAAGAAGGTGCCCAAACTGGAATGGAGGACAAAGCGGAGAAGGGAGGAGTGCCCACTGCGGAGGATCAAGCACCGGCCCCTTAATTTATGCTTTATTCATAGCTGTGTACTGGGATCAGCTCCAGTTTTAACTACCTTGTAACCTGAATAATTTCTTTATTCTTGGAAATAAAATTCACTGTTGCTTTTCTTCATCTGCTTGCGTCGAATGTATGATTGTTGGATAACTTAGTGCTGTACCAAACACTTTATTGTTTTTAATGCTTTACGAATCCGTTCTGTGTGGTTACCTAGCTGCTTAACGCGTACTTATCACACCGGATTAAGACAATAAATAGTAATGAATAAATAACAATTAAGTTAAAGCACGCCCTGTCCCCAAGTGTAAGTTCATTGGGAAGGGAGAGTTTATCTCAAAGATTACCTTTTAAATTCTCAAAAGATAGAAATGCTTATCTGTCCTCGAAGATGTAGAGCGGGTACATTAGCTTTCAACCGCTCTGGGATGGATATTCCACAATTGAGGACGGATATTGCCTTTGAATTTTGTATAGCTTTGGCAAGGGTAAGATTTATGCCTTTCTCTTGAGGTTCGGTTTGGTCCTACACCTCAAGTCTTCACACGGTGTTCGGTTCGATCCTACTAACCGTACTTGGAGTTCGGTGCAATCCTACAATCCAAGCCTTCAACACGGGGTTCGGATCAGGGCTAATCCTGAACCTACTGCGCCCGTTACTCGGGGTTCAGCGCGGTTTTCTCTGTGAACCGGCCTACTGCGCCCAAGCCTTCGCATGAGGTTCGGTTTGTGGCCTTGAAAAAGGACCAGCCCTACAACCCATGTTGTCTTCGAATAGGGTTCGGTTTGTGGCCTTGAGAAAGGACCAGCCCTACAACCCATGTAGTCTTCGAATGGGGTTCGGTTTGTGGCCTTGAGAAAGGACCAGCCCTACAACCCATGTAGTCTTCGAATGGGGTTCGGTTTGTGGCCTTGAGGAAGGACCAGCCCTACAACCCATGTAGTCTTCGAATGGGGTTCGGTTTGTGGCCTTGAGGAAGGACCGGCCCTACAACTCATGTAGTCTTCGAATGGGGTTCGGTTTGTGGCCTTGAGGAAGGACCAGCCCTACAACCCATGTAGTCTTCGAATGGGGTTCGGTTTGTGGCCTTGAGGAAGGACCAGCCCTACAACCCATGTAGTCTTCGAATGGGGTTCGGTTTGTGGCCTTGAGAAAGGACCAGCCCTACAACCCATTCCACCTCAAGGAGTTACATCGTCAAAACACACGATGTGTGATTGAGATCATCCATCCTGAGGGGTCTTCATCAGTTCTTCGAGGAGTTATATCATCAACTACAGAATTGGTAGTTGAGTTCATCCGTCCTGAGGTGTATGCGTATTAAACTACGGCTATAAATCACAACACATAAGAAACGTGAGAATGATAGGGCGGTTAAAATGTATTCTCATTAAAATTGAAAGTACATTACATGAAAAGCGTAGTTGGGGTCATGCCTCGTTAAAACCTTCTTGAGAAAACCCAATGGGAAAAAACACAAGTAAGGAAAAAGAGTACACGCCGTCTTACCAACTAGCTGTAATAGACACGTAAGTTCTGAGTGTTCCATTTGTTGCGGATTGGAGTTCCATCGAGTTCTTCCAATCGGTATGACCCTTTTCCAGTCACTTCCGAAACTCTATAAGGTCCTTCCCACGTCGGTGCTAGCTTTCCTTGGTGAGCGAACTTATTCCCCACACTGGCCTTTCTCAAAACGAGGTCTCCGGTGTTAAAAGCTCTGTACTGGACACGTTTATTATACCGGAGCGCAGCCTTTGTTTTTATTGCCTGATCTCTGACGAAAGCCTTTTCCCTTAACTCTTGGAGGACGTCCAGCTCTGATGCTAAGTTGGCGTTGTTATCTTCTGCTGAAAAATACTCAACACGAGCCGATCTTGTTTGTAACTCAACTGGGATCATCGCCTCAACCCCGTACACCAACCGGTATGGGGATTCATTAGTTGAAGAATGAGGCGTAGTGCGGTATGCCCATAGAACATGACATAACTGGTCAGTCCATCCTCCCTTCGCTTCTCCCAAACGCTTCTTTAACCCCTTCAGTATTTCTCGGTTAGCTACCTCTGCTTGCCCATTGGTTTGAGGATGTTCAACGGATGAGAATATCTGGATTATCCCCAGTCCTTCAAGTAAATCCGTGAACTTTTTGTCTGTAAACTGGGTGCCGTTGTCAGTCACAATCCGCCCTGGCACCCCGAACCGAGCTATGATATTTTCGTACATGAAACGTCTTGTACGTGCAGAAGTGATATGCACTACTGGTTCTGCCTCGATCCACTTGGTGAAGTAGTCTACCCCCACGATCAAGTATTTGATTCCTCCTGGCGCAGTGGGAAACAGACCCAAAATATCAAGGCCCCATTGGTAGAACGGCCAAGGCACAGCAGATGAAGATAACTCTTGGGCTGGTGTATGGTGGAGATTGGAGAATTTTTGGCAAGCGTCGCACTTTCTCACGAAGTCTGCGGAATCCTGCTTCACAGTGGGCCACCAGTATCCAGCCCTGAGGACTTTTCTCATTAAGCTTCGGCCTCCAGCGTGGTGCCCACATTGCCCCTCGTGTACCTCAGTCAAGACCGCTTGAACTTCGTCTTCTCTTAAACATGAAAGATACGGGACAGAGAATCCCCTTCTGTAGAGAACACCATCGACCATAGTAAAATATGGCAACTCCCTCTTTACTCGTCTTCTTTCCTTCTCGTCAGTAGGAAGTTGACCATCAGCCAGATAACGAATATAGGGAATGACCCAAGAATCCTCATATGGATAACTCACCATGACAGCATTCAGAGAAGGATACAGAGGTATACTGGGTGATGTCAAAGTGCTCTGAACCACCGTTGTTGTGCTACCAGGCTGCTTTGTACTTGCCAATCTTGACAAGATATCTGCTCTGGTATTTTCTTCCCTGGGCACATGCTTGAACTCTAAAACTTCAAATCTTCCTTTCAGCTCATTAACACAATTCAAGTACAATTGAAGTTGTGGTTCCTTCGCCTGGTACTCTCCCTGGATTTGCGAAATCACCAGCTGAGAATCACTGCAGAGGGTAACTGCTGATGCTCCGATATCAATTGCCGCACGGAGACCGGCCAAGCATGCTTCGTATTCAGCTTGATTGTTGGAGGTCTTGAAATTGAATCGGAGGGAAATTTCTAAGTGTACGCCGTCATCACTTTCTACCACCACACCTGCTCCACATCCTTTGCTGTTTGACGAACCGTCAACGTAGATGGTCCAATGCGTTCGAGGGGTAGCCGGGTCTGCCCCAGTCATTTCCACTACAAAATCGGCCAACACTTGTGCCTTGATGGCTCCTCGAGGCTCATATGAAATCTCAAATTCAGATAGCTCAATAGACCATTTTATCATCCTTCCAGCGAGGTCTGGCTTGCTGAGTACTGAACGGAGCGGCAAATCCGTTCTTACCAATACCGGGTGCGCATGGAAATAAGGCCTCAACCGTCGTGACGCCCAAACAACTGCCAAGGCGGCTTTCTCAATTTTCTGATACCTTCCTTCTGCCCCCTGAAATGTTTTACTAGTAAAGTACACCGGTCTCTGCCCTTCAGGGGTTTCTTTCACCAAGGCCACGCCTAGAGCTTCATCGGATATTGCCAAGTATAAGATTAACGTTTCACCTGGATCAGGCTTAACAAGAATTGGTGGGCTCGAGAGAACGGCTTTGAGCTGCTGGAAGACTTGCTCTTGTTCCTCTCCCCATTCAAAACTCTTGTGTTTCTTCAACGCCTTATATAAGGGGAGGGACCTGTGCGCCATCTTAGGCATGAAACGAGCTAAAGCGGCCATTTTCCCATTCAATGACTGGACCTCCCTCAAACATTTAGGACTCTGCATGTCCAGGATTGCTTGACATTTCCCGGGGTTAGCTTTAATGCCTCGTTGAGTCAACATGAATCCCAAGAATTTTCCTGCTGGAACGGCGAAAGTGCACTTTAAAGGATTTAACCTCATGTTGTACTGCCGAAGCCTAGTGAAAACTTGGCGTAGATCTTCAATGTGGTCTCCTCCAGCGGGCGTTTTGGCTATGATATCATCGATATAAACTTCGACCAGCTTTGTATGCATCCCTTCAAAGACTTTGTTAATCATGCGCTGATAGGTAGCGCCGGCGTTCTTCAGTCCAAAAGGCATGACGGTGTAGCAGAAAACACCACGGTCGTTGATAAAGGCAGTCTTTTCCTGGTCTCCCTCCCACATCGGAATCTGGTTGTACCCCGAATAAGCATCCATGAAACTGAGATATTGGTAACCAGATGAATCATCCACCATGCGATCGATGTTGGGCAGGGGATATGGATCTTTAGGGCAGCAACGGTTAAGATCCACATAATCAGTACACATCCTCCATTTGCCGTTAGCCTTCTGCACCATGACCATATTAGAAAGCCAAGATGAATAACGTATCTCCCTTATAAAACCTGCTTTCAACAACTCCTCTGTTTGCTCACAAGCCGCCCTCTGCTTCTCCGGTCCCAACCTCCTCTTCTTCTGAGCCACCGGTCTGGTTTCAGGATACACTGCAAGTTTGTGACAACAGAACTCAGGATCCATCCCCGGCATATCTGCTGCTGTCCATGCGAAAAGGTCTTTGAATTCCTGCAAAAGGGCTAACAAGCGTTGCTCTATAGCAGACTCCAGCTTATCGTTGATGTGCGTGACCTTCTCTGGGGAATCTCCCAATACGACATCCCTGGAGCCACCATCTGGTGTGGGCTTAGATGGATTGAGTGGATCAATCTTCAATTCCGCTCTGGGGTCTAGGTCAATAAGACTGACAGACCCTGCCGCTGTTCCTCCGTCGTTCAACTTCCTCTTCTTGTTGAATACATCCAACTTAACCATGTTGAGGCTCAGATTATAACAATATCGAGCCATCTCCTGATCTCCGCGGAGTGAGGACACAGCGTTGTCCTTGTCGATAAATTTGATCAAGAGATGAGGGGTGGATACAATTGCTTCCATAGCGTTCAATGTTGGACGGCCTATGATACCGTTGTACGGGGATTCCACATCAATCACCAGAATTCTTGACTTGACTGTTCTTGCACCGGGCTCCCCTTCAAAAGAAATCAAAGTGTCGAGGTATCCCTTAGTGGGTTGCTTGGCTCCGTTAAACGCTGTGAGTTCTTGTGTGTATGGTTATAAATCTGCATCACTGAAACCCATTCGTTTGAAACAATTATAAAAGATAACATCACAAGAACTTCCCTGATCGACGAGGATCCTCTTGACGTCCTTATTGGCTATGACGGCCACAATCACTACTGCATCATCACCTCCTGGAATTGTTGGGCCGAAGTCATCATCTGTAAACGACACCGTCGGGGCTGTCACTCCGTCCCTGAAAGGGCGGTTATCCCTCGGTTTACCCTGGACTGACAGAATCATCCTATGGTGGTTCTTTCGTGCTGTGATTGATGTTCCTCCTCCTGCAAATCCTCCAGCTATCATCTCAATCACTTCTCGTCTGCCCTGTCTCTGCTGCTGGGGCATATTACTTTGTTGGGCACCTTCAGCAATCACTACCCCTTTCTGCTTCTCAGCCGCAGTGAACTTCCTTGCTAGGTTGCGTGTATTATCATCTTCATCATCAGGATCTCTATTCCTTTTCTCCATCCTGTGAGGCTCATCCATAGATTTCTCCTTAAACAAATACTGCTTCAACTTTCCTTCCCGAATGAGAGTTTCCACCGTATTCTTTAACGCCTTACACTCATCGGTGTTGTGCCCTGTCTGCTCATGGAAAGTGCAGTATTTACGTGGGTTACCACCCCTCTTGGCTGGGGCTGGCTTCCTTATACCAAAGACGTTCAGAGTTGGCCAACCAACCTCCCTCATGATTTGTGAGTGCCTGGTGTTCAACGGAGCATAGTGATCGAACGATGATACGCGCCTATCTCGTGGATGTTGACGAGCATTCACAAAGTCTTCTCTAAAGGCATGCTTCTCGGGCCTCGCTCTCTCCTTTTCTCTCCGTGGCTGCTGAGCGGGTGCAGAAGGCTTTACTCTTGCTGCAGTTGCCTCTAGATGCATCTCTATGCCTACATATTTGGAAGCTTTCCTTCGAAACTCCTCGAAGGTTGTAGGTGGGCTCTTTGCCAAAGATAGGGCAAAGGCTGAACCTGGCTGAAGAGCTTCCACTACAATATGGAGTTGTATGGCCTCCGTGAGGTTAGGGACCAACGCAGCCTCCTTGTAAAACCTTTTCAGGAACTCCTTAAGAGTCTCAGTTTCTCCCTGTCTTATCTGGGCCAGGGTGTGAGAAGTTCTTGGGATATCTCTGGAGATGACGAAATGGCTTTCGAATGCAGCAGCCATTTCCTCCCAAGAGTCTATAGATCCTGAAGGCAAACTTTTAAACCAGCTGAGAGCTTCCTCCGTCAACGTCCTTGGGAACATTCTGCACATGACATCTTCGTCTGCTCCCAGATACATAGCTTCATAAACATAAGCATCCAAATGCTTAGTGGGGTCGGTCTCTCCATTATACTTCCCAATCGACAATGGCTGAGTTGTTTGCAAATGTTTTGGAATGACAATACTCATCAACCTTCTTGAGAAAGGGACACTAAGCTTGTATGTCCCTGAAGTTACCACCGCCTGCTCCCTTCTCCTGATACTAACTCTATCACCAGAGTCCTGCGTCTGCTCCCTCTCTTCATATGTGGGGATCTTCGAATACTGGAGGGTGGTAGATCTATCCCTCGCTGATGCATGGTGAGCCTCCTCTACATGAGACACTACTCTGTCCCCAGCTCCTCCTCTCTCTCGCCTCAGCTCCATTAGCTCCTCCTTCAGTTGCCTGATAACCTCATCGCGAGGGTCAGGCGTCTGGACTTGCACCATCCTCCGGGTTTGAGTTGTAGGGGATTCGAAGACGAGTCTCCTCCCAGCCTGTTGATGGGTCACATCCTCCACGTGACCTTCCACGAAATCTCTCCCATCACCTTCCATTGTAACCACTTAACTTCTGCGAAAATGGGAATAACTCTATCGAGTCCCACCGGGCGTGCCAATGAACTGGTCTGGACCGGGGTCTAGGATCCGGTGTGGGACCAGCCACAAGGATGCAGGTGTTTTTAGGGTTTGCACACCGGAACTGTGTATATCCGATGTATTAATCCGGTCTCTCAGTGGGAGAGGCCGATCTTGTTGTCCTGGAGATCCTTTACACCAACGATTCGCGTTGTAGGGGGGCGAAAGGTGGTGCCACCTGCGAAGATTCTCCGACGCTCAAGTTAGAAGAGTGTATGAACTGAATGAATACTCAAGCGTAGTAACAGTAAAGTGTGAGATAGAATAACGATGCCATGCACGTGTGTTGAAATATGCTACTTATAGTTGTACGTGAGAAAATGAGTCGTTGGATACAGGTGGGTCCCTCAGCTCTGATAGCGTGTATATTGTGTCAATCAAAATGGCTCGACTTTCAGAATGTGTCAGGAGGGTAGGTCAATTATCAGAGTACGATCCTCTAGGGAGAGGAGAGGATAATCACCTTTTCCGCATAATCTGCTGACACGCCCACTTACTTTCTGAAGCCATTGATATGACGTATTTTGCTACAAACAGTGTCTTCGTTGATAAGTTATCAAAGGCTCTTCTCTTGCTATGAGGGAAAAGCTAACAATCATATTAATATCCTGTATCAATGAACATAGAACCGTTACAGCGAAAATGAATGATGCTGTCGTGGAGTGAGGGCGGATGACCAGACAACGGATATCCGGTGTGGTAACGTTGAACCTGGACACCGGTTTCCTTATATGAGATCAGTCTGACGTCACAAGTATGGGGGCCGGTATATAGACCGGATCAGTAAGAATACTTCTCTTTTATATTTTTTGGGTTATTTTCATATCGTTTTTAGAAATCTGTTATTATACTAGAAATAATATTATTTTAAGTTACTATTCTGTATAGTAAAACACTATTTCAATAGTAAATTACTATTCAAATAGTAAATTACTATTTACTATTACTATTTACCTTTACTATTCACATTTTTACTATTTACCGTTACTATTCACGATTTACTATTTACTGTTACTATTCATGATTTACTATTTACTGTTACTATTCACGATTTACTATTTACTATTACTATTTACGTTTTACTATTCACTATTCAAAATTTACCATTTCTGTTTTAAGTAGTAATCTTAATCCTTATCTTATGCCTATACTGAAATAAGATTGGTATTAATATTTCTAGAAATCGGAGGCGCAAAGCAAACTCTCTTTTGGTAACAACTCAAGGTAAGGGGGAGTGAGATAAGAGTATAATATGAAAAGACATAAGAATAATGGGAGGAGTCCCCTACTCCTTTTAAATTTGACAATATTATTATTTTAAAATATTAACTTTTTAACTTAAAATTTTTAATAAATTTTAAATTAAATATCCGGTTTAACTAACTCTAACATATCTATGCAAGGACTTGGACCATTATGATCTATATGGACTGGACTATACCTATGCAAGGACTTGGACCATTATGACCCATATGAACTGAACTATACCTATGCAAAGACTGGATTATATGGACTTACATATACCTATGCGAGGAATTGACCAAAAGGACTCAATTTGACTATATTAATAATCATTAAATTTTGCATTATGATATGTATTAATGATATTTAATTGATTTGATTATGATTGATTGATTGATGATATTTAGTTATAATTGATAATGCTTGATTTTGATTGATGATTTTGTGATGTGGTGTTTGAGCATATAGCGAGCATGACGGAAAGCTAAAACTCAGTAAGAATTTTCTTACCTTACTCTTTACATTTTTACTTTAAATATTCTCTTCTTAGAAATTATTCATATTAACTTTATTTTCAATATTTAGAATAAAAAAATTAGTATTTATTTTAGAGAGAAAACATTTTATGAAAATTAATAATAAATTGAAATAATTAAATCTTGAGATAAAATTTTTTTTGTAATTTTAAGTATTTTTGGTTAATAACTTAAAGATTATTCTCTTTTAATAAAATAAAATTTTCAAAAAAAAATTATTTTATTCCAACTTAATAACTAAAGATATTTGGAAATAATTGAGATTTCTAAATTTGATTTTGTTAAGATTTAATTTGAGAAAGATTATGTAAAGTTTTATATCAGAAAGTTTTTAGAAATTTAAGGCTTAGAAACTCAAATTTCAGTGAGATTCGAAAACTGTACCAAATTTATTTCTGTGGGACAAAAATTCAGAGAATTGAGAAAATGTACAGTTTATTGAAATGATATTGTAAACCTTTAAGGGATTTAATAATTGAGTTTCTAAAAGCCTTAACCAACTAAATACGTGAGTAGTTCATGCATCATGAATCATTAAAGTGAAATAAAATGATATTGTCTGGGGACGGATTATACAAACCGAGGATACATTAGAGGAGGCTTAATTACGAGCCTTGGGATGAGAGGGTGTGAAAGGGTGCTTCAGGGGACCTGGGGTAGCTCCCTAGTGTCAGGTACTTTCACAATAAAAACTTTCTCAATCTGACTAGTCTCTAAGTGTTTTCATGTCAGTTGAGCTGTTCATATTATTATTATCCGGACTTATGGAACAGTGTAAACTCCTGGTTGGCCCAGTGCAAATTAAAATTTAAGGGCCCACATATATAGGTAAGTTATGATGAAGATATTGCATAACATTCATGCATTCATAATTGATTGTGTATGTGATTGTGATTGATATTATTTTGTATTGGTTTGTGAAAACTTTTTGTTGCTTATGTCTTAATCGAGAATATTATATTCTGTTTCTCACTCCTTTCTCCGTGTTTTTGTTTCATATATTCTAAATTGATGGTTCAGAGGGAAGAATCGAAGAATATCGGCAGTAACTATAGCACGTTCTAGAAAGGGAGCTCGGTATGAATACCGTGGTCCAATGAATAAATAATGTTAATAAGTAACTGCTTCTGGGCCATGGAGTTTCCTCTCTTTCTTATAATGTTTAATGTTTATTTTGTTCGGATGAATGTACAAATACTTTATAAAGTTTTAATAATATTTATGAGGTATTTCAGAAATAATGTATTTAATTTATTCCGATAGTTTCTTTTTAACAATCATATTTAAAAAAATTACGAATTTTTATATATTTTATTAAGGTGTAACAGAGGGTGTTACACATAACACATATATCAATACTGACATCATAGCCTAACTCCACTAAATAACAATATTCCTTCAAACATTAACCACCAATTGATACATGTATTAAATTGAATGCTGGAGCTATCAAATATCATCAACAACATCATTAATCATTATCAACCATTACTTTGATTAGCAAGCATTTCATATTTGAATCCATATTCAACAATACTTTCATTTAGTGTTATCGATAACACTCTCCAATTCATAATTTCAATAAGTCATTATGAATAGCATCAGTTCACAAAATAATTAATCACGTCATCCACACACACACACACATATATATATATCCAGACATTTGGCTATTTAGTTAATAACGTAATTTATAAAATCAAATCCCGGAATAATAATTCCTAATCGCTACTGTAGTAGTAGACCCCTTGTACATGAAAACGTTATTTACGATATTTTTTATTTTAACATATATTTAATTTAATGTAATTTAAAAATATTTTTGATAGTAATATTATAAATCAGTTATATAGTATAAATAATTAATATATAAAATACAATATTATTTACTTTACCAACCTCTACAACGTGAGTGTAAGTAAAATATAGAATGTAAAAACTTTTTTTAATACTTTATTAAACATTTAATTTAGAATTTCTTTATCGAGATATACGAATTAATTTCATTGTCATGTTATCGTTATGCATTTATTTTATTTATTAACCTCGTTATGCTTTAATTAATTATAAAATGAAATATACTATAAATGTATTAATTTTAATAAAAATTATATAAAATTAAATACAAATAAATAAAATTAAAAGCATTAGAGATATTTTTAGGATATGATAAAAATATATATTGACTTTAAGCTTAACAATATTTTTGTCCCTATGAAATAAAAGTCTTTTGGTATTATTCCATTCAAAATATTTTTCTTTTTATATTAAACTTACATATTAATTATTTTATATTTTGAGTCCCTACTATTAACTTGAATTCATTAAATGTTGTTATGCATCAACTTATTCAAATTATTTAAACTTGCCCAACTAACTATTTAAACATGGTTCTAACGGTTAAAACATAGTTCTTAGTCATTAAAAATACCATCAATTTTATTTTTGTGATAGTTTCGAAAACAATTTTCACTATTAAAACCTACTTTTTAACTACTAAAGTCATGTGTCAATGGTTGGTTTGACATGTTAGAACCATATAACCAAAGGCATGGCAAATGAGGACTTAGGCTGCAAAGCCTCAATGATGATGTAAAGTTGAATAGCTCCAGTCAAATCTGAGACCATGACTACCTCCTTATAGAATCTCTTCAGAAAATCCTTAAAGAAACTCAGTCTCTCATTGCTTGATTTGAGCCAAGGTGTGAGACGTCTTGGGTATGTCTCTAGAGATAACAAAATGTTAGCCAAACATATCAGCCATCACTTCCCATGAATCAATGGATCCAGAAGGTAAACCCTTGAACCAAGCTAGAGCTTCAACTGTCAAGGTACGTGGGAACATGCGACACATGACATCAGCTTCTGCTCCTAAAAATATTGCCTCATAGACATAGGCATCAAGGTGCTTGCACGGACCCGTCTCACTCGTGTACTTGCTTATAGAAAGAGGCTAGGTGGTTTGAAGATGCTTGGGGACAGACACACTCATAAGCCTCCTGGAAAAAGGGATACTCAACTTGTATCCAGACATAGGAGAGCTAGAAAGAACACCCTTACGCCTAGGGTTTGGCTGCTCTATGTGAGACTGGGTCTCCTGCTCCTCCTCATACATTGAGATCCTATAGTAGGACAACGTACATGACATATCCTGCATAGAAACCTCAACATGCTACTGTTGGGCCATATTTGGGCTCCCTTTCTCTGGCTAAACATGTAACGCCCCGAAACGTGGATTAAAATTTTCGAGTAAATTTTTCGCTTTTTCGAAAGATCATTTCAAAAATTATAAATTTAATTCAGAGTTTATATAACAATTAATAACAGCGGAAAAATTATCATACATACTAGTCGTGATTAATTAAATTCAAGAAAATATTTAAGTAGCGGAAACGATTGTGAAGATAATGGTACATGACATATTATATTTATTACAACCCATAAATTCAAAGTTCAGGTAATAAAACAAATAGACATCCATCATGGCATCACTCTGCATTCTGCGTGTCATTCACTGTAAAAATTAATGTAAGAGTGAGACAGAATATAGAATAAATATAAAATAGATAAAATTGCACAAACACAATCAACAATTCATAATGATATGATGAATATGCCAAACAAGTCCATTAATAGATCTTTAATTAGTCAAATGATGTCATGCTGGATCCATTTGGTCTTGGTGGGAATACTGCAGTAAAAGTCTCATAGAGACACAAATAGGGCTTTAGCATATACCATGAATCCCTATACTTCATGGCGCTTAAGTACCGAAGTACACAATATCATAAGTAGGACTTCTGCATAAACCATGAATCCCTACACTCCATGGCACACAACATAATAGGGCTTAACTCATCATAGAGTAACCCCCCACCAGGGTAGGCAATCATGGAACCCCTAAATTCCATAGTGCGTCCGAATGCTTATGATGCATGAATGCCTTTAATTCTTTTAACATACCATGATATCCACATTTCCAAAACCTCTTGGATACTACAAGTCCTCAAGGAACACAATACACATAATAATTCACAAAATCATGGATTTACTGTTTCAACCACATATGTCAATAACCACAAGGCATTCATGTAAATTATGTCATTCATAATTATTCACCATCACAATATACAAACTGTGTGATACTCAACAACATTTATAATAATTCATAATCACTCAATAATTTAATAAATAATTTTTAGACATAGAGAAAATATCATTTTCTTTCAAAATAGCCATTCTAAGTGACTTTCAGCATCCCCAACAGCAACATACATTAGCAAAACAGTCATAACATGGGCAAATCAACTCCTTTTTAGGTGATTCCACTTTCTATAGCTCAATAATACAATTATCTACAACTTTCATGAAGAACACAGTTTCAAATTCCAAACAGAAATATTACTTATTCATGAAATACCACACTGCCTCAAGGTGAGTTTTTCAAAACGTACATATATTAGTAATTTCAGTGTTTCTGGAGTTACAAAAATGATTTTTGCATGAAACTAGTTCTAAAATACTCTTAACATAATTATCTACAACTTTCATGAAGACTCAAACAACTAATTCATACCACAAAATTCCCAGTATTGAAAACAAGATTTGGATTTCCAAAATTCCAGAATTTCAGAATTTCAGCTTGCACATACTTCAGTAATTTGAGCATAACTTGAACTACAAAAATTATTTTGATGTGAAACCACTTTCTAAAAATCCAAAACTTAATTATCTACAACTTTCATGAAGACTCAAACAACTAATTCATACCACAAAATTCCCAGTATTGAAAACAAGATTCGGATTTCCAAAATTCCAGAATTTCAGAATTTCAGCTTGCACATACTTCAGTAATTTGAGCATAACTTGAACTAAAAAAATTATTTTGATGTGAAACCACTTTCTAAAAATCCATAACTTAATTATCTACAACTTTCATGAAGACATCCAAGGCTGATTATGCATGTATAATTCCCAGCATATCAAAATATACACTAAACATGAAGCAAATCTTTCACTCGGACATACAGTAGTATTTTGGCTATAACTTTTGGTACACATACTCAAATCAATCGGTTCAGGTCTCAAAATTCACATAACAAAAAGATTTACAACTTTCATGAAGACACTGATCACTAATTCTTACTAAAAAAATGCCCAATTTTAACAATAAGATACGGATTTCAAGTTCACAGATTTACAGCTTGTACATACTTTAGTATTATGAGCATAACTTGAGCTAAAAAAATTATTTTAATGTGAAACCACTTTCTAAAGATCCACAACTTAATTATCTACAACTTTCATGAAGACATCCAAGGCTGATTATGCACGTACAGTTCCCAGTAAATCAATATATACACAAAACAAAGGATAAATCTTTCACACAAACATGCTGTAGTATTTTGGCTATAACTTTTGCTATACTTATTCAAATTACTTGATTCAGGTCTCAAAATTCAGATATAAAAAAGATCTACAACTTTCATGAAGAAGTTAGAGTCAAATTCACACGTTTTCAATATAAAAAATGAGCAACAAGTTACGAATAAATTCTGGAATCCTAGAATCAGCATACAATTCTACCCATTTCACAAATATTCACAACCCTGTCCCCTCTTACCTTAATGGAGGTTCCTAAAGTGGTTGAAAGTGTTGTATTATTGTCCTAGCTTCAGATCAAGAGTTAAATTGATGGAGAAAGTGAAAGAAAATAAGAGAGAGACTTCACTAACTTTAGCTTGTTCTAAGAATTCAGACTTGGGAACAAGATGTAGTGTTGATTTAATGATGTAAATGACAAGTGGGGGACAAGATTTTCATAATGGGATTGTAGTGGAATGTTAGGTGCATGAATTATGGTGATAATGGAGGTTTTAGGTGAGAAAAATGAGCTGGATTGTTGACCATTTCCGCAGCCTACATAATGTAGTTTGTTTGATTGAAGTAAATATCAATTCTGACACTGTTTTGGTATTTTAGGCATATCTCTCTCATATCTTAATGGATTTTAACAAATGTGATCTTGTTGGAAAGCTAAGACAACGAGAAACAACTTTGTAGTTTACGACTTTTTCAAATTCGGACTCTAACAAGGTATTAAAATATGTACAAGATGATATGATTGAAATAAAATATCAATTCTGACACTGTTTCGGTATTTTGGACATATCTCTCTCATATCTTAATGGAATTTAACAAATTTGGTCTTGTTGGAAAGATAAGAAAAAGAGGAACAACTTTGTAGTTGGACACATTTCCAAATTCGGACTCTAACTAACAATTAAAATGTGTACAAGATGACGCATTTTGAGTGGAGTATGTGGCAATTTGATGAGAGTAATTGGAAAAGCCAAGGAAATTAATAACTAAGGAAATAGGTAATAAATTATTTGATTAACTTTTACCAAAGGTATAAAGTTAAAATTATTTACCATGGTAAAAGGTTAAATTGAAGATGTTGTCCTAACCAAAAATTTATGTAGAAAGTTGAGATAAAATGGATAATATCATTGATAGTCTAAATCAAAATGATTATACATGAGAATAAAATTTTTAGGATGTTACAATTCTCCCACCCTAATAAAAATTTCGTCCTCGAAATTTAATCATTACGCACTCCTCAGTGAAACAATTCTGGATACTGTGTCCTCATAGCATCTTCACGCTCCCAAGTCAGAGTTACATCAGTTCCTTGTTTCCATGCAACTTTTACCAGTGGTACATTCTTGTTCCTCAAGCGTTTATTCGATCTTTCTAGAATCTGTGTAGGTTCTGTGGAGATGGTCAGATTTTCTCTAACTTCAATATCATCGGCAGCAATCACATGGTTGGGATCTTGTACGTACTTCCTTAGCAGTGATACATGAAATACATTGTGCAGATTTGCCAGGTGAGGGGGAAGTGCAATCTGATATGCCACTGTACCAACCCTCTTTAGGATCTCATATGGTCCAATGAATCTCGGACTCAATTTCTTACTCTTCAATGCTCGACCAATCCCCTTGTGAGGTGAAACCTTCAAAAATACATGCTCACCAACTTGGAATTCAAGTGGTTTCCTCCTCTTATCATAATACTGCTTCTGTCTGTCCTGAGATGCCTTCATCTTTTCTCTGATCATTTCTATCTGTTCAGTAGTCTGCTGCACAATTTCAGGTCCTAACGCCAAACTTTCACCAGTTTCTAACCAACAAAGTGGCGTTCGACACTTCCTACCATACAATGCTTCGAATGGAGCCATACCAATACTGCTGTGGTAGCTATTATTATACGTGAATTCAATCAATGGAAGAAACTGCTCCCAACTACCACCATGTTCAATCACACAAGATCGCAGTAAGTCTTCCAAACTTTGTATGGTACGTTCTAACTGTCCATCTGTTTGGGGATGATAAGCTGAACTCAATCGAAGCTTTGAACCCAATTCCTGATGCAAGCTTCCCCAGAATCGGGAAGTGAATCTTGGATCTCTATCTGACACAATACTTGATGATACACCATGTAGTCTTACGATCTCCTTCACATATAATTGTGCCAACTTTTGTAAAGAGTTCTTCATATTCATTGGGAGAAAGTGAGCAGACTTTGTCAATCTGTCTACAATAACCCAGATTGCATCATTCCCTGAACGTGTTCTTGGTAACCCCGACACAAAGTCCATTGAGATGTCATCCCATTTCCAGACAGGAATCTCTAATGGTTGCAGTTCACCAGATGGCTTCTGGTGTTCTACCTTGGATTTTTGACACACCAGACATGAAGCCACATATTCAACTATCTCTTTCTTCATCCTTGGCCACCAAAAGCTTTTCCTCAGATCTTGATACATCTTAGTTGATCCAGGATGAATGCTCAACATACTTTTATGCGCTTCTTCTAGAATCGTCCTTCTCAGATCAACATCATCTGGTACACAAATTCTATTCTTGATCCTCCAAATTCCATCTGATCCTTCTTGTAGTCCCATATCTTTTCCATTCACCTGTAATTCTCTCAACTCCTGTAATGGCAAATCTTCTTTCTGTCTTTCACCTAACAGTTTCAGGAAATCATTGGTTATTTTCAAAGTCCCCAAAGTCATACTCCTTAAAGATTTTATCTCTACACCCAAGTTCATGTCTCTGAACTGTTCTATCATCTCTATTTCTTTTATCATCAAAGATGCCATATGAATGGACTTTCGGCTTAGTGCATCTGCCACCACATTTGCTTTTCCTGGATGGTATTTCAAATCAAATTCATAATCTTTAAGAAATTCCATCCACCTTCGCTGCCTCATGTTTAATTCTTTTTGATCGAACAAATACTTCAAGCTCTTGTGGTCACTGAACACTTCAAACCTGACTCCATACAAATGGTGTCTCCAGATTTTCATAGCAAATACCACTGCTGCCAATTCTAGATCATGCGTCGGATAATTCATCTCATGTGGTCTCAACTGTCTAGAAGCATAGGCAACCACCTTTCGTTGCTGCATCAAAACACATCCTAAGCCCATTTTGGAAGCATCACAATAAACCACGAAATCTTCTTGTGGGTTAGGTAAGGTTAAGACTGGAGCAGATGTAAGCTTCAACTTCAGTTCTTGGAAACTTTTCTCACATTCTGGCGTCCAAGAAAAAGGTTGATTCTTCCGGGTTAGCCGAGTCATTGGTAAGGCAATTTGAGAAAACCCTTCAATGAATCTCCGATAATAACCAGCCAATCCCAGGAAACTTCGTATCTCAGTGACTGAAGTAGGTCTCTCCCAGTTTACCACAGCTTCTATTTTAGAAGGATCCACAGATACTCCTTCGTTTGAGATTACATGGCCTAGGAATTTTACCTCTTTCAACCAGAATTCACATTTTGATAACTTTGCATACAACTGCTTCTCCTTCAAAATCTGCAATACCACTCGAAGATGATTTTCATGTTCCTCTGCAGTTTTTGAATAGATCAGAATATCATCTATGAAAATGATGACAAATTGATCCAAGTAGGGATGAAATACTCGATTCATGTAATCCATGAATACGGCTGGGGCATTGGTCACTCCGAAGGGCATCACAAGGTACTCGTAATGACCATATCGTGTTCTAAAGGCTGTCTTTGGAATATCCTCAGACTTGACACGAATCTGATGATACCCCGATCGTAGATCAATCTTGGAAAACACTGCAGCACCTCTCAATTGATCTATCAGATCATCAATTCTGGGCAAAGGATATCTATTCTTCACTGTCAATTTATTCAGTTGACGATAATCTACGCATAACCTCATGCTTCCATCTTTCTTCTTGACGAGCAATACTGGCGCTCCCCATGGTGACACACTCGGTCTGATGAAATGCTTCTCCAGCAACTCTTCAATTTGTTTCTTCAGTTTCGCCAGTTCAATTGGTGCTATACGGTATGGAGCTTTAGACACTGGTTCTGCTCCTGGAATTAAATCAATGGAGAATTCTACCTCACGTTCTGGAGGTAAACTTGAGACATCTTCAGGAAATACTTCAGGAAATTCAGAAACAACCGGCATCTCGATTGCTTTAGGTTCACCATATTCTTTGTAAAGAGTGAATAAAGCAAACAATTGACTTTCACCTTGCAATACATAGGTCTTGAGGTTGTCAGAATTTAGATTTTCTGATGGAAATATCACGGTCTTGTTGTGACAGTCCACCAAGACTCGATTTGTCGATAACCAGTCCATCCCCAGAATCACGTCCAGATCCTTCAAAGGTAAATAAACAAGATCGACAAGAAAGCGTCTACCTTCTATGAGTATAGAACATTCGTTACACACCTTAGCAGTTCTAAGTTGTGTACCGGTGGGAGTAAAAACAATTAGATCATATGTCATAGGCTTCACAGGTAATTAAAGGCGTCTAACACACTCATCAGAAATAAAAGAATGCGTAGCACCAGAATCAAATAACACAGATAGGATTGTACCATTAATGTCACACTTACTTTGTACGAGGTCATCAGCTTGGTCTGCCTCTGAACCGCTGATGGCATAGACTCTCCCAGCTGTTTGTTGCAACCTCTGATCTGTGGACTCCCTGTTCTGTCTTGGAGGTTGGGCAGTACGTGTGTCTTCTCCTCGGCCTCTCTGATAATTAGAGCCTCTTGGTTCACTCATAGTGTTCCTGTTGTTGTTTTGATTGTTCTGTGGACAATTTGGACTGATGTGTCCTTTTTGGTTACATCGGAAGCAAGTGACCTCTTCAAGACGTCTGTTACAATCACGTACATGATGATTACCTCCACACTTAAGACACCTCATGTTATTGCGTCTATCAAAAGATGACGATGATGATGATCCGCCTCTGGAGCGATTTGGATAGAACAATCCTCTTCTTTTGAAATCAACTGACTGAGGTTTCAGTTGTCTATTGGCCTTTTCATGTGCCAGTCTGGCTTGATGATTCTCTTTAAAAATTCTGCATTTGTTGATCAAAATGGGAAAACTCCGAATTTCTTGGTACCCTATCGCTTCTTTGATTTCCAGATTCAGTCCGTTCTCAAATTTAACACATTTCGATTCTTCGGCACCAGCCTGTTGAAAAGGAGGGTAAAAAAGAGATAGTTCTTCAAACTTTGCAGCATATTCTCCAACGGACATCGAGCCTTGTTTCAACTCCATAAATTCCAGCTCCTTGCGACTTTTCACACTTGCTGGAAAATATTTCTCCAGGAAACAGTCTTTGAAGTTGGCCCAGATCAAGGGTCTGTCAGTCTCGATCATACGGATTCTAGCATGAATCCACCAGTTCTCTGCCTCTTCCACCAACATATAGGTGGCATACTCCACCTTTTCGTATTCTGTGCAGGGCAATGCTCGAAAGATGCGCTCCATTTCCTTGGCCCAAAGATATGCTCCTTCTGGATTATAACCTCCTTTGAATTGTGAAGGCTTTCTCTTCAGGAAGTGGTCTAACCCATGGAGTCCTCCAGTGCTCCTTGGTTGATTTTGTCGTTCTATGGCTTCAGCTAAACGGTTGAAAGCTGCTGCCATATCATGGTTGTTGTTGTTGTTGTTTCTTGCCATCCTATATTCGTAGTTTGGTTTATACCAATTCTAAGGGATAATATATCATATATAAATACTATATAACTATCATTATTCTACAGTTTATCAGTTAAACAATCAATCATATCACACATTTATCATATCATCAAGCTGTAATCAAAACAAATCTTTTTGCAATTAATCAGTCAGGCATAAGTCATATAGTATACATTTAGCATGTTATCAAGCAATAAGTCAAACATTTTACATATTATGTCGAGAAACAGTACATGTCATAGCAATTGGTCCTGAATTTTTGAAAATGCTCTGATACCAACATGTAACGCCCCGAAACGTGGATTAAAATTTTCGAGTAAATTTTTCGCTTTTTCAAAAGATCATTTCAAAAATTATAAATTTAATTCAGAGTTTATATAACAATTAATAACAGCGGAAAAATTATCATACATACTAGTCGTGATTAATTAAATTCAAGAAAATATTTAAGTAGCGGAAACGATTGTGAAGATAATGGTACATGACATATTATATTTATTACAACCCATAAATTCAAAGTTCAGGTAATAAAACAAATAGACATCCATCATGGCATCACTCTGCATTCTGCGTGTCATTCACTGTAAAAATTAATGTAAGAGTGAGACAGAATATAGAATAAATATAAAATAGATAAAATTGCACAAACACAATCAACAATTCATAATGATATGATGAATATGCCAAACAAGTCCATTAATAGATCTTTAATTAGTCAAATGATGTCATGCTAGATCCATTTGGTCTTGGTGGGAATACTGCAGTAAAAGTCTCATAGAGACACAAATAGGGCTTTAGCATATACCATGAATCCCTATACTTCATGGCGCTTAAGTACCGAAGTACACAATATCATAAGTAGGACTTCTGCATAAACCATGAATCCCTACACTCCATGGCACACAACATAATAGGGCTTAACTCATCATAGAGTAACCCCCCACCAGGGTAGGCAATCATGGAACCCCTAAATTCCATAGTGCGTCCGAATGCTTATGATGCATGAATGCCTTTAATTCTTTTAACATACCATGATATCCACATTTTCAAAACCTCTTGGATACTACAAGTCCTCAAGGAACACAATACACATAATAATTCACAAAATCATGGATTTACTGTTTCAACAACATATGTCAATAACCACAAGGCATTCATGTAAATTATGTCATTCATAATTATTCACCATCACAATATACAAACTGTGTGATACTCAACAACATTTATAATAATTCATAATCACTCAATAATTTAATAAATAATTTTTAGACATAGAGAAAATATCATTTTCTTTCAAAATAGCCATTCTAAGTGACTTTCAGCATCCCCAACAGCAACATACATTAGCAAAACAGTCATAACATGGGCAAATCAACTCCTTTTTAGGTGATTCCACTTTCTATAGCTCAATAATACAATTATCTACAACTTTCATGAAGAACACAGTTTCAAATTCCAAACAGAAATATTACTTATTCACGAAATACCACACTGCCTCAAGGTGAGTTTTTCAAAACGTACATATATTAGTAATTTCAGTGTTTCTGGAGTTACAAAAATGATTTTTGCATGAAACTAGTTCTAAAATACTCTTAACATAATTATCTACAACTTTCATGAAGACTCAAACAACTAATTCATACCACAAAATTCCCAGTATTGAAAACAAGATTTGGATTTCCAAAATTCCAGAATTTCAGAATTTCAGCTTGCACATACTTCAGTAATTTGAGCATAACTTGAACTACAAAAATTATTTTGATGTGAAACCACTTTATAAAAATCCAAAACTTAATTATCTACAACTTTCATGAAGACTTAAACAACTAATTCATACCACAAAATTCCCAGTATTGAAAACAAGATTCGGATTTCCAAAATTCCAGAATTTCAGAATTTCAGCTTGCACATACTTCAGTAATTTGAGCATAACTTGAACTAAAAAAATTATTTTGATGTGAAACCACTTTCTAAAAATCCATAACTTAATTATCTACAACTTTCATGAAGACATCCAAGGCTTATTATGCATGTATAATTCCCAGCATATCAAAATATACACTAAACATGAAGCAAATCTTTCACTCGGACATACAGTAGTATTTTGGCTATAACTTTTGCTACACATACTCAAATCAATCGGTTCAGGTCTCAAAATTCACATAACAAAAAGATTTACAACTTTCATGAAGACACTGATCACTAATTCTTACTAAAAAAATGCCCAATTTTAACAATAAGATACGGATTTCAAGTTCACAGATTTACAGCTTGTACATACTTTAGTATTATGAGCATAACTTGAGCTACAAAAATTATTTTAATGTGAAACCACTTTCTAAAGATCCACAACTTAATTATCTACAACTTTCATGAAGACATCCAAGGCTGATTATGCACGTACAGTTCCCAGTAAATCAATATATACACAAAACAAAGGATAAATCTTTCACACGAACATGCTGTAGTATTTTGGCTATAACTTTTGCTATACTTATTCAAATTACTTGATTCAGGTCTCAAAATTCAGATATAAAAAAGATCTACAACTTTCATGAAGAAGTTAGAGTCAAATTCACACGTTTTCAATATAAAAAATGAGCAACAAGTTACGAATAAATTCTGGAATCCTAGAATCAGCATACAATTCTACCCATTTCACAAATATTCACAACCCTGTCCCCTCTTACCTTAATGGAGGTTCCTAAAGTGGTTGAAAGTGTTGTATTATTGTCCTAGCTTCAGATCAAGAGTGAAATTGATGGAGAAAGTGAAAGAAAATAAGAGAGAGACTTCACTAACTTTAGCTTGTTCTAAGAATTCAGACTTGGGAACAAGATGTAGTGTTGATTTAATGATGTAAATGACAAGTGGGGGACAAGATTTTCATAATGGGATTGTAGTGGGATGTTAGGTGCATGAATTATGGTGATAATGGAGGTTTTAGGTGAGAAAAATGAGCTGGATTGTTGACCATTTCCGCAGCCTACATAATGTAGTTTGTTTGATTGAAGTAAATATCAATTCTGACACTGTTTTGGTATTTTAGGCATATCTCTCTCATATCTTAATGGATTTTAACAAATGTGATCTTGTTGGAAAGCTAAGACAACGAGGAACAACTTTGTAGTTTACGACTTTTTCAAATTCGGACTCTAACAAGGTATTAAAATATGTACAAGATGATATGATTGAAATAAAATATCAATTCTGACACTGTTTCGGTATTTTGGACATATCTCTCTCATATCTTAATGGAATTTAACAAATTTGGTCTTGTTGGAAAGATAATAAAAAGAGGAACAACTTTGTAGTTGGACACATTTCCAAATTCGGACTCTAACTAATAATTAAAATGTGTACAAGATGACGCATTTTGAGTGGAGTATGTGGCAATTTGATGAGAGTAATTGGAAAAGCCAAGGAAATTAATAACTAAGGAAATAGGTAATAAATTATTTGATTAACTTTTACCAAAGGTATAAAGTTAAAATTATTTACCATGGTAAAAGGTTAAATTGAAGATGTTGTCCTAACCAAAAATTTATGTAGAAAGTTGAGATAAAATGGATAATATCATTGATAGTCTAAATCAAAATGATTATACATGAGAATAAAAATTTTAGGATGTTACAAAACAAATCTCTCACGTCTCAGCTCAGCAAGCTCCTATTTGAGCTGCCTAATGATCTCATTCCTTAGGTCAAGAGTAATCACAGGGACTACCTTCCTCGTTGAGTCGCTGGTTGTGCCAAAATGCAAACGCCTTGGCTTCAATAACATAAGATCTTCAACATGACCCTCCAGCTCATAGTTCCCCATGAATTCTGAATTCAAGAATGCAGAAATGGGACTTGAAGTTTACAGGTCCCACCAGACGTGACAATGAACTGGTCTAGGCCGAAGTGTGGGATCCGACCTCGCGACAATTCTTAACTTTCTCGTTTGCTCTCTGATATTACACCAATCCAGTGGGGATCCGATATTATACCCTCGATTTCCAGTGGAGAATGAAGGTCTTGGAGTGATTCCTCGTATTAAATCACGAGCCTTTATGCGTTGTAAGGGTGAAAGGGGGTGTCACCTGCAAGGACACTCGGACACTCCGACAGTCAAGTCAGTGAAAGTTCTAAGGAATTTCAGAGCTTAAGCGTAAGGTTAGAGAGAATGTACCTACTTTATGTTACGCTGGTGCATGGGTATTTATACCTGAGAGAAGTGGAAGAGCCTTTTTGCTCACGAAGTCTTCCGTACATGGTGTCAGTACTTACCATGTTATTTTTCAGTAAAGCTGACTTGTGATTGTGGCATTTCACAACGGCTCTGCCTACCCCTCAGTCACTTTGTAAGCAATTTGCTTAGTACACTAGGTCATAGGTCAACTCTAAACCTCTGGTATTGAGTGAGTAACTTGCGACGAGGTCAATCTTAAGGACCACTCATGAGACCATAGATACTGGTGTTAAACTAACCCGTTACGTGAGATGTCAGCGTTGAAAGAATAGCTCACATCGGTCATTATGTCATATCGGTTCCGGGTGCAGGATTTTTGCTAGATTATCTTTACGTCTAGGTGTCGGTCTCCAGATCGGATCAAAATATATTTTAGGAAACTAAATCAAATACAAATATTAATGGAAATAACTACTTACAACTATTATTTTTAATATATGTCAAATTAGGTACTTTTGCTTATATTTGAAACCAAAGATAGTATATTGAAATAATGTACCTACACACACACTCCCCTCTCTCTCTCTCTCTCTCTCTCTATATATATATATATATATATACACACACACACACACACACACACACACATATAAAATCATGGTAGCATGGTGGTTAAAGTATCCATTTACACTTATTTAACTAGGGTTTAAATCTTATAAGTAATTGGTTATCATTGGTTCATTGTCCATCTAGTGTTCTAGTTATTCCGGAACACCTAGCTGGCTTTTCGATTGAACCGCTGAATTCAGTCTAATTTTTTAAACCATAGTAATATACTTTTATCATTGCCTCAACATATTTTTTATGTTTTATTCGTTTCATGAGAAGACAATGGAAAATTATGGGATTTTTTTTTCAATGTTTGACAAATTTTATCTTTTATGATTAGAGGTGGTAAAGTGAGTTAATCCCCCCCAATTAGAAGCCCACAAAAAAATGAGATGGGATGGGTCAGTCCATCTATTGGTAATAGGTTTATCTTCTCTAGCCTAACTTGTTTTCTTGCCGGTTGGTCCACCAGCCTTGCAAAACTAGAAAAAAGAATATCACCGAAAATGGTTTACAAGTGATAGATTAACCCGTCAAATTAATAAAAAATTAAAACCTTAATTAAAAGAAATAATTAATAATTATAAGTATATGTGTATATTTTTAATATAAAAATCAATGTTAAAACATTAAAAATAAAATTACGGAGTTTTAACTTTCAACTCACTCATTATTTTTAACAAGTTGAACCGACCAAATTTACTTAACCACCCATTGTTTGTGAAAAAAAATGATATATTTTTGTTGTAACCAAAAGGTTTAAATTATGTGAAGGTTTTACCAAATAGATTACCTTACCAAAACTAAATCTCGACAATATAAAAACAGAACTCTAACGGTGAACGAATCCAAGCTCACAAAAGAAAAGTGGTATGAGTTTCCGTTTTCACACTCAAGATTTATAATATATTCATCACGTCTGCATTTTCTTACTTATTTTTATCTGTACTAAACACCAATATTTTTTTTCTCCTTTTTAAAATCATACAACGAGGTTAATGTGTTGCTTATATATACTACTACTAATAATAACTATAATAAGTATTGAGTACTACTTCTTATTAGATTATCAAAGTAGTTCAACAAAAAAAAATAAAAAATCCACGGTGGTAACTTTACGTAATCCATTGATTTATGTTACTTGTAACCTGCAACTTGCTACTCATCAATATTCTCTCTGTATCTCTCTCTCTGTGGAATCATGATCATGAAGTACATCAACAGCAACAGCAACAACAACGACATCACCACCAATTTTTACGCTGCGTTGCTTTTTGTTCTCATATTCCGTTAGTGTGTGTTGAGTGTCACAGTTTCACTTTCCTTTCCCTTCTTTCTTTCACTTTCCAACCGACACTATATGGGCACTGCTTTTCTCTTCTCCGTCCTGATTCTGTCGGCGGCGGCGGTGGCGGCGTCTCCGTTGGCTCTCACGCTGGAAAGAGCATTCCCTTCCAATCATGGAGTCGACTTGGCTCAGCTCAGAGCCAGGGACAACCTCAGACATCGTAGAATGTTACAGTCTACCAACTACGTTGTAGATTTCCCTGTTAAAGGCACCTTCGATCCCACCGAAGTCGGGTAGTTTTATCACACCCCTTTATTCAATTTCACTTCTTTTGATCAATTTCTCTCATGGGTCTCATTAAAGGAGTTTTCTTTGGTGTTTATTACTAAAATTTTAAAATTAAAGATTGTTTTGCTTGGTTTGGTTATGTTGGTATTCTGTTTTTTTTTTTTTGGAATATTTTGTTTGTTTTGTTTTTTAAATCAATGATGGTTTTCTTTGCAATGTAGAAGAATAAATGGTTTTACAATTTTGCTACTTACAAATTATAATCCCATGTTTTTGTTCATTCTTGCTTTAATTTATGTTTTGTGCACTCAATTTAATGTTTTCTTTCTTTGGTGAGAGGAATTTCTATTTGAAATTTGTGGCTTCTTCCAGGCTTTACTATACAAAGGTGAAATTGGGTACTCCTCCAAGGGAATTTTATGTGCAGATTGACACTGGCAGTGATGTTCTCTGGGTTAGTTGTGGCTCCTGCAATGGTTGTCCCCAGACAAGTGGGCTCCAAGTAAATTCCATGTTCCTCATTCGTTAATTACTTAATTCAATACATAATTTGTAGAACAGTATGATCATTGATCAATATTTGTGAAAAATTGAATATCATCAATGCTGGATTTTGTTGCAGATTCAGCTCGATTACTTTGACCCTGGGAGTTCAGCAACATCTTCATTGATACCTTGTTCTGACCGAAGATGCAGGAACGGAGTCCAGTCATCAGATGCTAGTTGTTCTAGTCAGAACAACCAATGCACTTACACATTTCAGTATGGAGATGGTAGTGGGACATCAGGCTATTATGTATCAGACTTGATGCATTTTGCGAGTATTTTTGAGGGGTCATTGATGTCAAATTCCTCGGCGTCCATAGTTTTTGGGTGAGCTATCATGACTCTGAAATGGTTCAGAATAGCATTCATATGTTTTAATGATGTACCCTCTTCTTCTATGATGTTTGTTAGTTTAAACTTGCATAGTGTTGCCTTAGATGTTATGTTGTGTGCTCTGCAACAGTTGTAGCAACCTGCAGACTGGGGACTTAACAAGGTCCGATAGAGCAATTGATGGGATATTTGGTTTTGGGCAACAAGGCATGTCTGTCATATCCCAGCTCTCATTGCAAGGAATAGCACCAAAAGTGTTTTCCCATTGCCTGAAAGGAGATAGTAATGGTGGAGGCGTATTGGTTCTTGGTGAGATTGTGGAGCCCAACATAATTTTTAGTCCACTTGTTCCATCACAGTACGTTCTTTTGTTAGAATATATGCTTCATTTTAATTTCTTTATATCAATTATTTTTCTGGTTTGGTCATGTACTATATACATGCTGTTGTTTTGATAAATGTAGCGCAGCTTATTGGCTTTAATGAAATTTTATATGATCTTTATCATTTAGAAAATATAATTGTCCTAAAGATTTGTATGAGATTGAAACAGCAAGCTGTTAAGTTGATGGAGCTTCTTGCCTTCATTCTTAGAAGCCTAGTAAGATGAATGAATAAAATTTCAGGTGTATTAGTACAAATGTTCAATTCTGGAAGTCAGTTGGTGTTCTAGGGTTCAAACAAGTCATCTGAGTGAGATGTTTATCAAAGTAAAGTTTCAAATTGTATGTGAACCTTGAATGCTAAATTCAATGTATAATGTCTAGCACACCAATTTTATGAATGTGAAAAATGAAAATGTTCACCTAAAAGTAGATATCAGTCACTTCGATGATATTGAATGCATCAATTTACAGCTGCTACAGAACTATGGGATGGATGGTATTTCATTTACTTCTTGTTTAAACTTATGATAATCTTATGGATTTCTAGTTGTGTAAGCCCAACCATTCGCTCAAGCCAGCAAAACTTAGTTAAGCCTTGAATCACTTGGCAAATAAACATATAAGCCAACCTTCTGCTGTAGATGATTAAGTTTTAGTAGGTGTCGTATGGTGCATGAAATCGAGTTTTATTTGCTAGGAATTTATAAACAAATAGTGATTTAGGCACAATTTTGGACTTTACAACTTTGATGATTACTACTTTCTTCTTCTTACCAAAAATGTGCATTTAGTGTTCTTAAATATTATACTAAAGTTTGATAAGAACTTTAAAAGTCAAGCATGCTAACATAAAAAAAAAATATTTTCATTGGAAAATGCTTAGCGTGATTGCTTCCATGTCAAATATTTCAGGCCCCATTACAATATAAATCTGCAGAGCATCTCTGTCAATGGCCGCACTTTGCCAATTGATCCTGCAGTTTTTGGTACATCGAACAACAGAGGAACCATTGTTGATTCCGGAACAACTTTGGCATACCTTGCTGAAGAGGCTTACAATCCCTTTGTCAATGCGGTGAGTTTCACTTAGGTAATTGCTTTTCATCCGGTTGATCCATAATAGATAATGCTTTAACTCTTCATGTGTAATTAGCAACAGTGACATTTTTTTCTTTGTAGGGAATTTATCAATAATTAATGGAAGAATTATTGTTTCATGCAGATTACAGCTGCTATTCCACAAACCGTACGCACTGTTATTTCCAAGGGAAATCAATGCTACTTAATAACCACCTCCAGGTTAAGTTGAAATGTTCATAGATGTTTTGTTGATTATTTCTGATATTCATATTGTCATGATTGCATGCTAAAAATGAGGATCTTGACACTCTTTCGGTCCATACTGTGTTTAGCAATGCGGACATTTTCCCGCAAGTAAGTCTGAACTTCGCCGGCGGTGCATCTCTGGTTTTAAGACCACAGGACTACCTTATACAGCAGAATTATATTGTGAGTAATCAAGCTTTAAATTTCCTTTTATTCAATTTTCTGAGAATTGATGTTTGGATTACAATTTGCTAAGGTATATATTCCAAATTGGCATGAGTTTGTTATATATTCACTATCTATCAATTTGATTCTTTTCTTTCCTGCTACTTCTCTTCCATGAAAAGTTGATTTTGATTTTACTTCTGTTTGTAAGGTGCTCATGCCTCTTTATGGTACAATTTCCATGATATTTTGTGTAGATCTAAATATCTAATAACTTTTTGTGTACAGCAAAATTGTCCTGCACTAGCAACTTGTATACTTTCTCTAATTTGTCCATTTTGCATGTCATACCTTTCTGTGCTACAGGGTGAGGGATCAGTGTGGTGTATGGGCTTTCTGAAAATCCCTGGTCAAAGTGTAACAATTCTAGGAGGTACAGTGCCAGTTTGGAAACTTTAGCTCCTATATCCATGGTTTTTAAAATATATTGATTATTGAAAGCATAAATAAAATATGTTTTGTCTAATTGAAGCTCAACTAAAATAATTGAATCTTAAAGGCACTATATTAGAAAGAAAATCCTTATATTGAATCAAATTATAATTCCCCTCTCAACTTTATACTCCATTCTCCCTAGCTAAAATTCTTGATGCTGTTTGGCTTAACACTTAATTTGTAGTTCATCTGTCAGCCCATTTTATCTTTACTTCAAAATTATGGTACTGACAACAATGCCCCTCTTTTCTGGCAGACCTTGTATTAAAAGACAAAATATTTGTCTATGATCTTGCTGGTCAACGCATTGGATGGGCTAACTATGACTGTAAGTTTTGGCCACACTACATTAAAGACACGTAGAAAACAGCATATAAATGAGGAGTTTTTTTAATGAACTTCCTTTCACTACCTCTCAACTAACTAAGAAATTATTATTATTATTATTATTATTATTATTATTATTATTATTATTATTATTAGTGTAAATAGTCACATTAGTCCTCAAAATATAATGGTCATGAACTAGGTCTTTTTCAAAGATGATGATCATCAAATAAGACTTCCAAAGATTTAATTGAGCACCACTAAATTGGTTTTTTTGAGGGACCAGGTGGTAGTCATCCTATCTTTTAAGGATGGTTTTTTTCTTAATGCAGTAGCGAAATAAATCTTTGGAGGCTTATTTGGATCATTATTTTTGAGGGACCTAGTTGGTGGTCTTTATGTCTTTTGGGAACCAATTTAACTATTTACTTTTATTACTATTTCTTTGTGAGGCTTAAAGAAAGAAAGATCATTAGCCAACTTTGGGTTGCGTTGCATGTGTTTTATGGTAGCATATGATAATCATGTGCAATTTTAAGCAAAAATGAGAACTGAGAGTTGCTGGAATGAGCTGGTTATATTTTCCTCATTTCTACTTCTTAAAGCTTGTGAGACTATCTTTGATTCTTATAGCATCATATTCTGGCATGTTAAAAATTTGAATTGGAATTCATTGATGTAGGTTCATTACCAGTTAATGTATCTGCATCAGCTGGTAGGGGCAGAAGTGAGTTTGTGGACGCAGGAGAGCTAAGTGGCAGCATTTCTTTACTTGATGGACCTCACAATCACATGATGTTGATGAAGACGTTAGTCCTTTCCCTCTTCATGCACATAACGTTGATTTCCTGCTTTGTATTTTTGTAACATGTGGTATTAATTGAAACTCATTCTTTTTTTGCTATGTATATTAAATTAATATTCTCTTACACGTGTATAATTGTGGGGCAAGACCACATGCTATTAATTACTTGGGTTGCCACTTGGGCCTCTTTTCGCTCCATAGGTTTGTCTGTTATAGTTTCAGGTCCTTATGTGAGTCACTCTTTTTTAGTTTTAATAGCCATGTTTCTCAGTTTTTCCTTTCTTGGGTTGGGTAGCATTGTAAATTGAAGTCATTATTGATTAAATTCCAGATACAAGTTATACCTATACCTCAACTTTTGGACTTCTTTACTAGCTCGGTTTTTGCATAAAATATTGTTGAGTTATTGTTATTCTTTTGGGGGTAAATGTAGAAAATTATTGTTCTAAATAGCCAGTTGGACACCTCGTCTCTTAAGCATATGGTTATGGTTTGATTCCTGACTCATATGAATGAAACAAATTATTTGGTCAATCATCTATCGTTTAATGTGTTCACCGTTGGAATTAAGGATTAGGGTCTATGGGCTTACGACCTGAAAGATACCTAAAAGAAAACCTTATGTAGATTTTAACAATAAAAATAATAAATTAGATGCTATGGGTGAACACATGTTAAGTATTACAACTCGTATCCTTATTGACTTGGGTCTGATACCCTACAGATATCCTTAGGCCTATACCGGTAGCTATACATAGCATGTGGTATCAAGATGAGCAACACAATATCCCTCTCGTGCAGAACCCATGATAACGTGTATCCCTAACGAGTGAGTATTGTATAAAGGTTGAGGGACATATTGGGGCACAATGGCCAACACTTGTAAATGTGTCAACAATGTATGTGTTTGTGTCAGCTTTTCCCACACTTTACAAAAAAAGTACTGACATAGGTATTATAACATTGAATCACCACTTAACTTCTATAAATACCAATCATTTATTATGCATGAGGTACGTTCAACCAAACTCAAACGCTTGAGCTCTGATATTAATATTGCATTGACTTAAGCATTAGAGTGTCTTTGTAGGTGATACCTAATTTCACCCCTAACGCAAGATGCTGGTGTGTGTTGGACGTAACATTACAAGACCTTGAGATCCCCACTAGACTAGAGGATAGAATACTAGATTCTCATTGGACTGCGTAAGAGATTAGACACCTAAGTCCGATACCCCATACCGGGCAGATCATTGGCACGCTCGGTTGAACACACTATAGTTATTCCCACAAACTACAATCGTAGTATGGATGCGAATAACTACAAGGTTAGCCTTGATGGCCACATACAATATGAAACTCATAATAAGAACAAACCTCTTAGCTACAACTGCAAGCATGACACTACCCCTACATCGGTGGCACATACCTCAAGAGGGCTCGGTGTGGTCACTCAGCTTGATCCCCGTGATGAGCTGATCCATCAGCTGAGGGCGGAGTTACATGTTGAAAGGCAAAAGATTGGTGTCACCTCAGAGAACCAAATGATAATTCATTTGAGAACATCATCTGTGAGGCCTCACCCTTCATCTTTTTTTTATCACGAGGTCTTAACTCCATTAGAGTACTCAAAGATATTGATGTTTGATGACAACTACTATGAGTCCATGCATCGTACTAAACATCACTCACCTCGGTACAGCTCCCTCCAAGCTTATGGGGGATCATCAGGATACAAGTTCAATATTTCCTTAACCTAAAGGTTGATACAGGTCCCTATACCCAAGCATCTGCAGACTCCACACTCACTCCCTATAGACAAGTATACCGGAGAAGCAGATCATAACAAGCACTTAGATGCTTACACTAACGAGATAATACACCTGGGAGAGGATGACGATATGATGTGTATCCCAAAAATGAGAGGAGAAGCCTTAAGCTGGTTCAAAGCACTTTCTTCAGAATCAATTGATTGTTGGCCTGATCTCGTTGAGACTTTTGGATGACACTTTGTCATTGCTAGATATGCACCAAAAACTTATCATGCCCTAGCTAAGATCAAGCAGGGTAAGATGAAATCATTACAAGACTTTTTAAAGGGATTCTAGAAGGATGCCTCAATGATTTTAGGGTTGACTGAGCCTATTCATCTCCATATCATCATTAAAGCTCTACAACTAATGTCTGTATTTTCCCCCTCTGTAGAAAAAGGTCCATCACAAACTCTAGATGAATTAAGAAATAAAGTTGTTAAGTACATAAGGGTGAAAAATGCACCACAAGTTCAACCCCAATAGCTACATCGGCCCTAAAGGATAAGCCAAAATAGGAAATGACTCAAAACAAAGACTAGGATAAGGATCAGCCACCCTGTCCTAAAGAAAAGAAAGTGTTTAGTTTTGACCATTACACCTCATTCATAGAAGACTGGATCAAATCTTTAAAGAGATCGGTTTTCCTGGGATGAGAGTGTAAAACATCAAAAAAACCTACACCGATAAAGAGAGTGAGGAACCTTATTAAGTACTGTGATTTCCATAAGCATAGGGGGTATGCAATTGATGATTACTGACAGCTCAAGGACGCTATTAAGGTACTTATCAAAGAAGGAAAGTTGAAGCAGTACTTGATCAAGAATAAATCTTACAAAGAATCGGACCAGGGTGCAAATATGCATTAGGAGAGATCCTTAGATAATGATGAAGGTAGATGTCCTAAAAAAGCCACATTGGTTGAAAAAGTTATTAGAGGTGGAGTGTCCAACACCGCTAGGAAGAAACATTTAAGGATGGTTATGTCTCTTCAAGTTAAGAGTGATCAAAGACCTTTCCGAGGTGGAATTAAGACTCCCCTTATTACTTTTTCTGATGATGATTTTGGCCCCACCATCTTGTATGGTGATGATGCTATTGTAATTGAGGTTGTTGTAGCATACAAGCAGATGAGAAGGCTCCTAGTCGATCAAGGAAGTTCTTGTGATGTAATATGCTATGCGTGTTTCAAGAAAATAGGCTCAACTAATATGGATCTGTAACCTTACATTTAGGACCTCATAACTTTTAATGCAGTGAAGTAGTTTACTAAAGGATATCTCGATACAAAGATTACCTATGAGGGTTAACCTAGTGCTAGGACAATCAAAACAAGAATTTTAGTGAACGATGGGAAGTCACCATTCAATGGAACTATAAGAAAACCGATATTGAATGTGATAGAAGCTATTGTTTCCACTCCATACTTGTTGATTAAGTTCACGGACAAAGAAAATAAAGTTTCATCAATCCAAGGAGATTAAAAGATAGGCCAATTCTGCTATAACCTAGCCTTCAAATGGTAAAAGAAAAAACCCTGATGAAAATATAAAGTTGAATGATGGGGGTACATCAGTTGTCTCTGTCAATAGAGAATGGTGCTCAAACACTAATGGTTTACATAATTCAATCCACCAACGAGATTGCCTCTTTGCAAAACCCTTATATAATGAAAAAAAAATCACCATAGTGGGTGTAAAGTTGAAATGTTGTCTAAGCATTTCAAGAGACAACATCAAGCCTCAACCATTGGGATACAGTTTGCTGAGAGTGACATCTAAAAAATTTAGTACCCTCATCTCAAAATTATTTAGAGGAAACTTCACCCCAACCTTGGTAAAACACATATCATACATGAATAAATAACGGGATGCCAACACGTGGCAAATCCGGTTTGTTATTAACGGGGACATGACAAATAGACTTTGTTTTCTTCTTCCATAAGGATAGAAAAATCTGAAATTTCCACTTTGTCCTCCTTTGCTGGATACTTGGAAGGAAGATCTAATGGTTAAGCATGAACCCCAAAATATTGATTTTTAGTCTTTTCTGTGGTCTAATCTATCCTATGGGCCAGGATATTGGTATTTACATTATCCATAGCCATAACGTTGTGACTTCCCGTTCTAGAGTGACCTTTAGACGCCATAGGTATTACTGTATGTTAAAAAAATAAAATATAGCTGTAGAATGATAGGTAATACTTGACATTGGAATTAGAACCCCAAAACAATGACTAAGACATCAGTGGCGAAAGAGGAAGATTGGAATCCAAATCTGAAGATATATATATAGAGAGAGAGAGAGGGGGGGGGGGAGATGGGCCACATACCAATGAAAAGCCTCACAATTTAATCTAGAGACCATGCGGAGGAATCGATATAGAGGCCAAAACCTTGTTGGAATCCAAACGCAAATACCTACAAATATCTTGTTGTGCAACATGCGGCTTATGCAAGGGTCCCATGGACGACCACAACAATGGCCCAAAAAAAATCTCAACAGATTCATCACTTACATGGTTGTCCCCCATATCCTAGTTGGCAATAAAGAAAACTATGAAATTTACAAAAAAGGATAGGATATAAGGCTGACTTGTGAAGATGATTTAGACTGTTATTCTTGTATGGGCCATGGATAACGGTAGACAACACTAGATTTCTACTATCGAAGCGTTTTCAGGTTAAAGAATGAGTGAAAATGATGAATATTTCACTCTCCTTTAATAGTTGAGCCCAGTGGGGTAAAAAGGCCCCAAACCACACACGCCATTATGAAGGCGTGCACATGCGACTCTTTACATACCAAACAACACCTGCACAAAAATCAAAGTGTCATAACCAATCATGGAATGCCACATGTACCTTCTCAAACTCAGCCACAAAAGTGGATCTCATCCCATAATGATAAAAGGTCACATCTATTGGAAATTTCATAAGAAAAAATTACAATACCGGTATCAGCTCATTGAAGCAACTCCAAGTCACTTCAATAAGCTAGCGACAAATGATGTTGGTATCCTTAGGCTTATCTCGTTAGCTACACATAGCATATGGTATCAAGATGAGCATCACAATGTCCCTCACCCTGCAAAACCCATGATAACCTGTATTGCTAACGAGCCAATATCAAATAGAGGTTAAGGGACATACTAGGGGCACACCAGTCAACACTTATAAAGTGTCAAGAACGTATGTGTTTGTGTATATTTTTCTTACACTTTACGAAAAAATATTGGCGCATGGATCATGACATAGCATCATCACTTGACTTCTATAAATACCACTCATTTACTACGCATGAGGTACATTTAACCTAATCCAAATGTTTGAGCTGTGATATTAATATTATACTAACTTAAACGTCGGAATATCTTTAAGGTGACACTTAATTTCATCCCTTAACATAAGATACTAATGTATTGGATGGAACACTACAAGATCTTGAAATCCTCACTAGACAAGTATAAGAGATTAGGTGCCTAAATCCAATACAGGTCAGTTATTATAACACTCAATTATCTAACTTCTATAGATTAACAAATCTAGTTTATTCTAGTTAAATGTATTAAATTTGTCAATTGTTTTTATTATACTTTTAGAATTACCCTAAATGTTAATTGAGAGAGAGCAAATAATTTCTTATATTTCATTTATATCAAAATATAGAGGTTACCTAATCAGGAGGAAGTGCTAAAAATTATATATATATATATATTAAATTGAAGGGTGACTATAAAAAACGATTAAAAAACTAAAAAAAAATCTTATGAAATGGATTGCAGGAGTATTTTTTTGGAATTTTGATAAAATTTGTTTTGGGAATTTTTTAAAAAAATATCTGTTTACATTTATATATTAAAAATGAGTCAAGAAGAATTAGTTTTGTTCTGTTGGTAAAATATAATTACTTCTGGAATTTCGTGGATTTCATTCTTTGAGTGGATTCACTCCATCAAAGTGTTACGATTTGTTTCTAGCAATAGTAGAATTGATTTTATGCATTATAATATGAGAAAACAAAATTACAAAACATGTATGTAAAACAAAATTAAAAAAAAAAACACTTTTATATGTGCATTTTCACCATGAGCGGGTTCTTGTCTCAAGAACGTTGCAGTCCCCTTCTTCACCCATTGGAGGAGTTCTTAAAAAAACATTAATTAAATTATCTTATTTTTATCAATCTTGTTGTAATAATTTACTCTTATTCTAACTTTTTTATCCATATCTTTTATAATTTCAATTTTCCCTATTTTAATTAAATGGGTATATTTTTAAGACTTTAGTGAATACGTATCATCAACTTAAATTTTAACCGAATTTTCTGATTATCTTAATATGTATTTTTATGTTTAATTTTAAAATTTTATAAGTCATAAAGAAGTATTTTAAAAATTTAATATAATTTACTATTTTATTGTCTAATTATTTTCAATTACATAATAAATATAATAGTTAAAATATAATATAGAATATTGATCATTTGTGAGACCCGTTTAAAAACTGCGAAGTTAAAGTTTAAAAAGAAAAATTGTCTAAATTTAAAATGCTAAAGTTGGAGATTTTGCAATCACATTAAGTTATTAATAAGTGATGACTAAAGATGACTAAAACAATTTAAAAGTAAGTTTGGACTATGATAACAGCTTTCAATATATTGTCTTACAAAACTAAAAAAAACACACCTATAAGACTTGGGTTATAAGGAATATCTTGATATTTATTATAAAATGACATGCAAATGTAGTTTTTTAATTATTTTTTTTAAGAATCAAACAAAATAAACTTTAAAAATGATTTAAAGTTAAAGATTTTACAATCACATTAAGTAGCTAATAAAACAAGTAAAACGTCCTAACTTAATAAGCAAGGTCTGAAAAACCGAAGAAATTTTTCACGAATTAATTTCAATTCCAAAACAGGATTTCTGGACCATACCACCAACACTATTGTCATTTCATCAACCTTTAAATGCATAATTCATCTCAGTCATCTCACACCTTCTAATTCAACTACACACAAGAACAATTCCTGGAAATCATGCAACATCATGGTATTGATCATAATTGAGGAAGAGATGCTGTCTTGGCCGTGAGTTAGCAAGGAAAAAGAGAGAAAGATGCCAAGTCATTAGGACAAGGTAGCATCATGAAATGGAAAATGGCTGGCACCTATTTTAAAATTGATGTAGCTGCAATTGGGATTGGAATAAGGGAACCTTGGCCTGCTCTCCCTGACGTGAATGTAATGGAATATGTGGAGGAATGCACACTGCACTAGTAAGCATGCTAACAATAAACAAAGAGTCATGGGTGAGTGGGATGATGGGTAACAACATTGCATGTAGGCTGATTGGCCAAGGGGGGAGTTATGGGTTGAGTGGAAGGGAAGTGCAGAGAGAGGACACCTGGGCAGAGAGGGAGAGAGACGTTCAGGGTTGTAATGGTTTCAAAATTGGTGCCTGGAAGGTTACTTATTGGGCGAGAAGCCAAAGTGTGCAGGATTTTCATGAACTGAAAAATAATCACGTTAAAAATAAATTTGGAATAATTCGTGGGGTCAGAATCAAGCTAAACTCCCAGCACAAAAGTTGTAGATCTACTTTTTCTCTTAAATCGATATATCATACGTGATGATTCGATACCTGTAGCCCGAGATATGGTCAAAATACGACAGGATGCTCTAATTGTCTTCGATTCAGGTAAGTGTTCCGAAATAAATTCACCAAGAATTCTCCTTTGAGAATTGGGTTTCATTCCCTTCATAGCAATTGTAGATATTTTCAATATGGATCTATACCAAAAAGAACGAAGCGATTTGAGTTCCAGAAGAGGGTGATATAGTAATATTTCTGGACCTGTCAGCATAGTGACGTGAAAGTCATGGACTGGCAAAGATTCTAAAACCTGTACCAATCTATGAAGATTTGGTTTTTGAAGTCTTCATGATAAATGTAGATAATTTTGTTACGGTGATTTTGACACCAAGTTTGTAAGAAACGGAGATCGTATGAGAGAGTTATGAATTTTTGAACGAACCATGTGCAGGATAAAAAAAATGAATAATCGTGGTTTTATGATGAATTCAATAAATTCTTGAATTTGAGCATGCCAGAGTAGGAATTTAAGATCGAGCCCAAAAATAAAGATTGAAGATCTCTTCGAAGTAAACGAGACTGGAATCATTCTAATCGAGCATCGTTTGAGGCAATTGGGTCTGAAATACCAACAATGCGCAGGAGAAGAACAAGTCACCGAGCCTTAATAAGTTATTTTCTAAAATTTTCAAAACTTCAGATTTTACAACATCAAAACAATTTAAGTTTGGAATTTGATGATATTATTGTTTTATTAAAGATTAAACTTACATACATTGTCTTATGAAGACTCTTATTATAAGGAATATCTTGATATTTATGATAAAATGATGATATTTATGATAAAATGACATGCGAATATTTGTAATAGTTTATGATTTTATCATTTAGAAATATAAGAACCAGGATTCATGTTCTCATCAAACTTCAATGTGTTCTTTTTACAAAGAGTGAGAATAAACCTTTAGCATAATGTTTTGTTATAATTTTATAATATACTTTTTTAAGAATTAATTTGAGACATGGAAATATTTTATGATGTCAACTAACTAACATCTGACTATAAAAACTTTATTATCAGGAGAATAAAACCGTGGAAGCTGGAGATCGATTTGAATGAAAAACGAGAAATTGATCATAAATTTCGTAAATTGTAATAATTCAATAAAAAAATTAAACGTAAAAAATTGATCATATTAAACATATTTCAACATTAAACATATTAAACCAAATTTCAATGAAATTGTGGTAAAGATACATCCTTCTAAAAAGATAAGTTTATACGTATTTGATGCCCGTAAGTAAAGGTTGCACATTCAACGATGAATTCAAAAGCACTGGAATATGGTGTTGATTTTGAGGAAGAATGTGGAACATGATGAGATTTGGATAGATGATGTTGTAAGAAATTCAACACTGATTTTACTTGTGCCATGCCAATAAAGAATCACGTAAAAACCTATGAAGTGTGATTGATCCGTACATCAATTCACGTTTTAAAAGTTGCAATTGTTGTGCCTACTAAACAAGCGACAGAAACAACTTAGACGAGTATAGGAACGAGTGCTTTGTATACAAAACATGTGATTATAGTCATCCGAATATTGTACCTAAAACTATGCAATATTTATAACCACCATCGCAAAAAACAAGAACTCTCTCCAAAACCGAAAGAGATGGAAATTTGAGTGGTGACACTAAAGTTTCTTATCCAAAAAAATGTCAAGGATCATCCCTTATATAAAAAGGGCTTCAGCAGAAATACATTACATCTTTAACATTGTCCTTGACAGAGGGCAACCTCACGACAAAGTTTACACTTCGGTTTCCTGTCCCGGAATCACGCTCTGTTTCTCCTTCAATGTAATAACGAGCACGAAATGCTGCTAAGTGTGCATAATATGCAGGAGGAACTGCAAATATATTATCAACTTCAAATCAGATCATACTTAAATATTCATCCATATACACGCAACAGAAAAATTGAAGGATCATACCTATCGAAACTGATCGAGTACACCTTGCATACCTGAAAATATAAAATACAAAATGAGACTTCAAAAAGTTGTAATAATATTGCAATAATAGTTGGCTAAAAGATGTTAAAGAGGAGAATTACGTGTAACATAAATTATTTGTCAAACTCTGCAACTCATTTGCTGAGAAGTTATTTTCATCGTACAATACATGATAATGAGCTGGCCGACTGGTTCCCTGCAAAATATAAATAGTGCAAGATCAAAAACAGATCTTTTCAAATGTCATTTCTATAATAACTGGATGCCAAGCATTACTTGAATTCCAGCATGACTGTTGAGGAAAAAATCAAATTCCCGAGGGTGGCAAATAGCTGTGTCTACGACAGTCCCTTTAGAAAAAAAAATGCAGTACTAGGTCAGTAAAATTAAGAAAAAATGCAGAAATTTACAGTCTACAAAAGTAAGAGGAACCTGGCATTATGTTTCCACTTTTATCCGTCTGATTTCGAGCGTTATGATCAGCGGCAAAAAGTTTAGTGTGATGCCGTTTTTGTACCACAATGAAAGTAACCTTGGGTAAATACCCTTCCTCTAAAGACGCGCAAGCCTGAAACAAGAATTGTCACAAGTAAAACCAAGTAGATGACACAGAAATCATTCCCATGAATATGATTCCATCAAACCAAAATAAAATAGTAAACACAAGCAGACACCTTTCTTATTGCATCCATCTCCCATAGCAACACCTGGCTAAATTGGCCTTCACTCACTCCATCTCTGTTGGACCCAAATTTAACCACAGAAAACATGTTAAAACAAGTAAATAACAAAGTACAATGTATACAGTTAAATTTACATCAAATTCAACCTGTAAAATATAATTCTCAAAGGCCTCAACCTCTTCGAACGGTAGAAAGCTAGAAGTAACTCCCTGAAAAAATAATAAATAATGAGAAAACCGATTCATCCATTCCCTTCTGCGAGACACAATGAGCATCAATGCTAAGTACCTGATCATTCCTCCAGCTGTTCCTTTCTCAGAATCTTGAGGCGATTTATAAAGATCCTGAATAATCTCTTCTCTGTGCATTTGAGCAGAAACAATTCCTCTGTATGTCATCACTTCAGGCCAATCCGTGGATCCCACCACCTACAACATTTGACAATTTTTAAATAAGGAAATAGCATACAAGGATACAAAATCTACAAAAGGGAACTTACGGCCGCTATAGAAGGACTAGAGTCTTCTCCTGGTTGTGGATGTGTTACATCCGCACCCAGGATTAACGTTGGTATATCAGTCAATTGAGGGACTCTCTTAGCAATTGCATCACATAGGAATGTGTTTCTACCACCAACCTATATAACCAATAATGTCAGGTTCAAAATTTAAAAGAGACGAAGAACTTTAACAAAGGTAATTTTATGGATAACTCTCACCTTAACATTTATCTTAAGGGCCACATTTTCAAGATACTGCTTGTTCAGCTTCAAAACTTGCCTGGGCTGACAGCACTGAGATACTATTCCCAGTTCAGTTTCACATATGCGCTTAATTTTCCCTGCAAGAATGAAAAAGGTTTAAGACCACCAACTCAAGCTGTGTTCAATATGGACATAGGACACACTCACCATAGGACCCTTTGACATCAGGCAAAATTATTATCAACAACTGCAGTTTTCCTTCAACCTTCTTGTTTGAAAATGCTGCTGCACACTGCTTCTGAATATTTTCAAGAGCAGCCTCAATTTGACTTGGTTGAGCATTTTTTATAGGTATAAAAGCCTCTGGATTAAAACGCTGCCAATAAAGTTCAAAACTGTAAAGAGCAATTCAAAAAACATGGTGCTGAAAAACATTCCAGGTTAACATCATACCATTCCCTTGCTGTTGCACATTTTAATCAACTCAGCACAGAAATGAGCTGGCGGCATATCTCTAAGCCCTCTAACTGAAAAGTTAAGGCAACTCCAATATTGCACAGTACCACCGTCAACCATTTTCTAGAAAATTAAAATATCCAAAGAATTAACACTTTGTTCTGTCAACAGTTTCTGAGATGAAACAAATTGGACACAATACTATGCATGAAAATAAAAATGAAAAATGAAACAAAATGTGATATTGAAATCATTAATAGTTTTCATAACATTAACCTGCAATCAATCACCACAAGAGCATACAACAGAAATATTTCTTAAAAAGGAAGTATTCAGAATTTCACCTTATCAATCATATTCCATTGACCCATCCGAGGTTCCACAACAGATTCTTTGCCTGTCGCATGATACTGGAGCTGGAGAAAGAATATAAAATTAGATATTAAAATTAAGATAGTTTGCCAATGACTACAAGCCTAAAACTGTCAATGCATACCCTCGGGGGTGGCAAGACACGAGCATCAACCAATGCTAGATCCTCCCTTACTTGAATTCCAAAGTCACGCGCAAACTTGTCTGTGGTGAAATTGTTCTGCCTTACAGTCTGCCAAGCAGCAAAATTTCAGGAAACCACACATATATCACATACTATATTACTATATTACTTTTCAATATGTAATACATTACAGAGGTACCTGTCTGATGTTATTTTCTCTTGCTTGGGGACGCTGACAGGTTGCCTTCAAAAGAGCAGTTACTTGTTCTTCATTCAATCTCCTTGTGTATCTTTGTCTTGGTGCAATTCGACAAAGCTACAGCAATAAAAGCTAATAATAAAAAGAAAGTATTGGTAAACAAAATGATGACAATAAGAGAATGGGATAGAGATAAACCTCCATAGGTAAATAAATAGGTTTGCTGTCACTACCAGCTTGTAGAGCAGGAAGATTCAAGATCCTTAAATTAATATTGTATTTCTCATTGAAATATTCAACAACTGAAGTGTTTCTGTTGTCATCAAGAGTAAACCTAAGGGAATCACATATCCAAGAGTTAAATAAGCATTTTGCCTCATCTTCAATTTTGAATAACTTACAGAACAGCAGAAGCAACTAAAATGTAAACAAAACCATAACATACTCACCTTAACTGTCTGAGTGGTTCTCTTGTGACTCCAGTAACTTTGTAAGTTCGGATAGTCTTCCCATTGGTTAGTTCAACCTTCACTCCTCTCAAGGCTTTCTTAATCTGAAAAATTAGCATACAAAAAAATATAAAAAATGATATATGTAATATAATAAGCAAGGTTAATCAGAGAACATACAATTTTCATCATTCAACAACATAAACCCAACACACAAATACCTTAATACGATCTGGATCAGATAAAGGCCTATTGGGATTGAATCTAAAATGCTTATCAATGAATTCAGGAATATAAATTGGCTCATAGAATGCCCTGGCTGACACATCTGCAACAAAAGAATGATCTCTTGTAAAAGACAGGAATCAAAATTCCACTGTTACTCAAGGCAATCACAAAAAAAAAGAGTATCAATAATGAGTAGAAGTATAACCAATGTTGAGAGAAAGCCCCATCTGAGTCGGGCGAAGACTTTGATAGTATCCTCTCCAATACTCAGTACCGCTACCAAGTGAACCAACATCCCCCAATTCGGGTGAGAAAAATGACCTCCCCACAACATCATACCTGCAATGAACAAAAAAAGATTACAATATCACTAAAACCAAATTAAACCCTCAAATACAATAATAAGATAAGAAAAACAAACAGAACAGCAATCATACCTTTCAGATGGTGTTGCTCTTAAGACAACATCAAGTGCCTGAATGACCTCGTTTGGGCAGTCCAGTTGTCTCTGTCGGAGAAACTCAAAAAGATGATGAATGTCGGGCTTTGAAGCAAAGCGAATAGTGACCTTGAACTCGCGCTCACGTTTTTTTCTAAGGAAGACATATGATCCGCCGTTAATAACATAATAATAATAATAACAACAACAACGGTTTTTCAAAGGAAATTTTAAGAGGAAAAGTTTATTAATTGTTTCAAATTTTAAATACCATTTCTCCAAACACATTAATATTAAATACATTGATATTAACTTAAAAACTTTATTTCTTATTTCTTACCATGTTGAACAAAAAGCGTAAAATCAATAATAAGTTTATAATAATAATATTAACCTTAATTTTTCTTAATAATAATAAAGACTCGAAACAGAAGATACCTAGCAGGAGCAGAGCCACACGATGAACCATGTTCATCTTCGTCAACTAACTTCACAAGAAACTCTTTTGTTGTAAAAGGTAAAGGTCCTGCAGTGTAAAGACTCTTCCGTCCATCATAGGCCGGTATACGCTTTCCAAGCATCGACTCTTGATGCATTTTGATCAGCAAACCGATCACTTGTCTGCACACTTTCTTCGATGTAATCTCAGGACTAATCGATACCTGATAATACACCGATCATTCATTCTCATACACATAACTACTACTACATTCAAAGAAATTAACAACCGCACCTAAAATATAATGCTGACGCAAACAATTATTAAAGAGAAAAAATAATTAAAACATATAAAACAATAATATTGAGAAAAACGTGTTTATAGTAGAGTTCACTTACATCATAATGATGCAGATCCCTTTCAGCAAGTTGAACCTGGAAATGATTCGCTCGAACTCGAACTTTCATTCCTAATGTACCAAAACCCGGTCGGTTCGGAAACCTTATGGCCCTGGACGACGATGGCGGAGTCGAGGACTGCAATGTGAGAGTCTTCTCCACTTCCGGAATCAGTGATTCCGCCGTTGGAACCGCCGCCGGAACCGAAGACGACGGAGTTGAGGCCGGAGCGGATGGGGGAACGACAGCTGGTGTTGGAGGTGGAACGACAACCGGTGCCGGAGATGGAGCAGCATATGACGGCGCATGAGGAGTCGGAGAGGGACGCCCGCCACGACCGCGGCCTCTGCCTCTTCCGGCGTACTGCGACGGCACGGGAGACGGTTGTTGGCGGTTGGCATCGGATTGCCTGCCACCACCACGACGAGACATTGTGGGGGGAGAGAGAGAGAGAGAGAGAGAGAGAGAGAGAGAGAGAGAGAGTGTGGATTGCGGGAGCGAGCAAAGAGAGGAATGAGAAACGAGGGAAGAGAGTGGCCCTTTTAACTTAAGAAAAAGTAACTGACAAGAAAGGTAACCGTCTCATGTGCTAGGTGAATAGAAAAGACTCAAGAGAGAGAGAAAAAAGCAATAGTCGTCGTGCCGAAAATTTTAAATGTTTTTCCTTTTTCTTTTTGACTTTTTCTTTTCTTTTTTATTACATCTTCATTGTCTGACCGAATTCTATACTCACCATCTTTAAATTTTTCCTATTCGACTTTATTATATGCATTATGACGATTAATTTTCACTTTGATTTTGGAATTAATATTGCAGAGAAAAATTTCAGCATGTGGTAATGTTTAGATTTGTGTTTTTTTTTAAAATGGAAATAATGTTTAGAGATGTGGAAAGGAATGTTGTAATATTTTTAATATTTTCTGATAATGTTTATAAAAAAAAAATTAAAGGTGTTATTTAGATTAAGACGATTAAGTCATTTAAACGTGACTGATTATTTATGAGAGCTTTTTCTAACTTATGTCTTCTACTTGATAAAAAAAAAAATTAGAAGTTGAAAGTGGTATTGAGCTTGTTTTGGAAATTATAAATTACTGCATTGGGTTAATTTTTAATAAAAAAATTCTCCTTTTCAATTTTCACCTAATATAAAAATGGTACATGTTTAAACATCAGCAAAAACCATACATATCACGCCTCCAATTATTATTATTAGCGGCTGATGCATTTATGATGATAATAAGGCTATTAAAATCCCAATGCAATATCAATGATTATCAAACTTCAATGACGAAACTACTAGGGTGCAGAACAGGTTGGGGTTAAGAGAATTTTAATCAGATATGTAAAGAGACGCCGGTTATTGATTTTTATTATTGGCAACACTCTTAACATCTGTAATCTTGCGGTAAGACAAGGATAAGAAATTAAAACTAAAGTTTTTTCATTGTAATATGTGCAAATTATTCATGTATTAGGATGGATAGGCACTAGTTATGTTTTTAAAGGGTTAAATATATGTGTTACTGTATTTTGATAAAATTTTGATTTTTAATCAGATGTGATCTTTATGTTATTTATTATTTATTCTGTTAAAATTAGTTTCTAAAAATGTCAATAAAAAATATTTTATGGTCATTTTTGAAACATTTCTATTTGTTAAGTATAGGATTATATTTTAAGGATTAATTTCAACATATTAAATAACATAAATAATAAAACCAATAAAAAAACTAAATGGCCAAAACAAAAAACAAACATATTTAATTTGTTTTAAATGAAAATTTTCTATATCGATTCCTTTATCTAAGTGCACTTAGGAAACTAATTAGCATTTTCTATTACTAATGCCTTTACTAAGTTACTTAAAAAATTAAAATATAAGTAAAATCTATATTTAAGATTGTCATTTAGTTACCTCAATTTTAAATAATTTTTAACCTGATTTTTAATAAAAGAATTCTCAAAAATAGTAAATTTTACCTTTAAAATATTAGTTAAATATTTTTACTAATTTACTGCTAGTAGTATTATATTACCACTATTAAAAATGTATGTTTTTATATGTATAGTCTCATTTAAACTTAAAATAAACATTGCATTTAATGTTTGTCAACAAAAAATTTAACTTACAACTATACGTATGAAGTCAGCATTTAAACTAAACCTCCTTAAGGAAGGGGGAATGGCTAAAGAAGGTTTGCACCACATGTTCTTTGGAGAACCACCACTAAAACCCCTGGATGGGGTGCAGGTGGATCTCTCTTCTCATGAAAATAAGGCTACGTTCAATGATAGAGGTATATGGGGACAGGGGGTAGGGATGAAGAGTGTGTGAAATGTGATAGTTAAAAGTGATGAAAAATGAGTTGGTAGGGAGAATTGTCTCTTCCTAAAATGCCAGATGAGTGGATGTAGCAATGCCAATGAGTGACTTTGATGATTATGTATATATTTATGTTTTGAGAAGTTGATATTGTATGTTATTTGGTGTGTATGTATATATAGGTGACTTATGTCAATCGTGAGCAATAGTTGATGATATATATATATATATATATATATATATATATATATAACTTGATGATGGACCAATCACGGCAAAAGACATTAGGGGACTTATGGAGCAATCAGGGATGCTACTTGCAGATCTAAAATCACTAGTTAACCTATCATTGTCTGATGGTCTATCGCTACAAGAATGTCTTGCAGCGGATGTTATTTTTACTTTTCCGGACTCATTGTTTAATCTCTTGGATTTTAGTTACAGGTCTGGTTTTGGTTGCAACTGCCTTTTCTATAGTCCATTTTTCTTGGAGAACTACCTCATCCCAATGAATCTGCTTTATCGTTGTGACCTTCGCCCTTGTCATATCTGTGATAAACAAGGTGGTTTATCCCTTGCTTGAGAAGATGATTTGGTTGAAGCACAAATCCCTTAGAAACCTTATCAACAACTACTTTCTCTGATGATTTTTATCAAAATGAAGATAATTGCTTTGACATTAATTTGGAAGAAGATTGTTGAAGGAAACAGTCCTCAATAATTTGAATAAATTATTCTATCAATGTACTTTACTTCTGTATTATTGTATTTCTCAAGTTTGTACCAACCTGTACTGTAGCTACAGTGTATGTCATGGAACTAGAATTGTAAAGACAATGTTTAATTTGCTTATATAAGGAGTGCTCCGCTATGTGGAGAGGCACCTTTTTATCTTAGTAGAAATAAAGAGATAGAGAGTGTGGGGAAAGAAAAGCTTTCTGATATTCTTTGTAAGCTTTTTTTTTCTTCTTTCTTCTTTTATATTTCAATAAAATTATATTTCTTCATCTATTCTCTTCTCCCTCCTTGCTAGTTTGATACAGCTTTGCTGTTGTTCTAAGTATTCTTTTTCTTTTATTTATTTAATACTTATTTATTTATTTTGATCTTTTCTCCCTCCTCGCTAGTTCAGTGCGGCTCTGTCGCCATTCTAAGCATTCATTAATTTTGTTTAACTTTTATTTATTTATATTGTTGAATATATTGGTCGGCTCTATCACCATGTTAACTTGTGAATAGAATTTGTTAATATTTTTTCAAGCAATCTAATTCGTTAAGCAATCCATATGCATTCCAACTTTGTTCCTCCCTTTGTTTATTTAGATCCTCGTTCTGTATCTCTCTAGTATCAAAGATGTCAGGCACAATAAGTTTACTTATTCAATTATAGGGACGATCCAAACCAACTTGAGTAATAAACCTATCTATTTTAACTGTTACTCAAACAAAACAGTGAGTGTTTTAGATAGAAATCTACTAGACTCTCTATTCCTTAACCTCCATATCTGAAAGAACCCAACCAAACTTTATTAACAAAAGGTAACAGCCCCTGACCTTCTACTAGAGGAAAAAAACCATAGTTTAGAAGCTTCAGTGCTAACATATCTATGAGTGGAACAAAGATGGTCAAACCGAATACAACATCATCAATACTCTTCAACACATGACCATGGTTGCTACGGTATACCAGACAACTTATGAATATTCTAAAGAAATCATTGTCAACATCTTAGTAGGAGGATTTTCTGACAAATTAAAGGATTGGTGGGATAATTATCTTATCGATAAAGAAAAGGTTAGAATAATCACCGTTATTAAAACTGAGCCTGATGGAGAACCATTGACCAATAATGGAGAAACCATACCAAATATTGTAAACATATTGATGTTTACAATAGCCTAACTTTTTATTGGAGATGGATCGGCTGAACTGCTTTCTAACCTTAAGTGTAAATCCTTATATGATTTTAGATGGTACAGGTGGGTTTATACTAGAGAAGATAGTCAACAACCCTTTTGGAAGGAAAATTTTTAGCTAGGCTTCTAAAATCTTTAGAAGACAAAGTTAGGATTAAAATCTGTAGTCAGTCATCTAATGGAGAAATTCCATACGACCAACTCAGTTACAGTAAATTAATTGCCTTCATCCAAAAGGTAGCCTTAAAGATTTGCCAAGATGACAAGATTCAACACCAACTTGCCAAAGAAAAAGCCCAGAATAAAAGGGACTTAGGTTTATTCTGTTAACAATTTGGTTTTCAACCGTGTAGAAGAAAACTCAAACCCAAGAATGAGCAAAAACCAAAATCCAAATACTATAAATATAAACCTAGTGCCCAACCTAGGCAAGTCAAAAAGGAAATAAAATCAAAACCACCCATAGATAGTAAGACACCCAAAAAAACCTATAAAGGGTGTTTGGTTTGCAGTTCAGAAAACGAAGTTGAGTTGAAGTGAAAAATTTAAAAATTGATATTAATTCTTCACATTGTTAGAGACAATTAAAACTCCGTTATATCGTAAGATTAAAAGCTTCCCTCTAGTTAACGGAGGTTTCTCCGTTGCAACATGTCTCCCAAACGTCATCTAATTGTTTTATGACAATGAAGTTTGAAATTAGAAATTAGAAATACTATATAAAAGAAAACAATTAACCAAAACAATAAGAATGAATGATACTGTGGCAGGAGTGAAGATCAGGAACATGAAATACAAGTCATTGAGCGAAAATGGTTATCAGTCTGTAAATGTCAGAACGCAGTGGCGCAGAGATGGGATCTTATATGATTTTCTACAACTTCCAATGTCCACTAACCTCCATTCTTGTACTCTAATAATATTTTTATTCTTTAACAAACACTAGTGCTAATTCTTCAATTAATTAATTAATAGTAAACAAATAAAAATAAATACCTATTAGCAATTCAATTTGAGGTTTTAAATTCAAACATTAATTTTTGTTATAAATAAAAAATTATTTGCTTATTTTATTATATATATTTCATTAATTTGTTCATAACAAAAATATATGTAAAAAATTTTAAATATGTATTTATTCTTTATAAAAAATTTTAAATATGTATTTATTCTTTATAAAAAATCTTAAATATGTAAAAAAATTTTCTCGTACCTTCCAACTAAGCAAACACACAGCAAACATGGTTAACATTTATTCTTATTTATTGTAAATTAGTTAATTAGTATTTTAAGAGTATTATTTAATAAAATAGAAGTGAACTATTTTCATTGAAATTTGAACGGGTTGTTTTGAAATCATGATAGGTGAGTTTTAAGGGTGTTTTTTACTAAAAAAAATTATTTTTTGATTTTTTAACTAGTGTTCTAAAAACGCTGTTAGCGTTTTTCTTAATTATTTTATTGTTTATATTTGAGGCAGGGGAAATAATTTCTGAAGGTTTAAGTTGTTTTTCAAATTGTTAAAATAAAATTGTTGAGGTTCTTTATCATAAAACTTTATATATTTTAATCATTAGAGTTATATGTTAATGATGAATTAGACATGCTAGAGTAATTTGTATAAGATTATTTGTAATTTAGTTAGTTACATCAAATATAATTTTCTTTGGGAGACATCTTTGCGGCCGGTAGTCATGAGACTAATCTATTATCTTGTCGGTCAATGTCACCATATGATTTTTTTCGTTGACAATAATCAAGGATCAAACTTTTGACTACTTATTAAATGAGTTAAGTGTTGAATCACTATACCAACTCACATGATTAGATTAAATTTATATAAGAAACTAAAACATAATATTTAGTATAAATATGATATAAAAGAAAAATATTTTATATGGACCAAAAATACAGAAAAGCTTAAAAATAAAATAGTTTTGTTTAACAATAACAATATAACATTAATTGTATTTAAGTTATTTAATACATTTTATTAAAAATATTGATACTTAATCACTATTTATTTAACTCTAATATTTATAAATATGTGTAATATTACATGTGTTTTCCATTTTTATTATTCATCATATTATTTATCTATTTTTACCTATTTACCACCAAGTAGGTAAATTAGCTAACAATAGGTTATTCTAGTTTAACCTATTGTCTCAAGTTCCAGTACCAGAAAATACAGTTTTATCAAATTTTGGTAGGAATAACCTTACTATTCATAGTGATTCTACTCAGTTTGAACCCGAACAAGGGATATTAAAAATATATATTTATCTTGAGAAATTCGTGTCTAAATAACAAATTTCTATTGAACATAAGTTACATAGGAATCATTAGAGGACTATACTATAAATGGAGGGCTTTGTTAGGGTTTCGATTGAGCCCCATAATAAAGGAGGAAATATGACTAAGAAGGATAAAATCTATTTATCTGACATGGTGCTAGGTGAAGTTTTACCTCGTAAGTCAAATGAGTGTGTGAATCTTTTGGTGGTAAAAAAGGCTACTAAAAAGTTAGTGGATAAGAGTAGGCTCAAGTTGATGTTATACTTAGCTGAGGAATATAAGCAAAAGCTATATGCCCTGTGGAATGATATATACTTTGATTATTAAACTGCTTAATCTCCTGGCTTTACGGTAATGAAGGATCGTTTAAGTAAAATCTGGAAACTAATTCGAGATGGTAGATATTGGAGTGGTTTCTTTATGGTTAAGCTTTATACAAAGGATACTTGTTTGAAAGTTAGGGGGTCCGTGGATGATTTTTTATCATTATTTAGTAGTTCAAATGTGGTCTTCAGAGTTTTTATCATCGAAGGCAAAAATTACATGCACATTAGCATGGATTCATTTTTCAGGACTAAATTTAGCCTTCTTTAATGCTAGTGTTTTGTTAACAATGGCTTCTATGGTTGGTAACCACTTTGTATGGATGATAGTAGTGTTAATACAATTAAGGGGGAGTATGTCAAGGTGTGTGTTAAAATTGACCTAACTATGCTTGTAGTGGGTAAAGTTGTGCTCAATGATGAGTGGGGTCTAATTTGCATTTGTATTGTTCTAATTGTGGCTTTTATGACCGTTTACATAGAAAATATTCTACATTACCTAATGTGGAATAACATAAATCACCGAAGTAAGAGATGAGTTTAAACGGCAAAATTTTCTGGTAACCTTAATTTGAAAAAAAGGAAGAACCCTAACATAATGGATTATGGTGATTGGCTCATAAAATAAGTTTGTGAGTTAAAGTGATTGCTTGCCAATGGTGAGAATGATAAATGATAGAAGATATCAATCTGGAGCCGATATGGATAATGACTTAAATATGATTAAGGACTTGTTGAATCGTAAATAGAGGGTTTGTGTTTGTATGGTTCTTCAAGAAGCAAATCACATGGTTGGTAATCTTGTAAGGTTTGGGTGTTTGTTAGGATCTACTAGAAGAATATGAGACTCATTTCGTAATAGTTTACTTCCTCACTTTGTTTTGCGGATAGGCTAGTTGTCCTATTTGTTTTTCTACTTTTCCATTGTTCTTTAGGATTTTTTATCAATAATATATTTTAAAATATTGGACGGCACCATCATTGTCAACGGTTATAATATTCTAACCACAGACAGTTCTTCTTCCAACCAGGATAGGAAAAACATGTGGCAGTTGTAGCATTGTCAACGGTTTAAACATACTAGCATCAAACAATTATAAATAGAAAACCCTACAAATAAGTTATGAAGTTACAATGTTCCACTATCAGGGTTATAAAGTATTATTTTATATATTATAATACAAATTACTTTATTTTGTTTTGTAAAAAATAAAAATAAATGATTTTTTAATAATATAATTTTAATTTTAAGTATTTTATTTTGACATGATATCAATTATGTATTATTTTTAATTTATTAAAAATAGATTTATATAAATTAGCTTATTTTTTAGACTCATTTCTTATTTCATATCTTAAATATATGAATTTTTGAATGATATAAATTTGGTTTTATGTATTTTATTTTGATATGGTATCTATTTATATATTATTATTTTTTAATTGACTAAAAATAATATTATATAAGATATTTTTCTTTAAAATATGTTTAAAATTCTAAATTCATAAATATAGCATTTTAGTCATATTCATTTAAATATTAAGTAGATCTATTATTTGTGGTTAATTTGTTAGTTTACTAACAATGTTACAATTACCACATATATTCACATGTCTTTCTTAAAATAAGTATTGTTTGCGATTTGTGTGTCGTATACGCACAATACAACATACAAAAAGAACTTTAAATATGTAATTTTTTTAAAAAGATTCTCATTTATATAAATTTCTTTTTAAAATTTATTATTGATAAAAAAATTCCCCTATTGTTTCTTTTCCCACTTTGAAAAACATAAGTTTCATAATTTTATAAATATTTATACAAGCGGAAAATTTAACGAAATGCAAGGACTACTTTTTTATTGATAAGACTAATCTAATTTTAATTATATTAAAAAAATTACCCTACACATTAGGGAGTGTGGGATTCTATGCGGGGTTCTATGTGCTGTATCCCGTAGCTTTTTTTTATACCAATTATTTTTTACTGATTATAAAATAATTCAATTAAAAAATTAACATGAATTAAAAAATTAAAAAGATAACAAATATAAATCGATTTATAATTGATATAAATATATTCTTTTATATGGATTGCAAAAAAAAAAAAGTTTTAAATCGATTTATAATTGATATTAATAGAGTGCTTGTTCAGTCATTCTGTTCAATAGAACATATATTTAAATTTCTTTTAAAAATTTATCATACGATGAAATGACATTTTTATATTTTTTACATCTTTTAAAAACCAAACATCCTGTGAATAGAATTGCGCGGAGTGCTGATAAGAGAAAGCAATGTTTGACCGAGAGACAGGTGGTGTATAAGAAATTCCGCGTCCGTACAAATTGACTCTCGCTTTCCTTTTGTATCGCTTTCAGAAGCACATAGTTTCTTTCTTGTTATTTGACTCAAAGAAGGAATTATTACGAAGCCTCGTAGGAAACGAATCCCTTCTTTCCCGGCATCGGCTACATCCCCTATCACTCTTTTTTCTTTTAAGAAAAACCCACTGTTCATTCTTTTTGTTTAGTACTTTTTTTTAATAAAGAAATTAAAAGCAATACTATAATGGTCCTCTTCATTGGTGTTTTAAAATTATAAGTAAAATTATATTTTTTTATAAAAATTATGCGAGGATTATTTAAAAAATAGGATCAGTGAGTTTTAATATTGTTTTAGATAAACATTTTATTTTTCTTTCCTTAAATAATATTTTTATATTTTTTCTTTAACTAGTGTCTTTATGATAAAGATGTTCCACATTGAATAAAATTGTTCAACTGATCTAAAATAATCAAAAATTGATTAAACTGAAATTGCATTATGTGTTTGAACTTAGTTGAACCACAATTTTCAATATATTATTTATACATTTATATCAGGTGTGGGTTATACCCATACTTGTTAAAATTTACTAGTACCCATAAGTATCTATTAATATTTTAAAAAGTTATAGTAAACAAGAAAATAAACCATGTATTTTATATGAAATAATTTAAATTAGGATAATATAATACAAAAAAACTTAATATATGATAAATAAATATTATATATTTCATTATAAAATAATAAAAAATCTTATTAAGTACATTTAATATTAAAAAAAAAATTTATAGTGTACGTGTATTCATAGGGCAGGTAGTTCAATATCTGTACCTACCTGTTTAGTAAATATACGAGCATCTATTATTATGGTATACTCATAGGTACCTGTAAACACAAGCTGTTTTACATGCCTAACTAAATTATATACATAACTTAAACTTAAAGTGGGATTAAAAGACTCTAAATAGTTATTTGTAATTTTCTTATTATACTAAAATTTTCTACAATGATAATTTTATTTTTTTGAAGTAATTATTCTTGGTTTATTGGACTATAATTATATGTCTCGTATTTGATTTTATAAAAAATATAATTAATATATGACCGAACAAACAGACTTAATCCTAACGGCATTTAATTGGATTAAATTAGATATCAACATACATTTCAATCGAATCAAACAAAACTAAAATTTAATAATATTTGTTTTAAAATTCAACCAATTTAAATGCCGAACGCTCCCTGATTTAGGTTATATGTTATCATTCTCTATCAAATAATACCATCTTCATTCCTTTTTACTTTTCAATTTTTTTATTTTTGATTTTGTGCTAAATAAGTTTCTAATTGTAAATCCAAAACAGTATTTTTATTTTATGTTTAATTTTCTATTATACCCTTATAATCTTTAATTATTTTATTTAGAGAAATGAGAGTATCACTTAATTATTAATTTTAGAAATAAAAATATTTTAAAAAATAAGAGAAAGAAAGCACATTAAAAAGTTGTTTTTGGTAAACATATTTAATAAAAAATTTCAATCTCTATAAAAACATATAAGAAAAGGGATAGAATACTGTACTGTATCGTTGAAGGTGCCACGCTGCTTCGTCAGTTATCGATGTACACGCGTATGCTTCGGACGCAAGTCGAAATGTTTGGTTCTAGAAACTTCGGAGAGGTTTGGTGGCGTGGTGCGTGGAAGGAGGTGACGAGAAAGTTTTCTTTTTCTTTTTTATTGCTTCATCACCGGTTTCTCTATCGGAGCCAACTTTCACTGTCTTTATTTTTATGTCAGATTCTCATTTTTTAAAAATCTATTTAAGTAAATAGATTACACTATATATTGTTCTAGCAAATTTTAAAGTCTAGTAAATTAACCCATTTAATTGACCTATTATTAATATATATATATATATATATATATATAATAATTTTAACATAAATATAACGATAGAATTGAAGTTTTTTTGTCTTGTTCTTTGTTTGTCCTATCTAAGAAAAATCACCATCGAACCCATTATTGTGCGGTTATTAAAATGAAATTTCAATTTGATGAAAGAATTGCAATTAAAATTTGTCATTTACTCTTTTCCAATTGCTTTGTTTTGCTTCCCCTGTGCACTTCTTATGGCAATTAAAAAAAAGTCACATAGAAAATTAATTATTTTTAATATATCAGTTTAACAATTTTCAAAAACATTTGTGAAAATATTATATATTATCCTAATTTTTAATATATTTTTATTATAGGTTTCCATAAAAGAAAATTACATTGTTTTTACTTCCTCTGATTCTTTATAATATGTTGTCCAGAAAATTTTGGCAGGAATTCAGAGGAGGATTAACTTATACTCCTTTAATTCTTACGTCATTATATTAATTTTTAGTTATTAATATTATTTACAATTATAATTTATTCTTTATGAAATATTTTTTCACCCTAATAAATAAATTTAGTAAGAATTTGCTTGCTAATAATAATATTGTACTCAATGATATTAAATGAGAATAAAATTAACATGTCAAAAATTAATTAATTAATTTGTCAAGATCAATAATATTAGAGCATTTTCATTACTAATTGCTTAACTAGGTTCTTATCAGCCAAGCAAGTCTCTTAAGAAGTAAAGTAGCATGAGGTTTTTTTTAGAAAAACTTTGTATATAAAGTTAGTTTGTTTAAACTTATTTTCAAGTGTTTTTTAAAAAAGTGTTTTTCTGATAATCATTTTTTTAATAAGCATATTAGAGTTGTTTCTTAAAATAAGCAGAAATAAACTTATTTTTCAGTTTCTGCTTATTTTTAAAACTTTAAACAAACACATCAACATTTAAAATAAGTATTTTTAATTAAAAAAGTGCTTATATCTTAAAATAAGCTTAAATAAACGAGTCCATAAAATACTTTCTTAAGAACTAAACACATTATTATTATTATTATTATTATTATTATTATTATTATTATTATTATTATTAAAGTATCACAAATAAAGTGAGTAAGAGCTTGCTTGCTAATTAATAATAATATTATACTCAGTGATATTAAATGAGAATAAAATTAACATGTTAAAAAATTAATTAATTAACATAGTACAAATTTTATTTGTCAAGAGTAGATTAGAAAACAATAATATTAGAGCATATTCAATACTAATTGCTTAACTAGCTAAACACTCCTCCTCCTCCTCCTAACATCTATTTATTTATCTTTTAAAGGTTCTATAATTTGTTTTATTATTAACTCTAGTATTATTTAAATATTTTTACAATGCCATATATTTCTAAAATTGATATTTTACTACTAAGTTTTGTTTTATAATATAATTATATTCATATTACAAGTACAATTAAAATTAAAATTAATAAATACTAGATATACAGTTAGGTCCATGTAAGATCCATCTGAGTTTATGATGAGTTCTTAGTATTGGAGTGCTAAAGTTTCTAAAAATTGTTTTAAAAAAGGTAAGAGATGATGTATTCACATGAAAGGGTATGATCACGTTTGGCCTAAAATATAACTTTGGGTCCGTTTGGTTATCTAACTTGGTTGATCAAATCGGGTTTGACCAACCAAAAAATAAATTCTATGGTCAAACGGAGTTATGACTGTCTTAAACGACGTGTATTTTCCCAACTCTATTTCCCCAACTAGATTAATTGAAAGTGCAAAATATGCAACCATCCCTGACCAGCTTGTCGGTTTGGTTGGGTTTCACGTTTAATGGAATACAGGTTGATCGGATGGGTACATATGGGTTAAGGGGGAAAGCAAAAAAAATATATATAACTAAAAAAAGGAAGAAACGTGGTAACAAGAAACTGAGTAACACACAAACAAAAAACAAACTTACTTAGAAGAAATCCACAAATCATAAGATCGTATACAAAAATAACCCAAATTACTACAAGAAATTATAATCAAATCCGGAAAATAAACTTTAAACAAAATCAAAACCCTTAAACCTTATCATCTAAGTGGGTTTCAATAATATCACAAGACTTGTGGACCCCACATGTATTGATTAGTATTGTTGATGCTAATATGGACATCAATGTTTTTAATAATGTTTTGGATGGAAAAGCTTCTAAGGTACAATTTGGCATTATTTAGCATATGCTATTTATTAAGAATGAATAACGCTTGTAAAAACCATTCCTATGTTGAAATGCCAAAACAAAAAATTGCTCACCTGACCTCAAGAAGCAATAAGAAAGGATGTGGAGTGAGTAAATTTATATATATATATATATATATATATATATATATATATATATATATATATATATATATATATATATATATAGCATATTGCATAACATGATTGTCGAGGATGAGCAACATACATATAGATCATTTTGATTTTTTTACTATGATCATGTAGAAAATAATATGTCTTTAATTGATATATCTAACAATCCTTGATTCAGCTTTTAAAGGTAAATTCATTGTCAACTTTAAGTAGCTTTAGTGGAGCATGTTTGAGAGCATTTTCAATTTTAAAATAATGATGTTTAATGTTAATTTTTTAACATTTTGCTATACTTTGTATAATTTATAATTTGGTGTCATGTGTAATTTACTCTCCAATATCTAATTTTATATAAAATAAATTAATAAATTTATCATATTTATATATTTTTTACTTTAAAAATATAAATTATTTATATCTTTATTTCAAATTAACTAAAGAGTTTATTATGTAGTAACAAGTGGGCTCATTAAGAACTCTTTCTATGGAGTTGCACTACTAAATACTAAAATTATTCAAGTTAGATAAAGTAGAAAAACAATGATGTGTCTAAATTTGGTCTACCGTTATTTTTAATCTAAAATCAATACTCTTCATGTATATATTACAAAATTTCTGTGTTTTCTCCTTGGTTTCTCTAGTGTTGGGCGAACCAAACTCCACCAAAAATACCGAGTTTTCATTCTTCACGTTGCTATACCATTACCATCCCATCATTTTTAATATCTTAAGTCATCCCTTATTGTATCATTTCCACCAAGAATACTCTCTAAGACTAAAAATACACACTCTTCCCATTGCATTTCGAGTCTTTTTTTTTTATTATTATTATTACAAGCGCGGTTCAGAGTCATTCTCTTGAAGTTCTTGGAGACCAAGTGGAGTTTGGAGCTACAAGAACCAAAGTCTCAACATTTCCCCTTCTACAAATTCAAAATTGAAGGACATTTTACATAAAGTTGTCAAAATTTTTGAAAAGGCACAAGTGATCAATGAAGAGGGATAAGCCAACGTGGCAATGCGAAGAGCACCGGTCCAAGTAGATGCAAACGTGGTGTTATATAAAGGAATGATTGATTACACTAAGGAAGACAATCAAGTAGGGATGACAATATGAGTCTGACTGTGAATTAGCCCGTTTGGCCCGTCAAAAAGGCCCAAACTAACCTTCCAAACTCATTTTTCTGAATAAGCCTGACCCATTTTGGCCCATCAAAAAACAGACCCTAACGGCCGGCTAGCCCGTCGGGCCTATATATATATTAAATACTTAAGTTAAAGTGATTATTTGCTTTGCTGCTTTTCCTCTCGCTCTCGCAGACATGTCAACAAAGGCAAGCCATTGAACACTGTTATGATTTGTGCATCATATGTAAATTGAAAAAAAATTAACGTTTGATATATACTTTTCAGTGAAGTATTTCACATATAAATTATTTTCATATTATGTCAAAGTAAAGAAATAGAAAAAATAATACTGCACTTATTAATTAGTTGTATATATTATTAATGTCAAATTAAAAAATAGGTTGACCTGCGGGTCACATAGAATACAAGCCGGGCCAATGTTTTATGCTTATTTTCCTATTTTGACCCGGCTCAACCCGTATTTTGATGGGTTTATGCTGGCCTTGACCCGCCCCGAGCCTTTAACCCGTTTTGCCACCCCCACAAGCCGGTAAACCAATGTTATGCATAAGGGGAGAAAGCTGAGCGATACATAAAGCATCCACAAAATTTGGTTTCACCTTAAGACCGATCACAAGCCAACATAAGCCTAAGCGCATATAGTTGATGAGAAAATGTGGAAAAAAATTGTTAGGAAAAATGAATATGTGAAAACCTTATCATGATTTTTTTTTTTTTTTTATCTGTGATAAGTAATCAATGGTTAGTCACATGGGTTTCCAACCTTGTAACTTTCTCATAGTTTCCAACCTCTGGCCCTTATATACCAACTATGGTACCCTTACTTTCTTGTTTTCTCAACAATGAAAAAACAAATTAAGGTCATTAAGGTAATTTAATAAATTTTCACATATTTTCCCCAGTAAATCAAATGTCAAAAAGAATATTTTTACCTAATATTCTAATAAACCAAACACCTGATTTCTCATTTTTTTACCATACACACACACACAGATATATATATATATATATATATATATATTTCTCATACCTTTATATTGGACATGAGGAATCAGGCAGACGGAGGAACCATCCCTCACAAGCATATAGAAGCCTTTGGACTAAAAAGAGAAGTATGTAGAACCCTTGTATCTAGAAGATCTATTCGAAATGTAATGTCATTCAATAACAATATCTGCAATTTATATTATGTTATCCATTAGGGAGATTTGAATTCAAATTGATTATGTAATTTGTTTCTTGAAATCCGTATCCCGAAGAACCTATATAAGAGCCAAGTTGAAAGAGCAAAATACTCTTACGCTCAAATAAGGACTCTCTGGCCCATTGTTAAGGAACTCTTTTCAGTCCTTGTAAAATATATTACTTCAACACTTTCCACCCTTCATTTAACAAATTTTTTCTTTATCTCAGAATTAGTTTCAGTAAGAATAAAAATCATACGTGCCAAGTGTCAGGTGACATGATTTCAATAAAAAAATTTAAAAAAATACAGACTTAAAAATTCAAGAAAACTGAAAATTTATGTCAACCCAATCAAAAACTCTTTTTTTTTTCATCATCTATTGTAAGGAACCTGGCATTTCAAGAAGAAAAACTTGATTTTAAATTAGAATATTCAGCAAGTCATCGAGACGAGACAAAGTAAAACCAAGGGGAAGGGGACTATTATATTGATTAAAAAAATTGACAACAAATGAAACCACACATGCCCTCTGCATGGAACTATGAACTAAAAACATCAACCATGCAAACCCAAACTGTGGACGCATACATAAATAACACTCAACTAGCAGCAGTAGTACACAATATACAACGCATACGAGGACCACCCAACTTTTCTTCATCTTCTTCGCTAGCATCATCCGCATATCCATTATAATCATCATAAGAGTCTGCCTCTTGGGCCCCGGTCTCTTTTTTGCTACTACTAGTATATGACGAATCCGTGAGACAAGTTGTGTGATAGCCGTGACAGCAAAAGAAAACAATAACAGATACATTTTGTATAGAAAATGGGTCAAAACATATACAACATCTTCCACCTCCCCTAACCTTTGACTTCACCTCCACAGTTCTCAGACTTGGGGATTTCTCAAATGACTGGGAAGCACGGGTATCATTCATTTTAACCCGTGGCTCATCTTCATTACCTAAAGAAACTCCATGCCTTGCCTCTTTGTAATACTTAACTAAAAGATTGACACAATCCGCCTATTTCAATGACAGCAAATCAGTAGGATATTTTGTTGTATCAAATTAATCAAATTCAATAATTTGCCCCCCCTACTGAGGTAGGGCGGGGGGGAAGAGAAAAACACCTTAAGGATATCATTGCACCCATGTCTAAGTGATGTTTCAGTCCTGTAATCAGTGATAATTTTAACCAGCCGATCCCGGAGCCTATAGAAAAGCAGATAGAGAATTAGTTAGTGAAAGAACATAATGCTTACAGAACAATACATCTGGAACTGGATGCCACCACAAATAGTAATACTTTATTCTCGTATAGTCTTATGATTCGGTAATATATCTCACATTCAGTTAAATCACACATTGCTTACCTGGGTATTTCCAACCCATTAGGAACCTTATTTACAATGTAGAGGGGGTCAAGATTTCCAACTGTGTGCTCCAACAGTATGCCCACCTGTTAATTACAAGAATCAAGCTTAGAACAGGCTGGGAAAGAACAGGTATACAAGACAAATACCATGCTTGTTGTTTCTCTTATTTATTTATGTATCTTTACAGTTTCTAAAATAGGTTTGTAAAAATTTTGGAGTAAACACCCAATTTGGTCCTTAAAAAATTTCCCGACCCAATTTGGTCCCTGAAAACTGAACTCATTAAGTAGTCTTTGAATATTGCTTCTCTGAATCAAGTTATTCCTTAAAATATACAGAAATAAATATAAATATAAAAAATATTAGCATAATAAAGACTGGATCAAGTGATTTTCTTTTATCAAATTGGTTTTTTTGTAGGGAAAAATTTTAAAAATATTTTACAAGTTGAAAACAATAAGGTGTTATGTTAGCAAGTTAACATGTCATGTAGATAGATGCCTTTGTAAGTTTAATGAAACCTAATTAATGGAAGGACTAACCTGTCCCATGGAAGCAATGTTTAGGCGCTATTTTTTTTCGGTTCAAATGGTGATTAAAAAGAAACTGGGCCGGGGCCCAAGCCACAAGGCTGCAGAAGCAGCAAGAATCTAGACCAAAGCGCAACTGAAGGACAAAGAAAGCAGGCACTGCTAAATTTGGCTAAACAAACAAAAAACAAGGCCGTCCAAGCACAAAGGAGAACCCTAAAATTGGAAGCACAAATGGCGGTGAGATCAACCATTTGAAGTGGAGGGCGGATGCCAATCAGTGGCAATAATAGCCCGAATCATTTCCAGAGGGTTATAGGTTCAAGAATTCTGAAGCACATGAGAGGATTGAAGGCGAGCTATCTCATGGGCGAGGGAGTTGCCTTGGCGCTGTGTCCAGAGGAAACCCCCCTTAAAGGTTTAGGCACTATTTGATAGCTTTGTAGTTTCCATGGACTAAATTGGGCTGACAGAAAATTCTCAGGGACCAAATTGGGTCTATACCCAATATTTTATTTGTCAATAAAAACAAACTTTAACATAGCAGATTTGAAACAAACATCAAATAATAATAATAATAAACAAAAACTTGTTCAGAATTTTTTTTCTCGTATTACATTTATTTTTTTAAAATTGACCCATACTATTGACTTAGGACTTAGGAGTGCATTAGAGGTAAACTCTGTAACATTGGGTTTTTCTAACATCTGCAACATTATACATGATAAGAAATCAAAAGTAAAAAAGTTTAGTAAAAATTGCGTTGAACTTGCCCCGGAAATCACAAGACACTATATTTATGTTAATTTTTAATATAAGTTTACTACTTTTAATTTTTTATCTTACATAAGGTTGCACAAATAATGAGTAATTACAGGAGCTAATCTTTACGCAGATAGTGAGTAATAACTAATAACACTCATTATACATGTGCTTAAATCTGACACACCATACATATGCAGTATATCATTTTAACACGTTCAATGATTTCACATTCATCCCTATCAAAAAAATTCATTTATAATAATAATGAATTAATAATACTATACCATTTCAGGTTTGTTAAGGCATTGCTTGATTAATTCTTCCCAAAGCTCATCATCATGCTGCATGGTTACAAACTCTACAGCCTGCAAAATATTTATGACCACTTCAGACTTTACAGAAATCAACAAAGTTCTTATTCATGATTTACATGTTAGTTGAAAGTTGAAACCAAAAATCACTTCAATTTGAAAAGATAAAGTACCTCCTCTATGTCCCCCAACTTATTTATAATAATAGCCAGGGCTTGTTTCGAGTTTCCCATCCTTCCTAAGATAAAGACTTGCTCCCTCATTAGGTCTCTTTTAATGCAAATTTCGTAAGCCTGAAAAACAACTTTTGAGAATTTCATTGACAAGCATGGATCCTTGCAACTGTCAAAATATTGTCACTGGCTCATCACCTTCTCAAGCGTGTAGTGTTGACTGCTACGAAGAAAAGGTAGAAGCATCTTTGGATCGTAGTCTGCATAGAGTTCTACCTATGCACATTAGAGAAAAGAAACATTTAATTGCTAGAAAATAAATATTTAATCACATGCAGCACACAAAAGCAATTATAATTTATTGTTAGCAGTAGAGTACAGATATTGAAGAAACTAGGCACAAACAACCGGGGAAGGTCAGAGACTAGAGTAGAGAGACTCGGCAATTGGTATTCATATTAATATACTATTAAAACCAAAAGACTGAAATAAATGCAGCCAGAATATCAGAAAGAAATGCATTACAAAAATAGGACAATTGCTTGAGACTATCTTAAGATTGTAAGCACATATTTGTGACAATTGCTAAAATTACAAATTTGTAAGATCACATTGAATCAGAATAAAATTTCCTACATCAATGGCTGCATAAATTGCATGTGAAAAAATGTGTAGGTAGTGGAATTCTATTAGCGCGGTCTAAAAGTTATGACAGTTCAGCTAAGCATTTCAATGCCTGTTGAACTTTATGTTTCGAATAAAAATAGTTTTAACACTTGACATGTTAAACATATAAAACCATTCATGCGTTTTCACCTAACAGTTTTTAGGTGGCTTTGTTCTTGACATGATATCAAAGCCTCCACAAGCAAGTCATTGCAGATTTGATCCTTGCTACCCCCATTATCCTAATAACCTGATATAATGCATCAAAACCATTTGGGCCCTGGAATGAGGGGATGAGTTACATATGTAATACTATTCTTATATCTTCACATAATACGTCAAGGAGTCGGCTCTTAAAAAGACACTTAATAATTTAACACACATTTAAATACGTCAAGGACAAGAAAACATCTTGTCTTATCCAACTAGATATCTAGAGAGCCAAATGAAGCCTATATAAATTATAATATCTTCTTATATGAGATGAGGCTCCCTAACCAAAAAATAAAATCTTTTGTTCAAAAGTAATTTTCAAATGATCAAATATCTAGTTATTTGGTTAAGCATCTGATGCTATATTTCCTTTTTAATTGTTTCATGCAGCTGTCTTGAACCATTATCAAATAAAACCAAGTTTTCGCGTAACGAAGATGCTTACAATATTTTCTATAAGAAAACAACGCAGTAGTGGCTTTGATTGAAACTCCAAATGGCACACATGAGGCTTTCATCAATTGTAAACATAGATACTGCATTAAATTACACCTTAGATTCCAAAACACAGGAATCATGCAAAGGTTAAATGAAGAAACAAAACCTACCTGCATATCATGGAAGTCTTTCCCAGCATGTGGATTTACTTCAAATAATGCATGGAGGTATAAATGTAAAAGGTATCTGCGATCACACTTATCATCAGCATTTAGAAATTGCTTCACAACTTCAAGTGGACTTATTAAGTCCCTATTCTGGATTAACAGAGGAACTGCACGCTTGCAATCTAGCATCATCAGTTGGACAACCTGAACAGGCAGAAATTAAACAAATAAGAATTCAGAGATCACATAAAGAGATGGAGAAAGGTACAAACAGACTTGAACTCAAATACCACTTCAAAAAGAAAATTCAATAACTTTTCTCCTCTATAAACAAATCTGAGAATGTTCAAATCTTAATCAACCAGTTCTGCAAATCTGATATGATACTTAGTTGGTTCATCCATCTTGCCATTTGCATTCAATATATACAAGATATTTGACAAATATGGATTACCAGATCCTAACAAACTACATCAAAGCTTGTAAAGAAAACTATTCAGATGCTTAAAACAGGATGCTGACAGATATATCAAATATGAATTTGCAAGTGAGGTAACACCACAGTTATATACAAATCATGGAATTAAGTAGAATCATTTTAGCTCTACAAAGTATAATTATACCTTTTCACGAATTGAATCCTGTAGGTTATGTTTATCAATGAAATCAAATACTTCTGGCTTCATAAGCTGAAAATTTTCAACCAAACAAAAAAAAGTGAATTAACAGTCAAATCAAAAGAGACAACAGACTCTAATATAAAGCATCAATATGACATCTTATTGATAATATTGCTGCTTGAATGCAAGAAAAATTACTTAACCACTTACATCAGCATACAATGAGAAGGCTTTCTCATATTGCCCATCAATTACATATAACTCTGCTAGTGCCTGACACAGATCAAGAACATGTTAATGTAAACAGATGGTTTACTTATAGATTCAAAATGCAAATATAAATAATCACACTAACCTCCTTAAGCGAATCAGTTGAGGATGAAGTATTTAACTGAGGTTCAATGGCTGAAATAACAGGTAATCCAGAATAAATTGCAGATGGCCAGGATTTAACAGTGCACAGGAGATCCTTATGAAAAGATGGATTTGTGGCCAATGCAACAAGAGCAACCTGCAGAACCAAATGCAGCATAAAAGAGTTTTTATGCCGAGTGTGCAAGTTCATTCATTACAGATGATAGTAGGCAAAGACGTTAACTGTGACATTAAGCCAACCTCATAAGCAGTGTCTCGTAGTCTGGGGTTTCCTGTAGGCATGTAAGGAACTAAAACAGGGAGTTGACGAAGGTGTGCAAAGTGGAAAACCCATCTGTTGAAAGCAGTCCATCAAACACCTAATTATAAATCGTAACTCTAATAGATTAATAAATAACGGTATACAGTACCTCTCCCATGCTGAAGCTGATCCTCGCAGCAACTTGGGGCACAGAGAAGCTGCTTCACCATATTTTCTTTCCACTATCAGGTGATCAAGGTACTTAGATCCCACCTACAAGGATAGTGGGAAAAAGAAAATACTTCATCATGCTCAAATAGACAAAACATATTCAGCTGAGGGTAACAATACATGGATGCACATGTAATACATGTTATACAGTGTTTTTTTCCCTTTTAATATGTAGAAAAAAGTAAAAATTAAAAAGGCAATAAGGGAGAGGTTAAGGAATCCCAATTCTTGCAAATAACTAAACCTAAACACACATAATAATGACTAATTGCATAAAAATTACAATATAGAGAAAACAAGAGGAGAGAGAAAGGTCAATCATGCTTCAGTATTGATCAAATCAATTTCAAGTTTTGCCATGGATGTATGTGTGCACACACTGGATTAGTAGTTTTATATACTTCAACCACAATTCACTAACAGGATAATAGTACAGGTTTCATTTCACTTTCCTATGACTTGCATCTTTAATTGTGGAGGAACTGGACAACTACTCAAGCTGTGTCATATTAATAAATTATATACATATCAATGCATCAGTAGTTGCATCTTATCATAAATAATGACAAGATTTTTTAGAAACAAAAAGTTGAGGAGCTTTCAAATACATGCAATCAACATTAACAAGTCAGTAGCTATTGGTGTAGAAATTCTTGGTAGGAGCATTTGAATCCTATCATTTGGTGTTTTCATTGAGAGACGTGTTCTCGGGTTATCTATCGGTATTGATAGGTGAGTGGAGCCACCAAAAGAGAAAGGGCTATCATCGGGTCAATCTCAATAGAGTAAAAGCCACAATGGAGATGTAGGCCCTTAAAGGGGACGGCAATTATAGGAATCCCACATTGAGGAGCTCAATGTAGTACTTAAGTCACGAGGCTCTCCCACCTAATGGACTAGTCTTTTGGGTTGGGCTCTTCTCACGTGCTCAAGTTCTATCATGCCTCCATATGCATACATGCATATCCTTATTCCAAAATTATGTACTAAACAATTACCCTGTATTCGGTAATTTTATACATCCAATTCTAATAATAATAAAATCATTATACAATAGATTGAATTAGGATAAACATAAGAACCTCATCAAGTAGTTCGCTCCTTCCTTGACCAGATTCAACCACAGCCAAAGCCTTTTCATGCCACCCATGCTGAAGGAGCCAAGCAATATGATCTTCAGTATCCCTGGTTATTAAAACATATCAACTTCTCTCCATCTTATATACTTTCAATTATGTAGCAAAACTTATAACATAACCAGAGACACATCAAAAATTTCCATCAAAATATTTGTGCCTTTGAGTAAGAAATTTAAGATGAACAGACTCCACTTGTTTTGATTCAAATGATTTAGTCCAGTAGTCCCCTTTCCAATAAAAACTGTAAAGAATGAAGGATCTCAGACATAGATAGGAGCAGCGTGCATCTTTTGCAGGCTCCATAAGACATCATAATTTTCTCGACTATTATGAGTCATTGTAACACAGTTCCTCAGACTATCATTCTATGAAATGTGAAATGCAATAATATAGGAAATATTAGGAATAAGAATAACACAACTAACTGGACAGCAATGATACCCAAAATCAAGCCACTGTCTTAGTAGGCTCCTCCATGCTTAGCAGTAAGTTGGCAAGTCAAGGGCACATCATGTCTCAGAATTTACAAACAAACAAAAGACAATATCTAGTATGGTTGCTGTATAGGATGAGATTTAAGACAACTATTTTCATTAGAGATATCATTCAACTTTCTTAATGAATCCCCCCTCCCAAGGACACACAAAAAATAAATGAATAAATAAAAGAAGAAAAATAAAATCAATTATTTAAACTACATATATCGTCCTTTAGTACAAAACATACAAAGCAGAACACCATCATTCAGAACATGTTTATCATAATATCATCCTCCTTCCCCTTTAGATGGTGATAACTCAACAATCATAGATAAATGCAAAAAATAAACATGAACAGGACATTAACATGAAGAAATTGAAATCAACCTTGGCTTTGCAATAACTACATCCTTTGGAGATACAATATAGTAAAGTGGTTCATCACCTGCAGCCCACTGACCACCAGCATAACTGCTACCTACATTTAAATGAAAAATAATTATGCAGGGACATTCAATAGATAGAACATAGATGTCAGTCAACCATATATTACTGAAGTGTATATTAGGAAGGAGCTCAGAGGATACAGGTCTCTCAGGAGGGAATGATTAATTTCACAGATTTCAAGAGACATAATCAAGGGAGCTTAAGACTTAAGATCCCAGAGAGGGAATGGTAAATGTAATGGATATATAGAAAAAAAGAGACAAGTGGGTGAGGGAAAAAGTGTAGGAAGTGAGGAAGTATATGGGATCTCTTGAATACCATGTGTAACTATTTTTTGTTTCAATTTTCTGCCTTCCACTGTAAATCCATCACACAGGTACCAATATCACAGTAATATCAGTAACACCGGAAGAAAATACAAATGTTCAAAATAGCTGATAGCTGAGTCTGTTTTAATATTCCAGTTTCTATCAATATATTACAAACATCACAAAGCAAATGTTAACCTGAAAAGGGAGCATGAGCAAGAGAATAGTCATTTGCCTTGTAATGCTCAAAACCATGTACTGGCAGAGCATCTGTAGATAGTTCATCATTGTTCCATGTTACTATTCTTACTTCTGGTCGTTGTGCATTGCCCTGTTCAAAATTATTTTATTCACTTCAGAACAAAGCCAAATTTCTATATTTGACAAAAAGGACTAGATAAATACTACTACCACAATTCTCTTTCCTTTTATAATACACAAGAAATATTTTATTTTTGGCAGATACAATAAGAATTTCATTGCTTCCATACGTGATTTTTTTGCTACCAAACCTAAATGCAATTAACATTATGCAGCTAGTGTTAATTATTCTCTAGAGTCCACACAACTGATGCTAACTAGGAATAGAACAAAAAAAATAAAAATGAAATATAACTAAAATGAGACATAACTCATTAACCCATGTTTGGTATAGTTTTTTTCAGGGGACTGATCCTTTATTATCTTTCAATAGCTCTCTTAGGGAACAGGAAAAAATATGATTTTCACCCCAAAATAAGTTGAACTAAACAAACAGTGAATATGTGCATGTGTGTAATATGAAAATGAATCATTTGTGGGAAGCGGCATTATAGTGATGTGGTACTGTTGGTTAACTATAGAGCTAGTTCATTGTATGATCCTTCACAAAAAAAGTAGTAATACTAATAAATAAATAAATTTTGCAATATGTCCAGCTATTATATACCAGGAAGCATAGATATCAATTGCACGCAAGCTATTGCAGTATCATGTTGTACAGCCGTTCTGCCATAGGGGTGGTTGTTGCATCTCACCTCAATGGAGTGGCACGACTCCCGAGTTCCAAATCATGGCAGTTTGAGGCAAGACGCACCAGGACGAAGAGTTCCCCATCTAGTCCCTCATATGGCATCATTATGGCCATTTTTAAGGGGATTTTGGGATTTTCATGTCACACATGCAAAGCTGTAAATCCACTTTTGAGGCAGAAGTCTGAAAATGAGGTTGCAAAAGTATTGTACTCTATGCGTATAGGTTACAGTGATAATAAAAGTTGTGGGTGCAATGAATTGAGCGGCTGGGAGGTAGGAAAGTACTCTTTCTATTTCACCCAATCCTCCTCCACAAATACAGCTTTCCTCCAGCATGTTTTGCATCCCAGTAGGACCAAGCTATTGAGTGCAAAGAGAGAAAGATACATAGAGAGAAATTAGTGTTCTCCTATGAGTTTCTCCAAGTGAGTGTATTCTACTATTTTTAACAAAGTGTTATTGTTCTCTACTGGTAAATTAGAGAGAAATTGAAATATTTATCTGGTCTTTCCCATTGTTTCCCTTATCCACCTAAAAAAATTGTCAGTTCCCATATTTCCCATCTCTATTTTAACAGAGTGATACTGTTCTGTGACTTTGGTACCTAACATACCCCTAGGAGTCCTTCCTTTAGGGTGTGTGACTCTCCCCTGGGGGCTTCATTCATGCCCACCGTTTCTCCTCTGACGCTAAGGTTTCTTTTTCCGGCAAGGTTGCTTTTGGGCCACCCAAGGCGTTTCTGACTAGTTCTGGGCCTGAAACACCCCCTCCAACGACTTTTCCGACATCCATCTTCTTCACCCATATATCTCCTACGACTTTCTGGACCACAAGTTGTTCTGTTTTGAACACTGCACAGCAATATTTCTTTCTTCTCTTCTCCGTTTCATGTGTGTTTATGACTTGAGTACTCAAGTGTTATGCTATGTGATGTTTTCTTCATTAATTATGAGATGTTTTAATTTTAGGTCTTTTAAACAAAATCGGCATATATGTGTGTAGAAAGTGTAGAAATTTTTTTATTAGGTTGAAGGAAATAGCAATCATCCTGCTATCCTCGATCACGTTTTTTAGAGCGGCACACCTGACAACTATGTCAGGAAGTGACTACCTTAAATTAATTGGCCAAGTAAAAAGACAGAAGAATGATTCAAGAGAAAACCTGTTGTGGCTTATAAGGAAGGGAGAAGGGAGAAAAGAGTCTACAAAATAATACTACCTCCAATTCTAAATATAAGCAAAAGTAACTAATTTCGCACATATTAAGAATAGTAGTTAGAAGTAGTTTTTTGTATTAATGTTATTAAATATTTGATGTGGTGTCTTAACATACCCCTAATATCATTTATTACACAAAGCATTAATGATCTTAGAAATATATACAAGGAGGACATATTTTGGTAGACAAACATTTAATGACATTGAAAATGCATAATTTTGTTTATATTATTGAACCAAAAAATTCCTCTAAAATAAAAATAGTAGTTGCCACGAGAAATTAAAGAATTTCATTTCATCAGGCAGTTTGGAAAGATGAAATACCTGCCGTGAAGGAGCAGTGCTACTAAAATCCTTATCTCCATCTTCTTCTCCAGGAATATATGCTAGAACAACCAAAGAATCACCAAACGGAGCAAGTCCTGAAATGAAATAGCTGGTTTGGAAAGATGCCACAATATCCACCTGGGCCATACCAGACAAAGGAACTTGCCTGTATGTCCCATTGGCTGCTTTATGGTTATTTGTCCTGATTGAAGCAATTTTCACAGATGTTCCCCAGCCAATAACCAAGAGTGAGTCATCCTATAAGCAATGGAAGGAAATTAAGTCAGCAGTTTTAATCAAGAAATGGAAAAACAAAAAAATAGTGCTATAGCCGCTGCTCAAAGCCTAAAAGTTATAGAACAAGCTTTTCAATTACATTAGCAGACACTGCTTCACAGAATGACATAACTCAAGTCAACAGAAAACTTATGTAGATATTTAAAATTTTAGCTAACCTGCCAAACCAGGTGAGGAAGCAAAAGCTCAGGGCGTGGGCTCCCTCGTGGTTTTTCAATAAATGTTATACGCTGGTCAGAAGCAGTATCATAAACCTTCACTCCTGCATCGTTGGCCCAAGCAACAAGACTTGATCTCCACTTCACAGCATGTATTGAACCTTCACCAGAGTGCAAAACCTTGTTTTTCGGAGGGAGGACAGGGTAATTTCATAGTTAACAAACCAAAACTACTACTGAAAATATACTGTGCTAATAATTATAGTAACCTCACAAACCTGGTCACGGTAGCCCAACCATTTCTTTGAATTCAAATACAAATGACCTGCTAAACCACCAGCAACAAATCTCCTAGACATTTTCCTTGCATAATCAGGGTCCAACGCAACAGCCTTCATTGGGCGATGGTACTCAAACTTCAGTCTCTCATCAGAGAAAAGGCTGTTTATCACAACTGATCCATCATCCGAACAACTTCCAATATATTCACCTTCTACGTCAAAGCTAAGGTCATTGACCGCGGCAGCATGTGCAGAAAACTCCTTAACCTATAACAAGGTTACTCAATTAGAAACAGATTTCTGAAACAACACAAGCACGCAAACGCTAAACTATTGACATCACACCAGACAATCTTTTTATTATTAATAACCCAGAGTTAATTATAAATTTGTTAGTAGAGGAAATCGAAACTACCACTTTCTCCCTCTTTTCCAATTCCTTCAATACTGGGCCACCTTATCACCTCTTTTTGGATTCCTTTACCACTGGACCATCTTATTACTCCCCGCACGAAATCTCAAGTAGAGAGTCAAAATAAACCAAACAAAATCCATAATTCCTAACTTATACAATTCAAGAGAAAATCAACGAATACAAGTTCTCAATCACACGAATTATTTCCTTCCTCGAACTCCGATCCAGCCAGCTACAATTCGTGCAACAACAACAACAACTCGAATTCGGAGAGATTAAGGTATTTTCCGCGACGAAATCATAAAGCGAACAAATTTCGAAGTTAGCTTACCTGATTTCCGAGAAAATCGAGGATGTGAACGGTGCCGCCGTGAGTGCCGAGGGCGATCATCCGCTCGGCAACCGCGATACACGACGCCGCATCAGTTGAGAGTAGCGACGGTATGCTGCCTCCCATTCTCTGGTACTTGAGTCTCGGTTCCTCTTCGTCTTCCTCATCTTCCAACTCTTCTTCTTCGTCTTCTTCTTCTTCGTCCTCCTCTTCTCTCTCATCGTCTCCTTCGACGCCGTTCTCTGATGGAATCGGAGCCATTCGGATTGACATCGCGAGCGGCCTCGTTGCGAGAAGATTGAATTATTGTTGTTCGCGGAATGAAAAAAAAAAATGCAAGGGGGAAACAGATCTGTTGCTGCTGAGAAAATCCCTCTCCCTTTTTTTTCCCTTCTCTGCTTTCGTTTTTTAAAAATTATAAAAAAAATTCTAGTGTATTTTCTCTAGAAAGGGGAAAGGTGTCAAACGGTCCCTTGACGAAGTATATAATGGAGTACACGACAAAAAAACGAGGAGGTGTTAGATGCTGATTCAGTAAGAACAGACCTGCGTATGGTGGGGGGCTTAACTGTTTTTAGCACTTTTGCTGCCTTCTTGCATGTGTTTCCCTTGCAATTTTTTTTACCTTGGCGGTTTATTAAAATTTAAAATTAAGTGATTAAAAATATTATTTATATATAAGTGATTTTTATAAAAAGGAATTATTAAAATAATTTTTTCTACTGTAAAAAGTATTTTTTAAAAAAATAAGTTGATTTCTTTAATTTTCCAACAGTTTATTTAAAGTAGTTTCTTCAAATAAATTGTATATAGTTTTTTCAGCTTATGTTTTTAAATAAAATTTAAATAAACATCTAAAAATTTACACAAAGTAATTTTTTAGTTAAAAATCATTTTTTATTTAAATAAGTTTTAACAAACTTATTCAATATTTATTTATTTGTAATATAATTAAAAGACTAACATACATTTTCAACCCTTTTAAAGTTTAGGGTTTAGAAAAAAATATCTTTTAAAAAATATCACTTTTAGCCTTTATAAAATTTAGGATTGACAAAAAAATGAGACTCTATTAAAATTTGCTATTAACTATTGAGGTGATTAACGCCTATGTCACCTCAGCAGTGACACATGTCATACTATAGATGTAGTTGTTCACTAGCGTGGCTAAAACTAATTAAATAGTGTATTTTATAATTAATTTAGTCATTAATTTACTTAATTTAATAATTAAACTAATTAGATCACTTTCCAATTTAATATGATGGCCAAAACACACGTGTTCAAGTCAGTTAGTCCAAAATTGTCTTATCCCACTCTCATGTTTCCCTCTTCATTTTCACTCTTGTTCAACTTCTAAAATCTCTAACATCACGTGCGCTAGACAAAAGATCGTTTTGTGCAAGGTCGTGTGGCGCATCATCAACCATGGGAGAGTGCTTTAAGTGATCAGGTACATTTAACCAAGAGAGAATGTTACAGTAGTTGACGATTCCGTTACAGAGGCAGGAAATGTTTTGGTCTAAGAAGGTATGGCCCAAGAATCATGGGCTCAAGAAGGTATTGTAACATCCCTAATATTTTAGAAAAGTTTTAATTAACGGAAAATATTAATAATTACCCAATTGAATTTATTGAGATTTTTGGGAATTATTATTATTAAAGATGTAATTGCAAATAATTAAATGTTGTGGAAATAAATAAAATTTAGTTGATTAATTAATTATAAAAGATTAAATGAGGGTGAATAGAAGAAGATAAATTTGAAGTTACCTTGGGGTAAAAGGTGAAGGGTGAAAGGTAAAGGTAAAAGTTTTAATTAAAACTTTTAAAGGAAAAAGTAATTGAAATAGGAAATGACCAAACTGCCCTTGAGTATTAAAAACCTTAATTTCCTCTCCTTCTTCCTCATTTCACGCACGCAACCTTCTTCTCCTTCTCCCCAAGATTGGCCGTGACTTGCATGCCTTGGAGGAAGGTTGATTTCGCACCGAAATTTCGAGATAACTACGTTTTTGTGACCGTGGCTTCGAGGTGAGTCCCATGGGCCTTTTAAATTAAGTTTTCGTAGCTCTTTCGTTTTCTCCGTTAAACCAAATGGTCGTGCATGGAGGACTAAGCTTTGGTTTCCTACTCCTCTAGTGTGTAGAAGCTTGAAAAATGGCTTTTTAGAGTAACGAGAACGGTTTAACATTGATGGGTTTTGCGTTTCGACCTCCGTAGGTGACGAAACAGACGTCGGAGGATCGAACGGTGAAGTGGGTGTTGATTCCGGACGTGGAACGTTGGGCATAGCGTCGAGGGAACGCCAATCTCATCAAGAACGAGTCGTCGGAGCTCGAAACCAAGGTAAGGGGGTGTTCGGGTTATAATTAATTAGAATAGGTAAATGTAATTGAATTGAGCAAGTGAATTAAATGCGGAACTAACGAGAACTTACAAGAAAATGATAATTGTATGTGTATGAATGTAAATTGTGTATGATTTGTGATGATTATGAGTACAATGTGGATTGAATAGTGATAAGTTGATGAGTATGGTGGCATTGTGGTGATGGGCTTGACAAGTAGGTCGCCCAATTGATGAGTATGTGTTTTGTTGTTGGCCACTTGCAGTATGATATGAGAAATATGAATTTACATGCGTAATTATGTGGTGTAGGACGGCCGACGGTATGTACAGCCCCTCGTTTCTGGCTCCCGTGGTGTTTATGCCCAGTTGAGCTACCCAGTGGTCAAGTAGGACCCAGTGGTTGAGGTGGAGAGTCAAGTAGGACTCGGTGGACCAAGCAAGGTTCACGGGGTGTCAAGTAGGACCCCCAGCTGAAGGCCGATCCTTTTAGTATCCGGATACTAGGCGTCGATTAATATGAGAGTCAGTTGTGTTATTTGATGCATTGTTAATATTGTAGAATGATATGAATGTGTTTCGTGATAATTATTGATTGTGATTGACAAATTGTGGATCAAGAGATTGGAATTAAATTTGATTGGTAAGTGAAAATTTAGGACAAGAGGTAAGATAAATGGCAGAAACTACAACTAGTGAATATGTATCTTGTTATTGAATTTCCATTCCATATTAATTATGATACCAAACACTCACCCTTGCTGTTGTTTCTTTAATTTTAGTAACCAATGACAGGGAAGAGGTTGAAGCCCCAGAGACGCGCCAAGCGGAGAGTTGATGCCAAGGAGTGCAGAGAATTATGAATTGAAGGATGTGTGTGTGTGGTGCTTTATATGTGTTATGTTGATATATGTCTTCCATGTGTGTTAGACTAATTCATGTGTGATTAATGTAGTTATGAAGGTTTGTAATAAGTATTAGATAGAGATTGTATGTTGGTGATGGAAAAGAGAATTCATTATAAGCTTCATAAATTAGACATAAATGTTTATGGGCAGGTCTTGATTGTTTGATGGAGAATGGATGTAGGGAGTGTGAATTAAAGCTCCTTAGGTGGTGTGTTTTAAGCTTTTGGATAGTTGTCTTATGCATGAGCTAGGAACTAGCATGGTCAAATGATGACTTATTTGGTTTTGATGTAGTGGAAGGAATGCAATAGCTTAGATATGTTAATTGTGGTTTGTGAAGATTGGAATGGGTCCATTTTGCCACAAGTGGACTCATTGACTACCACAAAATGCCTTAAAATAAGATAAACACATTTATACGCATAAATCACTCATTTTTAGGAATTTTTGAGTGCGGCCAGTTGCCACACGTCACAATTGATGTGTTTTAGCTTGTGTTAAAATTTGGTGGCATTCCGATATCGTTTACATGGGTTTTGGTAGTGAAGAAGTTCATTTCAAGTGTAAAATCTGCATAATTTCTGCATAATTGCTGTCTTGAATCGATTCATAATGGTCATGAATCGATTCAAGGGTCCCTGGACGTGTTTGAATCGATTTACATGAGTTTTGAATCGATTCAAGGCTTCCTGGAAGTGCCTGAATCGATTCATACGAGTTTGAATCGATTCGAGGCCCTCTGTTTGTCAAATTTTGAGATTTTAGTATGCTTGAATCGATTCACACGAACCTGAATCGATTCAGAGCCCTGTTATGGCTACTGTCATGCTGTTTTTTCCAACTGCTCTGTTTTTCTTACTGTTTTTGGCCCGTTTGAGCATCTTAATGACATTTTTAGCCTCCGACCTCTTCATGAAAGTTGTAGATAATTATGTTACGGAGGTATGAAAATTGGTTTTACTTCAATTGGACTTTTCTAACTCTTATGAGGCGTAAAAGACCGGACCCATTACATGGTAAAACTTAAGTTTAAGAGGGTTTTGAACCCAACTTTTTATAATTTTCAAATTGGAACGAATAGGTGATATTTTGAAGATAATTATAATTTTCAAAATGAATTTTTCTTATGATTTAAGGTTGAATTGTGTCATGAGCTTATTACTACCCCAATTTGATAATATAATTAAGTGTTTTTAAATCCATATTTCGAATTCGGCTTTAATCGCGAAAAAAAAAATTTTCTTGAAATTTTGGGTTTGTTTTTTTATTTAAGTTAGGATCTCACAGGTGGTATCAGAGCGGTTCTTTCTAGAGCCTGGTAAATGGGCAGTGTTAGAGCATTGTTTGAGTCCCATGTCGGACTATTTTTGCATAATATTGTAATTGTTTATGTGATAATTGAGTTGTACAGGTCCACTTGGCATCATTTCCCTTGGCACTCTGGTGGCATTATGTTATGTATATGTACGAGGTAAATGCTCTATCCCTGATAGATCATTGGTTACTAATGGTGATGTGTTTGGTTATTGTAGAACTACTTTATGGCTGAAGGAGCTAGTTCAGGAGGAGGAGATGAATTCTTCTCAAAATTTTCCCAACTGTTGAGTAGGACTGAATCTGGTCCCACTCTTGATAAATTCCTGAAGAGGAATCCACCTGTTTATAGAGGAGGCCATGATTATGATGGGGCTCATGTCTGGATACGAGAAATTGAGCAAACATTTGAATACTTTGAATGCTCTGAAGAACAGAAAGTACAATTTGCTACTTATCAATTGAAAGATGAGGCTCGTGTGTGGTGGTCAAGGACTAAGATTCAGATGAATGCTGCGAGTGAACCATTAGTGTGGATGAATTTCAAGCAAAGATTTCTTGCTAAATACTTTCCTGATAATTATAAAATCCGCAAGGAAATGGAATTCCTAAAACTTGAGCAGGGCAGAATGTCAGTGGCAGAATACACATCGCAGTTTGATGAACTATGTGATTTCTATCATCCTTTTTCTCTTGAAGGAACTGAAGGTAGTAAGTGTGCAAAGTATGAATCTGGACTAAGAATTGAACTCCGAAGTGTCATTGTTCCTATGGAGATCCGTGACTACCCTACTCTGGTAAATAAGGCCAGACTTGCGGAGGAGGTGCAGTTACAGAGGACGTCCCATACAAGGGACAAGAGACCGTTGAAGGCTAAAGGATTCAGTTTTAAAAAGATGGGTCAGTTTTTCCGTGGAGGCAAGTCTTCCACTACATCTTCTTCTTCGGGCCGTAGTTCTGCAGGTCGTTCTGGTGGTCATTCTGGTAGCCGTGCCTGTTATAATTGTGGCCGGGAGGGTCATATTGAAAAACATTGTCCGGCCAGCCAAATTGTTTGCTTCCAATGTGGACAACCAGGGCATCTTAGGCCAGATTGTCCACAGAGGCAGCAACAAGATGAACATAGCAGTCGAGCTAATACTTCTGTGGCCCGTGGTGGTAATTTTCAAAGAGGAGGTAGGAATAACAGTGGTCGTGGAGGTCAACGCCTGAGGAGGACTGATGCCCAATCTAGCGGTGCTCAAAATGTTATGACTGGACGAGTGTTCGCTTTTGATGCTTCAGAGGTTGTAAGAACTGATAATTTGGTGCAGGGTAAGTGCATTATTCATGACTGTCTGGTAAATGTAATTTATGATTCAGGTGCAACACATTCTTTTATTTCTGAAAGTTGTGTGAGGCGGTTTGGGTTACCAGTGGTGTTAATGGAGAATGCCCTTAATGTCTCCACCCCTACTGGTTCTACATTCCGTGCCACCACCATGTGTGGAGGATTACCAATGCAAATTGAAGACCGTTCCTTTTGGGTAAATTTAATATGCATGCCGTTGAAAGATTTAGATGTTATCCTGGGTCTTGACTGGTTGTCTGCAAACCATGTTATGGTGGATTGTTACCGTAAGACTATAGTATTTTCTCAGGAATTGGACACTAAGAGTGTGGTAAGTAATGTCTCCACAGCTTATGCTATTCTATTTACTTCAGAAGGACGGTATAATCTTAATCCCAATGATATTCCCGTAGTGTGTGATTTTCCTGATGTATTTCCGGGAGAAATTTCGGGGTTACCTCCCAATCGGGAGATTGACTTTGCCATTGACTTAATTCCCGGGGCCGAGCCTGTGTCCCGTGCACCATATAGAATGTCTTCGGTGGAATTGACTGAAGTGAAGAAGCAAGTGAATGAGCTGTTAGAAAAGGGGTTTATCCGACCGAGTGCTTCACCATGGGGAGCTCCGGTATTATTGGTGAAAAAGAAGGATGGCAGTATGCGAATGTGTATCGATTATCGGCAGCTGAATAAGTTGACAATTAAAAACAAATACCCTTTACCACGAATCGATGATCTGTTGGATCAGTTGAGGGGCGCTGAGGTATTTTCCAAGATTGACTTGAGGTCCGGATATCATCAAATAAGAGTGAAATCGGAAGATATTCCCAAGACGGCATTCCGGACTCGATATGGACACTTTGAGTATGTTGTAATGCCCTTTGGAGTGACGAATGCTCCTGCTATCTTCATGGACTACATGAATAGGATCTTCCAACCTTACTTAGATCAATTTGTGGTAGTATTCATCGATGATATATTGGTGTATTCAAAGTCCATTGAGGAACATGCACAACATCTTCGAATTGTTTTACAGATATTGCGGGAGAAAGGGTTGTATGCCAAGCTGTCTAAATGTGATTTCTGGGAAGGAAGTGTGCAATTCTTGGGCCATGTAATTTCCAGGGATGGAGTATCTGTTGATCCATCCAAGATTGAAGCAGTTATGGGCTGGGAGAGACCTAAATCAGTGACAGAGATTAGGAGTTTCCTGGGATTGGCTGGTTACTATCGTCGCTTTATTGAAGGGTTTTCTCGTATTGCTCTTCCTTTAACTCAATTGACAAGAAAGGATAACCCATTTGTATGGTCAGATAAGTGTGAATTGAGTTTTCAAACTCTGAAGCGGTGTTTAACTACTGCACCTGTGCTTGCACTACCAGATGTGACAAAAGAATTTGTGGTATATTGTGACGCATCTAAGTTTGGTTTAGGATGTGTATTGATGCAGGACGACAGAGTGATTGCCTATGCTTCAAGGCAATTGAGACCCCATGAGCAGAATTACCCTACTCACGACTTAGAGCTTGCAGCAGTGGTGTTTGCATTAAAAATCTGGCGTCATTATTTATATGGTTCTCGTTTTGTAGTATTCAGTGACCACAAAAGCTTGAAATACTTGTTCGATCAGAAAGAGTTAAACATGAGACAAAGGAGATGGGTAGAATACCTAAAAGATTATGATTTTGATTTGAAGTACCATCCTGGAAAAGCAAATGTTGTGGCAGATGCTTTAAGTAGAAAAGTATTACATGCAGCCTTCTTGATGGGCAAAGAGCAAGAATTGTTAGAAGACTTTCGCGATATGAACCTTGGGGTTGCTGTGCAAGCTCCGAATCAAATGATGATTGGGATGCTGAAGATCTCTAATGAATTCTTAGAATCTTTAGCTGTAGCTCAGGAGAAAGATGAAGAGTTACTAGAATTGCTCGATACCCAGGCAAGAGGAAAAGATATGGAGCTGATCAAAGGTACTGATGGAATTTGGAGATTCAGAAACCGAGTTGTAGTGCCTACAAAAGGTGACTTTAGGCAGGCTGTGTTAGCTGAAGCCCATAAAAGTTCTTTTAGCATTCATCCTAGTGTTACAAAAATGTACCATGATTTGAAGAGAGAGTTCTGGTGGCCAGGCATGAAACAAGCAATCATAGAGTATGTAAGATCATGTGTGGTATGTCAGAAGTGTAAGGTCGAACACCAGAGACCCCCAGGTCTACTTCAACCCCCGGAGATTCCAATGTGGAAATGGGAAGGCATTACTATGGATTTCGTATCCGGGTTACCCTATACCTGTTCTGGTTGTAATGCAATATGGGTGATTGTGGATAGGCTAACAAAGAGTGCTCACTTCTTAGCTATGAATATGAAATGGTCATTGGACCGGTTGGCTAGATTATACATTGCAGAAATTGTAAGATTACATGGTGTACCTGCGAGTATTATTTCAGATCGTGATCCTCGGTTTACTTCCAGATTCTGGGGAAGTTTACAACAGGAATTGGGTACTGAACTGAGGTTGAGTTCTGCTTATCATCCCCAGACTGATGGCCAATCTGAGCGTACAATCCAGACCTTGGAAGACATGCTTAGAGCTTGTGTACTGGAGCAAGGTGGTTCATGGGAGAAATACCTACCATTAGTAGAATTTGCTTATAATAATAGTTACCATAGTAGCATTGGAATGGCTCCTTATGAAGCTTTATACGGAAGACGGTGTCGTACGCCTTTATGCTGGAATGAAGATAGAGATGCAATCCATTTGGGGCCTGAGTTAATTCAGGAAATGAATGATCAGGTGATAATGATTCGTAAAAAGATGAAAATTGCACAAGACCGTCAGAAGAGTTACTATGACAATCGTCATAGGCCACTTGAGTTTCAAGTGGGAGATTGGGTGTTCCTAAAGGTTTCACCTACCAAAGGTGTAGGCCGGGTACTGAAGAGCCATAAGCTTAACCCGCGGTACATTGGGCCATATCAGATTCTGGAGAGAATTGGTGATGTTGCTTACCGATTAGATCTTCCTCAATCGTTAACTAATATTCACAATGTATTTCATGTGTCACAACTTCGAGCGTACATTCCTTGTGACTCCATGATTGTACCTGAAGATTCTATTGAGCTGAAAGAAGATTTGACGGTAAAGGTGGCACCTATTGGTATTGAAGGATATCAAGCTAAACGATTGAGAAACAAAGAAGTATCATTGGTGAAAGTGAAGTGGTGGAATATAAATGGAGTAACTTATATGTGGGAGTTGGAGGCGAACATGAGACAATTGTACCCCGATCTTTTCAGATAAGGTATGTTGATTTCGGGGACGAAATCCCTTTTTAGGGGGGGTGGATGTAACATCCCTAATATTTTAGAAAAGTTTTAATTGACGGAAAATATTAATAATTACCCAATTGAATTTATTGAGATTTTTGGGAATTATTATTATTAAAGATGTAATTGCAAATAATTAAATGTTGTGGAAATAAATAAAATTTAGTTGATTAATTAATTATAAAAGATTAAATGAGGGTGAATAGAAGAAGATAAATTTGAAGTTACCTTGGGGTAAAAGGTGAAGGGTGAAAGGTAAAGGTAAAAGTTTTAATTAAAACTTTTAAAGGAAAAAGTAATTGAAATAGGAAATGACCAAACTGCCCTTGAGTATTAAAAACCTTAATTTCCTCTCCTTCTTCCTCATTTCACGCACGCAACCTTCTTCTCCTTCTCCCCAAGATTGGCCGTGACTTGCATGCCTTGGAGGAAGGTTGATTTCACACCGAAACTTCGAGATAACTACGTTTTTGTGACCGTGGCTTCGAGGTGAGTCCCATGGGCCTTTTAAATTAAGTTTTCGTAGCTCTTTCGTTTTCTCCGTTAAACCAAATGGTCGTGCATGGAGGACTAAGCTTTGGTTTCCTACTCCTCTAGTGTGTAGAAGCTTGAAAAATGGCTTTTTAGAGTAACGAGAACGGTTTAACATTGATGGGTTTTGCGTTTCGACCTCCGTAGGTGACGAAACAGACGTCGGAGGATCGAACGGTGAAGTGGGTGTTGATTCCGGACGTGGAACGTTGGGCATAGCGTCGAGGGAACGCCAATCTCATCAAGAACGAGTCGTCGGAGCTCGAAACCAAGGTAAGGGGGTGTTCGGGTTATAATTAATTAGAATAGGTAAATGTAATTGAATTGAGCAAGTGAATTAAATGCGGAACTAACGAGAACTTACAAGAAAATGATAATTGTATGTGTATGAATGTAAATTGTGTATGATTTGTGATGATTATGAGTACAATGTGGATTGAATAGTGATAAGTTGATGAGTATGGTGGCATTGTGGTGATGGGCTTGACAAGTAGGTCGCCCAATTGATGAGTATGTGTTTTGTTGTTGGCCACTTGCAGTATGATATGAGAAATATGAATTTACATGCGTAATTATGTGGTGTAAGACGGCCGACGGTATGTACAGCCCCTCGTTTCTGGCTCCCGTGGTGTTTATGCCCAGTTGAGCTACCCAGTGGTCAAGTAGGACCCAGTGGTTGAGGTGGAAAGTCAAGTAGGACTCGGTGGACCAAGCAGGGTTCACGGGGTGTCAAGTAGGACCCCCAGCTGAAGGCCGATCCTTTTAGTATCCGGATACTAGGCGTCGATTAATATGAGAGTCAGTTGTGTTATTTGATGCATTGTTAATATTGTAGAATGATATGAATGTGTTTCGTGATAATTATTGATTGTGATTGACAAATTGTGGATCAAGAGATTGGAATTAAATTTGATTGGTAAGTGGAAATTTAGGACAAGAGGTAAGATAAATGGCAGAAACTACAACTAGTGAATATGTATCTTGTTATTGAATTTCCATTCCATATTAATTATGATACCAAACACTCACCCTTGCTGTTGTTTCTTTAATTTTAGTAACCAATGACAGGGAAGAGGTTGAAGCCCCAGAGACGCGCCAAGCGGAGAGTTGATGCCAAGGAGTGCAGAGAATTATGAATTGAAGGATGTGTGTGTGTGGTGCTTTATATGTGTTATGTTGATATATGCCTTCCATGTGTGTTAGACTAATTCATGTGTGATTAATGTAGTTATGAAGGTTTGTAATAAGTATTAGATAGAGATTGTATGTTGGTGATGGAAAAGAGAATTCATTATAAGCTTCATAAATTAGACATAAATGTTTATGGGCAGGTCTTGATTGTTTGATGGAGAATGGATGTAGGGAGTGTGAATTAAAGCTCCTTAGGTGGTGTGTTTTAAGCTTTTGGATAGTTGTCTTATGCATGAGCTAGGAACTAGCATGGTCAAATGATGACTTATTTGGTTTTGATGTAGTGGAAGGAATGCAATAGCTTAGATATGTTAATTGTGGTTTGTGAAGATTGGAATGGGTCCATTTTGCCACAAGTGGACTCATTGACTACCACAAAATGCCTTAAAATGAGATAAACACATTTATACGCATAAATCACTCATTTTTAGGAATTTTTGAGTGCGGCCAGTTGCCACACGTCACAATTGATGTGTTTTAGCTTGTGTTAAAATTTGGTGGCATTCCGATATCGTTTACATGGGTTTTGGTAGTGAAGAAGTTCATTTCAAGTGTAAAATCTGCATAATTTCTGCATAATTGCTGTCTTGAATCGATTCATAATGGTCATGAATCGATTCAAGGGTCCCTGGACGTGTTTGAATCGATTTACATGAGTTTTGAATCGATTCAAGGCTTCCTGGAAGTGCCTGAATCGATTCATACGAGTTTGAATCGATTCGAGGCCCTCTGTTTGTCAAATTTTGAGATTTTAGTATGCTTGAATCGATTCACACGAACCTGAATCGATTCAGAGCCCTGTTATGGCTACTGTCGTGCTGTTTTTTCCAACTGCTCTGTTTTTCTTACTGTTTTTGGCCCGTTTGAGCATCTTAATGACATTTTTAGCCTCCGACCTCTTCATGAAAGTTGTAGATAATTATGTTACGGAGGTATGAAAATTGGTTTTACTTCAATTGGACTTTTCTAACTCTTATGAGGCGTAAAAGACCGGACCCATTACATGGTAAAACTTAAGTTTAAGAGGGTTTTGAACCCAACTTTTTATAATTTTCAAATTAGAACGAATAGGTGATATTTTGAAGATAATTATAATTTTCAAAATGAATTTTTCTTATGATTTAAGGTTGAATTGTGTCATGAGCTTATTACTACCCCAATTTGATAATATAATTAAGTGTTTTTAAATCCATATTTCGAATTCGGCTTTAATCGCGAAAAAAAAAAATTTCTTGAAATTTTGGGTTTGTTTTTTTATTTAAGTTAGGATCTCACAGGTATGAACCAAGGAGGTTTGCGGCAAGAGATAAGGGACCAAGAAGGTATGACCCAAGAATCATAACCCATCTAAAGTGGAGAAACAAAATTTAGGCCTACTCATAAGCCATACATGAGTCCTAAAAAGTTGTAACAAGGGAAAAAATTACAAGAGTCAGCTATAGAGGTCAAGAGTTTTGCCAGGTAAGGATAGTAATAAGGTTCCTAATGTGGATAATGTATTTGAAGGTGTAGGGACCATGTTTCCTAAACATCTTCAATGTAGTTTGAACATTGAGTTTTCTGAGATTCTTGAGGTAAGTGAAGTGCCTGGTGCTGATTCAAATCCTATGTTAGAACTAAATATGTTTTATAAAAGATTCCAGAGAATCTAAAAATTATTTTAGAGACCCCAGTATTTGTTTATAACACAAATCAAGGCCTTTAATTAAATAAAGTCTGTTTAAGTGTTATTTAACCCTTTTACTTAAGTGTTTCAGAATGTAAAGTCTTTGGTGCAAGAGCTACAATTAAAATGAGGAGTCCATCATTTTACAAGCATTCAAAGTCTACATTGGACCAATTCAAAATATTTCAAGTCCGTCCCAACCCTATGTCTGTGTTGAAGACAACGTTCAAAAGGAATTTCTCTAAGTATGTCTGTCCCAGACTTGAGTCTACTAAGTCATGTTCTTCAAACGAATCATCCTCAAGACCCAACATTTATCTCTGATGGGACTTTCTCTCTATAAGATTTGAGGCACCCTGTTTTTGTGCAATTATCGTCTATCCTCAAACCAAATGTTGTCTTTATCTCTTATCTCGTGTTTCTATGTTCAAACAACTACCTCTTCTTCAATGGAACAGTAACAACTATTTGCAAGAGCCTTTAAAAGGAAGAGACTTCAGACCAGTAAAGATAGAAGACTTGAACAACGAAACCCAAAATAAAAACTCAATCTAAAATTTTATTTACATTACTGTTTGCAGTCTTAGCCTTTGTTTTTCAATTTTAACTTAGTGTGTACATTTGCTTCACTTCAAAATTCTTGTACACTGTATCACAAAAGCAATTTTTCTTTCATCTCTAGTTCAAGTATGGTTGTATTAACCGGTCTTAGTTTCTTATAGGAAAAATTTTTGGCCTAAAGAGGCTTTTAAAAGAATACTTAGGACCGAGCCAAAAGTAGCTTGTGAAATAATACCGGGATTAAGCTAGAAGTGGCTGGAGTCTAGAATACTTGAGGTACAACAATGTTGTTTATGTAAAAAGATTTTTACATAGTGAAAAGTCTTCAAACTGAAAGGACTGGACGTAGCTTCAACGTTTAAAAGTGAACCAATATAAATCCGTTGTATAAATCTCTCTATCTTTTCTCTTTGATAAGTCTAAATTTGTACTTGTTAAGTCTGCTACACCATTCCTTTTTAAATAAGGTTTATTTTTGAAAAAAAAAGTTACAAACTTATTCAACCCCCATTCTAAGCCTGTCTCTGAACCTTCAATTGGTATCAGAACTTATCTTTTGGGTTGAACACTTTAACAAGTGTAAAGGATAAAGATCCATGGCAGCACATCAACAAGATCAACTAGTGGCTGAAGGTTCCTCTGTCAACAAACCTCTAACCTTCCTTGGAGAAAACTACACTTACTGGAATGACAGAATGGAGATGATCATAAAGTCCAGCCATTATAGCCTATGGGGAATAATCATAAATGGTGATCATCTAGCACCAGTTGATATCGATGGAAAGATAAAGCTTGAAGACCTGTGGACTGGAGTTAAAAAATGGGGAAATGGAGGCAAATGTAAAAACTAGATTCCTCATTATATGTGCTCTCAGCAAATCTAAATACAAAAAAGTATTTAGTTACAAAACTGCTAAAGAATTCTGGGACGCACTTCGGAGGAACTATAAAGGAACCTCCAAAGTCAAGAGATCCAAGAAGATATTGTCCAAACAGTATAACAAATTCAAGATGGAAGAACATGAAACTATAGATCAGATGATTAGAAGATTTCAAACTCTGTTAAATGAACTTCAGGCTCTTGGGACAACCTTGTCCACTGAAGACATATATGTCAAGCTCCTTGGGAGCCTACCTAAAAAGTTTGAAGCTAAATGCTCGCTCTTGAAGAAGTAAGAGATCTGAGAATCTTTATTGTCAATGAACTTCTTGGAGTGCTAAGAGTTCATGAAGTCAAGTTGAATCAGAAAGAAGTTGCCCAACCCGCCTCCTCAAAGAGCATTGCTTTGAAGTCTGCTAACTCAAGCAAAAAGTCAAAAGCTCTCAAAGTTGTTGAGTCTCAAAGCTCAGAATATAAAGAATGCAGTTAAGACATTGATGAAGAACTGGCTCTTATGTCTAATAGATTCCACAAACTACTAAAAAAGAAGAAGAATAGACCTAAAAAATACTAGAAGAGAGGCTCGAAAGGTAAGTCTCATTTCAAATCTAAATTTGATAAATCTTTTGTAGAGTGTCTCAATTACAAAAAATCAGATCACATGAAAGCAGAATGTTCTTTATTCAAATAAAGATAAAAGGGACAAGAGAGAGAAAAGAAAGTTTTTCAAGAAATAAAAAGGACTCATCACCTGGGATGATGAAAACTCCAACATTTATAGTGAATTTGAAGAGGAGGCAGAGTCTGTGCAGATTTGTCTGATGGCCAACATAAACTCAAACTCTAAAACAAACACAAGTGACTCAGACTCTGAAGAAGTAAGCTTTCTTGAACTTAGAGAAAATTATGAAATTTTGTTTAATGAATTTTCAACTCTTATGAAAAACTACAAGCTTTTGAAAAAGAAAAAGTTGAAATGATTACTGCTTATGAAAACAAAATTTGAGTTAAAAGAAGAAAATCTTGATCAAAACAATCAAGATGAGAAAGAGATGGAAGAGAAACAGAGAATGCATCTAGAAGAACTGCATAGACTTGAGCAAGAAAATCTTTGTTTAAAAATTAATTTGAAAAATACAAAAGACTACTACAGTTCTCATACTAATGAAATCAACAAACTTGAAAACCAAGTGAGCTCTCCCACTCTTGACCTAGCTAAATTTGTCAATAGAACAAAAATTTAAACAAGCTTTTGGGAATCTCCACTAGCAACCATGACAAACCTGGTTTGTTGAACCTATTGACTCTAAACAATCTTTTTCTCCTTCATCTATCTCGACTAAACATAAATATGTTAAATGTACGTACTGTAAGAAAGATAGTCATGTAAATAAAGATTGCTTAAAGGAAGGAAAAAAATATTAAGAACACTAACCATTTAGGACCCATAAAGATTTAGGTACTGAAAGCATTAATAATTCCTGTTGCAGATGTGCTTAAAAACAAAAGAAAAGCATCACCAATGGTATATGGACATTGGATGCTCACATCACATGATGGGTGGAAGGTCTATGTTCCTAAACTTGGAAAGATTTAAAGGAGGGTCTGTTACCTTTGGAGGCAATCAGACCATCAACGTTATAGGGATTGGTAAAGTTGGTAAATCTCCCTCCCGTATTATTGAAAATGTCTATCTTGTTAAGGGTCTGAGACACAACTTACTAAGCATAAGTCAATTATGTGACAGTGGATACAAAGTCTCTTTTGATAAAGAAAAGTGTACTATTATCAATCGTGATGGAAACATGCTTTTTTTCAAACATAGAGACATAATAACCTGTACAGGGTTCATTTGAATGAATAAGACAGTTAAAATGTAACATGTTTGTTTTCAAACTTTGAGGAAAGATGGATTGGCATAAAAAGCTTGAACATGTAAGTCTAAAACATATTTCAAAACTTTACAAGAAAGGCTTGGTTAAGGGACTACCTAAAATCTCTTTCAATAGTTCTCTACCTTGTGTAGGCTTTGGATTTAGATCTTGAAGTATTCTTCATCTACAATTCTTGCTTCATGAAATAATTATCTAATCCATGTGTAATGTGTTTGGTCAAAACATATAATGCTGATAAAATAGGTAGAAAATTGAATAAAACTCACTATAGCTATAAGGAGAATGGGAGAGACTAGGAGAGGGAATGAGTAAGTGTCACTCATGATGAGACAAGTCATTAAAGGAAGTTCACCACCTTAAAAAGGATTCAAAGGAAAAGAATATCAAGAAAGAGCTTTACGCACTCAAGAGCTTAAAGAGAGAAACATCTAAATCTCTAGAAATCTTTCAAATGACTAAAAAAGTGTGGGAAAAATATATAAGAGAGGGGTTTATATAGATCTCTCTATACTTAATGTAATTTTAGGGCTTGACCTAGGTGAGCTTGTTAAAACTTCACTCAAGACCCAAAACTAAAAGATATATGACCTAAAAATAACTTAGAGTAAGCATATGACCATATAAGGCCAAACTGCATATATAAGATTGCTAATGGACCTCTAAAATGAATTACACACAAATCTTAAGCCTAACTAAAAGAAAATGTTTCTATACTACAGTGGATCCTCATCAATACTTTTATAGAAAATGAAAAATTTTAGAAAACTTGTTGAAAATAGAAAAATAAAAAATGGAGAAATGATGTCCCAAACAAACACATCCTTAAGGTTTTTACCTTAAATTCCTTGTTTTAATTTCAATTAAATTTCCCCTGAACTACCATTAACATTAAGTCAATAAAACACGTACATTTTAAGGTCCGCATTGTTATAATTAAAATTGCATGATAACAATTAAATAACATAACACACAAACAAAAGTTAACCTCTCTGTGACAAACTTAACATTAGAATGAATAAGTAAGAGATCACGATTGGAAATTTTAAAGTAGCCTAATTGCACGATAGTGGTAGTAAGCAAGATAACAACTACTACATCTGCTTCATATTATAAGCCTATAAAATGAAAAAATGTTTCTGATCTGACCAGTGTTCGGGGTGTAGAGTACGCCTTAGACAACCAGTGTTAAAAGTACCTTCCACTATCTCTCGTATTACACCGTCTCAGTGGGAGTCCAGTATTACACACACAGGTTTAATGAGAATCTTGTGCTCTTCACATTATGGTAAATCCTGAGTCAATTCCAATCATAGTCTCTGGGACACACTAGTGGTGTACTTGCAAAAGAGACTCCGATGCTTAAGTCGGTACGACTGATACGGAAAAATAAAGAGATTACAAAGGTAGTTACAGATATTAAAAATGTCGTCCTTTTATGACTTAGTAAATGAGTTGTATTTATAGAACTTCCATAAGTGCAAATGGCGATTTGACCCCCTGTCAATGAACAATAGCTGCAGGCTTTACACAGTGGCAAGTTGCCCACTTGCGTCTGATTCTGACTCAAGTGTCAGTTTTTCTCACCAGGGTTATGTTTATAGATCCATACAGATAATTGCTGATTATGTTGATTTTTGTGCACCTCGTCTAATATTTGGTTTAATTTAACAACATTTATTTATTCGTTGCGGTGACCGACATCGCTTGCCTTTGTGGCCAGCATGCACACCGAATCAGTTTCATTTTATAAATCCCTAACAAAATAAGAAGATTTGTTGTATTTTTTTTCCTATTTTACCCTTAAATATTTAATATTTCTCCATTTATACAATTAATAAATGATTATAGAGTTTGACTTTAAATGAGGAGAATTTTGAAAAGATAAAATTATCTTTTATAATATCAAGATAAAAATTACTTTCCTAAAAGCGTGTGCTTTATAAATAAAAGCCTATATTATGAAATTGGGGAGTCATATATTTACTCTAAAAAAATCAATGTTTTAAAAATTGGACCAGTGATCAAACAAGTGAAGACACTAGTTCACAGTTTATTGGTTCAATTATGGTTAAATCACGGTTGAATCGGTAATAATATATATATATATATATATATTTAATGTTATATAATATAATATTTGATTTATAACAAATTATATAAAAATCAAGTTAGGATTAAAAAATAACAAATACAAATTATACATTAATATTATATATGAGTCTTTTATTTATTTAAAAATATTTTAAAATAAATTTTTAAAAAACATATGATTTTTTTAAGAATCTGTTCGATTCAACCTAACTTTCAATACTAATTTTAACTGATTATAAAGTGTTTAAATTTTTCTTACTTATCCAGATTAATACCCTAACTAATTTCTTGTTAAAACTGAAAAAAAAAACCATATTAACAACTTTTAAAAATGTATTCACTCTTCGGTAAAAAAAATATTCACTTTATAAATTTTTTTAAAAAAATTCACTTTATTAATTATTGGTTGAAACTTGAATCACTTGTAATTAGAGAGGCAAGTTTGAGGGGAAGAAAAACTACTCTTTCACAAGCTGTTTGAGACGACGTAAATATAGAACTCGTAACTAAGTCGTCTTTTCGAAGCTTTGATCCCCAAATCGTTCGTAATTTTCTAGTAAAGCAAACAAAAACCCATATTCTCGCAAAGTCAGTGTCTGATCCCAAACTCTAAGCTACTTTTCGTCAAGCAACGATCCCATTCACGTACAGTGGCCAGTGAAGTAAGCACAAAAAAAGTCCACACTAGACGCAATTGATCCATCGGCATTCCACTATCAGATCTCGCTCGCAGCACAAAACGCCGCCGATTCGCTATGAAACGGCAGTGCCACCGCTGGATCTCGGGGACTTGAGTTGCGATGCAGCCGAATTTGTTCCCCTTTGGAAGCGCGCTGGGGAATCCGTTCATTTTCAATGGTGATTTGAGTGAAGGAGGGATCGACAGCTCTAGGGTTTTCTTCTTGCTCCCTTTCTTCTTACTCTCTCATCAGGGAGGAGCAATGGATTTGTCTAAGGTCGGTGAAAAAATCTTGAGCTCCGTTAGGTCCGCTAGATCTCTCGGATTGCTCCCTCCCGTTTCTGATCGCCCCGAGGTGAATTATTCTGCTCGTGATTTTCATGCGCAATTTACACTGAATTTATTTTCCTTTTTGAAAATTTAATCTGTGGTTATAGTTTGTTCTAGATAATGCCGTACGATTGGCTTGTTTTATGGTTCGGTTAGGGTAATAATGTGTTAACTTGTTTCTAAAGCATTTGACAATGGGCAGTTGCTATGCGCTTGACTGTGAATTAATACTGAGCAAGAGTGCAAGATTTTGTGCTAGAATAACGAGTTTACGGCGTGACCATAAATGGTTGTTAGTTTGATTTGGAAAAATAATGAATTTGTAAAATAAATTTTGTCGGCTATCTGTTAGAGCATTTGTGAAGAGGCGTTGGTGTGTAGATACCTTTGGTTGTTGGAATTACTGAATAATTTGTTGTGTTTCTCTGGAGTGTGATACTCGTGGGTTTTTGGATACAAGAGGTTAAGTGTGAAGGTGATTTAAGGAGGTTAGATAAGGTGACAGAGGGAATGGGCTCTCATTAAAATTGCCAGTATATGGTTCCTATGAGAAACCAATGAGATGTGAAACTGGAGAGTTACAAGGATGTGATTTTTTACATGTATTCTGTATTGAGTTACAATAACATCTTGACTGTTGTGTGTTGAGTATGGCTTACTACATGTGATTCATCTTCAAGCACAGTAGCTTTAATAATCTGTGGAACCAAAGTATAGAATTGGGAATAAATGAAAGATTTTAATGAATTGAATTAAAGGAACAAGAATGAAGAATTTATCCTCTCACAAAGAGCACATGCTCAATTTACAAATGATACCAGGCTGAATGAATCCCCAATTTAAATGCCTAAAACTAACTAATTAATATCTTAACTGTCTTAACTAATTTGCTAACTAACTAACTAATATTCTAAACCCCCCTTCTCCTTAGTCCTTTTATCCTGACATAATCTTACCAAGTAATAAATTATTAATAATTATGAAGTGAAATTTTTATCCTTGCTTTTATCTCGAATGATTGAATGCTTCTTTAGAATCAAAGCACAATTTACAAATGATACCAGGCTGAATGAATCCCCAATTTAAATTCCTAAAACTAACTAATTAATATCTTAACTGTCTTAACTAACTTGCTAACTAACTAACTAATATTCTAAACCCCCCTTCTCCTTAGTCCTTTTATCCTGACATAATCTTACCAAGTAATAAATTATTAATAATTATGAACTGAAATTTTTATCCTTGCTTTTATCTCGAATGATTGAATGCTTCTTTAGAATCAAAGCACAATCCTCTCTTACATTGTCAATCTACTATTGTCAGGTTTTTCCCCTTATATTGCTGTACTCTTATTTAGTGAGGGTGAAAATTTTGTTGGCCTAGACCTAGATGCTTGCTAGTGTTCACAAAGTTGATCATCTGACATTCTTGATGACTTGGTGGTCTACAAGTTTGATTATCTCTAGCAATTCCATGCTTTAGCCAACTAGTGAACCTAACAGGGAATGCTCTCTATAGTTATTCTGCTGTTCATATTCATATTGCTGTTAGTATTCACGCAGTTATTTCTTATTTGATTTTAATTAGAGGCATACTTCCTTGTTTTATAAATGTTGAATAGGTTCCAGCTCGAGCTGTTGCTGCTGCTGCTGTGGCTCGTGCTCTATCAGGATTACCTCCTCATCAGAGATATAGTCTTTCATCAAGTTCAGAAGAATTGACTTCAATATATGGAAGCAGACCTCATGACCAAGTGGTGGAGGAGCTGGAGGATGAATTTTATGAGGAGGTGCTACTTGCTGTATCAAATCAGTTTCAATTTCATAATGATTTTTCTTGCAACCTCTGTTATGTTGAATGGCATAAACTATTTTGATATATGGAAGTTCTGTTTTTAAATCTGGAGAGATACTTTTCTATATGACCATGTTTACTACTGGAAGATGGTGGAAAATTTTATCTTTTAGAAGTTTTCAAACATTTCCTTGTACCAGGAGACCTTGAGATGGTTGCTAACGATTTAGATAATAGGACTTTTCTCAATTGGAATTAGCTTTGTATCCCAAGATCATATTGATTGATATAATTTAGTAATCATAATTTCTGTTTGGATATTTTTTCCCCTTTAGTTCTTTTGGCTCATTATCGGATGAGACACATAACTTATGTTACTATCTTTTGTCCTCATGCTCAGTTTTATTTATAACACCTTCTTATGAGCATCATTACTATTTAAGAAATTTTATATTTTTATTACGCTCACGTTTCTAATCTACTGATCATAGGAATATGCCACTATTACCCAGTATGAAAAAAACAATATGGAAAGCATGCAATAAATGTGGAGAGGAAAAGCTATTTCTTTGTTTCCCTGTCAACATTTTGAAATATTCGTTTCATGTTTGCTTTCCAATGCTATTCTATTCAAACTAATTGTATTTCATCACTGTGAATTATGAGGTGATTGGATTCTTCACAAATGTTACTAAAATATTTATGAATATCTTTGTGCAGGGCTTTGATCCAATTAGGCATGTTTTAGAGCATGTTCCAGCTGATGAAAATGAGCTAACATATTTTGAAAAACAGGTGCGCTTCATGTTTCTCAATCTTGTCATTAGTGAAAAGTATTTCAACTCTTTCTTATGATCTTATCTAAGGATGGATGTTCTTTTGGTTCTCTGCTAACTCATTTTCCTGCTCAATGGAAAATAGTTCTATCTATCGTATTACATATGAGCTTACAAGAAATTCGTTACTTCTTTACCTTGCAGCTGATGGAATTTATTATCTTCATCTTTCCTCTTTATTTATGTTGAAAGTCCCACATTGACTAGAGATATGGTCAATCAAAAGTATATAAAGTGGAGGGTAATCCTCATCCTATGAGCTAACTTTTAGGATTGAGTTAGACCCAATACCCAAATTTAAGATGGTATTAGAGCCTATCCTAGATCCGTTGTTGGGCCACCCATATTGTCCACGCTTCATTCTTGAGTGTGGGGGTGTTCTATAAGTTCCATGGGCCACCCGTATTTATCCACACTCCATTTCTGAGCGTGAAGGGGTGTGTTAATAAGTCCCACTGGCCACCCGTATTCATCCGCATTCCATTCTTGAGTGTGAAGGGGTGTGTTAATTAGTCCCATGGGCCTTCGTATTCATCTCCATTCCTGAGCGTGAGTGGGTATGTTCAAAGTTCCCAAATTGACTAGAGATATGGTTAATCAAAAGTATATAAGGTGGAGGGTAGTCCTCATCCTATGAGCTAGCTTTTAGGATTGAGTTAGGCCTAATACCCAAATTTAAGAATTTATTAAAAGTAGAATATTATTAGCTTTGATGCTCATCCCTTGCCTCCTTTGCAAATTGTCATCTTTTGCATGTAAGACTGAGCGCCTCCAACCCTGTTGATTAAGTTAACTTAAAATAAGCAACAATACCAAAACAGTATTCTGCCATTGGAGTAATGTGATCTTGTAGCTAGCTGTAGGATCTGTTTCTTATTTAAGCAGTGATTGAAAACCATAAAAAATAGGCCCATGCGTCTACTTGAAATCTGAACACAATCATAGCAAATGTCATTATGATCTCAACAGTGAATTTTGTTAGCTGATTGAGTTAGGTTTTATTATTCTGCTTCATGCTATTAATACCCTTAATGCGATGTTTGGTCTTGGATTTTGTTATGTAGGCTGCCCTTAGATTGGCACAATTGGATAGAGTAGCCGAGCATTTATCTCGCCATGTTATGGAGCATCATGAAGTCATGGGTAAGTACTAGAGGTGAATTTAGAGGTTTAACTATCTCCTAGGCATAGGTTTTGGTACATGGGGTTATGCATGTTAGATATTTTGTTTAGCAAGTGTTTTCTGATGTTCACTCTCATTTACTAGTTTACTAGCTTATTTTAAGGTTGTCCATTTTGGATTACCTGGGCAACAACATTATTATTATTATTATTGTTGTTGTTGTTGTTGTTATTATTAGGGTATGTTAGTGTATGAGTAAGCTTCTAGCTAGTTAGTTAGTCTTGTAACAGTTTCAGTTTGAAACTGTAACTAACTCCTACTCAGCTGGAGTATATAATGATCATTGTAACAGCTTTCAAGATGATTGATTCAGAATAACAGATTTACAATTTCAGTTTCTCTCCTAAACACTCACATTCTCTCTTTTTCTCTCGTTACCTAACTCTTATTATTATTATTAATATTAATATTAATATTATTATTATTATTATTATTATTATTTATTGTTCAATAGAAAATGTTAGTTACTTTCTCGTTCAGTGAAAATCATGTTAAGACCCATCATTAGTAGTAAATGCATTTGGAAGAATACTGTATCATTTATTGTTTAAATAGTGACCAATTTTGTTCTAAATTAATTGAGATATTGAAAAGTTGGATGCATGCAACTTTTCTGCAGTTGCAAACTTCAGTTTTGGACCACCTGATGTTTTAAAAAGTTTTAGAATAAGGTGCTGATACTTACTTTTGGCCAGTGAAGGGGATGAATTTGGTCCGTGAATTGGAAAAGGACTTAAGAATTGCAAATGTCATCTGTATGGTAAGCATTGTAACTAAACTCATAAGGGGTTGATATGAACACATAAGGGGTTGATACATTTTGATCTAGCTTGCTCTTGTGTCATTCTTTTTCATTGGTGTTGCAGAATGGAAGAAGGCACCTGACATCATCTAAGAACGAGGTTTCAAGGGATCTGATTGTGAATTCTTTTTCAAAAAAGAAACAAGCTCTTCTGGTAGGTTTTTTGGCTCTCTTTTGTGCATAAACTATCCTTAGTTTATTTATTTATTTATTTTTTGAATGCCTTATTCCTCTGTTCCCTTTTCTCCTGATCTTATTACATTGAGTTTTGAAAATTATTTCTTGTTATTCATGAGTTGTTGATATAAAGTGTGCAGTTTTTTTTTTTCTACACGTGCCTTGCGGGGTGGGGGAAGTATTGGTTGTTGAACTTGTTTATAATACATGCTTACTCTCAGGCAGTTAGGCCTTAATATAGCTTGTGATGGTAACTTCTTGAATTCATAGGACATGCTTCCAACCTTGACTGAACTTCGACGTGCATTGGACATGCAATCAACACTTGAATCCCTTGTAGAGGAAGGAAATTACTGGAAGGTGGGCTTCTATATGTTTTAACATGCAGATTATGGCCAATTACTCGCAATTTATCAAGTTTTTATTTTTGTTTTCCCTCTTTTGGATTTAAAGCATCTTCTAAGATGTTAATTTTTTTTGTTGACCACTATGCAGGCATTTCAAGTCCTTTCCGAATATTTGCAACTCTTAGATAGTTTGTCAGAGCTTTCAGCAATACAAGAGATGAGTCGTGGTGTGGAGGTGAATTTTAAATAACTATTAAGGATTAAGCATCATTTATGTTAGAACATAGGAGCTTGTGTAATTAAATTTTTTACGTTTTAAGTTACTGTCACTGAACATATTCCTGATGAAAATTTAAGGTATTTGTGTATTTAAGATTGAAGTTCTCTCCATCATGTTATTAATGTAGGTTTGGCTGGGAAGAACTTTACAGAAGCTGGATGCTCTTTTATTAGGAGTATGTCAAGAATTCAAGGAAGATAGCTATATAACCGTGAGTATTTTTTTTGGGGCTGAAAATTGGTTTGCTTTCCACTGAACAGGTGCTGCTGAGTATTTGATAGATATTCATTAGTAGTTAGTTTGTTGAGCTTGGACTGTTAACGGAATAGTTAGTTACAGAGTTGGTTAGTTAGTGGCTTGAATAATAAGGCATGTTGCCTATAAAAGAAAAGGTTTAAAGGGAGATTTTATCTCGTCAATGCGTGAGGATTAGGGACTTTGGGCATTGGGAGAGTTCTAGTTTTCCCAATCACTCAGATAATTGTATCTTTCCATTCACTTTCTATCAATAATAATTCATTTTGCTTCTAAATCTGATCCAGTTTCTATCAGTATTCAGTGTCTAGAATGAGCGATGGGCAAATACACTCATTCATTTCATCTCTATGTTTCAAGGGGGTGTGTGTGGCAAATTGAAAATTAGTTCTGAACTAAAAGTTATATCAATAGTTACTAACAACTTGAACTGGTTCAAACTAAGCTAGTTTAATATTTTAAAATCGTTTGGAGAATCTCGGTGATGGTGCTTTTGTGTGTGGCAATTTTCAAATAGTAGAAAGAGGGGAAGAGAAATGGTGGAAGTTTTAGCCCAATTGAAAACTGATTAAATGAAAATCAGTTTTGTACAAGATATTGTTTGATCTATCTTTTGGCTTAAAGAATGATCTGATGTGAACTAAACCTTAACTCCCAATGCACATATATTTGATATTCGCTATGGTCCCCCATGGTATTGTGTGTGTGTGGATAATTGCTGTTGTATTATTGGAAATATATCATAAATGATGTAACATAAAGAGGTTATACAGGTAATTGACGCATATGCATTAATAGGGGATACAGCTGGTCTTGCTGAAAAGATACAGAGTTTCTTCATGCAAGAAGTTATATCTGAAACACACTCTGTGTTAAAGGCTATTGTGCATGAGGTATGCGATGCGTTTTCTTAGCTAACTTCTGTTTAGTATGAGGATCATCTGGATTTTGAAATTGTTTAGGAGGCAGGAATTAATAGCATAGCATAGCATAGCATATCTTCCCTGCCTGGTATATGAATAAAATTGAGTGTTGAGCTACATTTCATTATTCTATGTAGTTTCTTCTGGACATTTGTGATTAATTAATTATGTTGACATTGTACCATTACCACTCCTCGTTTCTTATATAGATATGCATATGTGATGGTTAATGATGCTTGGTAGTTTTATTCTTAGTTTTTGTATATATGAGAATTGACAAAACTTAATTCCTTGGAAAGGATTTGAGTAAGACAAATGTCCATAATAATTGATATTTGTGGCCCTAAAATGATACTGGTCATAACAACGGATTCAAATAAAATGTTTAGTTTGCTTAATTGAAAGGATTGGTTTCTCTATTCCAACCTAAACTTAAAGGACTCATTTCCTTTTTATATTAATATTTTTTGTAGGACGAGGAGGGACTTCCGCAAAATAGTAGGTATTTTTCTTCCACTAGCATGTTTATCATTCTTTAATGACTACTATCAGTATTTTCTGCAGTAGGTTGACTTCATAGTTGTCATTTCAATTCCAGGCTCACTTACAGTGATCTATGCCTTCAGATACCTGAACCTAAGTTCAGGCATTGCTTATTAAGAACATTGGCTGTTCTATTTGATCTTATGTGTTCATACCATGAAATTATGGATTTCCAGCTAGACAGTAAGGTAAATTTCTGATTTCCTCTTGAGTATAACCCCTATCCCCCGATCCCTTATGCATTTCACTTCAACCCCCTGCCCCCCTCCTGTCTGTGCATTCAAATAATCATGTGGGCTTGTAAATCCTAAAAAAAGGTCACATGGAGTGGTATCAGGTCAATCTTGGCATCTGATTTATTATTATTGTTTTTGCAATGGTTAGAGGTAAAAGCTAAGTTGCATAGGTGCGGGTACGCAATTTTTTAGAAATATAGGGTACAGGTATGTTAGTATAATTAATTATTAATTTAATTATATAAAAGTTAAATGAATGTGAATAACAATAAATACAAAATTATAACCCATAATAATAAAATCTAATAGAAATTGAGGCAGTGCACTGCACACTTAACAGGCAACATTATCAAAAGAAAAAAAAAAGGTTCATACTCAGAAGTTTTGAATTTGCGAACAAAGAAAAAGTAGAATTAGAGATGAACACGAAAAGCATATCACAGTTGGAAATGAAAACTAATCAGAAACTGAGAATCTAAGTGAACTTGGGAGCTGGTCAGAGCATCTGCGAACAGGAGCAAGGAGCAGAGACCGGTGGAGAGCAGAAGCAGGAATAAACTGGCACAATGGCGAGGTGATGAACTGGTGCGAAGGAGAGAAGCGGAAACCAGCAGCTGCAGCGCAAAGGTGGTAAGGACAGGCTTTGGCTGCATTATTTGATCATCCCTGACCCTAATTCAGGGATTGAAACTAGCGTACCCACTTCAAGCCGTACCAACGGTGTACCCACTGCACCCATGCTGTACTGAAATTGTACCCATTTTTTGTTTTGTTTGATGAAGCATTCTGGTACGTACCAGGTGCATAACCGGGCCAAATCAGTGCACCCATGCTTCAGATGGTAAAAGTCATACTGTCGTTTCCACCCAACCTAACACATAATCCTTGGTTTTAAATCTCTTCAGAACTTGAAAAGATTCCATTTAACATTTAAGCTGGTGAAATCCTTGAGTTGGTATCTTTTGATGAATTGGGGAAATCACTATTTGGTGATAGAGTACTGTTCTTACAAATGTTTAGTATTTCAATTTCAATATCTATGCATTCTAGAGAATGAGAAGATATATTTATGATTACAGGGTCTAAAGTTGTCTGATATTTCTTTTTGGGACTCAGATATTGTTGGTTTTAATCTCAGGACTCAGCAGCACACACTTCAAATAAGTGCAGTGAAGACATTTCCTGTAGTCCAGGTGAGGCTCATGCGGTTGATTCAGACGTAAGAGCCTGCAACAATTCTATGTCCTCGTCTGGAGATATACCACATGGCTCCACTTCTGGGGAGGAATCTGCAGCAATCGGCTCTCTGACTGAAACTAGTAGCTCACCACACAGTGATTCTCATGATCCAATTAAGGAGGCTGGGAAGGATGATAATGCAACGTCAAGTGTTGAATCCCCATGGTACCATCTTCGCAAAGAAGCTACAACATTTGTTTCGCAAACCCTTCAAAGAGGACGGAGGAATCTGTGGCATCTCACTGCAAGTCGTGTGTCAGTATTGCTTTCTTCTGCTGCAGCCTGTACTGCAAGCATTCATCAATTCTTGAAAAACTACGAAGATCTCAGTGTTTTCATTTTGATCGGAGAGGCTTTTTGTGGGATTGAAGCAGTTGAATTTAGGCAGAAGCTTAAGTTTGTTTGTGACAACTATTTCATAGCTTTTCATCGGCAAAATGTGCATGTAAGTGACCTTAAGGCTTCACATTCTTCATGGTTGTTGGTTGTCATATTGTTGATTTTAATTTGTAATATCTTTCGTAGTGCCTGAATCTTTTATGATATGTAGTAAAGTACAATTTCATCTCTTGCCTCCTATGTCTACATGGTGTCCTCTTAGTCAGTTATGGTAGTCTTAAATTTAAGTATTGGGCCTAACTCAATTCTAAAAACTAACTTATGAGTTGAGAGTTGCCACAAGTCTTAACACCCCTTCCCCTATGCAAGATTATAAATTACATGGTGGGCCTAACTCATTCCATTAGCTAGCTCAAAGGATATGGATTACTCTCACCTTAGATACTATTAATGGATCATATCTCTAGTTAATGTGGGACTTCCAATTCCAATACACCTTTTTACACTTAGGAATGAACATTTAGAGCATGGACAAAACCGTGTGGCCCAATAATATGGGACTTCCAACATCCCCCTCTCATGGTTGGCCCAACAACGGATTTAGGATAGATTCTGATACTATCTTAAATTTGGGTATCAATTCTAAAAGCTAGCTCATGGGTTGAGAGTTACCACAAGTCTTAACTTCACCCCTTCCCCTCTGCAAGATTGAAAATTACATGGTGAGCCTAACTCATCCCATTAGCAAGCTCAAAGGATGAGGGTTACACCCTCACCTTATATACTCTAAATGAGTCATATAGTCAATGTGGGACTTCCAATAGGTAGATTATACAATATTGTATAATTTTGTTCTATAAATTTTAATTTTTTCTACTATTTTTCTTTCTAAGTGCATGTTTGGATGTATGACCGCATGTTCTTGTTTGTGTTTCTGTTACTGCTGTGTTCACCTAATTAATTTTAATTGTAACAGAAGTTAATCAAAATCACAGAAAATTTATGTATTTTTACATCCAGAAATGTTCACAACATTACTGCTGATTTTCTGTAGTCTTGGTCTTGGAGAACCCCGTGAAGGTCCATAATCATGGAAACTGCTGTGCTATAACTGCGTGTGGGAAGTTAAGAACAAATGCTTTAATTTGATGAAACGGTTACAAAAATACAAAAGCGAATAATAAGACATGGAATGAATTTATTGTTTTTTCCCCTTGAGGCATTCCAAATTTGCAATGCAGAATATTTATCTATAAACTGTGTAATTGCTAAATTGTTTGGTCTATTGATATGCCAAGCTATGCTTCTGAGCATTGTCTATAATATTTAGTTGTGTATAAATGGTTGAATTTGGTTTGTTGCTTTCTCTTTTTAGGCGCTAAAAATGGTTTTGGAGAAAGAGAGTTGGCTAAAATTACCTCCAGATACTGTACAAATGGTCAGTTTTGCTGGACTTATTGGTGATGGGGCACCATTGATTTCTTTATCTAGCGGTAAATCAATTAATGTCGGTGCAATCCATTCCGATAAATCAGTGAACATGGTTCACACTGGTGCAAGGAAAAATGGGTTTTCTCATTGGATTCAAAATGGAAACCCTTTTGCGCAAAAATTATCAACCTCCAAAGAGGGTCATGGTTACTCCCAATCTAATGGATCAATTTGTGGTGACTTTGATGGAAGTTCAACCAACAACTTCCATGATGATAAAGTATCTCAAAAGAATGATTCCAATCAAATGAATGGTACCAACTCTGTTTCTGAAGATGAAAATGAGGATCTTCTGGCTGATTTTATTGATGAAGACAGTCAGCTGCCTAGTCGAAGTTCTACACCATGTCATTCAAGGACAAACTCTTTACATGTTAATGATGAAGATAGTACAGCACAAACTGGATCTTCTCTATGTCTTTTACGGTGAGTTGTTTTACATTTTGTATTGAGAAAACCAACCATGTCCTCTGCATAGGTTTTATTATTACTATTATTATTAAGGGATTTAATGAGATATTGTATGTCTTAAAATGTAAGGTCTATGGATAAATATGCAAGGCTTATGCAGAAATTAGAAGTGGTAAATGTTGAGTTCTTTAAGGTAAGCATTTCTGCCCCTTAAATGGCTTGCAGTACGCTACCCCCTCCACCTCTTCCTTTACGGGTTACAGATACAAGCTTGGTGATGCTTTATGTTTTTTCCTCTAAATTCTTTTCCTGATTCAGTATATTTCTGCAGGGAATATGCCAGTTGTTTGAAATTTTTTTCTACTTTATATATGAAATATTTGGTCAGCAAAGCAATAGTTCAAGTGGAAAAGGCTCAACTAACTCTCTTAATTGTAGTAAGTGACATGGTGTATCACACAAACGCTGGTAGCTGAATCGAATTTTGAGTTGATTAATAATTAGTGACCTGATTCATTTGTTACTTGCAGATCGCTTGAGAACAGCTTTATCCAGAATAAACCAAGATTGTGAAGAGTGGATTAGGACCCAAGGGTCTTCACCAACATCATTGGGTTCATCATTCATACATGCTGAGTTGCCACCTACAAACCCTCCAAATATGAATTTCAGTCATTCCCCAGGGACTTCTTTGGGTCTTAAGGTATCCACAGGAAGTTCATTTTGGGGGAAAAACATTTCTTACATGATTTATAAAATAATAGAACAGTTTTCACATGACTAGAAATGTAATGTGATGCCATGCCATCTACACATTTCCCTCCTTTTTCTGGTTGTGTAGAAATTCCATCAGGATATGAAGTGGGAGTTATTATTTTCTGAAATTTAACCCAGAAATATTACTGCACTCAAAATTTAGTTGGGCAGATATGCTACATTAGACTTTTCACTGCAACTGGAATCGTATCATCTATGTTACCACATTTTTGACTTTTCAAATGTTGCAAGATGTAACTTTCTTTCAAGGAATCTTTTCCCCTCTTTCTTGTATTAGTTTGTTACTGGAGTCTGTGGTGGTTTGTGAAGATATTTTCTTCATTTATGTAGTTTAGGTTTTGAATCAAGGATGAAGCTGTGTAAGATAAGCTTATGTCTCTATAAATTCATTTTTATGTTTCAGGAAAGATGTGTGGCTGTTGACATTTTATCTCTTGTTGCTCACATACTGAATAGATCCAAAGCCCATCTCCAATCAATGCTCTTGCAAAGTAATTCAACTATACTTGAGGATTTCTATGTTCATCTGGTATGTAGAATCTTAATATTTAACCTGCAATGGTTAAGCTCTTGTAGTAATTGATATGGACATGTCTTACAAGGTTTCATTGTTGAGTCTTCGACAAATAATTGTTTGCTTAATGGCATCTTGGAGTTTGACATTGATGATGTTATGGATAACATAAAGGTGAAATCCTGCTAATGTTAATATTTGAACCAGTGAACTTTGTTTGGTAAGAAGGACATGGAAGGAAGGTAAACTGGGGGCTATGTGACTTTTTTCCTTTCCAAATGCTCTTTACCAGACATGGCATAAGGATAGAACTTCATTGTAGAAAATTACATTTTTGGAGTGCCTGTATTTATCATGCTTACACAAGGAGTAACAATGCATGCATCTGAACATGCATGGAATGGTGGCTCTAAGGTATCAAGTTTAAGAAACTATTTACCAAGGGTTAGGTAGGAATGAGAAAGGAGCGCTCATTAAACTCCTGTTGTTTTACTCTTATGAGGTTTCCTCATATCCTTTCGGTATGAAATTAATCCTCCCTAAGGGTATTGTGGTTGATCGTCTCCATGAGTTCTTTGCTGCAGTCCTGACCCCTTGGCTGTGTTGAGGCACCTCAACTGCAAAAAACAAGCTGTTTACCACTTGAGTCTCCCCTCTTGTGGGTCACATAGAGCATTTTCTTGAAGCCTTTGTGACCATATCTGTGCACATGTAATCAAGATGTTACTTTTAGTCGAAGATCATCTTTGGATTGGATACTTGGATATATTTATGTCTGATTGTTTATTTCCACTATATTCAATTGCTTTTCCATTTTTTTAACATGAAGAAACCAAGTATGGATTACAATAATCTTTAATACATAAGGATTTCTTTAGGTGGATGCTGTACCAGATCTTACAGAACATGTTAATCGGACTACAGTGAAACTACTATTGCACATTAATGGGTAAGACTGATGTGTATCTAGCTAGAAGTCTACAAAGTTGCTTTGGAAGTATTGCTGATTGATAGAATTGTGTTCTCTCAATTCAAACAGACATATATCAGTTTTCTATCATCAAATTGAGATCCACCATTTTTCCTATTTTGTCAATAATTTGAGAAGTAAAATGATAAGAACCTTGGGAGAATGTACCACAAAAGCTAGCTATGGTAGTTGGAGAGTCCAAGGCCCTGTAAACCTCACACTGTAGTCCCATACCTTGCAATTGGATCCTAACATCCCAACACACTCTGCAACCCTGGCTGCAGGCTGGTTGTGCACTAGCGCTTTTGACTAGTCCCAGCAAACACTGTAATGTCTGCGTCACCACCTGCACCACTCGAATGCAACTAAGAGACATGGTGGAAGGCTTTGATGCCAATTGATAAGAACCTTAGGAGAACCATACCACAAAAGCTAGCTATTGTAGTTGGAGAGCCCAAGCCCGCCTTATAAAACCCACACTGGAACAGAATCATATACTTCCGATTATTGGATCTTAACTTCAAATAAAACTATATACTACCAAAATGAATTTATTTTTTAAAAATATTTTCTATTGTGGTTTGAACTACAAGACAAGATAAAACAGAAAGCTGATTTGTTTTGTAATTGTAAGAGATACACTTTTTTGATTATGTGAGATATACTAACAATTCAATTTCATATTTAGGGTTCCTTTGGAAATATTTATTCAAAATTGATTTGCAGTGAAATTTTTTTACTAATATATGTTAAAGATCATAAAACTGGATTACCAAATACAGTGAGAGGATTGTATCTGGTGTCAGACGTGGTTTCAAATGATTACAAATTAAATGTTATTCTTGTGCTCTACGCCTCTGACCCCTGAACCTCATCTTTGCCCTCTTAACCTGCAGCATGATCTATTGTGGATTATAAGTTGTGGAAACAAAAAGTAAACCAACTAAAAGTGTTACATATTGCAAGCTCACGGGAACTAGTTTAAACTCTAATCGTTGGGTTTTTAAATTTTTCATTTGATTTCTTACAGGTATGTTGAGCGTGTTGCTAATTGTAAGTGGGAATTAAAAGACCTCGGCATGGAGCATAATGGGTTTGTACTCTTGGGTCATCTTTATATTCGAATTCCAAGTCAATCCTTTTTTGGTTGGTAATTGTGTTACTTAAACGTTTGTTATATTAAGTACAGGTAGTTGGTATTTTATTTTAAAGATAAACAGCTTATTGGACGCTTTGCATGCACTTTTAAAATACTTCTTGCACAATGGGGTCTTGTTTTAATGACATTCTTGAGTACGCACACTAGGTTTTATATCTATAATACCTGACCCCATTGCATAAGAGCCCTTTGGATGTGTGGACAAATGCACACAAACCCTTTAACTTCTTATTATAATTGTGCCCAAACTTAACCTTTTATCGGAAAAATGAAGGAAACAAGGATAAAACTCTAGATCAGTTGGTCCTAGAGGCATTGATTCTATGCCATGAACCAACCAGCCCAAAATCTTAAGCTGTTGAATGAAAGAACATGAATGGTTTTATTCCTTGGGAAGATATTTCTGATTCAGGATTATGGAAATTACTACTGCATGATTTTATGCCAACATTTGTATTGTTATTAGTGTGTAATCTCTTTGCTGAATTTTTCTTTTCTCATAAAACAGTCTGATATTAAAGTTCTTTGGCCAAATAATAGCTTCTTCAATTACTTCCGGTGGTGTTATTGAGTTGTGACCTTATTAGAGTGCCAACATAAGGTTTTGTGGAAGGCCCTAGTAGCGTATTACTTGTATTAGAGCAATCCAAGATATGTAAAGAGGGCCATGAGAAGTGTGAGGTTGCAACACTATTCCTTATAAGTATTGGTTTGCATAAACTGGGATTATGCATAATCACTTTAAAAAACATAGAAATCTAATTAAAGAACTCCAAATTCATAGTAGATTATTAAAAACCAACATGATCCAAATGAAAACATTGTCTAAACATGATCCAAAACATTACTAAAACCAAAAACATAACAAGAAAAGAAACATAACAGATGGTTGGAAGCTGTTGCAGATGGCACCAGGTGTTTGGAGGCTATTGGAGGTGGCACCAGGTGATCGGAAGTGGCAGTGCAGGTTGCCGGAGTCTTAGGCCGTAATAGGTGTGGTTATTGGAGGGTGGGTGATGTTATTGGAGGGTGGGTGAACAAAGAAGAGAGTGGAAGAGAGTTTAGATGAAGAATATGTTTTTGATGAAGGGGAAAGGGTTTATTTTGAGAAAAGCTAAAGAAAAGGGAGGGAAGAGGAAAGTTACCTTTTTACCCTTAAAAACAAGGCAAAACAGTGTAGTTTTGGAGAAGTGGTGAATTATGGCTGTGATGACCCGCGGCGGGCCGCAAAACGTGACGCTGCGATCTCAGTGCTTCGCCTGCGATCCAAACCTCCAATTAAGTGCATCGTGAAAGGTGTAACCCAGGGACTTGCCACGCCGCGACGGCAGCAATTGACTACTATGATCCTAATGTACACAATTTCTATAATTATAGGAATCCAGCGGGTGATAGATGATTTTTATTTTTGCCTTGGTTCTGGATGCACTTGCTGAGCATGTCTAGAAGTGGGTGCAACAATGTGTTGTTGGTGGATGATATAGTCCAAGTTGAAGAGTCAAGAGATGAAATGAAAATTAGAGATATGGAAACAAGCTTTGAAAGACCATGGATTATATTCTAAGTAAAAGTAAGATGAATTATATGGAATGAATGTTGAGAAGAGGCACTAAGATCCTAGGTTAAAGGTGAAACTTGGGAGGTCATAATATACCACATGGCAGTAGGTTGGGTCCATCACACAAAATGGAGTAAATAGAGAGTGATGTAAATCAAATGATTAAAGTAGGGAGGATGAAATGCAGGAGTGTCTCGAGTGTTATTGATGACAAAAGGGAAATTTTTTTCCACAACTATAAATGAATACGGGTGACCAGTGAGACTTATTAACACCCACTTCATGCTCATGAATGGAGTGTGGATGAATATGGGTGGCCCGTGGGACTTATAGAACACCCCTATACTCAGAAATGGAGCGTGGACAACATGGGTGACCTAATAACGGATCTAGGATAGACTTTGATACCATCTTAAATTTAGGTATTGAGCCTAACTCAATCCTAAAAACTAGCTCATAAGATGAGGATTACCCTCCACCTTTTATACTTTTGATTGATCATATTTCTAGTCAATGTGGGATGGGTCACTCCAACCCCATTGCAAATTGGTTTTGGGATGGAACCTTTAACTGATATAATGGTGCTGTTTCATTTATGAATCCAATCCCAAGGATGTAACTGAGTTGAGCTATTTGGGAATTATTTGAACGTGACTCTTCAAATGTTCAATCATAAAACAAACACGTTTAAACTTGTACTTAAACTCAATTATTTAAATGCTCATGATTATTACAATTTGTTCTTTATATTTTCTTAAGAAATTATAATTTTGATATTATCATCTTGTACATATGTGATTTTTAATATATGATATTAAACTTTTTGTCAAATAACTCCGCCATTCATCATAAAAGGTTTTATTTTCAATTTTAAGTAATCTTTATCAATACAAAATTAGATTTTTGCCACAATTTTACCTTACTTTTAGCATAAAGTTATCTTTTAAATATTAAATTAATAATCAAAGTTTTATTTAGAGAGAAGTTCAATAAAGAAAAATATGCCAGTTATGAACAGGCTAGTGAGTCAAGTCTAGCTTAACAGTTTTCAATCAATCCAAACTCAAGCTTTAGATTAAGTTTGTTTAAATAAATGAGTTAAATTTGGGAAATTGTTTCCCACAAGCTAAGCCTAAACTTTTAATGCTTGGTTGACTTATTTATACCCTCGGCCAATCGTATTGGGTGGGAAAATGCTTGTTTGTTGTTGTTGAATAGTAAATGTAATTTTTTTTTTAAAATTTATCTTGGAAATAAGGTTCATTCTTTATTTACTTCTGACTTATAGTTTGTATTGATAGATACGTTGATTTGTTGTTGGGGGAATTTAAGCACTACAAAACACGACTTGCTCATGGAGGAATTCGTAAAGAGGTATTTACACATTATCTTGAAACATACTAATCAAGTTCACATACAACAGCTTATTGCATGAAGTACATGCTCATTTGAAAATTTTGGCTTGTATATTGTTGAAAAGGGTAAAATACATGTTAGGAAGTTATTCGTTTTGGGGAAATGATTGCTTATTTTTCAAATACTCTTCTAGAAAGCCGATAAAAATTGGCAATTATTTCTTCAAAATAAGTTGAAAGAAACACAAAGCATATTAATTTCTAGTGTTTTAAACATCACTTTTGATTTGCAAATTCTGCTTCTTCTGTATGTGTAGATTCAAGACCTATTATTGGATTATGGGCTTGAAATGGTGGCGGAAACTCTTGTTGAAGGACTTTCACGAGTGAAGAGATGTAGTGATGAAGGGCGAGCTCTTATGTCATTGGATCTGCAGGTTATTTCTGAGCTTTGATCAGTTTACAGCGTTGAATAAATTTGAAGCTTATATGGTGGATTATTAAATTGTTAGTTATGGCATAACCTAGTTTAATCTTAATCCACTATTAACTTATGAATTAATAAAATATGTAATCTACAAATTACTTATCCACTCTACTTTCAACTGTGTTTTATTTTTAGATCTTAATAACAATCAAATCTTACAAATACAAGCGTTGAATATGTGATGGGATAACAGGACAAATATGTAATGCAGAGTTGCAGACAAACATCAATATATTAATCGACCCTTTTGCCTATTTAGCCATTCTGTTTCAGTTTTTAGAAGCGGTTTGGGTTTGTCTTTTTATCTTCCAGGTTTTGATCAATGGTTTACAGCATTTTGTGTCCATTAATGTGAAGCCCAAGCTACAAATGGTTGAAACTTTCATCAAGGTAAGTAGAACATGGAAACACATTCCCACTATATTATTTACATAGACAGATGAATTTTGCCACACGGTAGAGATAGTTGTTTTGCTGCTCGGCTTCTAAATTGGGATTTCACATGTTTGAAACTTTAATTTACTCCATTTATACAAATCCTTACTTTGGACTTTTAAATCAGGCTTACTACCTTCCCGAGACGGAATATGTGCACTGGGCACGAGCACACCCGGTAAGAAAAACCCCTTTCCCCAGCATCATTATACTCCTGTTAAGTAAGGAATTAAAAATAAAAATTTCTTACTAAAAATTGTGTTAGAATTGTTTTGAACTCAAGTTGGTGGACATTAATAATAATTTTAAATAAAAACTTTTCCTGGTTAGCATTTACCTTATCCTATCACTGTACATGTGATTGCTGAGGTTTTAACTAAACATCCCATCCCTTGCAGGAATACACTAAGAACCAGATTGTTGGGCTGATTAACCTTGTTGCCACTATGAAAGGTTGGAAGAGGAAAACCAGGTTGGAAATACTGGAAAAGATTGAATGAATAGCTATAGCTGCCTTTTCTTGTGTATCTAGTCAGGCATATATAATCTTCTGCTCTGTTTCCTTTGGCTTTCATTTTTTCGACAGAGCTCCGTGTAAAGGTAGTGTATATTGCTTGGCATTTGATCCCATTAATTATGAAGTATTTTCCAATTTTGTGTCTTGGTGTCATGTAGATAGTCCTTTGACAATAAGCTGCAATTGTACAATAATTTTACTTGCGTATTTTTTTTCACACAACTCAGGTGATTGATCCTCACCATTTCTTCTTTCTCTTGATTATCCTCATCGTGCTGTTCATTAATATCAAAAGGTGGATAATTTGCATAAATTCCTGTTTCAGTTGCACGTGATACGATTAACATAACTCAGTGGACATTCTTTTTCGACGTTTGCAAATTTTCGTGAATTCGCATAAAGCCTTGTTTAGTGTCTGAGTGAAGAGAGATTGAGAGACTCAACTAACGGGAAAGAATCCATTTTCTGATTTTAGGCTTAGTGTGTTTAGTAAGGTATTTTAGCCAGTAGAAAGCTAAAAGTAGTAAAGAAAATGTCATAAAATGTAAATTAGAAGTATTTTAGGTGAGTAGTTGAAATGTTGCTTAAAGTAGCGATTTTTAATTTCAGCTATTAGCTGAAATCATTTTTTCTGAAATTATTTTATAACTTTGTTATGTCTACATATTTTTAATAATTCTCATTTTAAAAGATTAAATCTGTTTTATTTTTTAAAAACCTAAACAAAATGACTTCCTTGACCTAAAATTAAAAATCTTTAATTTATTTTTTTAAGAATTTATATTATTTATTAGTGTTATAAATATTTTTATCAAAATTTTATGAATGTGACATTGATTTCTATGAAGAAAATTTATATGAATTGTCATATTTAAATTATGTAGTTTTAAATTTATATATTTCATTATTTGTTATAAAAAGTTTAAAATATATTAACTAAAATATTTCAAAAAAGTTTAAGTTGTGTATATATAAAAAATAATTTTTCTAAATAAGTATTTTTTTTGTCATTTTTTTTTATTTTTCAACTATTGAAACAACTAGTTTTATCATATACTTTCAATATAATTAGCAAGCTTATTAATTTTTAGTTTTCACTTTAATTTTTAGTTAGTTTTTACCAAATAGACACTTAGTTTGGTCTAGTTCATTTTTGTCTTGAAAGTTATTTTTAAGTTAAAGCTAAAAATAAGAGCTTTAGAAATATAGAAAAGGTTGTTTGGTATTCTTTAATTTTTAATAAAATCATACTTTTAAATTAAAAATTGTGTGGGAAAACAATTTTTTAAAGTTTTAATTTTATTAAAAATCAATTCAAGGATTAATTTTACAAATTATCTTATAGTCTAAGGGTTCATTTGGTGTATGGAATTGGCGAAAATAATGGTGATAACAACAATGGTGGTAGCATTAACAACAGTGTTGGTAGAGAGGATTACAATGGTGATGTTCGTGGTAGCAACAATGGTGGCTGAGTGATAGTGGTGGCAGTGTTAGTAATGATGGTTGTGACAGTGGTGGCTATGATGACAATGTGATTAGGGTAGTGGTAGTGATGATGACAACAGGGGTATTGATGTGCCAGTGGTAAGGATGATCGTGATGCTTGAGGCGGTGGCAGTGGGAACAACAACAGTGGTGTTGATGTGCCAGTGGCAAGAATGACGATGGCTGTGGTAGTTGTGGCGGTGGCAATGGTAATGACAACGGTGATGGTAGCAGCGGTGGTGGTGATAAAAATGGTGGTGGTGGTTGGGCGACGATGGGCAATGGTGACAATGTGGCGGCAACGTTGATAGTGTGTGGGTGACGACAACAATGATGATGATGACGATGACAATGATGACGGCAGTGATTATGACATCCTGCCACATTTACTTAATTTAAATTAGAGGTTTTAATCTCAATTTAGTAGATTTTACTTTGAATGATGTAACACAAGTCAAAAATTCAAAGAACAATATGAAGAAGTCTTTCAAAAAAAATTTAGGATGCACTTTTCTTGTCCATTGTTTAGAATTTTACGTCTAAAGGGAGCTATAAAACTCCGAACGAGGTAAATCCAATTGGTACACCACCGCAACTCAATCATATACAAATCTTATGAAAGGGTCGAATGCTAATTATGCCTCTAAGATCATCCAATTCATGAAAACGTAAAATTGTTCTACATACAATTTTTAACATGAACACCTTGTAATATTTTAGGGATAACTTTACATACCTCCGTTTGAGGTGAATCAAAATGGAAAATTTTTGTAACTTAATTATCTACAACTTTTGTGAAGAACATAAGAGTTAATTTGGCCTAGATTAGACACAGTTTCAAAAACAAGATGGTAATCGATTATTAGAATTTTGCAATCGATTTCCATCAATACAAATGTAGTAATTATGTAGATTTTGGCCTCCAGGCCAACTTCCGCACCCCTTAACTTACTCGTTTTAAGTTCGAATGCCACAAAACTTAATGGCCATTATCTAGGACTTACTTCAGACCTGTTGCTGTTATCCATGCTAAAAAGTTCCTCTGTATTGCGGAGTTATGTAAAAAAAATGCATTTAACTCATTTTCTCTCAATTCCATCACTAAAGGCTTATCCATTTTCATCCAATTAGTAATCTCACTTCACACATAAGTCACAAATATGCATAGGGACCTATTGGTACCTTTCAGAGACTCCGAATCCTACTGAAACTCAAATTCACCTATTTAGTTAGCTTAATTAGTCATTTCTCTTTAATATTTCTCCACACACACACACACACATATATATATATATATATATATATATATATATATATCCCTTTCTCTAAATCACAAACAATTCTCAATCAATACAATAACAACATCATCATCAATCATATGAAACATATCCTGCTCATAACATATAGTTTTATCCATATATTGGCTCAGTTCCATTTCACTCCGCATTCACAGTACCTGGGCATAACATATATAATTCATCATCACTACATATTTGGCTTTGTGCTATCTATCAGCATAACACACACACATAACGACACCTGCCTATAATCACATAATTCAAAAAGATATAATGGCTTTGTGCCATCCAAAACAATACATACACACCCATAAGATATCCAAAACATAAATACTTAATAAATTACTCATAATTTACATTATTAAAAACAACACAAATTCATCCATCATTCCTTGGCATCTCGGACTCATTTGGTGCTTGCTTCCGTAATGTCCATGATAATCCTGTAATTAGTTCCTAAAAGAAAACAACAACAGAAAGGGGTGAGTGTCAAACATATCAGTTAATATAGAAACTTAAATTGAAAAAGGTATAACATTAGCCTTAATGCCCCATACTCCTATATATTCCTATTCATTCCACCTTCATCATCATTCTCCAACTTCTCATAATTCCATTACAACACATGTAAACATATTTAATCATCACTACACTTTCTACTTAGGATACTCAATACCATGCACTTGTCCAATCATTAATTACATCAATTACAATTCTAAACATTTCAAGCCACCCAGGCTACCAATAACAATGTTCATCGACACACACACACATATCAATTCATCTTCAACCACTTTAGACATTCAGGATATCACAGGTTGTATGTAGAAAAACGTGCATATCATTATTCATATTATTAAACACACGATGCACCACTGACTCTCATACAGGGTTTAATTAGACTCGCTAGTATCCAGATACTAAAAATAGATTGACCGCCAATTAGGGGTCCTACCCAACATCCCGTGAACCCTACCTGGTCCACCGAGCTCTGCTTGGCTTCCTACCTCACCACTGGGTCCTATCTGACTCGTGGGTAGCACAACTAGGCCACACCCAACCACTAGAGCCAAAATGAGGGGTAAAATATACGGTACATCTGTCCAAACCACACAGAATCACATATGTTCAAATTTAATCTTTTTCACTAAACTAATTAATTAATTCTATTTAATATTTAGAATCACTGGTTATACATATAACTCAAGCCATCATAGGCATTCAATTTCACCACTAGCCACTCAGGCTTTCTATATTAATCAAAATGGTGGTCACTCAGGCACACACCATCTCTCAATTCTCTTCTCATTATCATTCATTTTCATATCAACCAAAAGTAACTCAGGCATCATAATATTCAATTAATATCATATCAACCACTCGGGTACCATCCCACACATGCAAACATAGATGTAATTTCAACTACAACATCTCACACAAAATTATTTTCATCATCAAACACTTCAGAAATTCATTCCGATACATATATCAAACATACATCAATATATCATATACTCAATTTCAACCCAATAATTTCTAATCTTATATATATATATATATGTTATCACTCGATTTTAATAAAACTAGTTATCCATCTCTTTATTCATTATTATACATAATTTATATACAACAATTCCTAATTTTTCATTCTCAATACCTCTAAGCTCATATCTAGTCCAAATTCATAATTAGAAAATTATGCCGATTACACTATAATTAAATTAGTAATTAACACTAATTATATTTCTTTTTCAAACGTCAACCAACATCGAATAGGATTTCTAGATTAATCAATACTTCGAACACCCCCTTACCCTGATTCCAAGCTTTCGACTCTTATTCTCTGCGTCGGGTATGCTTAATATCTAAAATTTAAGGAATTTACGAAGTGGGTTAGCATTTCGACCTCTGAAATCAAAATCCACTTTATCAAAACAACTTTAAATACACTTTTAAGGCTTCCAAAGCTTACCTCATTAATCCCACTCTTGGTTTCGAGTTCCGTTTTAGCTAACGCCTTGCCAATGCTCGGTTTGTAACCTACGAGCACCCAAACAAAAACCCATTAGCGATTTATCGACACCCATTATCCAAGGTTCCCATTTACAAAGCTTAAATTCTAAAATCTCATTGAAATGGAAACCTTTTTCAAAATGATGAATTTCAGTTTTAGAAGATGACCGAAACTAGAAATTAAAGTTACCGATGTGCTTACCTTGTTCCCACGAATCCAAAAGTACGATCAATTTCGAGTTTCGTCAAGAAATTGGGCTCCAATCAAGCTCCTATGGGAACGATCATGAAACGATGACAATGATGACGACAGTGATTATGACATCCTGCCACAGTTATTTAATTTAAATTAGAGCTTTTAATCTCAATTTAGTAGATTTTACTTTGAATGATGTAACACAAGTCAAAAATTCAAAGAATAATATGAAGTCTTTCGAAAAAATTTTAGGATGCACTTTTCTTGTCCATTGTTTAGAATTTTACGTCTAACGGGAGCTATAAAACTCCGAACGAGGTAAATCCAATTGGTACACCACCGCAACTCAATCATATACAAATCTTATGAAAGGGTCGAATGCTAATTATGCCTCTAAGATCATCCAATTCATGAAAACGTAAAATTGTTCTACATACAATTTTTAACATGAATACCTTGTAATATTTTAGGGATAACTTTACATACCTCCGTTTGAGGTGAATCAAAATGGAAAATTTTTGTAACTTATCTACAACTTTTGTGAAGAACATAAGAGTTAATTTGGCCTAGATCAGACACAGTTTCAAAAACAAGATGGTAATCGATTATTAGAATTTTGTAATCGATTTCTATCAATACAAATGTAGTAATTATGTAGATTTTGGCCTCCAGGTCAACTTCCACACCCCTTAACTTACTCATTTTAAGTTCGAATGCTACAAAACTTTATGGACACTATCTAGGACTCACTTCAGACCTGAAGCATTCTTCTTGATAAAATCTCGAGTCTTTCCCTTGTTGAGCACCTATAGGTTTATTACATACTATTCATACTGGTTTTTTTAGACCGATTTTAAAAAGTAGTTTTACACCAATTTTATAAATAACCGGTATTAAAAATCATTAAATCGCCACTCTACAGTGGACAAGACAGCAGAAAGCTCCTTGCTCTAAAATCTTATACTAATTGTTATGATGATTAATAGACCGTATGAACGATCTATAAAATTAGTACATATGATCATGCATTTAAATCAATAGCTGTATATTAACAAAAAGAGTATTTTAAACACATTTTTATTGTTGGTTTATTTTCCTAAAACGATAATACTCTCTTTGGAAATATAACATATTCATGAATTACTGAAATTGGTGTTCTTTTATGAGTTCTAGTTTGCTTGTTGAGTCCAACTTGGTGTGATTGCGCCAACTCATGTTAATGGGTAGACACTCTCAAATTCCTTCGTCGTCGAGTCATTTTCACAATAGATGCTCTTTCATTCTCCACTTTTTCAACCATTAATGGATTGTTACCAAGGAAGGTGAAATTTAATTATTGATTTGCTTCCTTGTAACTATTGATCCACCAATAATATTTCTTTTTGCTTATAAAAAAAGAGAAATGAAGGTGAGTGGATTTTAACCAAATTAATGCTTACTTCCCCACTTTTGGAGGAGAGAAAGGTCTTCTAAATAGCAATTCTTTATAGTTTGTATTTAAAAAATCGTTATGATTGTAGATTATCTCAATAAGTATTTATATATATAATTAATTATAGTTATAATCAATTGTTGTATATGTTTAGTAGGTAAAATGTGGTTCTTTGATAACCTAATTTCTTTAAATTGATTAAAAAATCAATTTTTTTTGTAAAATTATAAAAAATGATATAAAATTATTTATAATAGTTGAATATATATTTAAAGTAATTAATTGATAGAGATAAAATAGAAAAATAAAAATTGACATAAGAATAATCTATTAATTCTAATTATAATCTAAGTTTTTAAAATTCTAATTATAATTTATTTTTTAAATTATTTTGATAAAATTTACTAAACTTATCATAATAAAATTACAATATCATTCTCAAAACATATTCTAAGTGTTGATAACATGTTTAAAATATCTACATTAAACACCAATTATGTTAAACTTTGGGGAGGAATTATTTCCGGCAGGCAGCAAAAACAAATTAATTAATGCAATACTTGTTTATTATGCAAAAGCCAACAAATGTGATAAATTAGTAGCCCACAGAGCTAAAGGGACAAAAATAAGAATTAAAAAAGAATTACTTGAAAGCTAAGTTCAGCTCCCTTGTTTCCACAAAAGACATAAAACTACAATACCTGACATTGCCAACCCCCAACCGGCAATAGAGACAAACAAAACAATATGTAAAATAGCCTAAAATGGATTCAAGAGTAATCCATTCCTTCAATTATTGTTATTTTACTCAACGTTAACATCATTTCCAAATTCACACATTGTGTCAAATAATTGGGGTGTTGCATATTTGGATTATTAAATGTCTGTTTAATTGGTTATTGTGTTGGGATTTGATGAATTGATAAAAAGATTGATAGACTTAAAGAAAATTTAATTGTATCAAATAATATGTATAAATATTAATTATTGTATTATTTTTGCTTTTATAAACCCTAAGAGCCGTAAAAGAACCAATCGAACAAAAACTATAAACTAAAAATATCGAAGGGTAAAAAATAAAGTGTATTTTGTAACTATTGATTAATAAAACATCGGTTAATGTTATGATAAGATGCATGTCCACAATGGACCAAATTACAAATCTTATATGAATTCGAAAGCAGATGATAATTGACATATATGTTAATAATCATTCTCGTCCCAAATGAGTATAATGGTATAAAGAAATTTATAGTTTTTACAAAAACTATAAACTATCTCATTTTCAAAAACTACTTGAAAATAATAGCGTTTAAAACAATATATATATATATATATATATATATATATATATATATATATATATATATATATATATCCGCTATTACTTTTCCTGTTATCTTTTTATGTAAAAAGAACAAAATATTATTTAAAAATAATGTAATTACTTTGTAAGTTAGTTTTCTAAAATCCTTAATTTAATAAACTATCTAAAAAGTTATAAATAATCTCAAAAGATAATAGGCGACCAAAAAAGCTTTTAAATTGGGTTAGCTTATACCAAGTTCAGTTTTTTTCAGATTTAAAACCTAGAAATATTCAAAATGTTTAACCAAATTGACCATTCAAAATCAAGCATATCACGTAATTATAGAAGGGAAAGATTATGGTCGTTTAATGTGTATCTATGGTGAACTCTATGAAGTCAGGTTAAATAGGCTTGATTTTATTGGAAATTTAATTTTAACCCTTTTTAATGACTTATATAATTTACTTTAAAAGTTTTAATTCGCTCTTGGCTTTTTGAATAGGTTAATTAATATAGGATACTTCTCTTTAGTTCCTGTTCAGGTTATGATCAATGCAAGTCGAAGTTTTAAAGAATTAAGAGTTGATACTCTTGTTCAGGTCCTCAGTAAATCAAACCCCAACCTAAGGAGAATATCAACATATGATTCCCTAACATAGATATTTCGTAAAGTAAATAAATAATTCAAATTACTAATTGATGTTGATCTAAATAATAAGCGGTTTGGTATCGCTTAAATAAAATTTGATGTATACACAAATTAAATCAGAACAGTGAAAGGCTAATTTTTCCAGAAAAAAAAAAGTGCATATACTTATGACATGAGACAAGAATGACATGATAAAGCATACAATTAATGGGATCACTGTAGTTCTATCATTCATGAGTTTATTTCTATTCAAAGCTTGATCTTCCTGTTTTAGTTAGTTTGTTGATCCTCTCTCTTGTCTGATCAACAATTCTTTCTTCTTGTATCTTTTGTTTCTGTGAAAATGTCAAGTAGCTGGTGACTGTGTAATTGCAGCTACCATGTCTAGTGCCACGCAGGGCTGATCATTGGGTACCTGCAACATTGATCAAACAAAGCAAAATCTATTGTGAATTTTTTTAGTATGTAATTATTTCATATTTTAAATGAATCATAAGTTTAGAAGTAAAGAACCAGATAATCAAGAAAATGGTCCTTTTTTCTCTCCACCTCCAATTCTACATGTTGAACAAAACGAGCTCTATATGCCACTGACATAACATTATAAATAGTTAACTAGTTATAACAAGTCTATAAAACTTGATTATCTGGTTCTTTACTTCTAAACTTTTATATGAAACAAGTAGCTGTGTTTAGTTCATAAGTTTTCTTAGAAAAATAGAAAATTATTTTTAGAAAAATTTAAAATATAGAAAAACTGTTTATTTATAAATTATTTAAATTTTTTTATAGAAAAATAGAAAACTGATTTTCTATTTTTTAAGAAAATCAGAAAACTCTTTTAAAAGGTTTTCTAAGAAAAGTAGAAAAATAGAAAAGGCGGTAACTGAATTACGAGATAAGGTAATTGAATTACAAGATAAAGTAACTGAATTACAAAATAAAGACTGCTGTAACCAAATAAGAATATGAAACAAACAGCTACTTATTCGAAAAGTTCTACTACTACTATTTTGAAATATATTTGAACGCAAACTCATTTGTTCACATTTTAATATAACTTTAAATTTTTATCACAATTTTTATGTAATACATATACTATACAACATTATCATAAATAATATATATATATATATATATATATATATATATATATATAAGACATATCTCAATTAATTTGAATTAAAGAATGTTTGAAAAAAATTGAAAAACTGAGTGCACTTGAACAACTTTTTTAATTTTCTAGTTTTTCAAATTGAAAAACTGTCACATTATCTAAACAAGTTTTCAAAATTTTTCTAGCTATTCTAAGAAATAAATTTTTTGGAAAACAAACAGAAAACTTTTTTCAAAAAATTAGAATAATTTTCTGTTACTAAACGCAATATTTCAATAAAAATGAAAAACTCGAAAAAAATTTGGTGAAAGAAAAAAAAATCACCTAATTTTAAAAGCAAAATGTCTAGCTAACTAAAAATTTAGAATACAATATTAAAAATAATCTAAAATAAAAATAAAAATAAAAATAAAAATAAAAATAAGCAAATATCTTCAAATCACATGTTAATAGATAAATAAATATTAAATAAAAGGTATAATAGATTAACATTTAAACATTTAAATTTTTTATTTCTTTTTAATGAGTAAAGTAACACAGATAAAGTCTTTAAATAAAAGCATTAGCAAATTTGATTATTACTTTAGAAAGGTTTTTTCTTTCGAAAAAGATAAAGCGAAAATGAGGAAGAGAATACTTCAATTTGCTGGGTATCACAAACGTGAAAAATCATTGAATCTTTATACTTTTAAAAAAGACAAAAAAAAAAAAGGGCTCATGGAATCTGGGAAAGCAAATTTATTATTTTTGACAGCTACGGACGAATGGATTTTAGAAAAAAGAAAAGAAAGAAAAAAGTGGTCTGATATTGTAAACCATTTACTTTACCATTTTACTGCACCATCTCCTCCGTTCAACTATTTAACCGGAGAAATAAGATAAAATTTTATTTTTATTTATCTGTTATTTAAAAAAATTAAAAATATTTATTACTTATTTTCTTATTATACCTTTACTTTTCAAATAAATGATTTAAAATGTAAAATAATTGAGAAGAGAGAAGTCTGAGACTAAAAATATATTAGATGTGAAATTATGTATTCCAAAATTATTTAATAACTTTTTTAATATATATTTTTTAAATTTGTGACACGTAAAAAGGAATAGGGAGGCTAAAATTTTAAAGTACTAAGAGTGTATTTAGTTAACATGTTTTTTAAGAAAAAATAGAAAAATATTCTAAGAATATACCATAAAATAGAAAACACATGTTACTGCACATAGTTTTTTCAACAAAATGCTTGGAAAATAAAAAAAAAAATTGGTTATTTTATAAAACAACAACTATTTGAAAAACTATCTAAAATAGTTTTTCAAAATTTTTCATAGTAAAAAAATATGAATATTCCAAAATTTTTTAAAATAAAGATAATGAAAAATATAATATTCCAAAATTATACATTATTTATCTTATTATTATGTTGATTTAATAAAAATTATATATTAATATGGATATTATAATAAAAAAATTAATTAATAACATAAAATTTTTAAAAAGGATCTTATTTAAAATATTTTTTAAACCGATTTATTAAAATAATTGGTATACTTTACTGTACCGAATTCTACACCATTGCACTCATAATGTAGTAGTTTATTTTATCTTGCTTCTCTATAATTTTATCTAGATGCCATCAATTATTAATGTGTGCATAGCTGGTAAGAAGATGGTTGATGTTGACTTACAAAATGGCCAGCTTTGAGGATCCAATAGAAGTGTAGGTTTTGGTATGACCTAACAAAGCCTTTGGTCGACGTTTTGTCACTTCCACAGTAAAGGGCTGTTCTGTCTTTCCCCAAAAAATATTTTAGCCCTCCCCACCTACACAATAATTATAATAACAAAGAGGAAGAAAGAAAAGAAAATTAAGTGTGTATGTAATTGAAGGAAACAAGGTTATAAAGATAGAGAAATATAAAATTAATATTGATTATTTACATTGTCTTGTTTCATTGAATGACCTTTATTCATTTTACAAAACTTCATTTACTATTTTGAACATTTAAACATACATACACTAAGAAATGTTATGTTTGCTTAAACCAATGTTAATTAAAGGAATAAGAGTATGTTTGATTTGCAGTTGGAAAAACAGAGTTATGAAAATGTAAAAATTTTAAAGATTTTCGTTCAAAATAGTCAAAATTCTATTTAAACGTCAGATTAATTTTTTCCTGAGTAAACAGAATTTTGTTGGTTGGAACTACCAAACAAACAAACTCTAAATTAAGAAGGAAAGGGATACATACTTTAGTTTACTAACCCAAGCTTCAGTCCCTTTGGTTGCACAAATCAGATCAACCTATAATAATAAGCAAATTAATATATTATGATACATGTTACCTGATTTTAAAACACAACAATAAAAGAATCATCTAATGAAAAAAGAAATGCAAGATCGTCAAAAAAGAAAAATAAACTGATTACTTTGGGACCAAATACACATGTCAAATACTTGAATGCATATAAATAACATAATCAATTAAAAAACTAACAACACAGCTCTACCATTCTCCTTTCAATTAACAATATTAGAAGTGTTGTGGAAGCGACTCTTACTTGTCCATTATACACAGTCACATCAACTCCTTTAGCCAGCAGCTCATCAACCTGAGATTTTGAACTAAAGAACATCAAATATCCAAAAAAAAAACAGCGAAATTTTTTTGCCCGATTGAAAAAACTAAGGAGATATACAATTGACTCAATGGGTGAGAAAAGATGATGGAAAAAGGAGGGATTATTAATACTTCAAAAAAATATTAAACTAACATTTATTTATTTAAAAATAGAAATAAAGCTTGTGTTTTTTGGTCGAAATGGTAACAAATAAAGCTTGTTAGAAACGTTGATTGTCAGCTTAAATGGACCATTTAGGATATGATGTGTAAACATGATAATGTACATCTAAATTGAAGCTTGAGAGACTATTACAAGCTCTTTTTTTTTGGCACTCAAAGGTAAGAAATGGGTGAAAAGAAGATAGATAAGAGAGAGAGAGAGAGAGAGAGAGAGAGAGAGAGAGAGAGAGAGAGAGAGAGAGGGAAAAAGTAATGATAAATGATTCTGAATAAAAGAAAGAAATACATTAAAAGAAAGTAAAATTTTGGAAAAGAATTGTTAGAGAATGTCGGTGGGGAAAAAATTCAAAATTCAACTGATGATATGTTCTTACCTCATCAATTCTAGGCCTCATAAAATCGCCTGATAGATATGTGAAAACGTCCCCAGATTGCCCTCCCCATCTGTCAACAAATTAGCCAAGTGATCATTTGATTGGTTTGCAGTCAAATTAAGAGTACACTTTTTTGGTCATAGAATCAGAGACTTACGTAACATTCTCAGGGATAATCTTTAACTTCTTCTTTACAACACCGTTTAGTAACTTGTCAAGATCATCACCACCACCTGGAGATGATGAACTTGACCTCAATGAAGTAAGATACTTTGAGTATCTCTTCATTGACACTTTTTGGAATAATCCCAGCTCCAATGCTGCTATGTCACCACTTCCAGCATCCTCCAATAAATTGTAAAAGTCCTAGAGTTAACCAAATTAAATTTTAAAGCTCATTGTGGGTCAGAAAAAGAGAACTCATTTAAGGATCAAGAGTTGTTGAGTGAAAATCATATATAGTACCACATTGTTGCTACTAACTGAAATCACAGACTCAAGTTCACTCCATGAGTCGGTTGCCTCAGCAAATTTACCATCCTCAAGTTGCTGCTTAATCTTCTGAGCTATACTGATCACAAAAATGGGTTTGTTAGATAACACAAAAAAATGGCCATTCTATAGAATATTGATTTTGGCTCTACAAGGTATCGGTTTAAGGCGAAACAAAACAGTTGCTGAATCCGTAATTATAAACAATAAAACCGGACTGACTATCTAGTCATTTAACGATCATGCTGGTGTAACTGGTTTTAACACATATAGCTTCTGTTTGATAAGATGTAAAACAGGTTTGTTTACCTGTTTGATTTTTGTAGTCCATTTTCGTCAAGTCTTGAGAGGTCTTTTAGGAGAGGACCCCATGAGAACTGTAATTGTGGATTGAAAATGGAAATTGAGAAATGGGAAATCTTTCCAACAACATAAACTGGTGGGAAAAACTATTCTATTTATTTATTTATCACATACCACAAAATCTTCAGGGGAGATCCAACTGTCTCCTAATGCCACACCTACACAAGAAAAAAGTTGCTCAAAATCATACATTTCTTGCAGTTATGTTCCAAGAGTATTTCATATTAAGGGTACTCATGTGATTCATGTTAAGTTTGTTAACCCCATTTATAAGTCAGAATATCTAGAATGTGACATGTGATATGTTTCAAGAAAGGATTACCTCCAAGTTTAAGATTCAATTTCCCATTTTCAATAGCTTTCAAAGCAGATAACCCAAGAGTGACAGCAAATTTGCCACCATAAGATTCTGCCACAATGAACAAAGGGCTCTTTTGGAGATTTGCATCCTTATTGAATATCTCAATTAACAATGTAGTCAAGTCAGTGGCTGCTTCCCAATCTGTTTTCACAAAAAGGCTTTTGTCCTCCACAAAACTGTACCCAGTTCCCACTGGATTGTCCTATATTAATCATAACATCAAAATCACTCCTTGATCATAATTGAGAACCTCAAAATCAGAAGAGAAAAAAAAAAAAACTCTGGAGTCTGGACTCAAAATCAAGTGCTTCTGTGAAAAAATCTTTTCGTGATCATTACCACAAACAAGAGATCTGCTTTTCTCAACCATGTGGAATTCCTTGGCTTCAAGCTTGTGTCCAAGGGCCCAACCTCTTCAAAATTTCCAATCCCAACTCCAGAAGCACCCTGTTCAATGTTTTAAAATCATAGAATGAATATAAGTTATAACATCCAAAATTCCAATTCTTGTTCGATGTTAACACACAATTCATATAACACCCCAATTCCAATAACACGTACAGGCCCTCCTTGCAACCAGAGAATGATTGGCCATGGCTTAGAAGGATCTTCCACTCTATAGGGACTTCTGTAAATCCACCAAAACATATGGGCTTCTGTGATAAGACAACAAACCAAAACAGAATCACAAACCATTAGTTTCACTCTAAAAAATTCCTTTCTCCTCAAACACCCAAAAGTTGAAAATGCAATTTCAATGTCTCAATTGATATGTGACGATGTAAATTACATAACTTTAATGCATTGACTTACTGGGTCTGACTTCTACATAACCCCATTCCTCTGATCCATCTTCGCTCTTCAAAGCTAAAACCTTTCCACAATGAAATATTAAACCAAGGAAAAGGAGAACAGAGACAAAATCTCGAAGCTTTTCCATTTGAAGCAATATCAGAGGCAGAGAATGAGTGAATTGAAGCGAAGGGTATATAACAATTTATATTGGATATGATGTGGTGATCAGTGATGATGCAAATAAGAAGAAGAAGCGTGTTTTGCCAGAGTCTGAAACTGAAGCAGTGAGAGTGGTATCATCCTACGTATGCAGGAAGACAAAAGTTGGGTGAAGTAAACAACGTTGTCATTCAGTCTTTTACAAGTGTATATGACTATCCTATCCTTGAAAGCAAGGTAACTACTCTGTTCTTCTGCAGCAAGATCCTCAGTGTGTAACCGCAGGTTTAAGTTATTGTGTGGACCAATCCAATACAGTGAGTTATGAATTATGATTGGAACAACATCGTCAACACATTTTTTTACCTTTCAAGGATATTAGTGAGTAATGTTTGGTGTTGTGCTTGTGTGGTAATCATTTACCGGAAAAGTTATTATCCAATCCGGTTTGGTCCATGTATATAGAACTTGTTTCTAGTTGACTCTAAATTTTAATGGAGAACCAAATAGAAATTTAGATGAGGTATTTTTTTCATTGGTAATACAAGGTTTTTTGAAAAAATTCACACATGTTTGTTCAAGTTATGTAAAAATGTTTCGGGTAAATAGGTTATTATTAGGAATTTTAAAATATGAAAGATTTGTATTTTTATACTATCCATTTATTTATGCGGGTAAACAAAATTTACTCAAGAATTATTATATTTGGGATAACTATTACGGGGTAATTTTTCTTCATCCAAATATGAGAATAGAAAAAAAAAGATATATTTTACTTTAGAAAAACTTGTAGCCTAACAAACATGAAAAATCAAGAATCACTTGTCTATAAAAAAAACATTCTTAGGTATATAGATAAAAATCATATTTCTAATCAAACATTACCTTAGTTGAGGTTGAGTAGAGTCGGTGTAAGTTTATATTAATCTCTTGGAATTATCCTAGTTTTTTATTTATTTAAAAAGGGTAGGATGAGATATAATAAGTAAAAAAATTAAATTAACAAATACAATCTCATATAGGGAAAGCTTGCAAAAAATGGCAACATAGATAAAAAAAAACTCAACCCATTGTCTATTAAGGCTCAACCTGACAGGCCAACACCTTGGTAGGGGTGTCAACTTGACCGGCCCTACTTAAGGATTAAAATAATATAAATATTGATAATTAAATAATTTATACTTTATTTTGTAAATTTTTACTTTCATTTCCTAAAACTAAAAAAAATAGTCCCTCACTATTTATGTTTTTCTTTTAATAATATTCTTTTTGATTTCTTTCTAAAAAGTAAACTTTTTTCATGATTTTTTATATTAATTTGACATATATTTATTTTTTTAAAAAATTAACAGGCTAACAAACGAACCCACCATTTTTCCTAAAAAACAAAGTTTCTTAGTTTGGCGGCCTAACCTACCAACTTAACATATTTTTAGGTGGATTTTGCCAAGACAAGTTAGCTTGTTTTATAATCCGTGATCTCATATGATTACGGGTGGCAAAACAGGTCATAGGGTCAGGCCGGGCTGGGCCAAGACCCGTATAAACCCATCAAAATACAGGCTGGGCCAGAATATGCAAACAGACTAAAAATATTGGCCCAGCCCGTATTCTGTGTAGCCCGCGGGCCAAAACAGTCAGCCAGTTTTTTTAAAAAATTATATATGTTATTTTTATTATTATTATTTAAAGTATTTTTAAGTCTTTTTTAAAAAATTTTAGATATAGAAAATATATTTCACCTTTTTAAAGCAAAGCTTTTCATAATTAATCCAATTTATTTTATTAAAATTTTAAATTAAATTTATTTACATTAAATGGAAAAAATAAATAGTCATATCAAAATTAATTCCAAATCAAATAATCAACCAATATTTAAAACAAAAATCAAACACACACACTAATAATATAAAGTCTAAAATAAACAACATCAAATAAAGTCTACAATAATAAAAACTTTAATATTAAAAGTCCATAGTAAATAAGCATTATAAATTATAATATATATACTAATATATTTTTTAATAAAGGCCCGTCAGGCCCATATTTTGATGGGCCAAAATGGATCGGGCCTATTCAGAAATCAGACTTTAAAGGTTGGCCCAGTTTGGCCCATTTTAACGAGCCAAACGGGCCAACCTACGGACCCAGCCCATATTGTCATCCCTACATATGATATTTAAGATAAATTCAACTAAATTTTCAATAAAAATTTCATTTATTTATTTATTTATTTATTATTCTCTACATGAATGCATTATATTCAAGGTTATAAAAATCAGACCGGACCAGACCGACGATTCGGCCTATTGGATCAGGAACCGGTCAGAGTACCGTCCAGGCAAGGAAAAAACTGGTGGATTCAGAACCAGTCAAAAGCGACCAAAATCGGTCAGAGTTTTTAAATTATTTTTTTGTTTTTTGGCTATTTTTTAAAATTCATTAAAAAATTTAAAATAAAATAAAAAGCTATTTGAATATAATTTATTATTAACATATCAATAATTATATCATATTATATTAATATATATATATATTATTATCATCGGTTCAATCATAGTTAAACCAATAAACTGTGAAGGTAAGTGATACTGTTCTTGAATATAAAAAAATAATTACCTCGTACTTTTTAGAAAAGTAGTTACTTTCATTTAGTGTCATTGAATTTATATATAAAAATATATGTTTTACTATAATACTTTTCATTATAAATTATTTGTAAGTTTAATTTCTCTCAATTTAAAATTAAAATGTGTATTAACTAAAAACATTTTAAAGATACTTCCACATTTAAAGATACCTTTCACAATTTCTTTTTGTTGAGGACTGATTTATTATTTCACATTCGGTTTGTTAATCATATATAATTTCACACATGATACCTATTAATAAACTCTAAAATTATAATAAAAATTACCCTTTTCATTTTTTATTGATCATTTTAAGAGATTACAATTGTTTAAAAATATTTATTCTTTTAAGATTTTAAGATATAGTTAAATCTGCATTTTCTAATTGAACTGGCCTGGACCGGGGTCTAGGATCCGGTGTGGGACCAACCACAAGAATGCAGGTGTTTTTAGGGTTTGCACACCGGAACAGTGTATATCCGATGTTGTAATCCGGTCTCTTAGTGGGAGAGGCCGGTCTTGTTGTCCTGGAGATCCTTCACACCAACGTTTCGCGTTGCAGGGGGGCGAAAGGTGGTGCCACCTGCGAAGATTCTCCGACGCTCAAGTTAGAAGAGTGTAAGAACTCAGTGAATGCTTAAGCGAAGTAACAATAAAGTGTGAGATAGAACAACGATACCATGCATGTGTATTGAAATATGCTACTTATAGTTGTACGTGAGAAAATGAGTCGTTGGATGCAGGTGGGTCCCATAGCTCTAATAGCGTGTATATTATGTCAATCAGGGTGGCTCAACTTTCAGAATGTGTCAGGAGGGTAGGTCAATTATCAGAGTATGATCCTCTAGGAAGAGGAGAGGATAATCACCTTTTCCGCATAATCTGCTGACACATCCACTTACTTTCTGAGGCCATTGACGTGACATATTTTGCTACAAACAGTGTCTTCGCTGATAAGTTATTAGGGGCTCTTATCTTGCTGTGACTGAAAAGCCAACAGTTATACAAATGTCCTGTGAAAATGAACAAAGAACCGTTATGGAATATATAAGTGGGGCAATCGTGTGATGAGGACGGACGACCAGACATCGAATATCCGGTGTGGTAATGTTGAACCAGGACACCGGTTTTCCTTATATGAGGTCACTCTGACGTCACAAGAATGGGGGCCGGTATCCAGACCGGATCATCTGTCCCCTAGCTTGTATGAGGGACTGTTAAGTTGCTCATATGAGCTACACAACTCTAGAGAAGTCTGGATGCCGGTAGTACATTCTGGAAGGTCTCTGGGAGCTCTGTGGCGTCCGCTCTAATAAACGAGTGACCGCTCTTCTCGCGTTGAGTACAACGGATTCAGACAGCATAAAATAAATGATGGAAATCCCAAGAGTCTTTGAGAATCGAAACCCTTGGTATTCGAAAAGTGGTTGGGAGGCATTAAATGCGCATGGCATGATTGGACAGTAAATGCGTTTTTTACGCACGAGCCATCATTACCCAAGAGTGTAACCGTCGATTGGGCTTATTGGGCCTGGATTCGAACTGAATGGGGGCCCATTTTGCCAAAATTTTCACTGAAACGTTACCATTTTCACGCCCGTACGTGACGAAACGACGGAGTCGTTTCAATTTGAAAGGGTTGCGTTTTGATGCGAGCCTTGTGACCTTCGACGAAACACAGTGCTTCTTCGTTACCTATAAAAGGAGCTCTTAGCAGATTTTGGAATCCACTCTTGTTTTCAAGCTTAGTGAAACTCTGCTCAAATTTCTCTGGAATTTCTTTGTCGTCTTCAAACATCTCAAAGATCTTCTTCCTTTAGGTAACCTCCCTTTCCTTCAACTCCTTGTAATTTTTGTCATTCTATTTCCACCATGCGATCTAGAGCAGGCCACGCTGGTCCTTCAAACAGGGGGAGTTTTGGCTCTCGCGCCCCCCTTAGCCACGGTGGTGGGAGGATTCCAGCGAATCCTCCTGTGGCTGGGCCCCGTCGCTCAGAGAGAGCCGAAGCCTCTTCCTCACGAGCGTCTTCTTCCCAACGTCGCTCTGAGGCTCCCCTTGACTCGAGGGCTACCAGCCGCTCTGATGAGGGGTCAAGTGCTGAAGGTTACCTCTCTGACAATGTTGCTTTTTACCACAGTACATACGCATTCCACTGTGCCTGCACAACCATGGACCTTCCAGGACGTGGAAAAACACCGGTTCTCTGCTCTGTTGAAGGGTGTGTCAACGTTGTGGCACACCGGCTTGACTGGGAGAAACTCAACAGGGAAAAACCCTATTGCTGGGTGGAGGAGGAATTCCTAGAGATCCCTTCGCACCATGCAAGCGAGGAGGAGTGCACGGTTTCTTTCCGCTGCAAGATATATTCAGATAAAAAGTACAAGGCACGATACGCTGTGATGGCACCACATCCGTCTGAAAGAATATGCCACAGCGTCCCTGATGTGAGGTCGGTCTACATGTACGACTTCGTCTTCTTGAAATTGGGAGTACGCTTCCCCCTGACGGAGTTCCAGATGGCCGTCCTGCGTTTCCTAGACTGCGCCCCCTCACAACTGTATCCCAATGATTGGGGTCTTGTCCGGGCTCTGGAAGTTCTGGGGGAGCATTTCAACTTCTCCGCCACTGTGGCCAAGCTATTTTACTACTGCCAAGTGGTCCGCCGAGCTAATAAGAAGGGCGGCCTTGGGTTCATTACTCTCCGTAGTGACTCAAGGGTGATAAATTTCAAGTCTTATACGGAATCCGCGAAGGTGGATGGGCGCTCCTTCAAACACTACTACACGCGGGTCCGGATTCAACCAAATAAGCCGGTCTTCTGGCGGAATAAGGAGGGGTTTACCAAGTTTCCCCTGAGCTGGACGCACGAGCATTTTCTCCTTATGAGCCGTGCTTATTATACAGACGAGAGCGAACTCTCCCCTCACTCTGTTGAGGTCTTGAGTGCCATGCAGACGGCCTCTAAGACCCTCAAGGGATTTTCCAGCAGGCTCCTTTTGGCCGAGGATGACATCAAAAACGCCTACCTCCGTAATATCTGCTCTTAATCTCTTTCTGTTGTATGGTTATTAATGAACTGGTTATTTTTTCTTCTTGTATGCTTATTCATCCTTTCTTGTTTTGCAGAACAAATCGAAAGAGCCTGCCCAGAGATGTTGTCGTTAAGGACCATGATGGCTGACGATGACTCCTCCTCTGAGGAAAATGAAATCCAGGCGAAGAGGAACGCCATAAAAACTCCCCTCATTCCTCTGACCTCCGCGGTAGGAGATGAGGTTCCTCTCTTCGATGAGGAGGAAACTGAAGAAACAACTGAGGCCACTGGAGCGGGTGACGAGGAGGCCGTCCCAGAGAAAAAGAAGAAGAAGAGGCATCTTGTAAAGAAGGCAGATCAAGAGAAGCCCTCCTCTGATGACCCTGTGAAGAAGCGTCAGAGGACGGCCGAAGAAGCTGAATTGAAGAAGGACAAGGGAAAGAAACCCGTTCCTGAGTCCTATACCCCTTCTTCACAGAATGCTTCAGAACCGGACTCTGGGAATGGTCCTCCTCCGGCGTTCGAACCTCCGCGTGACTCCTTCCTTTCTCCTTACTTGTGGTTCCAGGGGTCTATGCCTCCTACTCTTCCAAAGGCAAGGTATTGCCTCCGCCCTTCCCTCGACGCCGCTGGGGTCCGAGGTGCTTGCAAGGCCGGACGTTGGCAGCTTGATGAACTGTCTGGCCTCCTTGAGTCCCTAAGCGAGAAGGCAGACTATATGGATCAAGTTGAAAAACTTGAGACCGAACTCGCGGAGAAGGAGAAATGGGCGACCAAGCAAGCTGACGTTCACAGGGGCGTGGAGTCAGAATTGAAGAAAACTAAGGAAACGCTCCAGAGGAAAACTGAAGAGGCGAGCCAGGTGCATTTTGCGAATAAGGCTCTAGAGCGGGAAGTTGCCGACCTCCAGAATAAGAACAAATCCATACCCCTCCTTGAAGAAGAATTACAACTAGAGAAGAAGAGATCGGCTAAGCTTGCTGACGATCTCAAAGTTATGGAGGACGGTCGCAACAAAGACCTTGGGGAGTGAGAGATCATTCGGAAGGAGATGCAAGCCCAAATTGATGAACTCAAGAAGGGTGGTGCGAGTGTTGGGCCTTCAGAAGAGGATTATGCCAAGGTTCAAAGAAGATTAGCTGCTGCAAAGGCCAAGGCTGCCAAAGCCTTGGAGATATGCAAAAATGTGGCGTATGAATCCTTCGGCCTGGCCCTTCGTCAAGTCTACTATCGTAACCCTGGAGTGAAGCTGAATTTGTACGGATTAGATCCGTTCTTCGAATTCCATGGGGGAAGACTTGTCGAAGTTCATAAGGACGGCTCGCACCATGAACCCCATGCATCTCTGTATGAATTGCCTCCCCTTCCAGAAGGTCAGAGTATGGAACCCACAACGTCCACCGCTGCCTCTGGAGCCGAAGCACAAGAAGGTGCCCAAACTGGAGTGGAGGACAAAACGGAGAAGGCAGGAGTGCCCACTGCAGAGGATCAAGCACCGGCCTCTTAATTTTATGCTTTCATTCATAGCCGTGTTCTGGGATCGGCTCCAGCTTTAAAACACTTTGTAACCTGCATATTTTCTTATTTTTGAAAATAAAATTCACTATTGCTTTTCTTCAACTGCTTGCGTCGAATGTATGATTGCTGAATAACTTAGTGTTATACAAAACACTTTATTGTTTTCAATGCTTTGCGAATCCGTTCTACGTGGTTACCTAGCTGCTTAAAGTGTACTTATCACACCGGATTAAGATAACAAATAGTAACGAATAAGTGATAATTAAGTTAAAGCATGCCCTGTCCCCAAGTGTAAGTACGTTGGGAAGGGAAATTGTATCTCAAGGATTACCTTTTAACTTCTTAAAAAGATAGAAATGCTTATCTGTCCTCGAAGACATAGAGCGGGTATGTGAACGCTCAACCGCTCTGGGGTGGATATTCCACAGTTGAGGACGGATATTGCCTTTGAATTTTTGTATAGCTTTGGCGAAGGTAAGCTTTACGCCTTTCTCTTGAGGTTCGGTTTGGTCCTACTCCTCAAGTCTTCACACGGTGTTCGGTTCGATCCTACTAACCGTACTTGGAGTTCGGTGCAATCCTACAATCCAAGCCTTCAACACGGGGTTCAGATCAGGGCTAATCCTGAACCTACTGCGCCCGTTACTCGGGGTTCAGCACGGTTTTCGGTATGAACCGGCCTACTGCGCCCAAGCCTTCGCATGGGGTTCGGTTTGTGGCCTTAAGGAAGGACCAGCCCTACAACCCATGTTGTCTTTGAATGGGGTTCGGTTTGTGGCCTTGAAAAAGGACCAGCCCTATAACCCATGTAGCCTTCGAATAGGGTTTGGTTTGTGGCCTTGAAAAAGGACCAGCCCTACAACCCATGTAGCCTTCGAATGGGGTTCGGTTTGTGGCCTTGAAAAAAGACCAGCCTACAACCCATGTAGTCTTTGAATGGGGTTCGGTTTGTGGCCTTGAAAAAGGACCATCCTTACAACCCATGTAGTCTTCGAATGGGGTTCGGTTTGTGGCCTTGAAAAAGGACCAGCCCTACAACCCATTCCACCTCAAGGAGTTACATCGTCAAAACACACGATGTGTGATTGAGATCATCCGTCCCGAGGGGTCTTCATCATTTCCTCGAGGAGTTATATCGTCAACTACAGAATTAGTAGTTGAGTTCATCCGTCCTGAGGTGTACGCGTATTAAACTACGGCTATAAATCACAACACATAAGAAACGTGAGAATGATAGGGCGGTTAAGATGTATTCTCATTAAAATTGAAAGTACATTACATGAAGAGCGTAGTTGGGGTCATGCCTCGTTAAAACCTTCTTGAGAAAACCCAATGGAAAAAAACTCAAGTAAGGAAAAAGAGTACACGCCGTCTTACCAACTAGCTGTAATAAACTCGTAAGTTCTGAGTGTTCCATTTGTTGCGGATTGGAGTTCCATCAAGTTCTTCCAATCGGTATGACCCTCTTCCAGTCACTTCAGAAATTCTATACGGACCTTCCCACGTCGGTGCTAGCTTTCCTTGGTGGGCGAATTTATTCCCCACACTTGCCTTTCTCAAAACAAGATCTCCGGTGTTGAACGCTCTGTACTGGACACGTTTATTATACCGGAGTGCCGCCTTTGTTTTTATTGCCTGATCTCTGACGAAGGCCTTTTCCCTTAACTCCTGGAGGACGTCCAGTTCTGATGCCAAATTGGCGTTGTTATCTTCAGCTGAAAAATACTCCACACGAGCCGATCTTGTTTGTAACTCCACTGGAATCATCGCCTCAACCCCGTACGTCAGCCGGTATGGGGATTCGTTAGTTGAAGAATGAGGCGTAGTGCGGTATGCCCATAAAACATGACATAGCTGGTCAGTCCATCCTCCCTTCGCTTCTCCCAAACGCTTCTTCAACCCCTTCAGCACTTCTCGGTTGGCTACCTCTGCTTGCCCATTGGTTTGGGGGTGTTCAACAGATGAAAATATCTGGATTATCCCCAGTCCTTCAAGCAAATCTGTGAACTTTTTGTCTGTAAACTGGGTGCCGTTGTCGGTCACAATCCGCCCTGGCACCCCGAACCGAGCTATTATATTTTCATACACGAAACGTCTTGGTCGCGCAGAAGTGATATGTACTACGGGTTCTGCCTCGATCCACTTGGTGAAGTAATCTACCCCCACGATCAAGTATTTGATACCTCCTGGCGCAGTGGGGAATAGACCCAAAATATCAAGGCCCCATTGGTAGAACGGCCAAGGCACAGCAGATGAAGATAGCTCTTGGGCCGGTGTATGGTGGAGATTGGAGAATTTTTGACAAGCGTCGCACTTCCTCACAAAATCTGCGGAATCCTGCTTTACCGTGGGCCACCAATATCCGGCCCTGAGGACTTTTCTCATTAAGCTTCGGCCTCCAGCATGGTGCCCACATTGCCCCTCGTGCACTTCCTCCAGAACCGCTTGAACCTCGTCCTCTCTCAAACACGAAAGATATGGGACAGAGAATCCCCTTTTGTAGAGAACACCATCGACCATAGTAAAATATGGCAGCTCCCTCTTCACTCGTCTCCTTTCCTTCTCATCGGTGGGAAGTTGACCATCAGCCAGATAGCGAATATAGGGTATGACCCAAGAATTCTCATATGGATAGCTCACCATGATAGCATTCAGAGAAGGGTACAGAGGTATGCTAGGCGATGTCAAAGTGCTTTGAACCACCGTTGTTGTGCTGTCGGGCTGCTTTGTACTTGCCAATCTTGACAAGATGTCCGCTCTGGTGTTTTCTTCCTTAGGCACATGCTTGAACTCTAAAACTTCAAATCTTCCCTTCAACTCGTTAACACAATTCAAGTACAATTGAAGTTGCGGCTCCTTTGCCTGGTACTCCCCCTGAATCTGCGAAATCACCAGTTGGGAATCACTGCAGAGTGTAACTGCTGATGCTCCGATGTCAATTGCCGCACGGAGACCGGCCAAGCATGCTTCGTATTCAGCTTGGTTGTTGGATATTTTGAAATTGAATCGGAGGGAAATTTCTAGGTGCACACCATCATCACTTTCTACCACCACACCTGCTCCACAACCTTTGCTGTTCGACGACCCATCAACGTAAATGGTCCAATGCGCTCGAGGGGTGGCCGGGTCCGCCCCAGTCATCTCCACAACAAAATCGGCCAACACTTGCGCCTTGATGGCTCCTCGAGGCTCATATGAAATTTCAAACTCAGACAACTCGATAGACCATTTTATCATCCTCCCGGCTAGGTCGGGCTTGCTGAGCACTGAACGGAGAGGCAAATCCGTTCTCACCAGTACTGGGTGCACGTGGAAATAGGGCCTCAACCGTCGTGACGCCCACACGACTGCTAGAACAGCTTTCTCAATCTTCTGATACCTTCCTTCCGCCCTCTGAAACGTCTTACTAGTAAAGTACACCGGTCTCTGCCCTTCAGGGGTTGCTTTAACCAAGGCCACGCCTAGGGATTCATCAGAGATTGCTAAGTATAAGATTAACGTCTCACCAGGGTCAGGCTTAACCAGAATTGGTGGGCTCGAGAGAACGGCCTTGAGCTGCTGGAAGGCTTGCTCTTGCTCCTCTCCCCATTCAAAACTCTTGTGTTTCTTCAACGCCTTATACAAGGGGAGGGACCTGTGCGCCATCTTAGGCATGAAACGAGCTAGAGCGGCCACTTTCCCATTCAACGATTGGACCTCCCTCAGACACTTAGGGCTCTGCATGTCCAGGATTGCTTGACATTTCCCAGGGTTAGCCTCAATGCCTCGTTGGGTCAACATAAATCCCAAGAATTTCCCAGCTGGAACGGCAAAGGTGCATTTTAAAGGATTTAACCTCATGTTGTACTACCGAAGCCTAGTGAAAACTTGTCGCAGATCTTCAATGTGGTCTCCTCCAGCGGGTGTTTTGGCGATAATATCATCAATATAAACTTCGACCAGCCTTGTATGCATCCCTTCAAAGACTTTGTTTATCATGCGCTGATAGGTAGCGCCGGCGTTCTTCAATCCAAAAGGCATGACGGTGTAGCAGAAAACACCGCGGTCATTGATAAAGGCAGTTTTCTCCTGGTCTCCCTCCCACATCGGAATCTGGTTATACCCCGAATAAGCATCCATGAAACTGAGGTACTGGTAACCAGATGAGTCATCCACCATGCGATCAATGTTGGGCAGGGGATATGGATCCTTGGGGCAGCAACGGTTAAGATCCACATAATCGGTACACATCCTCCATTTGCCATTAGCCTTCTGCACCATGACCACATTAGAAAGCCAAGATGAGTAGCGTATCTCCCTTATAAAGCCTGCTTTCAACAACTCCTCTGTCTGCTCGCAAGCCGCCCTCTGCTTCTCCGGTCCCAACCTCCTCTTCTTCTGGGCCACCGGTCTTGTTTCAGGATACACTGCAAGCTTGTGGCAACAGAAATCAGGGTCCATCCCGGGCATGTCTGCTGCTGTCCATGCGAAAAGATCTTTGAACTTCTGCAAAAGGGCTAATAAGCGTTGCTCCATAGCAAACTCCAGCTTATCGTTGATGTGCGTGACCTTCTCTGGGGAATCTCCTAATACGACGTCCCTGGAACTACCATCCGGTGTGGGCTTAGAGGGATTGAGTGGATCAATCTTCAATTCCGCTCTGGGGTCCAGATCAATGAGACTGACAGACCCTGCCGCTGTTCCTCCATCATTCAGCTTCCTCTTCTTGTTGAACGCTTCCAACTTAACCATGTTGAGGCTCAGGTTATAACAATATCGAGCCATCTCCTGATCACCACGGAGAGAGGACACACCGTTGTCCTTGTCAATGAATTTGATCAAAAGGTGAGGAGTGGAAACAATTGCTTCCATCGCATTCAGTGTTGGACGACCTATGATACCATTGTATGGGGATTCCACGTCAATCACCAGGATTCTTGACTTGACCGTTCTTGCACCAGGCTCTCCTTCAAAAGAAATCAGAGTGTCAAGATACCCCTTGGTGGGTTGCTTGGCTCCATTAAACGCTGTGAGTTCTTGTGTGTAGGGTTGTAAATCTGCATCATTGAAACCCATTCGTTTGAAACAATTATAAAAGATAACGTCACAAGAACTTCCCTGATCGACGAGGATCCTCTTGACATCCTTGTTGGCTATGACTGCCACGATAACTACCGCATCATCACCCCCTGGAATTGTTGGGCCAAAGTCATCATCAGTAAATGACACCGTCGGAGCTGTCATACCGTCCCTGAAAGGGCGGTTATCCCTCGGTTTGCCCTGGACAGACAGAATCATCGTGTGGTGATTCTTCCGTGCTGTGATTGATGTTCCTCTTCCCGCAAATCCTCCAGCTATCATCTCAATCACTTCTCGTCTGCCCTGCCTCTGCTGCTAGGGCATGTTATTTTGTTGGGCACCTTCAGCAATCACTACTCCCTTCTGCTTCTCAGTTGCAGTGAACTTCCTTGCTGGGTTACGTGTATTATCATCTTCGTCATCTGGATCTCTATTCCTTTTCTCCATCCTCTGAGGCTCGTCCACAGATTTCTCCTTAAACAAATACTGCTTCAGCTTTCCTTCCCGAAGGAGAGTTTCCACCGTATTTTTTAACGCTTTGCACTCATCAGTGTTGTGTCCTGTCTGTTCATGGAATGTGCAATATTTACGTAGGTTACCACCCCTCTTGACTGGGGCTGGTTTTCTTATCCCAAAGACATTCAAAGTTGGCCAACCAACCTCCCTCATGATTTGTGAATGCCTAGTGTTCAACGGAGCATAGTTGTCGAACGATAATACACGTCTATCTCGTGGATGCGGACGAGCGTTCACAAAGTCTTCTCTAAAGGCATGCTTCTCAGGCCTCACTCTCTCCTTTTCTCTCCGTGGCTGCTGAGTGGGTGCGAAAGGCTTCATTCTTGTTGCAGTTGCCTCTAGATGCATCTCTATGCCCACGTACTTGGAAGCTTTCCTTCGAAACTCCTCGAAGGTTGTAGGGGGGCTCTTTGCCAAAGATAGGGCAAAGGCTGAGCCAGGCTGAAGAGCTTCCACCACAATATGGAGCTGTATGGCCTCCGTGAGGTTGGGGACCAACGCTGCCTCCTTATAAAATCTTTTCAAGAACTCCTTAAGAGTTTCAGTTTCTCCCTGCCTTATCTGGGCCAGGGTGTGAGAAGTTCTTGGGATATCCCTAGAGATGACAAAATGGCTTTCGAATGCAGCAGCCATTTCCTCCCAAGAGTCTATAGATCCTGAGGGTAAGCTTTTAAACCAGCTGAGAGCTTCCTCTGTCAACGTTCTTGGGAACATTCTGCACATAACATCTTCGTCTGCTCCCAAATACATGGCTTCATAAACATAAGCATCCAAATGCTTAGTGGGGTCGGTCTCTCCGTTATACTTCCCGATCGACAGCAGCTGAGTTGTTTGCAAATGTTTTGGGATGATAATGCTCATTAGCCTTCTTGAGAAAGGGACACTGAGCTTGTACGTCCCTGAAGTCACCACCGCCTGCTCCCTTCTCCTGGTACTGACTCTATCACTAGAGTCCTGCGTCTACTCCCTCTCTTCATACGTGGGGATCTTCGAATACTGGAGGGTTGTAGATCTATCCCTCGCTGATGCATGATGAGTATCCTCTGCATGAGATGCTACTCTGTCCCCAGCTCCACCTCTCTCCCGCTTCAACTCCATCAGCTCCTCCCTGAGTTGCCTGATAACCTCATCACGAGGGTCAGGCGTCTGCACTTGCACCATCCTCCGGGTTTGAGTTACAGGGGACTCGAAGACGAGTCTCCTTCCAGCCTGTTGATGGGTCACATCCTCCACGTGACCATCCACGAAATCTCTCCCGTCGCCTTCCATCGTGACAACCAAACTTCTGCGAAAATGGGAATAACTCTATCGAGTCCCACTGGGCGTGCCAATGAACTGGTCTGGACCGGGGTCTAGGATCCGGTGTGGGACCAGCCACAAGAATGCAGGTGTTTTTAGGGTTTGCACACCGGAACAGTGTATATCCGATGTTGTAATCCGGTCTCTTAGTGGGAGAGGCCGGTCTTGTTGTCCTGGAGATCCTTCACACCAACGTTTCACGTTGCAGGGGGGCGAAAGGTGGTGCCACCTGCGAAGATTCTCCGACGCTCAAGTTAGAAGAGTGTAAGAACTCAGTGAATGCTTAAGCGAAGTAACAGTAAAGTGTGAGATAGAACAACGATACCATGCATGTGTATTGAAATATGCTACTTATAGTTGTACGTGAGAAAATGAGTCGTTGGATGCAGGTGGGTCCCTTAGCTCTGATAGCGTGTATATTATGTCAATCAGGGTGGCTCAACTTTCAGAATGTGTCAGGAGGGTAGGTCAATTATCAGAGTACGATCCTCTAGGAAGAGGAGAGGATAATCACCTTTTCCGCATAATCTGCTGACACATCCACTTACTTTCTGAGGCCATTGACGTGACGTATTTTGCTACAAACAGTGTCTTCGCTGATAAGTTATTAGGGGCTCTTATCTTGCTGTGACTGAAAAGCCAACAGTTATACAAATGTCCTGTGAAAATGAACAAAGAACCGTTATGGAATATATAAGTGGGGCAATCGTGTGATGAGGACGGACGGCCAGACATCGGATATCCGGTGTGGTAATGTTGAACCAGGACACCGGTTTTCCTTATATGAGGTCACTCTGACGTCACAAGAATGGGGGCCGGTATCCAGACCGGATCACTAATATATATTTATGTTTTGTTCGGAACAAGAAAACATTAATTAAGAGTCAAATGTATTAAATATTAAAATATATATATAAAGAAAAAATAGATAAAAGAAACACATAAATAGTATTTCTAAAGAAACCATTTAAAACACAAAAAAATAAAATATTAGGAAGGTTTGAGAGAAGGAGGAAAAAACATTGAATTATTATAAGAAAATGGCTAACGGTCATCTCGAGGAAGATATTGGATTATATATAAAAGTAATAAATTTTCTTGCATACTTTTGAATTATTAAAAGTGGTAAATGTTCAGTGAAAATGAAAATGAATTATTTTAAAATTAATTTAATGATTTATTATTTTTTTTTGGGAAAGAAAATTAATTTAATGATTTGGTGAATAAAAACTCACCCCTAGTCGATCGAGGGCTTGAATTCGAGGTGGAGACAGCCCATTAATAAATGATATGCGATCTCACTGTTTTCGTTGAAATTGGTGATCTTCTTTGACTTTGCCTAGGTCACAAATCTTTTGATGGTCACAAAACAAAGACTAAAAGTTACTATTTATATTAAGATTTATTTAATCTTTGCAGTTTTAGTAAAATTAAAAGTTTTTATTTAAAAATATTATTATACTTATTTACACAAATTTTTATATAAATTTTATATAAATTTTAATAAAATAATTCTATTTTAATTTTTATTTTATGTAAAATTATACAAGTTAGACAAACTCTTTATATTAATATTAATAAATATTTGATGTATTTTTCCTGTTTCATATTATAAACTCTTAAAATAAAAAATGAGTGTTTCATTCTATAAGACCCTACAAAAAAAAGTAGAGGCATTTATGATATTTTTCCTTTTTTACCCTTCAATATTTAATGTTTTTACGATGAGTTTGTCTAACTTAGGTAAGCTTACACATCATAAAAGATCAAAAGTAAAATCATTTTATTGAAATTTGTATAGAGATTATTTAGAAATTTGTGAGTGAGTATTAATGATTTTTTCTCATTTCTTGATCTTTCAACCTACGATCTTTCAACTTGTGTAAAGTTGCACATGTTAAATAAACTCTTTTACAATTGTGTAATTAATAGATGGTAATGGAGTTTTACTTTAAATAAGGAGAAATTTCAAAAGATAAAGTTGATTTTTACAAAATTAAGACAATAATTATTCTTATAAAATTATGAGCCCTGGGAAAATGAACTTATAATCTGAAACAAATGGAATATTGGTGTAAAGTGACATTAATCTGATTTATTACATAAATATTTTAGTTGCATTGAAAATTATTTAAGAAAAACATATTTGGTATATAAGCATTTAATGATATTGAAAAAATTACTTTTATTTTATTTAAGACAAAAAAATCTTTTCAAAATTCTTAACTTTATCTATCATGGTTTTTTTGCTTTGAATCACATATTTTTCGAAGAACTTTTGAGAATCCTTGAATTTTCACAGTTTAACCATTATAGATTCTGTAACATTCTAGTTATTAAAATTAATTTTTTGTATTATATGGAATTAATAAATAAATTAATAGGGAGTATTGCATGAATTAAATTAAATTAAATTAATTAAGTATTTTCATTGGTAATCGGATTAAATCGATTAATTAATTAAAAGTGATTAATTAAGGGGTAGTTTAAAATTAAATTTTGACGGCAAATTATTAGTTACTTGGGGTGAAAGTAAAACCTAATTAATTAAAAGAAAGAAAAGAGAAATAGGAGAAAATATGAAAAGAAAATTTTAAAAAAAAGGTGAAAAGACGAAAATACCCTTAATGCATAAAATATTTTGCTTTCCATTTCTTCTCTCTCGCGTGAAGCATTATTATTATTATTATTATTATTATTATTATTATTATTATTATTATTATTATTATTATTATTATTATTATTATTATTATTATTATTATTAGTAAAGAGAAGGAGATGTCTCTCAAGATCAAACCGGGGTTCAAACCCTAATAAGTACTTCCTATCCACAAAATATGCATATAGATTTGTAGAGAATTTTATTTTATTTATTTTATAAATTATATTTTTTTGTCTAACTTTATTTATTATCTTTAGAATAAATTTTTTTATAAAATTAAAGTATTTAATAATTTATTGGATTTAAATATTTAGCAAGAAATCAAAGGAAATAATTGAAATATAATAAAATTTAGGTTAAATACATATTTCAGTTCCTTACATTTTATGTTTGTTTTAAGTTTCAGATAGGTTCCACTCATCAACTTTTAGCTAACTTTATTAACAGAGATGTGATATATCATATGATGATTTCATAAAATAATGCATCAGATGACTTCTTTTAACCAACTATTAAATAGGAACTTTTATATATAATAACAACTTTATATTTTTTTTGTTAGTTTATATACATATGAATTAGATATATGTATATGATAAAAACAAAATTTATATTATATATTTTAAATATAATAATCATAATACTTTTAATATGGTTCTTATTATATATGTATTAAATATATTTTTAATAATAACATATTTTTTAAATATTAAATATATTTATTAAATAAAAATATATTTAATAATAAATAGTAGTATATTGATTAATTATTCATGTATTATTATTAAAAATTATATTTAATAAAATTATTTAAAATATATAATAATAAATACATTTATTAAATAATAAGATATATTTTTAAGTATATTATGATTAAATATAATATGAATTTATATTTTCTCATACACTTTAAACTCATCAATGTTGTATGTATACTAACCTTGTAACATCCCGATTTTATTAATTGGGAATGCCAAATTTATTAAGGGATAATGTTTCCCTTAAATTATTAAAGCCTTCAATTACCTCATTTTCTTTCTCCTCACGTGTGCATGTGACTAAGGAATAGAGCTATGCTTCTTTTCCTTCTTCTCCTTTTGAAACCTGCAACACTACGCCTCACCACCTCCACCAAATCTTCAATTTTTCTGACGCGAAGCAAAAATTGAACCTCTTATTCATTTTTCTTTCGCAAGCTTTCACTTTCCCTCGATTCCTCTCGCGAGAATAGCCGCGATCATCGGTAAGCTTAACGATCCTCAATCCTTACATGCATGACTACTGATTTTATTTTTATGCATGTTGGAGTTCTAATCACTTTGCATGGGGGCTTTTGGTCTATTTTTTTGTTATGTTTCGATTGTAGGATCGTTGTCAGAACGTGGCTGAAACAGAAGTGTGAGCTTAGGAATCTCAAATTTCAGGTAGGGAGAACATTATATTTTAAATGCATGAGTTATGAACAGATAAGGGATAAACTCATATTTGAATAAATTGAAATTGATGGATATGTTTGATATGTATGTAATGGTGTGGAGTAACTATCCTCATTTGATCAAAAATTAAGAAATATGATGTTGTTGACTATGAATGATATGTGATGGTTTTCGTTCATGCATGTTACTGTTGAAGATGATGATTATGATGATATTTGCATGAGGTTAGAATGACTAAATATGTTGTGTGATGATGATAAATAATACAAATTGAGATCGTGAATGATTTGTTGCATGCCATGGTTGATTTTTGATTTGGATATGGACCCTTGGTGATTGGCCCATGATGATGGTAATCAGGTGACTCATTGATGATGGATGATTATTTAGCATGACATTTAATTTCAGACGCAGATAGGACTACAGGAGGCCTGTGGTGCCGGCTCAGATGGGAAGACGACTTTTGGATATGCACAAACCCTGTGGTGGTTTCTTTAGATTCCATAGCTGTCTTTGAGTTGGACTCAAGACCGGCCCGCAACACCTAAGTTGAGGTGTCACTGTCACTGAGAGTGACTAATGTTGCAATATAGGTGAGCGGTTCGGTATCAGTAAAAAGATCTATGGATATTTGTTGAGAAAATTTAAATACTACATTATAAACCTCATCATTAGAGTCGGATCCACATGCATGTGCATTATAGTTACAAGGCAATCGTGGTGACATTGATAAGTTGTGGGATATCTATTGATGTGCACCGAAAATTGTAGGGCAGTCACTGTGATATTGAGGATTTGTGAGACAGCTATTGAGGATGTTTAAATGCTGGGAGGTAGCTATCTATGTTGACAATTATAATGCACATCTAAGATGATGTATATGTATGTGATTGTATGTTAAGTGACAATGATGGGGATGAAATGACCTATGCCAGATTGATGAACAATAATTGATGAATTGATAAATGTATAAAATGTGATGATTATGATGATGACAAATTAAATTGTATTTGAACTAGATAGATATAAGCATATTGTGGCAAATCTAGTTTAGTATTTGTTATTTAATATATATATATATATATATATATGCTCACCCTTGCATCAATTTTTTTATAATGCAATGAATTTAGAACGTGAAAAGGATTGGTGAATGCGTGAGACACATGGTGGATGAATCCTAAGATGGATTCCGATGTGCATATATGGATATCGTATAGCTTTTGATGTCATAGCCTTGGTATATGTATAATGACTCTGACCGGCACACAGTTGCATAATGACAGATATTAGGATGATACTATTAGATACATGAATGAATATGTGTATGTATGCATGTGTTAATTCTTGTCATGTTGTGATAATCTGGTTTCAATACTAGCATATGGGCAAGAGGGTAGTTTCACTTTAAACCGCCACATGGTACTCGTGTATATAGCATAATCTGAAGGCTGGTTCCCATACTAGATCCTTTATGCTGACCAAGGGCCATCCTAGGTCGGACGGAGTTTCAAAAAAAATTTCCCCTATTTTCTTAAATGAGTGTTACTAACCCAAAAAGTATGAATTGTTATAATAGTTGTTGTCTACATGCTTAAAAGAAGTTGTGGTGTAATGGTTTAGTTGTTAGTTCATTATACAACAGGTTATAGTTTTAAGTTTCATCTAGTGTATTTTTTAAAAATTTTAATTTTACTCATCAACAAATGAACATGAAGTAAGTATTTAGCCTAAAATTTAAGTAATTAACTTTTTAAAATTAGCTATACAAATACAATTCAAATAATTAATGTATTAAATCATCTGTATAATTATCCAATTAAATATAATTTTTAAATTGATAAATATAAAATAAAAATTAATTATTAAATTTAAAATAAAATGATAAAGCCAATTTTGGATAAAATTAATTATTTTCCCTCACTCTATTTTTTAAATATAATTTTTTTGAAATTGATATATTTATAGTATATTCAAACCATTGAAATTATTTGTTCTATTTATTTAGATGTGATCTGTCCTGGACCGGGGTCAAGATATCCGATCTCAAGCCAGTCACGAATAGTATGTCAATACCGTCTAGTAGACCGGATATATGTGTATCCGGTGTAGGTATCCGTTGTCCTTGAATGAGGAGAGCGGATTGGGCGTTCTGGAGATCCTTCACACCGACCTAACGCGTTGAAGTGGGCGAATGGTGGTGTCACCTGCAAAGATTCTCCGACGCTCAAGTCAGTGATTATATTCCAAGTAAGGAATGTATTCAGAGAGGAATCAGTCGTAAAAGAGCTGAAGAAGAAGATGCCCCCTAACTTCAATCATGAAGTTAGTTGATATACCTGATTGGCTCGATTAACGAGGACTCGTTGATAGGGAACCACCAACTCCCATTAGCATTATTATATTGCGCACTTACCTGCATGATTGGGTCAAGTGGCTATTTTATATTGAGCATAGAGAATGTAGACTAGGATTAGGGAACAAGTTGACCATTCCCGTGAGCAGAATTTGGCTCGTAGTGCAGGGAATTATTGATCGATCCCTGTAGCAACAATCCTTGTCTTTTGCACAGTGACGTGTGTATTATCCGATGTCATGGTGTTATCCTGAACAACCGGTATAGGGAGAACGCCTGATACGGAATTACAGTTCGGATGTATACCGATGACACCGGTTACACGTAGATGTCTTATCAAAGACGTTGAAATATGTATAGCAGATCGGATACCGGTATTGAGACCGGATCATATGTCCCCTAGCTTGTGTGAGGGACTGAATAGTTGTTCACATAAGCTACTCAACCTGCGAGAGGTCTTAATATCGGTAAGCTTACGTGTGTAACAGTTCCTTAGCATCTGTTGTCATTCGTAAAGAACCGCTCTGAATTTAATAGAAAAGACCTTTCGGTACTGTCACAACGGATTCAGACAAAGATTCGTTGTGTGAGAATTTCAAGAGTTTATTGGAATTGAAAGCTCTTGAAGTTTGTGTAACGGCTGTAAAGCGTAAATTGCGTTGCATGATTAGACATTAATGCTTTTAATCACGTGGGCAGGCAATTATGGCGCCTGAGATGAAAATCTCATTAACCGTCGTTTTGGGCTTAATGGGCCTGAAATTTTCGAAACTTTTGGGCCTAGTGGATAGCCCTCTGCTGAGTCGCTATCGTTTTGGCGCCCAAGAATTTGGAACGGTTGTGTCGTTTCGCTTGTGAACGGGTGCGTTTTATCGAGAATGACACAACTCCAAGAGGAGGTAACCGATCCTCTTTGTTTCCTATAAAAGGAATACTTAGTGGATTCTGGGTTCCACTTGCTTTTGCTTTCTCAACGAAACTCTGGAGAAATTTTTCAAGGAAGTTTATCGCCTACATTGCGAGGGTCTCATCGTTCCTCAAATTCATCACTGTCATCTGAGGTAACTATCTTTTCCTTGTCGCTTTAGTTTCGCTTTGACTTGTTACTCGTAGTTATAGAAAGTAGGCTTCATCAAAAGGGGGGGGAATCAGTTTCCCTCAACCCTAATAGTTGTGGGGAAGAATCCTTGTGATTCTTCCTAAGACTGAACCGCGTCGCTCAGAAAGGGGATCTTACTCACTGCGGGAAGTGACCTTTCCCTTCTCAGAGTCGCCCTCTGATTGTAATTGCTTTTAAAATGCAGTGAGTAATGATTGCAACTTTCTGACGATATTTTATTTCTTATCATAGATTAAGGAGTTCGGTCTAGATATTTCCAATGGCAACTGGAGAAGGATTTTCTGGAGATAGTGCCATTTCGAAGACAGCTAAAGGTCTCTTCAGCGTAGTTGCTTCGAGGCTGAATTGGGAGGAGGTTCAGGCTAAATGGCCTTTCTGTTGGGTGTCCAGCGAATTTAAGGAATTGGCCTCTCGTCATGCGGATGAGGAGGGATCTCGGATTCAACCGAGGTTCACGCTGAGTACGGATGAAGAGACAAAAAAGTGGTATAGGGTTTACGCACCACTTCCGACAGAGCGGATATGTCATGTCGTCCCCAACGATCGTTCAGTGTACATGTACGACTTCATCTTTCATTATTTGGGTGTCCGCTTCCCATTAACCGAACTCCAGATGGGTGTTTTGAGGTTTTTGAACTGTGCACCCTCCCAACTTCATCCCAACGGTTGGGGCCTCATCCGAGCTCTCGAAGTGCTTGGGGAGCACTTCAATTTCACGCCAACTGTAGCGATGCTGTTCTACTACACTCAGGTAGTTCGAAGGGCGAATAAGCAGGGCGGAGTTGGTCTGGTGACACTCCGGACTCTCTGTTCTTTTGTGAACTTTGAGTCTTATACTGATTCGGCCAAGGTTGATGGGAAGTCGTTTAAGACCTACTTCACTCGCATCTCCATTAAGAAGGGCAAACCGAAATTTTGGAAGGACGAAGAGGATGTTGACAAATTTCCCCTGAGTTGGACACATAAACATTTCCTCTTGAGCTCACACGCGTACTACACTGATCAATCCGATCTGTCTCGAGAGACGTCGAGAGTGTTGTTCGCACTTGAATCGCACACTACAGGTCGTCACGTCTTCTCGTGTAGGCGTTTGCTAAGTAGCTCAAGCGGAGTCCGGGAGGAATATTTGCGTACTTCTCGTTTTATTTCATCTTTCCTCCTTTACCAAATATATATAGAATATTTGTAGTTGCTGACATCTTGTGTTTGTTCATGTAGGTGAAATAGAACAAGAGACTCCGGAGATGGACAAATTGAAGAAATTCAAGGCGGCTGGTAAATCCGTTTCCCGTGAGAATGAAGTGAAGCCCAGGCCCTCAACCAAGGATCGTCCTGAGTTAATAATACTGACCTCGGATGCTGAAGGGGACGTTCCGTTGGTTGAGGGCGGTTCTTCTGCCGCTGATGAATCCACGGGTCATCCTCCAGTTTCTGAGAGGAGAAGAAAAATCAAGAATGACTCAGTGGGAGGCCCGTCCAAAAAGCGCAAAACTTCGGAGGGTAAGCTTGTTGAAACCTCGGAAGCAGCTGGTGCTCCCTCTAGTCTTAATAAAGAAACTGCTGCTGGGGCTTCTGGGTCAAATCCGACCTCCTTCCCAACGACCTCGTTTCTCACCCCCTTCCTCTCCTACGAAGGTTCTACTCCTGCCACTCTTCCACCACCGATGTACAAACTCCGGCCTACGCTTAGTGTTAAAGAAATTGAAGAAGCGTGTGAGGCCGGAAGGTGGCAGCTAGCCGAACTTGCTGGATTGCTATCTTCCGTCAGCGAGTTGGCTAAGAACGTCGACAAGGTTGAGGAGCTAAGTGAAAAATTAGAAGAGCTCAGCCTTTCCTCAGACAAGGACAAAGCCGCCATGAAGTTAATGGAAGATCGTCTTAACAAGTCTAAAGAGTTTGGGGATCTCGTAACTAAAGAGAATCTCAAGCTCAAAGGCGATCTTAAAAACTTGGAAGGCAAGGTGGCAGAGAAGGAGGAAGAACTCCGTAGCAGCCAGGATAAACATAAAGCTGATGCTGAGGAGTGGTCTCAAAGGGAGAAGAAGCTCCTTCTTGAGATAGAGGGACTGAAGGCTAGGAATGCGGAGTTCGAGGTGTCTAGTGAGGAGCTGTCCAAGTTGCGGGGAGAATTGGCTACAGCGAAAGCTGAGAGAGAAGAAGCTGTTGACATATGCAGCCGGGCTGTTGAAGAGTCCTTCGGCCTAGCCATACGCCAAGTCTTCTACCGCAACCCCACTGCGAAACTTAACCTTTATGGAATGGATCCGTACTATGAATTCCATGGGGGAAAGTTAGTCGCAGTGGTGGATGGTCATCACGAGGATCCACCGACGTCCTTGTATGGTTTGGCTCCTCTTCCTGAGGGTCAATCTATGGGACCTGATTACGTCTTTCCTGTGCCCGAGGTTCCCTCTTCTGAAGAAAGGGCTGAGGCTCCTGGAGGTGAGACTCCTGCGGAGGTCCCAAAGGAAGGGGGACGAGAGCCTTGTGCTGAGGAGGCGCAAAAAACTGAAGAACAGATTCCTCCTCCGTAATTTTGTTTTCATTTACATGTATAGTTGTGTACCGGGATCAACTCCGGATTTTAAAATATTGTATGTAATTTCATTTCAATGAATGAATTTTGGTTGAAGAAATTTGTCTTCATTGTTTCATGTATATATAAATCGTTACTAATCCGTTCAGTGTAATTAATCTTAAGGCCGGATTGAAATAATAGCCTCGGAAGATTAAATAACAAATAAAATTTAGAACGGATAAATATATACATGTCCCCAAGTGCGTATTAAGAAGAAGGTGCCTGTCTCTGGGGCATGATCCTTAATTCTTTTGGGGAAAGATGGGTCGATCCGCTGTTTAGCAAAGTAGTGTAACAGGACGGATGACTGCTAATCCGTAATATTCTTACAGGAGATGATAATATTGTTCCAAGTTTAGGGAACTGCAAGGAAGTGGTGTTTGAGTCCTTTATCATAAGGATGATGATGGGAGTTTTTTCTACGCCAGGAGTTACGTCGTTGTATCACAGAATAGGTGATAAAGAGTATCCGTCCTGGGAGAATACCACTAGAAAGCGAAAGTACGGACTGACTTTCGGAATTTTCCATCGTAAAGATGATTATGAGTATTGATCATGCCAGGTGTTTTATCATTAAATCACTTCATAAGTGATTGAGATCATCTGTCTTGGGGATGTGTACGATACCAGCAACTACATCATTAGGTCGCATATTAGGTGATTGAGATCATCCGTCCTTTGGGTGTGTATGGCGCCAGGAGTTACATCGTCAGATCACAGCATGGGTGATTGAGATCATCCGTCCTGGGCAGGTACACCGCGTTAGGAGTTACATCGTCATATCACATAATGGGTGACTGAGGTTATCCGTTCTGGAAAAGTACACATCGTCAAGAGTTACATCGTCAGATCACAGATTAAGTGATTTAGATAATCCATCCTGGAGACATTTTTCAGTCGTAGGAGTACGGATTGAGTGAATACTTTCATCGTAAGAATGATGATGAGAATTGTTCATACCAGGAGTTACATCGTCGAATCACTTTATAGGTGATTGGGATCATCCGTCCTGGAATGATTCACACCAGGAGTTACATCATCGAATCACAAAATATGTGATTGAGATCATCCGTCCTGGAATGATTAGTGGAGCTCTTCGTACCAGGAGTTACATCATCGAATCACTGAATAAGTGATTGAGATCATCCGTCCTGGTGAATCTTTCCAATCAAGGGAGTGCGGATTCAATTTCCAATTTTCGCTCCATCCGAAATCCGAGTCTTACCTCTACTAGCCCCCTAGCTGATGTGAGGAAGCAGTTGACTTGCTCATATGAGCTATATTGATCATAGTACGTCTGGATTTCGGATTTGCACCGAAGTGTAAATATCCGTTCTGGGAACCATGTTCCGTAGTGATGAAATTTTAAGGGCGGATTCCACAATGGAAATATCAGAAGTTTATCGAATTTCGCAACCCTTGGTATTCGGGTAATGGTGGCCACGTTTCTAATGATTGGACATTTAATGCCTTAATTCACGTGGGCGCGCCATTATTGCATTAAGTGCGCATGTCTTAGTAACTGTCACGCATGTCTTAGTAACCTTTCACTCGGTATATTTTAAATATTCAAAATGAGTCCTTTTTGAAATTTAGCGATATTATATCAGTCCTCACTAATTTTATAATAAGTAATATAAAGTTGAAATTTTAAAAATCTAAAATTTTCTGTTACTAAAAATTTATTGATACGTTTTTAATTTTTTTAACGATTGGAAAAAATCAAGATTTTTCTCAAACCGATAATTTTTAGATAAGTCTACTTGAAATGGATTTTAGAGAATTTTCTTATAATTTAAATTCACTTTCTTATAAATATTTTTAATTTAAGTCACTTATATGAATTTAAAATTATTTAAAAAATATTATTTTTATTAAAAAATTCCAAAATTCCAAAAAATTCCAAAAAATCATAAATAATACGTAGATTAAAAAGTTCTAAAGAACCATAATTTAATTCCTTCAAAATTTTAATATAAAAATAAAAATAGGGGTGTTACAACTCTACTCCCCTTAGAAAATTTCGTCCTCGAAATTTACATTAATCAGTAAAACAAATGAGGATGAGACTCTTTCATCTCAGTTTCTAGTTCCCATGTAGCATCTTCTCCTCTCGTTTCACTCCAAATAACCTTTACAAGCGGAATTGTCTTGTCTCTTAATTGTTTTATTCTTCTGTCACTTATTCTAACAGGTGGTGCATCATATGTAAGATTATCTTTAACTTGTATGACATCAGGTTCAATAACATGTGTAGGATCAGATATATACTTTCGCAAGTTTGACACATGAAAAACATTATGGATATTAGAAAGAAAAGGTGGTAATGCTATTTGGTAGGCAAGGGGACTAACTTTATGAATTATTTGGTATGGACCGATAAATCTAGGGGTTAGTTTTCGAGATTTCATTGCCCGACCGACCCCAGTCATAGGTGTGACTTTCAAGAATACATGATCGCCTTCTTGAAATTCGAGCGGCTTTCTTCTTTTGTCATAGTAACTTTTCTGCCTGCTCTGTGTTGCCTTCATCTTTTCCTGAACTATTTTGATTTTATCCGTGGTTTGTTGTACCAACTCTGGTCCTAGCATCAAGTTTTCACCAGTCTCAAACCAACATAGCGGGGTCCTACATTTTCTTCCATATAATGCTTCAAAAGGTGCCATGCCAATGCTAGCATGGAAACTGTTGTTGTAGGTAAACTCCACATATGGTAAGAATTGATTCCAACTTCCTTTATGCTCTAACACACAAGCTCGTAACAAGTCCTCTAGAGATTGGATTGTTCTTTCTGATTGTCCATCTGTCTGAGGATGATATGCTGAACTCAGACGCAGTCTTGTTCCCAAAGCCTTGTGCAAGCTCTTCCAGAATTGTGATGTAAAACGAGGGTCCCGATCAGAAATGATACTTGAAGGAATTCCATGCAATCTCACAATCTCCTCGATGTATAATTTTGCCAGCTTCTCCATAGAGTAACGAATGTTGATGGGAATAAAGTGGGCAGATTTTGTTAGTCTATCAACTATTACCCATATTGAATCATGTCCTAATGGAGTTTTGGGTAAAGAAGTCACAAAATCCATGGTAATGCTATCCCATTTCCATTCTGGTATTTCCATTGATTGTAGCATTCCAGGGGGTTTTTGGTGTTCTACTTTAACCTTCTGGCAAATTAGACATGCAGCCACGTACTCTGCCACTTCTTTCTTCATTCCAGGCCACCAAAATAACTTCTTCAAATCTTGATACATTTTAGTAGCTCCGGGATGAATGCTCATATAACTTTTATGGCCTTCTTCCAGAATTGCTTTCCTCAACTCCTCTTGATTAGGGATACACACTCGATCCTTATACCTTAGCAATTGGTCACTTCTTACATTGAACTCGACTTCTTTTCCTTGTTTCAAGAGTTCTTTCTTCTCTTGCAGGAATTCATCCTCTCTTTGAGCCTCTAAAACTTGTCTCAGGAATTCACTTGTCACTTGCAACGCTCCTAATCTGTAGCTGTTAGCATTAACCTTTACTGCTAGGTTAAGATCTCTGAAGTTCTCTATCAATTCCAGCTCTTTAATCATCATCGTGGACGCATGTAGAGACTTTCGACTTAAAGCATCAGCTACTACGTTCGCTTTTCCAGGATGGTATTGCAACTCAAAGTCGTAGTCCTTTAAGAACTCCATCCATCTCCGTTGCCTCATGTTTAACTCCTTTTGGTCGAATAAATACTTGAGACTCTTATGATCGCTAAACACATCGAATGTTGCACCGTATAGATAATGCCTCCAAATCTTTAAGGCAAAAACTACAGCGGCTAACTCTAAGTCATGGGTAGGGTAGTTAATCTCATGTTGCCTTAATTGACGCGACGCATAGGCTACAACCTTCTTGTCTTGCATGAGTACACTTCCTAGTCCTTGTTTAGACGCATCACAGTAAACTTCAAAACTTTGATGTGGATCAGGGAGTACTAACACCGGCGCAGACGTAAGTCGATCTTTCAGCTCTTGGAAACTATTCTCGCATTGTGTCGTCCACACAAAAGGTTGTCCTTTCCGTGTTAACTTGGTCAATGGGTATCCTAGCTTTGAAAATCCTTCAATGAATCTCCTATAGTATCCAGCCCAGCCCAAGAAACTTCTAATCTCAGTGATCGTGGTTGGCCTCTCCCATTTTAAAACCGCCTCCACCTTGGAAGGGTCTACAGCTATTCCTCCTTGACTAATTACATGTCCTAAACTTATACGGACTGAACTAAACCTATGCAAGGACTTGGATTTTTATATCCTATATGGATCGAACTAAACCTATGCAAGGACTTGGAATATTATGACCTGTCTAGACTGAACTATACCTATGCGAAGACTGGATATATGGACTTATATAGACCTGTGCGAGGAATGGACTATAAGGACTCAAAATCAAATCTACTAATTTAAATAACCATTAAAAATTTGAATTATATTTATAAGCGATATTTAGTTGATTTGACTTGATTATAATTAATTATATTTGATTTCGATTAATGATATTGTGATTTATAATATTAGACTGTGATTAATAATATTCAATTATGATTGATGATATTTGATTGTGATTGATGAGATTACTATACTTGATTGTGGTTGATGAATGATTGATGATCTTGTGATATGAAGTTTGAGCATATAGCAAGCATGACGGAAAGTTAAAACTCAGTAAGAATTTTCTTACCTTACTCTTTAAATTTTTATTCCAAGAGAAAGTATTTTGTAATTATTTTAGTTTTTTATTTCATCTTATAAATAATTTTTATTAACTTTATTTTTAATCTCAATAATAAAATCTAGTATTAGAAAGAAGCTATTTTATGAAAATCAGAGGTTGAGATAATTAATTCTTGAATTAAAGAAAATTTTTATAGTTTTAAGTATTCTTAGTTAATGATTTTAAATTATTTTCTTTAGAAATTAGAAGTTTAAAGTAAATTATTTTGGTTTTCCCCAACGAAATAACTAAAGAATATTTTGTGGAGATTTCAAAAACTCAATCTAGTTAAGATTCAAATTGAGAAAGATTATGTAAATATATGAAGATTTTTAAGAGAAAGCTTTGAGATATTTAAGGCTTGGAAACTCAATTTTGGTAAGATCTGAATTTGAAGACTGTACTAAATTATTTCAGTATAACAGAAGTTCAAAGAAGAACTTATGGAAATGTACAGTTTATTGAGATGATTTTGTGAACCTTTATGGTATTTAATAATTGAGTTTCTAAAAGCCTTAACCAACTAAATATACGAGTAGTTCATGCATCATGAATCATTAAAGAGAAATGAGATGTGATATTGCCTGGGGACGGATTATAGAAACCGAGGATACATTAGAGGAGGCTTAATTGCGAGCCTTGGGATGAGAGAGTGTGAAAGAGTGCTTCAGGTGACCTGGGGTCGCTCCCTGGTGTCGGGTACTTTCACAATAAAAACTTTCTCAGTCTGACTAGTCTCTAAGTGTTTCCACGCCAGTTGAGCTGTTCATATGCCATGAAGGCATTTATGTTATTATTATCCAGAATTTATGAAACAGTGTAAACTCCTGGTTGGCCCAGTGCAAACTAAAACTTTAAGGGCCCACATGCATAAACTGAATGAGACAGTAGCATAAGCATTACATAACATTCATGTGATTGTGACATTCTATATGGATGGTTATGAATGAAAATATAAGTGTTATGTATGTGGAAACCCTATATTCATAATTGATTGTATATGAGATTATGACTGATATTACTATATTAGTTTGTGAAAACCCTTATGCTTATGTCTTATCTGTAATATATTATATTTTGTTTCTCACTCCTTCTTCTTTGAATTTTTGTGTCCAAAATATATGTTATATGATATATAGCTAGCAGTCCAAGATGGAAGGATATGTAATTACAAGAGGATAAAGTGGTCTCATCCTCAATCGATTAGATGAAGAGATATGACAAGAGTAGGATTCAAAAACTCGATGGTTCAAGGACTAGGAAATGTTTGTTCACATTTGTAGTAGAGGTATAGTTTAGTTTTATTTTGCCTTATTACAATATCAAGTAGATAATTGTAACAAGGTAAAGGTTAAACTTTGATAAACTCTTTCATTCGGATATAATATTGTAATGATTTATCACTTATGATTTCTATAAATTATTTTGTCATTATGGACAAATATTGAAAGACAATTTTTTTTTTACTTTCAATATTCAAAGGAAATCAGATGTATATACGTCCTTGTATACACGAGATAAAGAGTGATAAATATGTATATCTTTCTAAAAGTTTTTTTTAAAAGTAAGAAGAATACATATATATCTCGTGTATATAAGGGGGTGTTACAAAGTGGTATTTAGAATTCACAATTTCAGATTAAGTTTTCTTAATACAGTAGTGCTAGTGAGATAGTGGTGGAAGTGAGAGAGAGAAGAAAAGTTTTTGGAGAGAAGGTTCTGCCAAAATCCTAAGGTAAGAATACTTCTCTTTTATATTTTTTTAGATTATTTTTATATCGTTTTTAGAAATCTGTTATTATACTGAAAATAATATTATTTTAAGTTACTATTCTGCATAGTAAACACTATTTCAATAGTAAATTACTATTTCAATAGTAAATTACTATTCAAATAGTAAATTAATTTTTACTGTTACTATTTACTGTTACTATTCACGATTTACTATTTACTGTTACTATTCACGTTTTACTATTTACTGTTACTATTCACGTTTTACTATTTACTGTTACTATTCACGATTCACTATTTACTATTCACTATTCACTATTCAAAATTTACCATTTCTGTTTTAAGTAGTAATCTTAATCTTCGTCTTATGCTTATACTGAAATAAAATTGATATTAATATTTCTAGAAATCGGAGGCGCAAAGCAAATCTCTTTTTGGTAACGACTCAAGGTAAGGGGGAGTGAGATAAGAGTATAATATGAAAAGACATAAGAATAATGGGAGGAGTCCCCTACTCCTTTTAAATCTGATAATATTATTATTTTAAAATATTAACTTTTTAACTTAAAATTTATAATAAATTTTAAATTAAATATCCGGTTTAACTAACTCTAACATACCTATGCAAAGACTTGGACCATTATGACCTATATGGACTGGACAATACCTATGCAAGGACTTGGACCATTATGACCCATATGGACTGAACTATACCTATGCAAGGACTGGATTATATGGACTTACATATACCTATGCGAGGAATTGACCAAAAGGACTAAAATTGACTATATTAATAATCATTAAATTTTGTATTATGATATGTATTAATGATATTTAATTGATTTGATTATGATTGATTGATTGATGATATTTAGTTATGATTGATATTGTTTAATTTTGATTGATGATATTGTAATGTGGAGTTTGAGCATATAGCGAGCATGACGGAAAGCTAAAATTCAGTAAGAATTTCTTACCTTACTCTTTAAATTTTATTATCTTTTAATTCTTCTTAGAAATTATTTTTATTAACTTTATTTTCAATATTTAGAATAAAAAAATTAGTATTTATTTTAGAAAGAAAATATTTTATTAGAATTTATTTAATTAAATCTTGAGTTAAAGAAAAATTTTGTAATTTTAAGTATTTTTGGTTAATAATTATTCTCTTTTAATAAAACAAAATTTTTTGAAAGAAAATTATTTTATTTTTTCCAAATTAATAACTAAATATATTTGGAAATAATTGAGATTCCTAAATTTGATTTTGTTAAGATTTAATTTGAGAAAGATTATGTAAAGTTTTATATGATAAAGTTTTTAGATATTTAAGGCTTAGAAACTCAATTTCAGTGAGATTCGAAAACTGTACCAAATTTATTTCTGTGGGACAGAAATTTAGAGAAAATGTACAGTTTATTGAAATAATGTTGTAAACCTTTAAGGGATTTAATAATTGAGTTTCTAAAAGCCTTAACCAACTCAATACGCGAGTAGTTCATGCATCATGAATCATTAAAGTGAAATGAAATAATATTGTCTGGGGACGGATTATAGAAACCGAGGATACATTAGAGGAGGCTTAATTACGAGCCTTGGGATGAGAGGGTGTGAAAGGGTGCTTCAGGGGACCTGGGGTAGCTCCCTAGTGTCGGGTACTTTCACAATAAAAACTTTCTCAATCTGACTAGTCTCTAAGTGTTTCCATGCCAGTTGAGCTGTTCATATTATTATTATCCGGACTTATGGAACAGTGTAAACTCCTGGTTGGCCCAATGCAAATTAAAATTTAAGGGCCCACATATATAGGTAAGTTGTGATGAAGATATTGCATAATATTCATGCATTCATAATTGATTGTGTGTGTGATTGTGATTGATATTATTAAGTATTGGTTTGTGAAAACCCTTTGTTGCTTATGTCTTATTCGGAAATATTATATTCTGTTTCTCACTCCTTTCTCCGTGTTTTTGTTTCACATGTTTTAAATTGATGGTTCAGAGGGAAGGATCGAAGAATATCGGCAGTAAATATAGCACGTTCTAGAAAGGGAGCTCGGTATGAATACCGTGGTCCAATGACTAAATAATGTTAATAAGTAACTGCTTCTGGGCCATGGAGTTTCCTCTCTTTCTTATAATGTTTAATATTTATTTCCGTTGGATGAATGTAAAATTACTTTATAAAGTTTTAATAATATTTATGAGGTATTTCAGCAATAATGTATATAATTTATTCCGATAGTTTCTTTTTAACAATCATATCTTTAGTAAAAAAAAAATTACGAATTTTTCTAGAATTTATTAAGGTGTAACAGAGGGTGTAAATATTTGTGGAGATTTTAATAATATTTGTGAGGTATTTCAGAAATAATGTATATAATTTATTCCGATAGTTTCTTTTTAACAATCATATCTTTAGTAAAAAAAAAAATTACGAATTTTTCTAGAATTTATTAAGGTGTAACAGAGGGTGTTACAAAGTGGTATCAGAGCAGTTAATCCAATAGGCCTGGGGAAAAGGTCTATCTTGCTTTGTCTGTAAACTCTGTATAGGTAGAATATCTGACTTGGTAGTAACTGTGATTGATGTGACAAATCTCAGTTACTGTGAAACAGGAAACTAATGGCTGGAAACGATCTTGCTGGAGTTGTAGAACGCTTAATCAATGCAATGGGAGCACGTGAAGGTCAAGGTAATGATGCCTTGAGAAGACTGGACCTATTCGAAAAGCGCAATCCACCTCGTTTCAAGGGAGGATATAACCCTGATGGAGCACAAATCTGGATTCGAGAGATAGAGAAGATCTTTCGAGCATTGCAATGTAATGAAGCTGATAAGGTAGTCTTCGCTACTTATGCCTTATCTGAGGATGCCGAACATTGGTGGGATAGCATGCGTAAACAATTCGAAGTCAACGACGTGGAGATCACTTGGGACTATTTCAAGGATATGTTTCTGGAAAAATACTTTCCAGCTGATGTTAAAGAGAAAAGACAATTCGAATTCCTGTCGCTGACCCAAGGAAATATGACCGTTGGAGAGTACGCATCCAGGTTTGAAGAGCTATCTCGTTTTCATTCTCATTATAATGATGCTACTAATGAAAGAGATCGGTGTGCAAAGTTTGTAAATGGACTGCGGCCAGAAATTAAGGAAGCTATACGAATGCAGGAAATCCGTGAATTTTCTGTATTGGTAAATCGCTGCAGGATCTTTGAAGAAGACCATAAGGATAGAATGACCAAAAGTCGTGAGCCCATTCACAAGGCAGGAGAAATAAGAAGTGGAGGACCTCACCAAAGAAGAGATTTCAGAAGGAATAAGCCTTACCAAGCACCATTTCGCCGGTTTGGAACAGCATCTGTTCCTAACAGACCCCAAGCTTCAACTGGAAGCTATTACCCAACATCTGCACCAAATTTTAAATGTTTTATCTGTGGAGGACCCCATTTGAAAAGGGATTGTCCTAAAAACACTTATGTTTGCTTTAAGTGTAACAAACCAGGTCATCACATCAAGGATTGCCCAGAGATGAAGAGAGAAAACCCTGAAGGTGCAAGTACAAGCATAAATACTCAAGGAGGCGCGCACAGTGCAGTCGGAAGGCCGAAAGCAAAAGGAAAGGTTTTTGCAATCACTGGAGAAGAAGCATCTCATGCTGATTCCATGGTAGAAGGTAAGTGTATCATTAATAAGATTTCTTTAACTGTTATGTATGACTCGGGTGCATCACATTCCTTTATTGCCAATGACTGTGTAGAAAAACTAAAATTACCTGTGATAGAACTTCCATTTGACTTATCTGTACATACTCCTGGAAACAATCCCATTGTCACTTCTAAAGCTTGTTGGAAATGCCCTATTGTCATAGATGGTAGGGACTTTAAGGCTAATCTTTTCTGTTTACCCCTTTCTGGCTTAGAAGTCATTATTGGGCTAGATTGGTTGTCTGACAATCATGTTCTAATAGATTGTCATAATAAAACCATAATGTTTAAAGAACCAGTGAATTTGAATCCTGAGGATTCGAGATTTCTAACCGCCAACCAAGTGAGTGCCTCTTTAAAAGGAGGGGCTCAAGGATTCATGCTATTGCTTTCAACGAAAGGAGAGCAAGAATCAAAAATCAAAAATCTGCCGGTTGTGTGTGAATTTCCTGACGTTTTTCCTGAAGATATCCCTGGTTTACCCCCAGAAAGAGATGTGGAATTTTCCATTGATCTAGTACCTGGAGTTGGACCCATTTCAATTGCACCATACCGAATGTCACCTCTAGAATTAGCAGAGTTGAAGAAACAACTTGAAGAGATGATAGAGAAGCAGTTTATACGACCCAGTGTATCCCCCTGGGGTGCACCAGTGTTGTTGGTTAAGAAGAAGGATGGTAGCATGAGGTTGTGTGTAGATTATCGACAACTGAACAAGGTGACGATCAAGAACAGATACCCTCTGCCAAGGATTGACGACTTGATGGATCAGCTGCGTGGTGCCACGGTGTTCTCCAAAATTGATTTGAGGTCTGGATACCATCAAATAAGGGTGAAGAAAGAAGATGTATCGAAAACTGCTTTTAGAACACGCTATGGCCATTACGAATATCTAGTAATACCTTTTGGTGTAACTAATGCACCAGCCGTATTCATGGATTACATGAATAGGATTTTTCATCCATATCTAGATAAATTTGTAGTGGTGTTCATTGATGATATATTAGTGTACTCTAAAAGCAGAGAAGAACATGTTGAACATTTGAAGGTCGTGTTGGAAATCCTGAAAAAGAAACAACTGTATGCAAAGCTGTCGAAGTGTGAATTCTGGTTGGAAGAGGTGAACTTTTTAGGACATGTAATTAGTCAAGGAGGAATAGCTGTAGACCCTTCCAAGGTGGAGGCGGTTTTAAAATGGGAGAGGCCAACCACGATCACTGAGATTAGAAGTTTCTTGGGCTTGGCTGGATACTATAGGAGATTCATTGAAGGATTTTCAAAGCTAGGATACCCATTGACCAAGTTAACACGGAAAGGACAACCTTTTGTGTGGACGACACAATGCGAGAATAGTTTCCAAGAGCTGAAAGATCGACTTACGTCTGCGCCGGTGTTAGTACTCCCTGATCCATATCAAAGTTTTGAAGTTTACTGTGATGCGTCTAAACAAGGACTAGGAAGTGTACTCATGCAAGACAAGAAGGTTGTAGCCTATGCGTCGCGTCAATTAAGGCAACATGAGATTAACTACCCTACCCATGACTTAGAGTTAGCCGCTGTAGTTTTTGCCTTAAAGATTTGGAGGCATTATCTATACGGTGCAACATTCGATGTGTTTAGCGATCATAAGAGTCTCAAGTATTTATTCGACCAAAAGGAGTTAAACATGAGGCAACGGAGATGGATGGAGTTCTTAAAGGACTACGACTTTGAGTTGCAATACCATCCTGGAAAAGCGAACGTAGTAGCTGATGCTTTAAGTCGAAAGTCTCTACATGCGTCCACGATGATGATTAAAGAGCTGGAATTGATAGAGAACTTTAGAGATCTTAACCTAGCAGTAAAGGTTAATGCTAACAGCTACAGATTAGGAGCGTTGCAAGTGACAAGTGAATTCCTGAGACAAGTTTTAGAGGCTCAAAGAGAGGATGAATTCCTGCAAGAGAAGAAAGAACTCTTGAAACAAGGAAAAGAAGTCGAGTTCAATGTAAGAAGTGACCAATTGCTAAGGTATAAGGATCGAGTGTGTATCCCTAATCAAGAGGAGTTGAGGAAAGCAATTCTGGAAGAAGGCCATAAAAGTTATATGAGCATTCATCCCGGAGCTACTAAAATGTATCAAGATTTGAAGAAGTTATTTTGGTGGCCTGGAATGAAGAAAGAAGTGGCAGAGTACGTGGCTGCATGTCTAATTTGCCAGAAGGTTAAAGTAGAACACCAAAAACCCCCTGGAATGCTACAATCAATGGAAATACCAGAATGGAAATGGGATAGCATTACCATGGATTTTGTGACTTCTTTACCCAAAACTCCATTAGGACATGATTCAATATGGGTAATAGTTGATAGACTAACAAAATCTGCCCACTTTATTCCCATCAACATTCGTTACTCTATGGAGAAGCTGGCAAAATTATACATCGAGGAGATTGTGAGATTGCATGGAATTCCTTCAAGTATCATTTCTGATCGGGACCCTCGTTTTACATCACAATTCTGGAAGAGCTTGCACAAGGCTTTGGGAACAAGACTGCGTCTGAGTTCAGCATATCATCCTCAGACAGATGGACAATCAGAAAGAACAATCCAATCTCTAGAGGACTTGTTACGAGCTTGTGTGTTAGAGCATAAAGGAAGTTGGAATCAATTCTTACCATATGTGGAGTTTACCTACAACAACAGTTTCCATGCTAGCATTGGCATGGCACCTTTTGAAGCATTATATGGAAGAAAATGTAGGACCCCGCTATGTTGGTTTGAGACTGGTGAAAACTTGATGCTAGGACCAGAGTTGGTACAACAAACCACGGATAAAATCAAAATAGTTCAGGAAAAGATGAAGGCAACACAGAGCAGGCAGAAAAGTTACTATGACAAAAGAAGAAAGCCGCTCGAATTTCAAGAAGGCGATCATGTATTCTTGAAAGTCACACCTATGACTGGGGTCGGTCGGGCAATGAAATCTCGAAAACTAACCCCTAGATTTATCGGTCCATACCAAATAATTCATAAAGTTAGTCCCCTTGCCTACCAAATAGCATTACCACCTTTTCTTTCTAATATCCATAATGTTTTTCATGTGTCAAACTTGCGAAAGTATATATCTGATCCTACACATGTTATTGAACCTGATGTCATACAAGTTAAAGATAATCTTACATATGATGCACCACCTGTTAGAATAAGTGACAGAAGAATAAAACAATTAAGAGACAAGACAATTCCGCTTGTAAAGGTTATTTGGAGTGAAACGAGAGGAGAAGATGCTACATGGGAACTAGAAACTGAGATGAAAGAGTCTCATCCTCATTTGTTTTACTGATTAATGTAAATTTCGAGGACGAAATTTTCTAAGGGGAGTAGAGTTGTAACACCCCTATTTTTATTTTTATATTAAAATTTTGAAGGAATTAAATTATGGTTCTTTAGAACTTTTTAATCTACGTATTATTTATGATTTTTTGGAATTTTTTGGAATTTTGGAATTTTTTAATAAAAATAATATTTTTTTAAATAATTTTAAATTCATATAAGTGACTTAAATTAAAAATATTTACAAGAAAGTGAATTGAAATTATAAGAAAATTTTCTAAAATCCATTTCAAGTAGACTTATCTAAAAATTATCGGTTTGAGAAAAATCTTGATTTTTTCCAATCGTTAAAAAATTAAAAACGTATCAATAAATTTTTAGTAACAGAAAATTTTAGATTTTTAAAATTTCAACTTTATATTACTTATTATAAAATTAGTGAGGACTGATATAATATCGCTAAATTTCAAAAAGGACTCATTTTGAATATTTAAAATATACCGAGTGAAAGGTTACTATTTGGCTTAATAATTCTACCGACAGTTACTATGCAAAACACTGTGCATGTACGAAATTTTCAAAGAATGTATAGTAACCTAGAATAAAAAATTCAAAAATGCATAGTACTTTTATATTAAAATAATGGAATGCATAGTAAAATTTTTTCCTATAAATACCGAAGGATTTCTTCTTTAGAATTCATAATTTCAGATTAAGTTTTCTTAATACAGTAGTGCTAGTGAGATAGTGGTGGAAGTGAGAGAGAGAAGAAAAGTTTTTGGAGAGAAGGTTCTGCCAAAATCCTAAGGTAAGAATACTTCTCTTTTATATTTTTTTAGATTATTTTTATATCGTTTTTAGAAATCTGTTATTATACTGAAAATAATATTATTTTAAGTTACTATTCTGCATAGTAAACACTATTTCAATAGTAAATTACTATTTCAATAGTAAATTACTATTCAAATAGTAAATTACTATTTACGGTTACTATTTACTGTTACTATTCACGATTTACTATTTACTGTTACTATTCACGTTTTACTATTTACTGTTACTATTCACGTTTTACTATTTACTGTTACTATTCACGATTTACTATTCACTATTCACTATTCACTATTCAAAATTTACCATTTCTGTTTTAAGTAGTAATCTTAATCTTCGTCTTATGCTTATACTGAAATAAGATTGGTATTAATATTTCTAGAAATCGGAGGCGCAAAGCAAATCTCTTTTTGGTAACGACTCAAGGTAAGGGGGAGTGAGATAAGAGTATAATATGAAAAGACATAAGAATAATGGGAGGAGTCCCCTACTCCTTTTAAATCTGATAATATTATTATTTTAAAATATTAACTTTTTAACTTAAAATTTATAATAAATTTTAAATTAAATATCCGGTTTAACTAACTCTAACATACCTATGCAAAGACTTGGACCATTATGACCTATATGGACTGGACAATACCTATGCAAGGACTTGGACCATTATGACCCATATGGACTGAACTATACCTATGCAAGGACTGGATTATATGGACTTACATATACCTATGCGAGGAATTGACCAAAAGGACTAAAATTGACTATATTAATAATCATTAAATTTTGTATTATGATATGTATTAATGATATTTAATTGATTTGATTATGATTTGATTATGATTGATTGATTGATGATATTTAGTTATGATTGATATTGTTTAATTTTGATTGATGATATTGTAATGTGGAGTTTGAGCATATAGCGAGCATGACGGAAAGCTAAAATTCAGTAAGAATTTCTTACCTTACTCTTTAAATTTTATTATCTTTTAATTCTTCTTAAAAATTATTTTTATTAACTTTATTTTCAATATTTAGAATAAAAAAATTAGTATTTATTTTAGAAAGAAAATATTTTATTAGAATTTATTTAATTAAATCTTGAGTTAAAGAAAAATTTTGTAATTTTAAGTATTTTTGGTTAATAATTATTCTCTTTTAATAAAACAAAATTTTTTGAAAGAAAATTATTTTATTTTTTCCAAATTAATAACTAAATATATTTGGAAATAATTGAGATTCCTAAATTTGATTTTGTTAAGATTTAATTTGAGAAAGATTATGTAAAGTTTTATATGATAAAGTTTTTAGATATTTAAGGCTTAGAAACTCAATTTCAGTGAGATTCGAAAACTGTACCAAATTTATTTCTGTGGGACAGAAATTTAGAGAAAATGTACAGTTTATTGAAATAATGTTGTAAACCTTTAAGGGATTTAATAATTGAGTTTCTAAAAGCCTTAACCAACTCAATACGCGAGTAGTTCATGCATCATGAATCATTAAAGTGAAATGAAATAATATTGTCTGGGGACGGATTATAGAAACCGAGGATACATTAGAGGAGGCTTAATTACGAGCCTTGGGATGAGAGGGTGTGAAAGGGTGCTTCAGGGGACCTGGGGTAGCTCCCTAGTGTCGGGTACTTTCACAATAAAAACTTTCTTAATCTGACTAGTCTCTAAGTGTTTCCATGCCAGTTGAGCTGTTCATATTATTATTATCCGGACTTATGGAACAGTGTAAACTCCTGGTTGGCCCAATGCAAATTAAAATTTAAGGGCCCACATATATAGGTAAGTTGTGATGAAGATATTGCATAACATTCATGCATTCATAATTGATTGTGTGTGTGATTGTAATTGATATTATTAAGTATTGGTTTGTGAAAACCCTTTGTTGCTTATGTCTTATTCGGAAATATTATATTCTGTTTCTCACTCCTTTCTCCGTGTTTTTGTTTCACATGTTTTAAATTGATGGTTCAGAGGGAAGGATCGAAGAATATCGGCAGTAAATATAGCACGTTCTAGAAAGGGAGCTCGGTATGAATACCGTGGTCCAATGACTAAATAATGTTAATAAGTAACTGCTTCTGGGCCATGGAGTTTCCTCTCTTTCTTATAATGTTTAATATTTATTTCCGTTGGATGAATGTAAAATTACTTTATAAAGTTTTAATAATATTTATGAGGTATTCCAGCAATAATGTATATAATTTATTCCGATAGTTTCTTTTTAACAATCATATCTTTAGTAAAAAAAAAAATTACGAATTTTTCTAGAATTTATTAAGGTGTAACAGAGGGTGTTACAAAGTGGTATACACGAGATAAAAAAACTTTTTAGAAAGATATACATATTTATCACTCTTTATCTTGTGTATACAAGGACGTATATACATCTGATTTCCTTTGAATATTGAAAGTAAAAAAAATTGTCTTTCAATATTTGTCCATAATGACAAAATAATTTATAGAAATCATAAGTGATAAATCATTACAATATTATATCCGAATGAAAGAGTTTATCAAAGTTTAACCTTTACCTTGTTACAATTATCTACTTGATATTGTAATAAGGCAAAATAAAATTAAACTATACCTCTACTACAAATGTGAACAAACATTTCCTAGTCCTTGAACCATCGAGTTTTTGAATCCTACTCTTGTCATATCTCTTCATCTAATCGATTGAGGATGAGACCACTTTATCCTCTTGTAATTACATATCCTTCCATCTTGGACTGCTAGCTATATATCATATAACATATATTTTGGACACAAAAATTCAAACAAGAAGGAGTGAGAAACAAAATATAATATATTACAGATAAGACATAAGCATAAGGGTTTTCACAAACTAATATAGTAATATCAGTCATATTCTCATATACAATCAATTATGAATATAGGGTTTCCACATACATAACACTTATATTTTCCTTTATAACCATCCATATAGAATGTCACAATCACATGAATGTTATGTAATGCTTATGCTACTATCTCATTCAGTTTATGCATGTGGGCCCTTAAAGTTTTAGTTTGCACTGGGCCAACCAGGAGTTTACACTGTTTCATAAATTCTGGATAATAATAACATAAATGCCTTCATGGCATATGAACAGCTCAACTGGCGTGGAAACACTTAGAGACTAGTCAGACTGAGAAAGTTTTTATTGTGAAAGTACCCGACACCAAGGAGCGACCCCAGGTCACCTGAAGCACCCTTTCACACTCTCTCATCCCAAGGCTCGCAATTAAGCCTCCTCTAATGTATCCTCGGTTTCTATAATCCGTCCCCAGGCAATATCACATCTCATTTCTCTTTAATGATTCATGATGCATGAACTACTCGTATATTTAGTTGGTTAAGGCTTTTAGAAACTCAATTATTAAATACCATAAAGGTTCACAAAATCATCTCAATAAACTGTACATTTCCATAAGTTCTTCTTTGAACTTCTGTTATACTGAAATAATTTAGTACAGTCTTCAAATTCAGATCTTACCAAAATTGAGTTTCCAAGCCTTAAATATCTCAAAGCTTTCTCTTAAAAATCTTCATATATTTACATAATCTTTCTCAATTTGAATCTTAACTAGATTGAGTTTTTGAAATCTCCACAAAATATTCTTTAGTTATTTCGTTGGGGAAAACCAAAATAATTTACTTTAAACTTCTAATTTCTAAAGAAAATAATTTAAAATCATTAACTAAGAATACTTAAAACTATAAAAATTTTCTTTAATTCAAGAATTTATTATCTCAACCTCTGATTTTCATAAAATAGCTTCTTTCTAATACTATATTTTATTATAGAGATTAAAAATAAAGTTAATAAAAATTATTTATAAGAAGAAATAAAAGACTAAAATAATTACAAAATACTTTCTCTTGGAATAAAAATTTAAAGAGTAAGGTAAGAAAATTCTTACTGAGTTTTAACTTTCCGTCATGCTTGCTATATGCTCAAACTTCATATCACAAGATCATCAATCATTCATCAACCACAATCAAGTATAGTAATCTCATCAATCACAATCAAATATCATCAATCATAATTGCATATTATTAATCACAGTCTAATATTATAAATCACAATATCATTAATCGAAATTAAATATAATTAATTATAATCAAGTCAAATCAACTAAATATCGCTTATAAATATAATTCAAATTTTTAATGGTTATTTAAATTAGTAGATTTGATTTTGAGTCCTTATAGTCCATTCCTCGCACAGGTCTATATAAGTCCATATATCCAGTCTTCGCATAGGTATAGTTCAGTCTAGACAGGTCATAATAGTCCAAGTCCTTGCATAGGTTTAGTTCGATCCATATAGGATATAAAAATCCAAGTCCTTGCATAAGTTTAGTTCGATCCATATAGGATATAAAAATCCAAGTCCTTGCATAGGTTTAGTTCAGTCCGTATAAGTTATAATAATTCAGATCTATGTATAGATATTTCAGAATAAGTTACACAATATATTAAATTTATTATAAATTTTAAGTTGAGAAGTTATTACTTTAAAATGATAATATTATTAAATTTAAAAGGAGTAGGGGACTCCTCCCTTTATTCTTATGTCTTTCATATTATATTCTTATCTCACTCCCCCTTACCTCTTGTATACCGATTCGTTATTGAAAATCCATGCGCGCCTCGTCTCCGAGTTCTAAAACATACCAATTTTATTTTAATATAATTACAAGATGAAAATTAAGATTACAACTTAAAATAAAAAATGGTAAATTTTGAATAGTGAATAGTGAATAGTGAATAGTGAATAGTGAATAGTGAATAGTAAATTGTGAATAGTAAATCGTGAATAGTAACAGTAAAATAGTAAAACGTGAATAGTAATAGTAAATAGTAAAACGTGAATAGTAAATAGTAAATCGTGAATAGTAATGGTAAATAGTAACAGTAAATAGTAATTTACTATTTGAATAGTAATTTACTATTGAAATAGTAATTTACTATTGAAATAGTGTTTACTATGCAGAATAGTAACTTAAAATAATATTATTTCCAGTATAATAACAGATTTCTAAAAACGATATAAAAATAACCCAAAAAATATAAAAGAGAAGTATTCTTACCTTAGGATTTTGGTAGAACCTTCTCTCCAAAAATTTTTCTTCTCTCTCTCACTTCCACCACTATCTCACTAGCACTACTATATTAAGAAAACTTAATCTGAAATTGTGAATTCTAAAGAAGAAATCCTTCGGTATTTATAGGAAAAAAATTTACTATGCATTCCATTATTTTAATATAAAAGTACTATGCATTTTTGAATTTTTTATTCCAGGTTACTGTGCATTTTTTGAAAATTTCATACATGCACAGTGATTTGCATAGTAATTGTTGGCAAAATTATTAAGTCAAATAGTAACCCTTCACTCGGTATATTTTAAATATTCAAAATGAGTCCTTTTTGAAATTTAGCGATATTATATCAGTCCTCACTAATTTTATAATAAGTAATATAAAGCTAAAATTTTAAAAATCTAAAATTTTCTGTTAATAAAAATTTATTGATACGTTTCTAATTTTTTAACGATTAGAAAAAATCAAGATTTTTCTCAAACCGATAATTTTTAGATAAGTCTACTTGAAATGGATTTTAGAAAATTTTCTTATAGTTTAACTTTACATTCTTGTAAATATTTTTAATTTTAAGCAACTTTATATGAATTTAAAATTATTTAAAATATATTATTTTATTAAAATAATTCAAAATTTTCAAAAAATTTCAGAAAATCATAAATATTATGTAGATCAAAAAGTTCAAAAGAACCATAGTCTAATTCCTTCAAAATTTTATTTTAAAATTCTAAGAAGAGTTAAATCTTAAATATGTAAAAAAACAAAAATATAACAACATAAAATAAAAATGGTGAATAATAAGGATATTAAAAATTCTTAATATAATTTTCTTAATTAGTGAATATTAATTAAGTCACTTTAAAATTCTCATTCAGAAATATTTTCATTTTTTTTATTATTATTATTTTAAAAAAACAAATAATAAAAATATAAATACCAAAATTAAAAAAATAATAATAAACTAACTTATAGTAAGTATTTTTCAAGAAATATATATTAATATCTATTTCCTATTTGTGATGAAAATAGGATGTTACAACTCTACTCCCCTAAAAGAAATTTCGTCCTCGAAATTTAATATTGTTAATAAATCTTACCATAGATAAACTAACTGAACTGTTCTAAAATATATTTCTAGTTTCCTTGACAATTGTGTATATTTTCCTTAACATTGCCATTTATCTCTCTTTTTTTTTAATCTTATCAGTATTTTTTTCCTTAACTCAAAAATATTACTCGTCTTAATTTTGTCAACCATGCTCATCATAAATTGATGGTTAACTCTAAACACTTCAATAATTACGTTTCTCAATCTATCAAAATCTTACTTAACATAATCCATAACATCTATTAATTAAAATTCCTACTCATAACATAGTAAAATGGACTGCTGAGAATTAATTACTGGACAACTAGCCGTTAGCAACTAGCCGTTGGACTAGCCGTTTATGACCGTTGCAACTCTCCCTCCCTTGCTTGCTTATAAATTCTCATTCCATTCTCACTTCCTATCACAACTTCAAGATTTCTTAGTTTCTCTCTTCTATCTAATTTCTTCAATCTTTTTCTCAAGTACTATCATACTATTCAATGGCCAACCTTCCTAGAAGTAAGGAAGAACGAAGTCGGGATGGACTATAGGTTGTGGTAACAAGTGCCTCACTTCTCATAATCGTTATGATTATTTCTCTAGTTTGGATAATTTTTGTATTGCCAAGACTCTTAGACCTCTATCTATGATATACTAGATGTTCTATTTTATTTTCCTTAATGTAATCGTGTATAATAAATTATCCTAGTGAGAAAGGATAAATATGTCTTAGTCCATGTTGTACTTGTTTATCTAGTTAAATCCTTGTGGTCTTTGTTTCATGATAATCCAGGGTATGTAATCATTTCTTATTGTCTTCTATAATGAATTAAATATTCCTTAACTAAGTGATTGTACATTCCATTATAATTGACTACAACCATTACATATATTTGATAAATTCTCCAATCTTAAATGATCACAAATCACTACGTTGACTTAGAAATACTCACTTGATATAGTAGTGCTAGTGAGATAGTGGTGTAACAGATAATTTTAATTATTTTAAAGTAAATTATTTAAAATAATTTCCAGCCATTAGTTTCCTGTTTCACAGTAACTGAGATTTGTCACATCAATCACAGTTACTACCAAGTCAGATATTCTACCTATACAGAGTTTACAGACAAAGCAAGATAGACCTTTTCCCCAGGCCTATTGGATTAACTGCTCTGATACCACTTTGTAACACCCTCTGTTACACCTTAATAAATTCTAGAAAAATTCGTAATTTTTTTTTTTACTAAAGATATGATTGTTAAAAAGAAACTATCGGAATAAATTATATACATTATTGCTGAAATACCTCATAAATATTATTAAAACTTTATAAAGTAATTTTACATTCATCCAACGGAAATAAATATTAAACATTATAAGAAAGAGAGGAAACTCCATGGCCCAGAAGCAGTTACTTATTAACATTATTTAGTCATTGGACCACGGTATTCATACCGAGCTCCCTTTCTAGAACGTGCTATATTTACTGCCGATATTCTTCGATCCTTCCCTCTGAACCATCAATTTAAAACATGTGAAACAAAAACACGGAGAAAGGAGTGAGAAACAGAATATAATATTTCCAAATAAGACATAAGCAACAAAGGGTTTTCACAAACCAATACTTAATAATATCAATCACAATCACACACACAATCAATTATGAATGCATGAATGTTATGCAATATCTTCATCACAACTTACCTATATATGTGGGCCCTTAAATTTTAATTTGCATTGGGCCAACCAGGAGTTTACACTGTTCCATAAGTCCGGATAATAATAATATGAACAGCTCAACTGGCATGGAAACACTTAGAGACTAGTCAGATTGAGAAAGTTTTTATTGTGAAAGTACCCGACACTAGGGAGCTACCCCAGGTCCCCTGAAGCACCCTTTCACACCCTCTCATCCCAAGGCTCGTAATTAAGCCTCCTCTAATGTATCCTCGGTTTCTATAATCCGTCCCCAGACAATATTATTTCATTTCACTTTAATGATTCATGATGCATGAACTACTCGCGTATTGAGTTGGTTAAGGCTTTTAGAAACTCAATTATTAAATCTCTTAAAGGTTTACAACATTATTTCAATAAACTGTACATTTTCTCTAAATTTCTGTCCCACAGAAATAAATTTGGTACAGTTTTCGAATCTCACTGAAATTGAGTTTCTAAGCCTTAAATATCTAAAAACTTTATCATATAAAACTTTACATAATCTTTCTCAAATTAAATCTTAACAAAATCAAATTTAGGAATCTCAATTATTTCCAAATATATTTAGTTATTAATTTGGAAAAAATAAAATAATTTTCTTTCAAAAAATTTTGTTTTATTAAAAGAGAATAATTATTAACCAAAAATACTTAAAATTACAAAATTTTTCTTTAACTCAAGATTTAATTAAATAAATTCTAATAAAATATTTTCTTTCTAAAATAAATACTAATTTTTTTATTCTAAATATTGAAAATAAAGTTAATAAAAATAATTTCTAAGAAGAATTAAAAGATAATAAAATTTAAAGAGTAAGGTAAGAAATTCTTACTGAATTTTAGCTTTCCGTCATGCTCGCTATATGCTCAAACTCCACATTACAATATCATCAATCAAAATTAAACAATATCAATCATAACTAAATATCATCAATCAATCAATCATAATCAAATCAATTAAATATCATTAATACATATCATAATACAAAATTTAATGATTATTAATATAGTCAATTTTAGTCCTTTTGGTCAATTCCTCGCATAGGTATATGTAAGTCCATATAATCCAGTCCTTGCATAGGTATAGTTCAGTCCATATGGGTCATAATGGTCCAAGTCCTTGCATAGGTATTGTCCAGTCCATATAGGTCATAATGGTCCAAGTCTTTGCATAGGTATGTTAGAGTTAGTTAAACCGGATATTTAATTTAAAATTTATTATAAATTTTAAGTTAAAAAGTTAATATTTTAAAATAATAATATTATCAGATTTAAAAGGAGTAGGGGACTCCTCCCATTATTCTTATGTCTTTTCATATTATACTCTTATCTCACTCCCCCTTACCTTGAGTCGTTACCAAAAAGAGATTTGCTTTGCGCCTCCGATTTCTAGAAATATTAATATCAATTTTATTTCAGTATAAGCATAAGACGAAGATTAAGATTACTACTTAAAACAGAAATGGTAAATTTTGAATAGTGAATAGTGAATAGTAAATAGTGAATCGTGAATAGTAACAGTAAATAGTAAAACGTGAATAGTAACAGTAAATAGTAAAACGTGAATAGTAACAGTAAATAGTAAATCGTGAATAGTAACAGTAAATAGTAACAGTAAAAAGTAATTTACTATTTGAATAGTAATTTACTATTGAAATAGTAATTTACTATTGAAATAGTGTTTACTATGCAGAATAGTAACTTAAAATAATATTATTTTCAGTATAATAACAGATTTCTAAAAACGATATAAAAATAATCTAAAAAAATATAAAAGAGAAGTATTCTTACCTTAGGATTTTGGCAGAACCTTCTCTCCAAAAACTTTTCTTCTCTCTCTCACTTCCACCACTATCTCACTAGCACTACTGTATTAAGAAAACTTAATCTGAAATTGTGAATTCTAAAGAAGAAATCCTTCGGTATTTATAGGAAAAAAATTTTACTATGCATTCCATTATTTTAATATAAAAGTACTATGCATTTTTGAATTTTTTATTCTAGGTTACTATGCATTCTTTGAAAATTTCGTACATGCACAGTGTTTTGCATAGTAACTGTCGGTAGAATTATTAAGCCAAATAGTAACATATAGAAATTATTAGACTGTGATTAATAATATTCAATTATGATTGATGATATTTGATTGTGATTGATGAGATTACTATACTTGATTGTGGTTGATGAATGATTGATGATCTTGTGATATGAAGTTTGAGCATATAGCAAGCATGACGGAAAGTTAAAACTCAGTAAGAATTTTCTTACCTTACTCTTTAAATTTTTATTCCAAGAGAAAGTATTTTGTAATTATTTTAGTCTTTTATTTCTTCTTATAAATAATTTTTATTAACTTTATTTTTAATCTCTATAATAAAATATAGTATTAGAAAGAAGCTATTTTATGAAAATCAGAGGTTGAGATAATAAATTCTTGAATTAAAGAAAATTTTTATAGTTTTAAGTATTCTTAGTTAATGATTTTAAATTATTTTCTTTAGAAATTAGAAGTTTAAAGTAAATTATTTTGGTTTTCCCCAACGAAATAACTAAAGAATATTTTGTGGAGATTTCAAAAACTCAATCTAGTTAAGATTCAAATTGAGAAAGATTATGTAAATATATGAAGATTTTTAAGAGAAAGCTTTGAGATATTTAAGGCTTGGAAACTCAATTTTGGTAAGATCTGAATTTGAAGACTGTACTAAATTATTTCAGTATAACAGAAGTTCAAAGAAGAACTTATGGAAATGTACAGTTTATTGAGATGATTTTGTGAACCTTTATGGTATTTAATAATTGAGTTTCTAAAAGCCTTAACCAACTAAATATACGAGTAGTTCATGCATCATGAATCATTAAAGAGAAATGAGATGTGATATTGCCTGGGGACGGATTATAGAAACCGAGGATACATTAGAGGAGGCTTAATTGCGAGCCTTGGGATGAGAGAGTGTGAAAGAGTGCTTCAGGTGACCTGGGGTCGCTCCCTGGTGTCGGGTACTTTCACAATAAAAACTTTCTCAGTCTGACTAGTCTCTAAGTGTTTCCACGCCAGTTGAGCTGTTCATATGCCATGAAGGCATTTATGTTATTATTATCCAGAATTTATGAAACAGTGTAAACTCCTGGTTGGCCCAGTGCAAACTAAAACTTTAAGGGCCCACATGCATAAACTGAATGAGACAGTAGCATAAGCATTACATAACATTCATGTGATTGTGACATTCTATATGGATGGTTATGAATGAAAATATAAGTGTTATGTATGTGGAAACCCTATATTCATAATTGATTGTATATGAGATTATGACTGATATTACTATATTAGTTTGTGAAAACCCTTATGCTTATGTCTTATCTGTAATATATTATATTTTGTTTCTCACTCCTTCTTCTTTGAATTTTTGTGTCCAAAATATATGTTATATGATATATAGCTAGCAGTCCAAGATGGAAGGATATGTAATTACAAGAGGATAAAGTGGTCTCATCCTCAATCGATTAGATGAAGAGATATGACAAGAGTAGGATTCAAAAACTCGATGGTTCAAGGACTAGGAAATGTTTGTTCACATTTGTAGTAGAGGTATAGTTTAATTGTTCAATAATAATAAAATATAATTATTATTGGGGGTAAACGACAGATTGTGTTTAGTGGGTATTTGAAAAATTTTTGTGCCCTGATACAGGCATATTTGGCAATCTCAGTTACCATTTCTTCTTGCTTCCTCGACGAACCTCTGCAAAAGTCCCAAGAAGTTCTTCGTGTCCGCCTCTGTGAATTTCCATTCACTATCCTTAGGTAACCACTTTCCCTTCGTTTTTTGCATCTCTTTTCAATATTTGAGAATGGCTAGGAAGGGTGTTAGCTTCAGTGGCGTTAGCCCTAGAGGAAGAGGAGGAAGGGCTTTGGCTCAAAACCCTAATGTTCGTGGTGGGAGGATCCCAGTGATCTTCCAATCGAGGCCACAGTATACAGGGGGGGAGGAGTCGCAATATCAAAGGCGAAGGGTGATTATACCCTCTTCAGAGTCTTCCTCCTCCAGTGAGAGTGTCGAAAGTGGGGATTTGTATCTCTCTGATGATGTGAAATTTTATCGCAGCATCAAAGCTTTCACAATGGTGACAAAGAAAGCCACTGGGAGAAAATCGTCTGAAGGGGAATCCCCTTCCGAGAAGTATATCTTGAAGACCCAATCCGGCCTCTGCAATGTGGTTACACACCGGATAGACTGGGTGAAATTCCAACAGAAACGCCCATTCAGCTGGGTGGCTGAGGAATTTCGTGAGACACCGTCCGTCCACGCTCGGGAGGATGAAGGGGAGCTGGAGCCGCGGTTTACCGTTTGGAAGAAGGACAAATACAAATGGTGTTTTAATGTATTCGCTCCCCTTCCATCGGTACGGATATGCCACACGCCGGACGAGAGGTCCTTGTTCATGTATGACTTTATATTTCTGAACTTGGGTGTGCGTTTCCCTTTGACGAAGTTTGAGATGGGAGTCCTGAGATTCTTGGACTGCGCCCCCTCGCAACTTCACCCTAATGGATGGGGATTGGTCCGCTCTCTTGAAGTGCTTGGGGAGCACTTCAACTTTAAACCGACGGTGGCCATGCTTTTCTACTTCACTCAAGTGGTCCGTCGTGCGAATAAGGAGAAAGGAGGAGTGAGCTTGATATCCCTCCGGACTATCTCCAAGATCATCAACTTCGAGGCGTACACTGACTCCGCCAAAGTTGATGGGCGTTCATTCAAGTCCTATTTCACGAAGATTAGCGTCCATCCGAATGAATCAATTTTTTGGTTAACTGAAGATGGGATTCCAAAATTCCCAGTGACTTGGACGCACGAACATTTTTTGTTGACCTCCCAAGCGTACTATACCGAGGAGGACGAACTGAGCCCAACTTCGATCTCTGTTCTTTCGGCTCTGCAGTCCTACACGGCCTCACACCAATTTTTCTCCTGCAGGCGTTTGTTAGGACCAAAGTCTACTCGCGAGGAGTATTTACGTAATTTCCCTGCCATTCTTCATGCGTTATTATGTCATTTGCCTTGAAAATTTTACGTCTCTGATTGTGTCTTTTGATTGTGCAGGTGAAATTCAGGGCGAGTCACCAGAGATGAATAGGCTAAAAGGACTCAAGGCCAGAGAGACTTCCGTTGCGGCTGAAAATGATATTCAGGCAAAGCGGAATTCTAAGAAGGCCACTGCTGAGACAATAATATTAACTTCATCTGCTGGTGACGATATTCCTCTGATCGAGGGTGGATCTGAGAAGGTGGTCGAGAAAAAGAAGAGGACAAAGCGTGATCCTTCGAAGACCTCAGACCGTCAATCCTCACCCAAAAAGCCAAAAACTTCAAGAGGGGCTGCTGAGCCAGGGCCTGCTAAGGAAAAGAGAGCGGAAGGGTCTATTCCGGATACTCCAAGTGGTGTATAACATATGGGGCGAAGCCAATAACGACTTATTTCGCGCCCAAAGCCTCTTGCCCTCTTGAAGATAGTTCCGGTCTTGTTCAACATCCGGTGTATGAGAGCTCCGTTCCTGAGGGCGTTCCCGAATCCTCACCCAAGGTGAAACCCTCGTTGAAGAGTGAAGAAATGATCAGAGCTTGAGACGACGGACAGAAGCACTTGGCTGAGTTATCCGAGCTCCTCAAGTCGGTTCGCGAGCTCACAGAAGAAAACGAGAGGCTCACCTCAGTGGTTGGCAAGGACAAGGCAATCATCCTCCAATTAGAAGGAAAATTAAAAACTTCCAAAGAAGAAACTCAGAAGAAGGATGAAGAAATTGCCAAACTGAAAAATCTTGCCAAGGAGCTAGAGGGTCAAGTTTCTGATCAGAAGAAAATCAATGCTGACCTCAATGCTCATCTCTGCACGGAGAAGGAACGCTCTTCAAAGCTGGAAGAGGGGTTGAAGGAGGCTAAGGTCGTCCATTCTCTAGGAGTGGATGATTGGACACGTAAGGAAAAGGAGCTGCTATTAAAGCTGGCGGATTCGAATGGCGAGGTCAAGACCCTGAAAGCAGACTTGGACGATGCTGTAAACATGTGTGACCAAGCAGTCAAGGAGGCTTTCGGGTTGGCAGTTCGTCAAGTGCTATACCGGAATCCCAAGGTGTCAATTAATTTGAACGGTATTGATCCGTTCTATGAGTTTCACCAAGGGAAACTGGTGGCTGTCGTTGACAATCGTCATGAGAGTCCGCCTAACAGTCCTTATAAGTTTGCTCCTTTACCTAAAGGTCAATCAATGGGACCTTCCCTCCTGAAGCCCAAAAGTACAGGATCAAGCTCTCGCACTGAAGGAGGCAAGACCGGAGACAAAGGTAAAGGGAAGGAGGGAGACTCAAGCCAAAAAGAGTAGCGCCTTCCTTATTTCCTTTTTCGTTTTATTGATTCGAATTCGCTGTGTTCCGGGATCAGCTCCGGATTATTACACGAATTGTAATTCTTATTGAATCAATAAAAGAGTTTTTTACCTCCATTCTTGTTTAGTGAAAAACAACTTTAATAGAGGGACTGCATGTGTATTGTATTATTCCGGATTTAAGTAATGAAGATCGGTTTGTAAAACAAAATCTCCATACCGGACATATACATGCGAAATGAATTTCATAATAAGGTCACCGCTGATGAGGGAATACATTATTGTTACAAGAACGGTTTAAGGGGAATGATTGTGAGATCGTTTAGACGAGAGTTCATTCCTCAAGATATTCGTTAAACCGTTTATGTTGTCCCCCCGTATCATTGGGTGATTATCACTTTGAATAAACTCTGAGTGAGATTTTCTCGTGAGAGCTTTTAAGAGTGAGGTTTTAAAATAGGAATTCCTCTTTGAATATTTCCGACGGAGGAATTTCGGGTGAAAATGCCTTAGATTGTGGCGTACCCGAGTGAATTGTTTGTGTCGGAGTTTATGAGTCAGATCTCAATTGAAGAATTGATGACTCAGAATTATAAGCTATAAAACTCCCAAATAAAGAACTTCACGAGAGTATTAATTTGGAGTTCAGTATAACTTACTTGTTGTGTTTGGAGTTCGGTTTGATCCTACTGTCCATGTCATATTTGGTGTTCGGTTGAATCCTACTAGCCGTTCTTCGATTGGTCTTTGGTTTTACCCAATGACGATTCTTCACCGACGTTCGGTTAATCCTACTAGTCGTACTCAGAGTTCGGTTTAATCCTACAATCCGAGCCTTCGATACGGGGTTCAGATCAGGGTTAATCCTGAACCTACTGCGCCCGTCACTTGGGGTTCAGCGTGGTCTTGAAGAAGAACCAGCTTACTGCGCCCAAGCCTTCGCATGGGGTTCGGTTTGTGGCCTCGAAAGAGGACCAGCCCTACAACCCATGTAGTCTTCGAATGGGGTTCGGTTTGTGGCCTTGAAGAAGGACCAGCCCTACAACCCATGTAATCTCTGAATGGGGTTCGGTTTGTGGCCTTAAAAAAGTGTCAGCCCTACAACCCATATCCTGAGGTTCGGTTTAATCCTACAACTCAGGTCTTCACCGACGTTCGGTTAATCCTACTAGTCGTACTCAGAGTTCGGTTTAATCCTACAATCTGAGCCTTCACCGGTGTTCAGCCAAACTTACTAACCGTACCCAGAGTTCGGTTTAATCCTACAATCTGGGCCTTCAATATATACACACTCGAGGAGTTACATCGTCAATTACAGAATGGGTAATTGAGATCATCCGTCCTGAGTATGTTCTTGTGCGTTGCGCATATTCGAAGAGTTACATCGTCAACTACAGAATAAGTAGCTGAGATCATCCGTCCTGAATATGCTTTTGTACACCGGATAAACTGAAAATCACAACATAAGAAAAACTCGAAAGAGTTAAATTGTTATGAGAGATTCTTATTAAATCAAAAATAAGAATTACAAGGAGAGCGTAGCTGTGAAAATAAATTCTCCAGTATTCAATCCAAGATAAGGATAGGAGAGTGTAGAAACAGCTAGCTATAGTAGATGCGCAAGTTTTGGGTGTTCCATTTGTTTCGGATTGGAGTGCCATCAAGGTTTTCAAGGCGATAAGAGCCTTTGCCAGTGACCTCGGATACCCTGTATGGGCCTTCCCAGTTTGGGGCTAATTTGCCTTGATGGGCGAATTTGTTCCCTATACTTGCTTTCCTCAAAACCAAATCTCCAACGTTGAAAGTCCTTGATTGGACTCTTTTGTTATACCGGAGAGCAATTTTGGCTTTGATGGCTTGATCTCTGATGAAAGCGTCTTCTCTGAGTTCTTGTATGACATCCATTTCAGATGCCAAGTTAGCGTTGTTGGTTTCTTCAGAGAAGTACTTAACTCTTGTGGAAGCAATTTGCAGTTCCACAGGTATCATCGCCTCGACCCCGTATGTTAGGCGATATGGGGATTCATTGGTGGATGAATGAGGCGTTGTCCGATATGCCCATAGGACATGACACAGCTGGTCTGTCCATCCGCCCTTGGCTTCACCAAGGCGCTTCTTTAGTCCCTTAAGCACCTCCCTGTTGGCCACTTCAGCTTGACCATTAGTTTGGGGATGTTCGACGGATGAGAATATTTGGGTTATTCCTAACCCTTCAAGTAAATCTGTGAATTTTCTATCCGTGAACTGGGTGCCATTATCTGTGACAATCCGTGCTGGGACCCCGAACCGTGTTATGATGTTTTCATACATGAAACGACGAGTTCGGGCTGAAGTAATATGCACCACCGGCTCTGCTTCTATCCACTTAGTGAAATAATCGACCCCTACAATGAGATATTTGATGCCCCCAGGAGCAGTTGGAAAGGGGCCCAGAATATCCAATCCCCATTGGTAGAAAGGCCATGGAACAGCGGATGTGAAGAGTTCTTCCGCCGGTGTGTGGTGTAGGTTAGAGAATTTTTGGCAAGCGTCGCATTTTTTGACGAAGTCAATGGAGTCTTGCTTCATTGTGGGCCACCAGTATCCAGCTCTGAGGATTTTTCGCATTAAGCTCCTTCCTCCGGCGTGGTGTCCACTTTGTCCTCCATGCACTTCTTCCATTACACCTTGCACCTCATCCTCTTTGAGACAAATTAAATAGGGCACAGAGAGTGCCCTTCTGTAGAGATTACCATCAATCATGGTGAAATACGGTAATTCTCTCCTTAACCTCGTCTTTTCCTTCTCATCTGTGGGTAGCTGTCCATCAGCCAAATAACGGATGTAAGGAGCCATCCATGTATCTCCGTAAAGGGAGTCAGTCATTATGGCGTTTAGAGAAGGGAAAAGAGGGATGCTGGGCGTCGTTAGCGTGCTTTGAACCAGAGTAGTGGTGCTACCCGGTCGTTTAGTGCTTGCTAACCTGGAGAGTATATCCGCTCTCGTATTCTCTTCACGTGGAACATGCTTGAACTCCACCTTTGAGAATTTCTCAGTCAACTCCTTTACACAGTTCAAGTATAATTGGAGTTGAGGTTCGCGAGCTTGATAATCTCCTAAGATCTGCGAAATCACCAGCTGTGAATCGCTACAGAGTGTCGCCTCAGAAGCTCCGATGTCAATTGCAGCTCTTAGCCCGGCCAAGCAAGCTTCGTACTCAGCCTGGTTGTTGGATGTTTTGAAATTGAAACGAAGGGAGATCTCCAGGTGTACTCCGTCATCACTTTCGAGAACTACACCTGCTCCAGAGCCTCTTTGGTTTGATGAACCATCAACGTAAATGGTCCAATGGACTCGAGGGTAATCCGGATCAGTCCCTGTCATTTCCACAATAAAGTCAGCCAGGACTTGAGCTTTAATAGCGCTGCGGGGTTCGTAGGATATATCAAACTCGGAGAGTTCAATAGACCATTTGATCATCCTCCCAGCAAGATCGGGCTTGATTAAGACAGAACGGAGTGGCAAATCCGTTCTCACTATGATTGGATGGGCGTGAAAGTACGGACGCAACCGTCGTGAGGCCCAAACAACAGCGAGGGCGGCCTTTTCAATTTTCTGATACCGGATCTCAGCACCTTGCAAGGTCTTGCTAGTGAAATAGACCGGTCTTTGTCCATCAGGAGTTTCTTTTATCAAGGCAACGCCCAAAGCTTCATCTGAAATAGCCAAGTACAGAATGAGTGTGTCTTCGGGGTCAGGCTTTGTGAGAATGGGAGGTTTGGACAACACCTCCTTAAGCTCTTGGAAAGCTTTTTCTTGTTCCTGTCCCCACTCGAATTTCTTGGACTTTTTCAGTATTTTGTACAGGGGGAGCGACCTGTGAGCCATCTTCGGCATGAATCGTGCCAAAGCTGCTACCTTGCCATTCAGGGATTGGACTTCTTTGAGATTCTTAGGACTTTGCATGTCTAGAATCGTTTGGCACTTCCCTGGATTGGCTTCTATACCACGTTGAGTTAACATGAAACCCAAAAATTTCCCAGCAGGGACAGCAAATGTGCACTTCATTGGGTTCAGCCTCATGTTAAATTGTCTCAAACGGGTGAATACTTGGCGCAGGTCTTCAATATGATTGCCACCAACCGGTGTCTTTGCTATTATGTCGTCAATGTATACTTCAACAAGTTTGGTGTGCATACCTTCGAAAACCTTGTTGATCATGCGTTGATATGTCGCCCCAGCGTTTTTCAGGCCAAAGGGCATGACTGTATAGCAAAAGACACCACGATCATTTATGAAAGCTGTCTTCTCTTGATCCTCTTCGCACATCGGAATTTGGTTGTAACCAGAATAAGCGTCCATGAAGCTCAGGTATTGATAACCAGAGGAATCATCTACCATCCGATCTATATTAGGAAGAGGATAAGGATCTTTTGGACAGCAGCGGTTGAGGTCCACGTAGTCAATGCACATTCTCCATTTACCATTGGATTTAGGGACCATCACCACATTCGAAAGCCAAGAAGAATATCGGATTTCCTTGATAAATCCGGCCTTCAGCAATTCCTCAGTTTGCTGACAAGCTGCTTTCTGTTTCTCTGGGCCTAATCGTCTTTTCTTTTGGGCCACAGGTTTCGTCTCTGGATAGACAGAAAGTTTATGACAGCAGAATTCAGGGTCTATGCCTGGCATATCGGCTGCAGTCCATGCAAAGAGGTCTTTAAACTCTTGTAAGAGAGCCAGCAGTCGCTGCTCTATTTCAGCATCTAGCTTGTCATTGATATGGGTGATCTTTTCTGGAGAATCTCCCAAGACAATGTCCCTGGAACTTCCATCCGGTGTGGGCTTTGATGGGTTGAACGGATCAATGTTCAAATCCGCTCTAGGATCCAGGTCGACAAGACTTACAGATCCAGCCGATGTTCCAGCATCATTAAGTTTCCTCTTTTTATTGGAGGCGTCCAGCTTTGTCATGTTGAGGCTAAGGTTGTAGCAGTACCTAGCCATCTCTTGATCACCTCGGATAGATGACACAGCATTATCCTTGTCAATGAACTTGATAAGGAGATGTGGGGTTGATACAACTGCCTCCATTGCATTCAGAGTAGGACGGCCTATGATGCCATTAAATGGTGATTTGACATCAATCACTAGCACCCGAGATCTAACCGTCCTGGCTCCTGGCTCGCCTTCAAACGAGATAAGGGTATCAAGATACCCTCTAGTTAGTTGCTTTGCGCCATTGAAAGCTGTTAGTTCCTGCGTGTAAGGCTGTAAGTCTGAGTCTTTAAAACCCATTCTTTCAAAGCAATTATAAAAAATAACATCGCAGGAACTTCCCTGGTCAACAAGGATTCTTCGGACGTCCTTGTTGGCGATCACAGCAGTGATGACTACAGCATCGTCACCACCAGGAACGGTTGGGCCAAAATCCTCGTCTGAGAAAGAGATCATGGGAGCCTCAATTCCTCCTCTGTAAGGGCGATTGTCTTTGACTTTCCCTTGCACGGATAGAATCATTCTGTGATGATTCTTTCAGGCTGTAATTGAAGCTCCTCCTCCAGCGAACCCTCCAGCAATCATGTCAATAACTTCTCGTCGGCCCTGACGTTGTTGCTGGGGCATGCTGTCTTTCTGTGCTGCATTATCGGTCATTACACCTTTTTGCTTCTCTGCAGCAGAGAACTTTCGAACCGGACTGGGGTTGTTGTCATCCCCATCGTCGGGATCTCTTTCTCTTTTCTCATTCCGTTCTGCCCTGTCAAAGGATTTTTCCTTAAACAGGTATTGTTTCAATTTGCCTTCTCTAATTAGCGTCTCAACCGCGTTCTTTAGAGCTTGGCATTCATCAGTGGAATGACCATTTTGTTCATGAAAATCACAGTACTTTCGTGAATTTCCTGGTCTTTTCATAGGGGCTGGTCTCCTGATGCCATATGTGCTGAAAACTGGCCATCCGACCTCTCTCAAAATCTGAGATGGTCTGGCAGATAACTGTGCATAATGGCTGAAGGAATTGACATGCCTTTCTCGAGGTCGAGGAGGGTGGTTATCCACCTTAGGATTGGTGAATGGCCTCTCCATGCGTTCTGACCTCGTCTTTTCCTTACCCTTCTGGGTTTGGGGAGATGGTGTTGGTGGCTTTTTCTTTGCAGCCATTGCCTCCAAGTACATCTCTATGCTCACATACTTTGAGGCTTTTTTCCTGAACTCCTCAAAAGTTGCTGGGGGGCTCTTTGCTAATGAAAGAGCGAAAACTGATCCTGGCTGTAATGCCTCAATTACGATATGCAGCTTGATAGATTCTGTGAGGTTAGGAACCAGGGCTGCTTCCTTATAAAACCTCTTCAAAAAATCTTTTAAGCCCTCAGTTTCACTTTGCTTAATCTGAGCCAAGGTATGAGACGTCTTGGGTACGTCTCTGGAGATGACAAAGTGGGTTTCAAAGGCAGCTGCTATTTCCGTCCAAGAATCTATGGATCCAGAAGGCAGGCCTTTAAACCACCCGAGGGCTTCCTCAGACAATGTTCGAGGGAACATTCGGCACATCACGTCTTCATCAGCCCCCAAGTACATGGCTTCAAACACATAAGCATCAAGGTGCTTAGTTGGATCAGTTTCACCATTATACTTTCCGATGGAAAGTGGTTGAGTGGTTTGAAGGTGCTTGGGGATGCTGATGCCCATAAGTCTCCTTGAAAAAGGAACCTTCAGATTGTAAGACAATGGGGGTGCTGTTGTTGAATCTCTCTTCCTTCGGGAAGCTGCATCCTCAGAATCGCGAGTTTGTTCTCCCTCCTCAAACGTTGGGATCTTTGAGTACTGAAGAGTGGTGGACTTTTCACCATCAGTGGTGTGGGGAGTGTTTCGCGTGCGAGATGACTCTTTATCCTCGCTTTGCCTTTTTTCTCTTCGCAATTCAGCGAGTTCCCTCTGAAGTTGTTTGATCAACTCATCACGAGGATCAGGATCAGACACTGTTACTATCTTCTTTGAGCTGCCCCCATGAGAATCAAAGTTGAGTTTTCTGAAGGCGCTAGGATTGGTTCTGCCTTCAGCCTGATTTTCCATGAAGTCTTGTGCTTCGCCTTCCATTGTGGATTACCTGCTCTGTCAAAGGATATGGGAATAACTTTATCGAGTCCCACCGGGCGTGCCAATGATCTGTCCTGGACCGGGGTCAAGATATCCGATCTCAAGCCAGTCACGAATAGTATGTCAATACCGTCTAGTAGACCGGATATATGTGTATCCGGTGTAGGTATCCGTTGTCCTTGAATGAGGAGAGCGGATTGGGCGTTCTAGAGATCCTTCACACCGACCTAACGCGTTGAAGTGGGCGAATGGTGGTGTCACCTGCAAAGATTCTCCGACGCTCAAGTCAGTGATTATATTCCAAGTAAGGAATGTATTCAGAGAGGAATCAGTCGTAAAAGAGCTGAAGAAGAAGATGCCCCCTAACTTCAATCATGAAGTTAGTTGATATACCTGATTGGCTCGATTAACGAGGACTCGTTGATGGGGAACCACCAACTCCCATTAGCATTATTATATTGCGCACTTACCTGCATGATTGGGTCAAGTGGCTATTTTATATTGAGCATAGAGAATGTAGACTAGGATTAGGGAACAAGTTGACCATTCCCGTGAGCAGAATTTGGCTCGTAGTGCAGGGAATTATTGATCGATCCCTGTAGCAACAATCCTTGTCTTTTGCACAGTGACGTGTGTATTATCCGATGTCATGGTGTTATCCTGAACAACCGGTATAGGGAGAACGCCTGATACGGAATTACAGTTCGGATGTATACCGATGACACCGGTTACACGTAGATGTCTTATCAAAGACGTTGAAATATGTATAGCAGATCGGATACCGGTATTGAGACCGGATCAAGATGGATAAGGAACAAATTAAATTTATTATATTTTATTAATGATGTATAAATTAACATTTTTGAATTATCAAAATGATACATCAGTTCAATTATATTAAATATAATTTAATATACTTTTTGAAAATATTTAAATTCAAATGTTCAATTTAATTAAACTTCTTGTCATGAAATAAATTTTATTTGAATTAAAAATATTTATTATTGGTTTATCAAATTTTAAAATCAAACTGAAGTTTATTAAATTTTAAATAATTATTTTAAAAATATACTTTGAATATTGATATATATTTATTTTTATTAATTATAATATTTACTTTATTAAAGATTGATATAATAAAATAAAAATAAAAATTTGTAACATCCTAGATTTGATTAGTGGGTTAATTTTCATTAATCAATAATTAAATTAGGAAGGTTATATTAATTTGAGGCGGTTATGTTAATTTCTAAAATTTATCAGGGCACGTTACGGGTAACTTTTAATTACTCGATCGGTTTCAGAAATTAACCTAATGTGTAAAAATACTAAAATACCCTCACTCTCTTGATTCTCAATTTTCAATCTTTCTCTTAATTTTACTTTCTCTCGCATTGTGCATGTTAAAGAAAGAAAAGAAACGAACCATTTCCTTCCTCCACCTTCCACCTGCGACAAACCCACCTCTTCCACCTCCGTCTTCTTCAATTTCCTCTTAAATTAAGGCAAGAATTTAGCTTCATCTTTATCCTTCTCTCCTTGGGCAACCATGGCAAGGCTAGCGGAGCTCCAATTTCCTTGATTTCTAAGGTACCTTATCATGACCCATTCTCAGATATGGCTTGCCTCTTGAACCCTCATTTCTTGATTCTTCCAATTTCATGAATTTAGGGTGTTTTGGAACCAATTACCGTGGGTGGGCAGCTTTGGGTCTTGGGGTTTCTTAAGTCTTTTATTTCAAGTAAGTCGCATGATGACCTTTTGTGTGGTCCAACCTTAATTCATAGGTTCAAGACATAATTCCTTTATTTTCATGAATTTAGGTGGTGTTGGAAATAATTTGGAATCTTGGATAGCGTTGAGAACCTTGTGAAACTAAGTTTCGGGAATCATCGACATGTGTTTATTATCGAAACTATGGTGAATTGATAGTTTTAGCTCTGAAACGTAATTATGGTAGCGTATGGGCTATTAAAATAATTGTTGTGATTTTAAGGAGTTGTTGGATAGTGGAACGAGTAATGGAACGTAATCAGAGCGATTAGGAAATGTTTCGAGCTTTGGAATCACCGATTTCAAGTAGGGGAACATTATATTTTAAATGTATAGATTATGAATGGATAGAGGTATATGCACATGTTTATGTTTGATGATTTATTGATGTCTTGATGAATTTCATAATGATGGTGATGATGTCATATTTTGATGTTAGCAATATACCCCTTTGATTTATATTATTGATCCGATTGGTGATTCTTGAATATGTTGGTTCCGTTCATATGTATATATTGAAGTTGAATTGATGATTATGATTTTAAATTGCATGAGGTTACAATGATTGGATATGATATTGGTTGTTGATCATTGAAAATTATGCATGATGTTACCATTATTGTGTATGTTGTATTGACGATTAAGATTTATGGGATGTTACATGTTATGTCTGTTGATATGTTGAAATGAAAACCCTTGGTGATGGTAACTAAGTGGTGACCCCTACTGATTTAATCAGGTGGTTTATGATGATTATGATTTATTGTGAACATAGCATTTGTATTTCAGATATACACAGGATTATAGGAGCATGTGATGTCGACCCAGATGAGAGGACGGCCTTTGGATAGGCAAAGACCCTGTGTGGTTTCCTCTGGATTCCACGACTGCCTTAGATTGGTTCAAGACCGGCCCATAACACCTGAGTTATGTTGTCATTGTCACTAAGAGTGACCTCTGTTACATTATGGGTGAGCGGTTTGGTATCGATAAAAAGAATTAATTATATGTTTAGAAAATTTATACATTATAGTATAAATCCCATCAATAGAGTCGAATCTGCATGCATATGCATTTACATATAGCCATTAAGGTTGAAATACTGTTGGGTAGCCCATGATGTGTATTATGGTGTTTGATACGTTTGTAATAATGTAAATATGTTAAATGACAGTTTGATTTTGGATATATACTTGTGCGTTTGAAAATGTTGATATTATGATGTTATTTTAGACATGGATGGATCCATGAGAAAGGAAATGATGTGAATTATGCCTAGGAACTGCTATACAATGTATACATTGTTGATTTGATATGATGGGTAGGGAATTGTGTTTATTACATTGCATGTGAGTTGTTGAATGAGATGAGGAATGGGTTGGTACCATTATACTTGATGCATGCTATGTGGTTTCCTCGTAAATTATGCATAATAGGGAACTAGATGGTCAAAATGAGATCTGAGAGGTTCTAGAACCTCCAGATAGGTCCAATAGCTTGTATTTAGTATTTAGAACGTGTATGAAGTGGGATGGGCCAATTTGGATATGAATTGATGGGTAGGTTGTTTGGAAATGACCTAAAACAACAAAAACCTAATTACATTTTTATGTATAACTTACTTGTTTTTGGAAATTTTGGAGGGTGGTCGGTTGCCACAAGTCATAAATGAGGTGTTTTAGGTGGTGTCAAAGTTTGGTAGTGTTTAGAGGTCATTTGGGGAAGTTAGGGTACGCGAAAGTTAGCCCATGACCAAAATTCTGCATTCTGGTTGTCTGATAATCGATTACCAGGGGTGTTATAATCAATTACCAGAGAACAGAAGTACGGGACTATGCAAGAAGCTCGTGGGTAATCGATTACACAGATCTTGATAATGATTACCAGACATACCTTGATTTGGGAATCTTGTTTTAACTGTTGTAGTTGATTACAGGACTTGGTGTAATCGATTACATAACACGTCAAGACCTCCATGACTTGCTGAAATGTATGGGGACTCCACCTAATTCCTTTCTAAACCTATTAAGGGTAGATTAACCATTGGTTGGGACTTCCGAGCGGCCAACTAGGATTCGCAATTAATTGGAAAAAAATTTCTTTGGATTTTTATTTAATTGAGCATTAGGTGCTCATAATTTTTAATGGTATTAGAGCTTTTAGGTGGTGACAAAAGTAATAGTTGAAATAAAAATGATATTTGAAATATAATTGAAGTTAAAAATAATTTTTATACATATTTAATATATTCAACTGTCCCATTAAATTCTATGTTTAAAGATTATATTGTCTTCGCCTCCAAATATAAACAACTTTTAGTAAAATTGTTTGGTCCCTTAATATAAGTAAAATTATACTTTTTCAATGACATTAAATATTTGTTTACTAAATATGTCATTCTTGTATATATTTCTAAAGCCACTAATTCTTTACAATAAATAACATTAAAGGTATTTTAAAAAATTAATAATGCACATGACTACTTCTAACTACTACCTCTGGTTTCAAATATAAACAAAAGTAACTATTTTCACACATATTAAAAATAATGGTTGAAAGTAGTTATTTAGTTTTATTGAGAATATATATAAGGAAGATATATTTGATAGACAAACATTTAATGACCTTGACAAAATATAATTTTGTTTATATTATGGGGGAAAATTACATTAAAATTGACTTGTATTTATAACCAAAGATAGTTTATTATTAATATGGATAAAATTAGTTATTTTTATTAATATTTAAAATTAGAGGAAGGATTATTTTGTTTTCACCAAAAATGAAAGAATGTATTAATAGTTTTGTGTTTCTGTAGTAAAATATCAATATTTCTTAAAAAAATTGTTGTAATCTTTCCTGCTAATAACTGAATCTGGATGGTTTGTTCATGAATTTGTGTTCAGAATTGCACTATGTGCTTTCGACCAATTGGTATCCAAACAGAAAATCTGCTACTTGTAGTTGGAAAGGGATATCGGTAATCATTACAACCAATATGGGTGGGCAAGCCTCGCCTAATTAAGTCAGCAACTGACCATCATGATTAACTACAATAATTGATTTTCCAATCATAACAGAAACCAATTTGATGTTTTAAAATAAAGACAAAACTAAATTGGTTTTAAATATCTTCAAGTTGGGTGCGTCACTTTGTTTTGTGCATTAATTATTTGGTGCCTTTTCACTGGCTGCTGCTCTCATTAACGAGTGACGATGTGGTCAACAGAAAAAAATCTATGATGATATCAGCCAAAAAAAATAATAATAGAAGTATTATCAATGATGATCACAATAAAACGCCCCTTTCCTTTCTCAGCAATTTTCAGTTTATCAATGTAAATACGGTTTTTAAAATACGTTTTTTAAAGCCTTGTTATAAAAACCAGATTGGATGGATCAATTAGGGTATGTTTGGTGTGTAGTTGTGGAACGGAGTTAGGGAAATGAAAAAATTTAAGGGTTGATATTGATCCTTTACGCCGTTCAAAACAGTCAAAACTTCGTTTGACCGTAAGATCTATTTTTAACTATAAGATCTATTTTTAGGGTTGGTCAAACCGGGTTTAACCAACCAAGTTAAAAAACCAAACGAGTCTTTAGATTGATAATCGGTGACCTAATTAATCTGAATAAGCTATTGAATCACTTAAATAAATGACTTAGTATAAAATCGATTGAATCAACTGATTTTATTCAGTTTTACTCAAAACTAACAACCTGACATAGGTATTAATTTTTTTCAAAAAAAATTCCTCTTTTAAAATGGTGTAGTTTTGTTTTTTATTAATTATTTATTATTATCTCTTTGATTTTGAAAATTTAAAATTTTGAAGTATGAAATACTTGAATTATTTAGGTTGTATTTTTGTTCTTTATTTTATTAAAATATACTGTAACATTTCAATTCTTAATTATTAGTTAATTTAAGATTAATCGATAAATAATTGGGATTATTAGAGTAAATTCGAAACAGGCAAGTTAATTTTTGAAATAATCTGGGTAACTTTTGGGTAACTAAAAGTTACCAGATTAGTTTTAGAAATTAACTAGACGCACAGCATTACTATTTTGTCGCTAACTAAAACAAATCAAATTCACTCTCCTTTCCTAATTAAATCACGCGCATGCTGCAGTAAGAAGAAAAGGGAAAAAAATTGAAAGTTTCTTCGTCTTCTCTATTTGTCCACCCGTGGGCTTCATCACCATCTTACACCACCATCTCACTTCATTGTCCACCATTAGAGCACCAAGGTCTTATTTTTCTTCTTCCACTCTACGACAACATTGGCAAGGCTTCGGCTTCTCCATTTCCTCAATTTAAAGGTGAGTTTCAAATAGGCCTTTTGGTTTCAACTTCAATTCTTTGCATCTTCTTGGTTGTAGGTTGTTTCAGGGTTATTTTGAATTTGTGGGCAACATCGGGTTTCTTGGTTCATTCATTTTCAAGTAAGCTCACAAAGAACCACTTGTGAAATTAGCTTAATTCTTCAATTCTAATCCTTAATTCCCTTTGAATTCATGCTTGTGTGTAGTTTTAGGACTATTGTTAGCAGCGGGTAGCATCGAAGCTTTACGGAATTGATTTCGTAACCCATCGGCAACCGTTCGATAAGTCGAAAGCTTTTGAACCCTTATTGTTTAGTTGAATTGTTAGTATTTATAATGTTTCGGGTTTCCGATAAGTTAGGAAATAGTTAAAATATGAGTTTAGCTATCAGTTAATTATTCAAAAAACTATCGGGTTGTGTTCACTGTAGGTACATTGCCAAAATCAAGCTAGGGCATATTTTCAAGCTTGGGAATGTTGGATTCCAGGTATGATGAGTATTATATATTTTAAATTTATGAGTTATGAACGGATAGAGGATATACTTGTATTTATTTATGATGATTATTAATATGAATGATGAAATTAATAAATGGAGATTATATAATTGACTTGGTAGTGTATTCCCTTTTGGTGATTATCATTTATTTGATCGATGATTATTGAATTGGATGAATCTTTGTTCATATATTTGAATGATTATTTTTAATGATTAATGATGTTGATAAGCTTGGGATAACTTAAGTAATAATGAGAATTGATTAATAATGACTGTAAGAGGCCTGTGATGCTAGCCCAGATAGAAGGGCGGCCTTTGGATAGGCACAGAACCTGTGGTGGTTTCTTTGGATTCCACGGATGCCTTTGAATGGGACTCAAGGCCGACCCGTAACACCATTGTTGATGTACTCTTGTCATTGAGAATAACCGATGTTGCAATATGGGTGAGTGGTTGAGTACCTGTAAAATGATCACATCAGCTGAGAAAATTTTTATATAAAACAATATTAATCTCATCATTAGAGTCGGATCCGCATACATGTGCATTAGTGTTGCGAGGCAGCCATTATTCATATTAAAAGTTGCGGGACATGTATTAATGATGAACTGAGTGCTGCGAGGCAGCGATGGATGTTTGACATTGTGTGATATCTATTCAGATTGATGTATATGTATGAATATAGGTTAAATGGAAATGTTTATGATGATGAATTATGATGAATTGATAAATGAATAAAATATGATGATTATGATAATGATGGATTGAATTGTACTTGAATTGGATAAATATTTGTATATTATGACAAATCCGGTTCTGTATTTGTTACTTAACATGTATATGCTCACCCTTGCACCAATTTTTAATATTGCAGTGAACCTAGATCCAGAAGATTGATGAACAACTTGTGAAATTAGGCTGAAAATCCTTTGGAAGGATTGTACATATAATTGTATATGTTTGTACAGCTTTTGTGTTATGTATAGACTTGGTCGGCTCTTTTGGTACTATTGTATATCATAGTGTAGTGGATTAGGTATTTGATAACCTCACTGGAGGTTTAGAATTTGTTTTGATACCCATACATATATAAGCATTAATGATGAAATAATGTTAATTATGCCCAGGAACTATTTACATTGAATTAATGTTGAATGATATGTGATGGGTAGGTTTGTGGAAAGGCAGTAAGCCTTGAATTTGATTGTTGCCAAGCTAGTGATAGTAATTATGTTGTAAATGAAATCAGATAAGAATTCTATGTTGATTTTTTCTATGAAAAACCATGTTAAATTAGGAACTAGGTATGCCAAATTATGATCTGTGAAGTTGTGCAACCTCTAGATAGGTTAAATATGACCTACAAAATAGTTGACATGTGTTAGGGTTGGTGAAAACCCTTTTGGATTGGAATTAAAGGGTTAAGTTGATAGAAATAACCTAAAATGACAAAAACACACTTTATCGTATATCTCCCCCATTCTTGGGAATTTTTGAATGCGATTAGGCTTGTTAGTTCATAATTGAATTGTATATGTTACCTGTAAAATTTTGTGAAGATTAGGCAAGTATAGGTAAGTTTTTGAGGAGTTGGAAGCGCTAAGTCTATTGCTTTTTCTGTTTTCTGTAAGTCTGATGCTACTATTTTTATATTAAGTATGCTGTTATTGGTTCCGTTTTGAGTCTGGTATTGTTTCTATATTTAAGTTTGTTGTTACTATTCCTGTTTTGAGTCTATTGTCGCTTCTGCATTTAAGTGTGTTATTTTTGTTTCTGTAAGCCTGTTATTATTGTTTCTGTATTAAGTTTATTGTTATTGTTTTTATTTTTAGTCTGTTGTTATTGTTTCTGTTTTTAGTCTGTTGTTATTGTTTCTGTTTTTAGTCTGTTGTTATTTTTGTATTTAAGTCTACAGTTACTATTTCTATTTTGAGTCTGTTGTTGCTTCTATATTTAAGTTCATTATTCTGTTCTTGTATTAAGTCTGTTGTTGTTTGTTATATAAATATGACCATTGCTTTTACAATTTTTTGTTGTTGGTTTCTGCATAATTTTAATTATTGCTATTGTTGTTATTGCATAACTGTTAAAAAAATCCCTAATAATTTTAGTTAGTTTGTCTCAAATTTTAATGGTAACAGGTATAGCTCCATTCAAGGCTTTGTATGACCAGAAGTGTCGGATGCCTCTTTGTTGGTTGGAGACCAGTGAGAGTTTGATATCGAGGCCTAAAATTGTGTAGTAAACCACAACAGATTGAAATGATCAGAGAAAAGATGAAAGTATTCCAGGACCATCAGAAAAGTTATTATGATAAAATGAGAAAACCACTTGAGTTCAGGTCGGTGATCGTGTGTTCCTGAAGGATTCACCTCAAAAAGGTATTGACTGGGTGTTGAAAAGTGGAAAATTGAGCCAAAGATATATTGGACCTTATGAAATCCTGAGGTGGGTTGGTTCTTTGGCCTACCAGATTGCACTTTCTCCTCATTTGTCGAATCTTCATAATGTATTTCATGTATCTTAGTTGAAGAAATGTGTGTCAAATCCTGTGCATGAGATTATAGATAATGATGTTGAGATCAGGGAAAACCTGACTATACCTGCTAAGCCAATACGTATTATTGATAGACCAATCAAGCGCTTGAGAAGTAAGAAGATTCCACTTGTGAAAATGGTGTGGCGACAGGTAATCTGTACTAATTGGATTTGGGAGCACGAGGATGTGAAGTGGAAACATTACCCTAAGTTGTTTTGAGGTATGCGATGTTTGAATTTCCAGGACAAAATTTCTTGAAGAAAGGGAGAATTGTGACATCCTGGATTCAATTATTGGATTAATTTTATTAGTCCATAACTAAATTTGGATTGTTAAATTAAATTACAGTGGTTATGTTAATTCCTAAAATTTATTCGGATACATTTTAGGTAATCGAAAGTTACTCGATTAGTTTCAAAAATTAACCGATCGCAAGAAATGACCATGGTACCCCTGATTTCATCAACTTAATTCCAATCTTCCTTACCCTTTCTCCCTCTCTCTCGCGCGTATTTTGAAAGGAAAAGAAAGAAAGCAAACCCTATGTCTTCTTCCTTCTCGAACCCATGGTAACACCCCATGCCATATTCTTTATCCTTTTTAATCTTTTCATGCAAAATGTTGAACCACACTCCTTCTTTTTCATCATTCTCGTGGGCAACATGTAATGGCTTGGGTCTTCTTCGTTTTTCTCATGGTCAAAGGTATGGTTCTTGGGACCTATTGTCAAAATTGGTCTCGTTTCTTGAATGTGACCTAATCCCTTGAATTCTATGCGTGTAGATCGTTTGTGAGCTCTTAGGAACTTGTTAACGGCCTTGAAGTGATTAGGATTTCTTTATTTCTCCATCTCTAGTAAATTCTGGCAAAATCCAAAGCTTCGTTTGGTGCCGCATTGCGAATTCGGACTTTAATTTTGTTATTCCCATGGCTTAGGGATCTTTAGGGGTTGTTTTGAAGTGTGAATGACTTTGGAACTATGGAGGTTTGGTATCGGAAGCATATCGACACTAATCCGTAAGCTGAAACTTACCGAATTTATTATAAATTGATGGTTTAGCAATAAAATATGATATTGGTAGCGTTTGGATTATTAAAAGTAATTATTGTTAAATTTTAAGAATTATCAGATTGATAAACTAGTGATCGAAAGTGAGATTGGAGTGTTTGGAAAGCGTTGTGAGCTTCGGGAATTGTCGATTTCAGGTAGGGGGAGCCTTTACATTTTAAATGTATAGATTATGGACGGATAGAGATATATATACATGTTTATGTTTGATGAATTTTGATGTTTTAATGAAAATTTATGATAATGATGATGTGATTAGCAATATACCCCATTTTGATTTTGTTATAGTAAGTGATGAATTATAGTTGAATTTGGTTTCCATTCATATATGTTATGAAATTGATTGCATGAGGTTGTGATGAAATAGTGGAATAATTGATTGTATTGTATTGATGATGAATGTAAAAGCTTGAGGTAGCTTTGCTATGATTATAAATTGATTGAAATTTGATGACTGTATGTTATGCTTGTTGATAAATCAAATGAGAGCCCTTGGTGATGGTAACCAAGTGATGGCCTCTGATGATGGTAATCAGGTGGTTTATGATGATTGTGAATTGTTGTGTTGTATAACATTGCATTAAAAGACGCATACAGAATTACAGAGGGCCTATGATGCCAGCCTGGATGAAAGGGCGATCTTTGGATAGGTATAGACCTTGTGGTGGTTTCCTTTGGGATTCCACAACTGCCTTGGAATTGGTTTAAGGCTGACCCGCTACACCTAGTCGAGTTACCGCTGTCACTAAGAGTGACCGGAGTTGTATTTTGGATGAAAGGTTCTGCACCGATAAAAATATTTGATGATATGTTGTGAAAATTTATACACTGTAGTGTAATTCCCATCATGAAAGTCAGATCTGTATCCACATGTATTTGCATATAGATATTGAGGTTCAAAGGTTATTGGACAGCTTATGATGTGTATCGTTATGTTTATTACATTTAAGGTATATTAAATAACAGTGATAATGATGATGATTATGATGATTATATTTGTTGATGTGTTGTTATAGAACTGGATAGTTATTTGCGGACACCACAGTTGAATCCAGTTCAATACCCATCATTTAACATGTATATGCTCATCCATATGTTTATGGTTATTTTTTAGTGGATGTAGACCAAGGCGATGATTGGTGATTACTCGGTGGGAGAAGTAGCGATTATGGAGACCGTTAGTACATATACATACATGTACATTTACAGTCTTTTGTTAGTATCACCTTGAGCGACTTATTTTGGATACTGTAAATGCTTGTATATAACTAATCTAGGTAGTTGATGACCTCACTGGAGGTTCATAGATGTTTTGGTACTTTAACCTTGATTTGATGTGTAAATTAAGAGTTATCATGATGATGTTGATATATGATGGTGCGATAGATTTGTGAACTATGAAATGGATCTATGATGATTATATTGACTTGTTAAATGCCCAAGATTTGTGTATATATTACTTATTATGTTGAAGGAACATTATAGGCAGGAAATTGTGCATATTACATTGCTTTTGATATGTTGAATTTGATAGAAGTGGTTTGGCACCATTAAAGTTGATGAATATGATGTTGTTGTATTACAGTTATGCATAATCATAAATTGAGCATGTCAAGTTGAGGTCCGAAGGGTTTTGGAACCCCTTGATAGGTCCATTAGGGCATACATGACAGTTAGGATGTAAGTGAAGTGGGTTGGACCAAAATGGTTAGGGATTGAGTGGTTTGATCCCTTAGAAATGACCTAAATGGCCTAAACACATCTCTGCACACAACTTGTTCATTTTCAATAATTTTTTAGTGTGGCCAGTTGCCACAAGTCATAAATGATGTATTTTATATGGTGTCAAAATTTGGTGATGATTGAATATTATTTGTGGAAGTTAAGGTGTATAGAAGTTAGATTAGAGACGATTCTGCTACATAATTCTACTATCTGGTGTGCTGATGATCGATTACCAGTAATGTTGTAATCAATTACCAGGGGTTTTAGTTATAGGATTGCACAAGAAGCCCTTAGGTAATTGATTACGTAATCGATTACTAGAGAGAGGTCTTCTAAAACTTGCACAGACCTTTGCGGGTAATCCATTACACTGATTGTGTAATCGATTACCACCCTGCCAGGACACCATAAACTCATGTTCTTAGCTATGTAAGGGTGAGATTTGGATATCCTTAATCCTAGGAAATGTATATACGAATGTGTGGAGTCATGTGGAATTTTCGAAAAAATTTCCCAGGTTTTTAATTGTTTAAGCATTAGGTGCTCACAATAATAGCTATATAAATATCAAATAGTAAATACATTACTTAATATTTAGGTAAAATATTTTAGTTAGTTGAAAGTTGAAATTAATAACTAAAATATTACAAAATATAAATTAGAGATGTTTGAGTTGGTAATTAAAATGTCACTTTTCATGTAGTCCCTATAGTGTTTTGAAATGCTATTTAAGGTAGCCTTTTTTCAATTTTAGCTACTAGCTATTTTTATTTTATTTTATTGTCCTTATATATTTTTAATAATTTTTATTACTACCCTTTGTTTTATTTTTAAAAGATCAAATCTTTATTTTATCAACTACTAGTGGACTTCTATGAATTATCATATTTGAATTATGTATTTTTTGTTGTACAAAAACAAAAAAAAACTCAAACATTGTTTTATTAATCTTGATGGTAATTAAAATATCTAAAAAAGTTACAAGTTGTGTAAATAAAAAAACAATCTTTGCTCAAATAATTAAGTACATTCTTTTATGTTATTTTGTATTTTTAGCTATTGAAACAACTATTTTTAGCAAATACTTCCAATGCAATAGGTTAACCTACCAACATTCAACTTTGAGTAACTTTTCAACTTTTAACTAGTTTTACCAAATAAATATTTAGTCCCTCACTTTATTACATCGGGTTAATAAGTCTTTTGGGTTTTTAAAATTGATGTGTGATCCTTCACATATGATTTTTGTATGGTTAATAGGTCATTATATTATCTTTCTCACATAACCATTAAATTTTGCTAATGTATCATATAAATTTGACAGATATTATTCCACATAACTCAATATGAGAGTTCTATTAACTAAATTCTTAATTTAACTTATCTCTGCTGACAATAAAATAATATCTCCTATGCATAGTGACAGAGCTAGTAAATTTTTTGTTTGGGGCCATAATGATAAAAATATTTTGAACTTATTAAACAATGAATATATAAATTATTATTAATAAATGGAAGAACTAATTAAACTAATTTATTCTTTTAATTGAAAGATGTTTCTACTGTTTTTTGTTCGGAGTACCTGTCAAAAGAAATATTTTTGAGGTCCGGTTCTCGATCAATTATTATATTTAAATTTGGGTTGGACAAAACCGTTATAATCAATAAAGTTTTTAGTACTAAATTTTAAAGTAACTAAATTCTAGAGATTTAAATTCAAAATTACTAGTGAAGTTAAAACAGTGTTAGTAGCTACATTTATGTGTTTTTTTTATATATAAAAGATATGAGAATGGTTGTTTTAGATGAGAGTTAGAGAAACAGATTTAAATCGTACAACAATACATGGATGATCACGAATAAAAAATTTTCAAAATCATATAATCTATATATTTTAATCTCAACTATTTATGATAAAATCTAACGGTTTAAATTTATTTTTTTTACTCTCGTCTAAGAAATGTTAAGAAAGGAACCGTCCGTGCGTGCCGGGGCACAATAAAGGGAACCTAATCGATCACACACCTAGAAGTAACAAAATTTATTCACTTTTATCTTGTGTTTGGGAAAAAAAATAGATTTTTAAATTAATAATAAGTGATGATTAAAGAACGTAAGTGTGGAAGTATTGTAAATGGTAATATAAAATAATTTAAATTAAAAAATAAATTTTAAAATTCTCTTTTCAACATGTATTATTTAACGTATTTTTATTTATATTAAAAATTATTAAATCAGAAAATTGTAATATTCTTAAAACTCTTGCCATACGAGTATATTTTAAAATTTTAAAATTCTTCTACCAAATATAGTATTAGTAAAATGTCAATTATTAGGAGATAGTGTAACATTGTAAATCAGTTTAGTTAAATTTGCTGTCAATTATGAGGTGAAGCATCAGCAAATATTTGCAGTCAATTTGCTGTATATTCCATTTTTTTTTTTTAATTCCTATGTGCTACGTGACCTAAATCCTAAACCTCAGGTTTGCAATTCTTTTCACATCGAGCCTCTGTTTTTTTTTTGGTGAAAACATCGAGCCTCTTAGACAGGTCCTTTCCTCTTGTGTGAGCAGAATTGGGCCGGTTCCATCTTAAGGTTTATCTATTTTATATTAACAAAGTTGAGTGCTAGTTTTGACAAGAATAAAAGTTTCTTTTGTATTGTCTTTAAAAGTCCTACTGTCTTTTTTTTTCTCTTTATCCTAAAATCATAAATATGTGTTTTTATTTTTGGGTATCTGTAGAGTTAATATTACTAAATAAAAGAAAAATGAAATTTGATTAAACGGATTGTGAAAAAAAATCAAATACTTATTATGGTTGACAGAATTAATCTTTTTAAAATCTCTTTATAAAATATTCACTTTTTTAAGATGTTTGTGGTTTTAGTTTGAGAATAATTTTAGGTGTAGTGTCTTATGTTGTTTTAGTTTTGGAAGCTATTGAGTAAATATGTCTCTATTGCTTAGTTGATATTACGTATCACTCTATATAAGTATTTATGTATCATTCTATGTAACTATTATTTGGTCGTCACCGTTAAAAAAATTAGATGCTAGTTAACTAAACATTATCCTCTATTTCAATTTCAAATTCATTTTATATTAGACTATTAAAAACATATAAAATGTCTTATTATTTTTTTCTCTCATGTCTATCTTTTATATATTATAATTTATAGGTAAATAACTAAATATTAATTGAAATGTCTTGGTACCAAGGTGTAAGACCTGATGTTGTAGGCCAGTCCTTATTCGATGCAAAATATGTTCTGGGTCCATGAGCTCGTCTCGTAACCGGGGTTAGGCTACAGACGTTGTAGCTGGCATTGTCAAGCTCCTCACACTAGCCTAACGCATTGAGGGGCGAAGGGAGTCGTACCTGCAAAGACACTTTGACGCTCAAGTTAGTCTGAATTCTAATATCGAAGCATTAAGTTGGGTACCAAAGCTTACCATTTATGTAAGGTGATTGCGATATTTATAGCAAATGAGTGTGATGTCATCCCTCATTTTGTGTGTTAGAGCAGGTCCGTACATCACATGTAGGACAGACATTTTGTAGGTATGAGCGGGTGTCCTCAATTACTTGTTTTACCCTGACTTGGTCATTAAGAAATTCTATTTAGAGTGCAATTATTATATCAATGACTCTGGTCAGGGTATTAGTGTAATGACACCGATAATCATTAGAACTGACGTTGTGAGTCCTTGAGGTCTATACCGGCGGGAACTCCAGTCATGCAGAATGGGGGCTGGTATCCATTCTGGATCATAAGCCCCGTAGCCTGTTGAAGTGACTTGGGAGTTGCTTCAATGGGCTATTCAGTTCCTGCATCATAATGACCAATGTGCAAAAAATTGTTAACTTTTATAAAAAATTTAAAATTTTACCTTATCGGTGTCTTCTTCATATGGTCGGAGTCATACGTTGTTTTGTAGGCAAAGGTTGTGACACATGTCGATTACTAATTCGTTGCGTCACTTGTGATTCTTTGTGTTGTTAGACCGTATGCGAAGCGTCATCATAAATGAGGCATAACCGTTCACGCAATCCTTCGCTCCCCCCAGCTTTTCCTATAAAAAAATAGGGTAGAGGCCTGTCATTCTCACTTGTTTGCATATATCGAAGTGTTGCTGCTTTGATATTAACTTTGTCTGTTGTGTGAGAAGAAGTCTGGCGTGTAAGAAAAGGATGAGCCGCCTTAGTACAACATTTACCTCCATAACATCTTTACCTTAAAATTTTAAGTGTTTGTTCATAGAGGGGCATGTAGGACGATGACTCAAGCAGTGACTTTGTAGAGGTGCTGTTTAGGGCTCCGTCGATTCGATCCTACGCGAGAGCCGCAAAGAGGGAATCATATTGGCTTCCTCGCTACACTAATGGAGCTACCTCTAGGTTAGTGCGACATTGGTGGGGGAATCTAGGGACTTGGTATCTATCATGAATGTTAACGTGGGAAGCAGAGGATATAGACACGTCCTCTTTGTCCTTCACATCGTCCCCCACATTGTCTGGCTTTGACATGGGTTCTACTAGTGAGCCTGACAACAGTGTCAATTTGTATTTATTTGACAATACGGTTTTTTATTACTATCTACCATTTCTTCAACACATTATTCAACCGATGGCATCTGAGGGTCATTTTGGCACAAATCACCCGTTGTTGCCACCATTTCTCCTTATACTAATGTGATTGCACATCGTATCGAATGGCTTGCTAAAAATTTCAAAGACCCTTACTTTTTGGTCCATGAAGAGCCTCTAAGCATTGCCTCCCAGTATGTTGAGGATACAGACAATGTAATAATTGAAGACGTGATGGTCCACTCCAAGGAAGAGTATAAAGATTATTTCACCGTATTGTGCCCTTTGTTGTCTGAACAAATCTGTCATCAATAGGGTCAAGATACCTTTTCATGTACGAGATGTTTTTTTAAAATCGGAATCTACTTTCCCCTGATAGAATTTAAGATCGGAGTACTCTGGTTCTTAGACTGCGCTCCAAGTCAACTTTATCCCAACGGCTGGGGTTTAGTCAAAGCCTTGGAAGTCTAGGGGAGTATTTTGACTTCATCCCCACTGTTACTCTATTCTTTTGATACTACGGAGTGATGCACCAGGGTAACCAGGGAGGTGGGCTTAGCTTCATTAACCTCTGGTATAACTCAAAGATCACCAATTTTGAGTCATTTACAGAATCAACCAAGTGGAAAGAGTGAGCTTCAAGCACTTTTTTGAGGTTGTTTGGTTCACGCTCCCACCCTCTGTTCTGTGGCATTTAATGGTAGGTAACTTCGTCAGTGTGACGGTGGTGCGTTTGGTCCTCTGTTCCATTGAGCAACCAGCGTTCCGTTCGCAGAACCTCCATCGACGTGTAGCTGTTGCGAAGTGTCTCGAGCCAACAACGTTCATGGAAAAGACAACCATATACCCATCCATTTTAACCTTAAACTTTTCAACCACTAAAAAAGCCACCACCTTGGGTTGAGATCTAAAGCAGGAACAAGCTTGAACGCCATATCGGTGAAGATCGAGGTAATTTCAACATCCCTTTTCTGTTTTTGTTGTTTGGTTGATCTATTTGTGCTGGTTGTCTTGTGGTCATGGGGTCTTGTCAGCCATCTAGGGTTTAGGTTGATAGGGGTTTAGGTTGATGAGGGTTTTGGGTTAGGTTGTCGTATGGGTACAAGATTGTGGGGTTGAGGGTGGTGGTTTGAGGTTAAGGGTAGTGATTGGAGGTTGAGGGTGTTAGAGTAGGGTTCACATAATGAGGAAAGAATTAATGTTGCCAATTAATTTAAAGGCTGCAAGTTTAAGGATTACAGAGTTGTATATTCAAGCTTTTGGTAACTTAGCCAAAGAGGTAATAGCCTATAAATTGATTGATTTGTAAATTCCTATATTGCATAATTTGTGCTGTTTGAAAAATTCTTTTATATTTGTTTCTCTCCTTAGGGCACAACAATTTTACTTCCTAGTTGAGTCAAATCATGCTAATATGATGGCTCAAGCCCTTACTCTATACAAAAGCTTGCTTGGTAATGTTTCTGGTGATAATCATAGTAGAACTGCACCTTCTTAATAGCAGGACAAATAGAAGGAAATGATTCATCTGGTAAGAGTAAAGATAAGAGCTCGGCAACTGTTTCTACAATTCATCTAGATTATCATGGAAAATTCGGGTTTTCACTTCAAAGCCCATCCAAAAGGGAATAATCTTTGATTTTATGAAACTTGTTGCTTTGATGAATTCATTTTATTTTTGGTATATGGATGACTGGATAATGTGGAAATTGTTTTCCAAATTTTGAAGTTTTTATATTATAAAAATATTGAATGATGTGGTTATTTTTTTAATATTTATGGGTAACCAAATAATTGATCATCTCACATAAAATTATTAGTTTTAATATAATTCATTTTTAATATGTATAATTAAATTTAATATATATATAACTTTCAATTTATATATAATATTAATATATACACATATACACACAAATTACATATATTAAAACTAATACCTTTTTGGTAATTTTATCACAAATTATCATTTTCTCAACCTAATTCTACTTAACTTTTTACCAACTAAATACAATCATTACTTTCTAACTGACTTTTCCAAAACTCTAAACCAAACACAACTCCGTTTACAAACCTCAGTTTTCTCAACCTCATTTACAAAACCCTGATTTTCTCAACTCCATTTAGCGCCTGTTTGGAATAGCGTCGTAGCTCTGTTTTGTTTCCTAAACCAAGGTTTTTAAAAACCCCTTTGGATTTGTGCGTTTGGCAACCCCTTCATATCTCCGCCTCCGTTGCCATCTTCTTCGTTTGCAAGGTATGAACTGCGTTACCTTGTGCCTCCATCATACCTCTTATTCCAAAGCTCAGTTTACTTTTTCGTGTGCCATTGATGGTTTTACCCTTCTGCCTTATGCGATTTTAAGCTTCGCAGCACAGATCGGAGTCGATCTCCACAGGTACATTTCTCTCCATCTTTGTCTTATTTTACTGTTTACGTTGTTGACTGGGTTTTGTTTTCTAAATGGTGGTGGTCGATCAGGTTCGAGGGGTGAATGTTGTGGTGGAACAGTAGTCGTGGGAGTGGATGGCGTGAGTGTGGTGCCATTGAGGAAGATGGGTGGTCGCTGAAGTGGATGGCGTGGGTGTGGTGCCGTTAGGAAAGATGAGTGGTCGCAGGAGTGGATGGCGTCGGTATGGTGCCGTTGGGGAAGATGGGTGTTCGCGGGATGGTACTACTGGGGAAGATGGAACACTGGTGGGGATTTTGATTTGGGTGTACCGTAACTTTTGAAGGATCTGACAATGGTGTTTGGTTTAAGGTGGTGGTGCATGAGTGTGGATGAAGGGTGAAGTGTATCGTAAAATTTAAGTGTTTTGATGGTGGATGATTGGTTTGGATGGTAGACCATGAGTGTGCTTTAGGTGTTGGGGTGTATCGTAACTTTTTTATTTAAATAATTTTTTATTTTTTTAGGGTGTTGTGATTTTTTTATTTGTAATTTTGTTTGATAAGTGTTTGTATACTAAAATCGAAAAGCATTTAGATACAAATTTAGTTAGAGTTTAGCGTTTAGATACATATTCGAATAATGTTTAGATACAAATCCAAATAGCGTTTAGATATGACATTTTTAATTTTTTAGTGACACATTGTTAACAATGTATCACGTTCATTTGTAATTTATACTTAATTTTTAGTTATGTCATTAAATTTGTATTAATTTTAAAATAAATTAATACCTATTAAAAAAAATTTCATACATTTTATACTAGGAAAGGTATTTATTTTAGAAAGTATATATGTATCTATAAAATTTTTATATTCCATTATTAACAAATAGTATAAAATATTTATTTATATAATACTGTATGTTTCATTGTAGAACAAAAAGTTGTTGCATAACTTTTTATATAAGATAAACAGATACAAAAAAATGTACTATGTTAAAGATTATAATAATTTTATTGTAATTTCTTACATAAATCAAAATTTAACTAAAAATATATGTAGAATTAGAAAGAATGGAGACATAAAATAAAAAAATTATATGAAGTTAATGGATAGTAAATTTAGGCAACTAATTATTATAAATTTACAAGATGAGAAAATAAGAGAAAATATACTTTTAATAACAATAACAAACTTTTATTTTTTGTGGTTAATAACAATATAGACATATATAAAAAATAAAGTGTTGATAAAATTAAGAAGCATGTGAGATATTAGTTGATTTGGTTGATTATAGTAACAAATTGATATTTTTTGTGGTTGATTTATAGTATATTAAGAATGTCATCCCAACCAGTTAATAAGGGAAATTAATGTCATGCCACCTCAGGTAAAGTCAGTTGGGACAGGTTTGCAGTTAGGGTCTTCATTGAGGGTGCAGTGGAACAAATTAAGCAGGGAAAGCGCAGGGGAACCTCCCTGTGAACACCTATTTTTGTCCGGTGATATATATTAAAAAGAAAAAAAAAGAAAAAAAAAGAAAAAAAAAGAAGAAAAAAAAAAGAGTTTTTTTTGTCCTAGAGTCCGGAGTCAATGTTGACTGCATTAACCGGGGTCCTAGCACGGTTTCATGACCGGTGTTACCTCATTAGTTCTAAGCTCGTACAGCCTCAGTGGAGTACGGTATTTTACACCTCAGTTCGAAGGGAATCCGAGGTTCTTCAAGTTAAAACTGATGTGTTAATCCGTACTTGAACTTCAAGACACACCGGAAGTACACCTGCAGGAGAGTCCCCAATGCTTAATATTTAACCGAGGTGAAGAGAAATGTCTATAGTTGACCAATGATTTCAGACCCCGGTTATGACTTACTAGTTCTCGGTGACGCGGTACGGTGCTTAGAACCCCGCCCAGTCCAGATTGCCACCCCGGATCATATTAAAAAAAATAATATTAAAAATTGCATAGTGACCGTTAGAATAGTAACCCTTCCCCATCTCTATAAATACCCAATCCCTCTTCATTTCCTACCACACCTCTCATTTCATCAATTCTCTTCATTTCTCTCAAGCAATGGCTGATGGATGCCGAAGCCAAGAGGAAAGAATAAGGGAGGGAAGACGATGTTTTGTGACTACCTTTTTACTCCTTATAGTGTGGGTAGTAATTTATATTTATTGGATATTTTATATATTTCCATATATGTAATAAATAATTTATGTTTCCATTTGTATCTTTAAATAAAAGGCCAAAAAAAAAATCAGAAAAATAAATGGGTAAAAAAAAAATCAAAAAAATCAAAAAAAAATAAAAAATAAATAAAAAAAAATAAAAAATAAAAAAAACGAAAATAAAAAATAAAAATAAATAAGAAGGGCCAAAAAAAAAAAGAAAAAAAAAAGGGCCCAAACAAAAAAAAACAAAAAAAAACAAAAAAAAGAAAGCCCAAAAAAAAACAAAAAAAAAACAAAAAAAAAAGGGAAATGGGCCAAAAAAAAAAAACCAAAAAAATAAAAAAAAAACGAAAATTAAAAAAAAAAAAGAAAATCAAAAAGTTGACGGTGGTTTATTAGTGGTGGGCCCCGGTTTGGTTGGATAATTGGAGAAAATTGGGGAAATTGACATCAAATTTGGACAAATTGAAAAAGTAGAAAAGTGATGTCATTTATGGAGAATCCAATGCCAATTTTCTTCTATAAATAGAAGGTGATATTGAGGCATTTTGGAGGAAGAAGAGAAAAAAGAGGGGAAAGAGTGTTAAATTTTTGTGAGAATTTTTAGAAGTTTGAGTTTTCAAAAATTACTTTGTGTAATCCTAGTTAGGAAAATGAGTGCACAACTCTTGTTTGTCTTAGTATGTGAGTTTTTGTGAGCTAAAATACTGTCCAAGTGTTGTAACCGGTATCCAAATACCTTCAAATCAAGTCCAAACAAAGCCAAAAGCAAAGGAAATCTACACAAAATTGATTTCCCGACTTCCGTTCTAGTTTCTCTGTAATTGATCTTGTACCAAGGTATTTTTTATTAATACAAAGTTGTTTATTTATATTTATTTATTCGTCTTATTTAATTGTTATTTATTTTTCTGCACTTTTATTTTTCTTTATTTATATTCAAGTACTTTATTTTCCTGCACTTTATTTTTCTGCAGTTATTTATCTGTTTATTTATTTTTATGCATCTCCATCTTTAATTATTTATTTGTACCTTTATTTTTCCTTATTTATTTTTTTTACACTTTTATTCCTCTTTATTTACTTTTCTGCACTTTTATTATTGTTAATTTATTTTTCTGCACTTTATTTATCCGCACTTTATATTTCTGCAATTATTAGTTCATTTTTTTTATTTTTTACATTTTTATCTTTATTTATTTATTTTTATGCCCTTTTATTTTATTTATTTACTTTCCCGTCCCTTTATTTTTATTATTTACTTTTCTGCCCATTTATTTTCATGTATTTACTCTTCTGCCTTTTTATTTTTGTTATTTATATTTCTGCCCCTTTATTTTTATATATTTACTTTTCTGCCCCTTTATTTTTGTTATTTACATCTCTGCCCCTTTATTTCCATGTATTTACTTTTTAGCCCCTTTATTTTGATTATTTACATTTCTGCCCCTTTATTTTTGTTATTTACATTTCTGCCTCTTTATTTCCATGTATTTATTTTTTAGCCCCTTTATTTTGGTTATTTACATTTCTGCCTCTTTATTTTTGTTATTTACATCTCTGCCCCTTTATTTTCATGTATTTGTTTTCCTGTCCCTTTATTTTTGTTATTTACTTTTCTGCTGCTTTATTTTTGTTATTTACTTTTCTGTTCCTTTATTTTTTTTATTATTTATTTTTCTGCCCCTTTATTTTATGTATTTATTTTTTTCTGCTCTTTTATTTTTATGTATTTATTGTTATGTCTATTTATTTTTATTTTTATTTTTTTGAACTTTTCATTTATTTTTTTTTACCTTTATTTTTTTATTTTATTATTATTATTTATTCTCTATACTTTTTATTTTTAGTTATTTATCTTTTTGCTTTTATCTTTCTACACTTTCTATTTATTTATTTACGTTTGACCATTTTAATAGTTTATAAATATGTATATATATATACATAATTATCCATTTTTATTATGGTCATGATTTCCTATTATTTTCTCTTAGTAACCTTTTAATAATTAAGAAGAAATTATTTTCATAAAAAAATAAAAAAAATCAAGACTAATAAATAGTGTGTTATTTATTCATTCATTTTTCTCTTAAATTTAAGATGAGATTAATTTAGATGAGACATCTTATTAATCTTATTTTCTTAAAAGATAATTAAATAATATTCCGTGTCAATTTTAATTAATTAAGTGTATTATATTTCTTTATCTTCATGTTGATGTGTTTAATTTTATTTTATTTTTCTCTTATCTTTATTTATTTATTTATTTATTTGTTTTGAACTTTATATTTCTCAATAAAAATCAATTTTTTTTACTAGAAAATAAGTAAGACAAGACGTCTTATTATTTTTTTATCTTTTTATTTTTATGGTCTTTTAATCATTTGTTTATTTATTTTCTTAGAACTAAAAAACAACAAACTTAGGAGATGTATTTTTTTTACTATCTTTGTTTTATTCATATTTATATTTTTTTTATTGTGTATATTATTTATGATTGTTTTATGAAGGATGAAATATTTGATAATCATTTTTTAAATTATGCATGATCAATTTGGGTAACCGTTTTTTACGGACAGTGTGGGGTGCTAATACCTTCCCCTCCTGTAATTCGACTCCCGGACTAAACAGAATCTTATTTTTTTAAAAAAAAAACCAGTGCTATTTAAAGGTTTTCCTAATATTTTCCTTAATAAATATTGGTGGCGACTCCTTGAACCCTTTATTTTTTAGGCTTCTCAAGAGCCTCACTTCAATGCCGTTTCAATTTTCTTTTATTTGTCTTTAACCAGTCCGTGTCGCGCGCCGGGACCCCGGTCGCGACAGATGGCGACTTCGCTGGGGATATTTTGAGAGTCAAGCCCGTTAAATTGATCTTGTGTATTTTGTTGATTGTTAATTATTTCATCCTTTATATTTATTTGTTATGTTATTCTTGTTGTTTATCTAATCTTCCATTAATTTTAGATTTTATACTATTTTTTTTCCTTCTTTATTGCCTTAATTTAGAACCTTAAGGTAGAAGACATGTGATATTTATTTTGCTTTATGTTTGTTCATTGTGAAGAATGGGTAAAAATCCAGGTATGAATGCCCCACACACTTCACATTCACCATAATGCACACACTATTAGAAGGGACCCTATTCCCGGGCCCCGTAAAAGACATAGGCTAGGGGAGATTATTAGCGGTGTCATTTAGGACGAGACGTCCTACCATGATTCGCGTGAAAATCTCAGCCGGGGTGTTATCTTAGTTATGATGTCCGCACTAAGTAGGATTCCTTACTTTTTGCATAAGACTCATAGCTAAAGATCAGAGCTCCGGTGACCTTCTTAGAACCAATTAGAACAATTACCTTTTGAAGAAACACGATTAAATAGCCTTAGAGCCAATTAGGTGGTTACCTTGTCTAAGACACAATTGGGCAAACATTCCTTTTATCTTTTATTTATTTGCACAAAGTTTTTTTTAAAAAAAAAAATCAAAAATGTATATTTTCTATACTTTAGTCATGATAAGTATTATCACACTCTTATGTGAGGATATTTATCAAACTGTTTTCTTTGTTAATCTGATTCATTTATTTCTTTTGTTAAAGGTGAAATTTAAACATCGGTAAGTATCACTAAAAATGGAATTTAACATGAGATCAAGTGATCAAGAAGTGAAGGCAACTGGTTTAAAAAATTTGTTACACCTCAAAGTCATCAGATCAAATACTAGCAATCTGTTGTCCTTAAGCAAAAGGATGGATATTACCCAGAAAATGACCTTTACAAGGAAGTATGGAAAGATCTTAAAATTCTTAGAGGTCGTAGTGCAAGAAGGGGCCCTTACTGCTCTAGCTCAGTTTTATGATCCTCCTCTCCGCTGTTTTACATTCAAAGATTTCCAGTTAGCTCCTACTTTGGAGGAGTTTGAACAGATATTTGGCTTGCCATTAGAAGATTTGAAACCTTATCGTCGAACTGAACATCATGCTTCAATCTTCAGTGTAGCTCGCATTCTTAAGATGGATCCTGAAATGCTTAAGAAGGCTCAATTAAGCAGGAACCAAATTTCAGGATTCGCACTAAGCTTCTTTGAGCAGCAACTCCTCAGTCAGGCAGGGAAAGGAGAATGGGACGTGTTTGTTGACATTTTGGCGTTGGCCATCTATGGTGTGATCCTCTTCCCAAGCCTTGATAATTATATTGATTTCAAGGCAATTGATGTTTTCCTAGCTAGAAAGCTTAGAGGTGAAAGTTCCATGACTGCTGTCTTAGCTGATATCTATTGTACAATGGATTCCTGTCATAACCGGAATGGGAAAAAGATTGTCTGTTGTCTACCCGCCTTGTATCTATGGCTTACTTCTCATGTCTTCAATCAAGTTGGCAAGGTTGAATGTCCTATCTCTGATTTGAAGCTCCTTAGGTTAACCAAGAAGACTAATAGGGAGTGGGCGGGACATCTGGCAGGATTATCTGCTAGCATGATTCGGTGGTACCCTCAGTGGATGAACGTGGATTCCATTATTTACTGCTGTGGAAAATTTCCGAATGTGCCTCTCATGGGAACTCAAGGATGCATCAATTACAATCCTAGCATTGCAAAAAGACAACTTGCTTATCCTATGATACAGCCTCCAGAAGAAGAAACAGTAACGCCTTTCCTTCATTATTATATTGAGGGAAATAGTGCTCCTGTTATTCAAACTGTCATTGATGCTTGGGGCAAGGTTCATAGTAAAGGAAAAGAATTGGGTGTCCGAAGTCATGCCGCAAAAGAAAGTTACCACCAGTGGATTTAAAATAGGGTAGCCATTGTTAAATTACCCTTTAAAGATCACGGTGCTCATGTGAGAAATTCAGTTCCCGATGAAAGCAAAGAGATTGAAAATTTGAGGAGTGAGTTGGCTAAAATGACAAAGAAAAATCAAGCTTTGGAGGATGATTTGATCAAAATTCAACAAGACAATGCTTCCCTTAAGAGAAAAAGGTGTGAATTAGAAAATGCCTTTGAAGACATGGGTAAGAAGCGACAAATTGAAAGAGAACATATGATGCAATTGGATCAATGCCTCCAAACAGCGAACAGCCAATTGAAGACCAAAGAGAAACAAAAGGATGATATATTGGCTGACAAAGGGCGGTTACGAGGAATTCTAGCCAAGACAAAAGAAGAAGCTCAAGTTGAAAAGAACCTTATGCAAGCGCGAATTGATGAACTAGAACGACAAGTCAGAGATGTCGTCAGTGCTTGCGAGCGTGAAATAAATGAAGAAAAATGGCAAGCCATGGAAGACAAGGATAGATATGAAGAGATTATACGTTTAATGACCCTAGAAAGGGTTGAGTTGGAAAGTCTTGTCTATTCTTGGAGAGACCGTTTTTCTAATCTAGCCGGTCTTGCTAATGGAACACTTGGAAATATTCCTCACCTGTTGAAGAAGGCTGAAGCGATGATGAATCCGCTTTCTACACCGGAGGAAATTACAACATTCATCCAATACTGTAAGGGGCGATTGGATGAAATGAAGGTCTGGATTGCTAAAGCAAGAGAGAATTGATTTTGAGTTGTTGTAACAAACAATGTATCAGAACTTGTTGATCAATGAATAAATCTCATGTTGAATTTGCATTTTTCTTCTAACTTAGTACTTTAGAAAAAGACATTCTAAAAGAAAGGTTTATCTTTGCTTACCGATATCTTAAATTCATCATGTATTTACTTTACATCTCTTTATGTCATTTAACAATACTTGTTCTTGTACCAAAGGGGGTTTCTTTGTATTTATTCACATCACGGGGAGAAGGGGCTCAAAGCATCCTTATCAAACCAGACTGTAAACAAGACTCATGGCAGAGCCGGAAAGCGTAGTTGAAGAATTGAGGAATGAAGTTGGCCAGATCAAGGAGCAGATGGCAGAAATACTTAAGCTCCTTGAAAGAAGAGGTACAGAAAGGGGATCTTCTGCAGGAAATGGGGAACAAACATCCACCCCTCAAGTTCAAGCTCAAGAGGGGAACCCTATACCTTTAAATGATCCTGCTCCAGTCACTGAAACTCCATTCATTTCACACCAACCTTATGGTATGCCATTGCCACCTTTTGTTTCCCAAGACGGGAATGTTCAGCAAGCATATGCTTGGCCTCCATACGGCTTACCTCAAGGGTATTACACCATGCACCCTAATCCTAATCAAGAAAATCCTCCTGCTGCTCAACAAATTCCCAATCCCCCGATATCTAACCCTCCAAATTTCAACCAATCAACAGCTGTCCCCCAAAACACTCAGGCTCCACCCAATGTCACTCCACCTAATACAATTCCACCACAAAATCACCAGACTCCAAATGATGCAACACAACCAAACCCACAAGCAGTGCCATATTATTTCCCTTATGGTTGCCCAATACCACAGGCAGGTGCTTCCCAAAACCTGTCACACAAAGCTCAAGTCCCTCCACCAAATCCTGATCAGCCAGCAGCACCTTTGTCAAAAGGGCAAATGGAAATATTGGAAGAAAGGTTGCGTGCAGTAGAGGGAGGAAGTGGCTTAGGCGTAACAAATGTTTCTGAATTATGCCTAGTTCCAGATGTGGTAATTCCTCCCAAATTCAAATTGCCGGAATTTGATAAATACAAAGGAACAACTTGTCCTCGTAACCATTTGACCATGTACTGCCGAAAGATGGCTGGGTATGCTTATGATGAAAAGTTGCTGATCCATTTTTTTCAAGATAGCCTTGCTGGGGCAGCGTTGAGCTGGTACACTCACCTTGAACGAACTCGTATTCGTTGTTGGAAGGATCTAGCCGATGCCTTTCTGAAGCAATATAAATACAATATGGACATGGCACCAGACCGGCTACAACTTCAGAATATGACCAAAAGGAATACTGAGTCCTTCAAAGAATATGCTCAACGATGGAGGGAAATGGCTGCACAAGTTGAACCACCTCTGATAGAGAAAGAGATAGTGGCAATGTTCATTGACACTCTTCAGCCACCGTTCTATGAAAGGATGCTTGGGAGTGTATCATCAAGCTTTTCTGATATGGTGGTAATAGGGGAAAGAATTGAAAGCGGTTTGAGAACAGGAAAAGTTGTCCAAAGTTCCCCATCAATAGGAAGACCTATGACAGGGGCAGGAAGAAGAAAGGGTGAGGAAGCAAATGCTGTAATGGGAAATCAAGGTCAACATAATCAAAAAATGTTTCAACCTTCCCCTTTCCCTTTCCCACCTCATTATCCACCGTATGGACCTTACCCTTATGTAGCTGCTGCTTCTGGAAATTCATTTCCCCATCCTCAATCATATAGACCCCCACCCGTCCATAATTTCAAGAATACACCACCACCTCCTCCCCAACAATGGATGCAAAATCCCAACCCAAATCTTCCACAAAAAAAGCCAAACAATGACCGTCCTTCTGTCCAATTTGATCCAATTCCCATGACATATACTGAACTTTTGCCTCAACTTCTCAAAAGTTCTCTTGTTGTACGATGTCCTTTAAAACCCGTAGGGCCACCCTATCCTAAGGGGTATGATCCTAATGTGAAGTGTGATTATCATGCTGGGGCACCGGGGCATTCTACAGAAAATTGCATTGCCTTAAAGTTTAAGGTACGTGATTTGATAAATGCCAAGTGGTTGGATTTCGAAGAAGGCTCCCCAAATGTGATTAGAAATCCTTTGCCTAATCATGGAAATACTGGGGTAAATGCAATAACACATGACTTGGGAAGTGATCATTGTCTCCCTTGCAATGATGTCAACATGATCCATGGGCAGCATGGTACAGACTCAGTAAGCTCAGTCACCCCTGTTCCTTTGGTGGTCTATTACACCAAGAAACCTTTGACCAAACCAGTCATAAACCATCCATCCTTGACAATTAGGACCCCATCTCCATTTTCATACAAGGATACCCATGCAGTACCTTGGAAGTATGAAGTGGATGTAATCCCTCAACTCCTAAAGGGATCGTCATCCTCAGTAACCAATATTTCCGAGACAAGTGGAATGACTAGGAGTGGACGAGTTTATGCTCTTGAAAACTTGAGAAAGGAGGATGCACCTGTAAGTGAAAAAGAAAGTCGTGGTAAAGAACAAGATCCTCCCCAAGGAATAACAGAGGAAGATGCTTGTGAATTTTTGAAATTCATTAAGCAAAGCGAATACCAGGTCCTCGACCAGTTAAACCTCACTCCTGCAAAAATATCCTTGTTATCTCTCTTATTGGACTCAGAACCACATCGTGGAAAGTTATTGAAGGTCTTGAATAAAGCACATGTTGCGAAAGATATTTCGTCTGAAAAGTTTGAAGGGATAGTGGGGCATATTGCCTCAAATGACTACTTAACTTTCACCGACGAAGAGATACCTGCTGAAGGAAGAGGTCATAATAAGGCATTACACATCTCTGTCAAGTGTCGGGATCATATCGTAGCCAAGGTCCTAGTTGATAATGGCTCCTCTCTGAATATCATGCCAAAGTCCACTTTAAATCAACTACCTTTTGATGGGTCATATATGAAGCCAAGCTCAATGGTAGTAAGAGCTTTTGACGGTACTCGGAGAGAGGTCATTGGAGATATTGAGATCCCCATCCAAGTGGGCCCATGCACCTTCAATGTATTATTTCAAGTGATGGACATCAATCCTGCTTATAGCTGCCTATTGGGGAGGCCTTGGATACATTCTGCCGGTGTGGTTCCATCTACCCTTCATCAAAAGCTTAAATTTGTGGTAAACAACAAGCTAATCATTGTTTCTGGTGAGGGAGATTTCCTTATCAGTAAGCCCATGTCAACTCCATATATAGAAGCGGCTGAAGAAAGTCTTGAGACTTCCTTCCAATCATTGGAAATTGCTCACACCACCTATGTGAGCGAAGGGTTACAACTAGCTCATCCTTCCAAAGCTTCTATGATGGTAGCCAAAGTGATGATGAAATCTGGATTCCAGCCAGGGAAAGGGCTTGGGAAGATGCTTGATGGAGGAGTAGACCCATTATTGGTTAAGGAGAATAAGAACGGCTTTGGGTTGGGGTATCATCCATCTCCAATGGAAAGAGCGAAGGTTTTCGCAGATAAGAGAGAAAAGCGACTTGCACGGTTAGAAAACCGAGAACCCCTAACTGCGAAGATCCCTATCTGTGACCTTTACCGAAGCTTCAGGAGTGCAGGCTTGACATCTCCAGACCAAGTGGCAGTCATCGATGATGAGTCCAAGAGAGAAGAAGACTTGATTTACCCTTGTCCTTTAGATACTGAGTTGTGTAATTGGGAAGCCGTTGAGCTTCCAGAGATCATTTCAAAGTAATTATTCACTTTGTAGGTTTTGTTTAAATCCTTTGGCTATGCCTAAAGCCTTAGGATGAGTTTTAATAAGGGCAAAACATGTTTTCTTTATCATTTTCAATAAATAAAAGTTAAGTTCGATTATCATTTTCCTTATTTTACCTTTTTATATTAAATAAATTGCAGATCTGAAATTGAATTCCAAAATAATAAGATTGCTTTCTCCCATCATGATTTTAATCCAACAAGCGAAGAGGATGAAGAGTCTGATGAACCTTCCCCTGAATTACTAAGGCTGCTAGATCAGGAAGATAAAGAAATTTCTCCCTATCTAGAAATTGTTGAAGTCATAAATTTGGGGAGTGAAGAAAACAAACAAGAAGTCAAGATTGGCACCTCTTTGAGTAGAGAACATAAGAGGGAATTAATAGAATTGTTGGTCGAATTCAGTGATGTGTTTGCTTGGTCGTATCAGGATATGCCGGGATTGGATAACTGCATCGTTGAACACAAGTTGCCATTGAAACCTGGTTGCATCCCCATAAAGCAGAAGTTGAGAAGGATGAAGCCAGAAATGCTCTTAAAGATTAAAGAAGAGATAACCAAACAGTTGGATGCCGGGTTCTTGGCTGTCTCCAAATACCCTGAATGGGTGGCCAACATTGTTCCGGTCCTGAAAAAAGATGGGAAGGTGCGAATGTGTGTTGATTACCGGGATTTGAATAGAGCTAGCCCAAAAGATGACTTTCCATTGCCACATATTGATGTTCTTGTTGATAACACGACCCAACATTCCATTTTTTCATTCATGGATGGATTTTCTGGGTACAACCAAATCAAGATGGCACCCGAAGACATGGAAAAAACCACTTTTATTACTTTGTGGGGAACCTTCTGCTACAAGGTGATGTCTTTTGGATTGAAAAATGCCGGTGCCACTTACCAAAGAGCAATGGTAACTCTATTTCATGACATGATGCATAAAGAGATAGAGGTTTATGTGGATGATATTATTGCCAAATCCAAATCTGTTGAAGGTCACTTGATTGACTTACGAAAGCTCTTTGAACGCCTGAGAAAATTCAAACTCAGATTAAATCCGGCTAAATGCACTTTTGGGGCTAGCTCTGGAAGGTTGCTTGGTTTCATTGTCAGTGAGAAAGGTATCGAAGTGGATCCCGATAAAGTAAAGGCAATCATGGAAATGCCCGCTCCTAGCACTGAAAAAGAAGTACGAGGATTCCTTGGAAGGTTGAATTACATAGCTCGTTTCATTTCTCAACTAACAGCTGTATGTAATCCAATCTTTAAGTTGCTTCGTAAAAATCAACCATCACAATGGAATGATGACTGCCAGGAGGCCTTTGACCAAATAAAGCAATACTTGCAATCCCCACCGATCTTGGTTCCCCCAACCCCAGGAAGACTACTCCTGTTGTATTTGACGGTGATAAATGAGTCTATGGGCTCTGTACTGGGGCAACATGATGAGTCTGGGAGAAAAGAGCATGCTATTTACTATTTGAGTAAGAAGTTCACTGAGTGCGAAGCACGATATTCTACTGTGGAACGAACTTGTTGTGCATTAGCATGGGCTGCTCGTCGCCTAAGGCAATACATGTTATCTTATACTACTTGGTTGATATCTAAGATGGACCCAATTAAGTACATCTTTGAAAAACCGGCTCTGACGGGAAGAATAGCTCGTTGGCAGGTTCTTTTGACTGAGTATGATATCATTCATGTCACCCAAAAAGCTGTAAGGGGGAGTGCTTTAGCTGATCACTTGGCCCACCATCCCCTAAAAGAGTACCAACCAATGTCATTCGAATTTCCTGATGAAAATATTATGATGTTGTCAGAAGAGAAAGATTGTCCTAATAGAACTTGGATTTTGATGTTCGATGGGGCGTCGAATACACTGGGGCATGGGATTGGGGCCATCCTAATCTCACCAGATAACAAGCTTTTCCCATTCACTGCTAGACTTTGTTTTGATTGTACCAATAATATTGCAGAATATGAAGCTTGTGTTTTGGGGATTCAGGCGACACTTGAAGCAAAGGTGAAATCTCTACAAATATACGGAGATTCTGCCTTGGTGATTCATCAACTGAAAGAAGAATGGGATACTAGAGATGGAAAATTGATTCCTTATCAAGCTCACATCATGGAACTAATCAAAGGGTTCGATGAAGTCTCTTTCCATCATATTCCTCGGGATGATAGCCAATTAGCCGATGCCTTGGCCACGTTGGCCTCCATGTTCAACGTAAGTAGGGATTGTGACATGCCCTTCATCGAGATTGAAAGGCGTCTCGAACCTGCATATTGTCATGAGATAGAAGAAGAGCCCGATGGGAAACCATGGTTTCATGACATCAAAAATTATATTCAAAATCAAGAATATCCTCCTGGTATCTCAGAAAATGATAAAAGAACCCTCAGGCGCCTAGCCATGAATTTCTTTATGACTGGGAATACACTCTATAAGAGAAATTATGATTCTGTTCTCCTTCGTTGCGTAGACGTGACGGAAGCTAACAAAATCATGAAGGATGTTCATGAAGGGCCTTTTGGAACACATGCAAATGGGCACTCGATGGCAAGAAAAATTCTCCGATCTGGATATTATTGGATGACAATGGAGAATGATTGTAATAACTATACCAAGAAATGTCACAAGTGTCAAACCTATGCAGACAACATTCATGCACCACCATCTTCTTTGCACGTTCTAACAACGCCTTGGCCTTTTGCTATGTGGGGCATAGATGTTATTGGTCCCATTGAACCAAAAGCATCGAATGGGCATCGCTTTATTTTGGTGGCCATTGATTACTTCACCAAGTGGGTTGAAGCAGCTTCCTACACCAACGTGACTAAAAATGTTGTGGTCAAATTCATCAAGAGAGAATTGATTTGTAGATATGGTTTACCAAATCAGATCATCACTGATAATGGTACAAACCTGAATAATAAAATGATGGATGAACTCTGCGAAGAATTCAAAATCAAACACCTCAATTCATCTCCATACAGACCTAAGATGAATGGAGCAGTGGAAGCTGCTAACAAAAATATAAAGAAAATCATACAAAAGATGGTTGAAACCTACAAAGACTGGAGTGAGTTGCTTCCTTTTGCTTTACATGGGTATCGTACCTCTGTACGAACTTCGACAGGGGCAACACCTTTCTCATTGGTGTATGGTATGGAAGCTGTTTTACCAATAGAAGTGGAAATTCCGTCTTTAAAAGTAATCATGGATGCCAAATTAGAAGAAGCTGAATGGGTTCGGTCCCGGTATGATCAATTAAATTTAATTGATGGGAAAAGGTTAACCGCTCTCTGTCATGGGCAGTTATACCAAAAGCGTATGAAGAAGGCATACGAAAAAAAAGTGCGACCTCGTCAATTTCATGAAGGTGATTTGGTACTGAAGAAAATCTTGCCGAATCAAAATGATCACCGAGGCAAATGGAAGCCAAATTATGAAGGACCATTCGTCGTAAAGAGAGCCTTTTCTGGAGGAGCTTTGATTTTGACGAACATGGATGGTGAGGAGTTATCTTTCCCGGTCAATTCAGATACAGTCAAGAAGTATTATGCTTGAGCATACTCTAAAGGGATAGGGTAGTCTTTATGTCCTCTAAACGTCTGGATTAAAAATTATGATGTAAACTTGTAATTTTCCCAAGTAAATATATGGAATTCTCAATTTCAGTTCCAATCCTTGTCTTGTCAGGTTTCATTTGCATGCATTTTGTGAAAAATATTAAAAAAATATGAAAGGCATATTTTTAATCTCAAACAAGCTTGATACTTCCCAATTACACAGACCTTGGTAATCAGGATATTCCGCTCTGCCATGAGTAATAACAAGTCCCATAAGGATTGTGGTAGTCACCTGGAGGAAACAAGATCTTTGACCTTTGGTTTTCCACTTGACTATTTCTTCCATGCAGGTTTGAGGGTACAACAAGGACAAGCGCTCCCCATGAAGAGTCGAGATCAACAATTTCAGCCTATCACCTAACTCCAGTCGGGATGGTTTACTAAGATGTGAAAATGCAATCCTTGTATTCACTCGAAACCCACACTAAACCAGAAAAGTCAATCTCAGACACATTCTTCTTGAGCATAAATCTCATATAATTCTCTACCATAAGTCATTATGGTAGAGGTATCTCCCATTAGTCTTACTTCATGTCCAAGCCTAAGGTATCCATTCCTAGGCTACTCAAGATCAAATCAGGGGCATTTCCCCAGTCATTTAGTTTCATGTCAAAGCCTCAGGTATCCATATCCCTAGGCTATCTCAATCAAAATCAAATCAGGGGCATCCCCCCAGTCATTTAGTTTCATGTCAAAGCCTCAGGTATCCATCCCTAGGCTATCTCAATCAAAATCAAATCAGGGGCATCCCCCCAGTCATTTATTTTCATGTCAAAGCTTCAGATATCCATCCCTAGGCTATCTCAATCAAAATCAAATCAGGGGCATCCCCAGTCATTTAGTTTCATGTCAAAGCCTCAGGTATCCATCCCTAGGCTATCTCAATCAAAATCAAATCAGGGGCATCCCCCCAGTCATTTAGTTTCATGTCAAAGCTTCAGGTATCCTTCCCTAGGCTATCTCAATCAAAATCAAATCAGGGGCATCTTCCCAGTCATTTAGTTTCATGTCAAAGCTTCAGGTATCCTTCCCTAGGCTATCTCAATCAAAATCATTCAGGGGCATCCCCCTGTCATCTATTTTATGTCTAAGCCTCAAATACCCATTCTTAGGCTCCTCAAAATGTCAAGACAACTTCATATTTTTCCAAAGCTTCAGGTATTAACCCCTAGGTTATGTCATTTATCTTCCTGTCATGTTCCAAGTGCCTCTCCTTAAACTGTCTAGCATTGGGACAACACCATTCGGCTATTTACTTCTTGTCAAAAGTTGCCGGGTATTCTTAGTGGTGTTCACGTCTTTACTTTCTTTTCACATCAATAATATGAATATGTCTCATATTCTTTCATGAAAAGAAGTAAAGAGGGGCATCTGTGAACACCTATTTTTGTCCGGTGATATATATTAAAAAGAAAAAAAAAAGAAAAAAAAAGAAAAAAAAAGAAGAAAAAAAAAGAGTTTTTTTTGTCCTAGAGTCTGGAGTCAATGTTGACTGCATTAACCGGGGTCCTAGCACGGTTTCATGACCGGTGTTACCTCATTAGTTCTAAGCTCGTACAGCCTCAGTGGAGTACGGTATTTTACACCTCAGTTCGAAGGGAATCCGAGGTTCTTCAAGTTAAAACTGATGTGTTAATCCGTACTTGAACTTCAAGACACACCGGAAGTACACCTGCAGGAGAGTCCCCAATGCTTAATATTTAACCGAGGTGAAGAGAAATGTCTATAGTTGACCAATGATTTCAGACCCCGGTTATGACTTACTAGTTCTCGGTGACGCGGTACGGTGCTTAGAACCCCGCCCAGTCCAGATTGCCACCCCGGATCATATTAAAAAAAATAATATTAAAAATTGCATAGTGACCGTTGGAATAGTAACCCTTCCCCATCTCTATAAATACCCAATCCCTCTTCATTTCCTACCACACCTCTCATTTCATCAATTCTCTTCATTTCTCTCAAGCAATGGCTGATGGATGCCGAAGCCAAGAGGAAAGAATAAGGGAGGGAAGACGATGTTTTGTGACTACCTTTTTACTCCTTATAGTGTGGGTAGTAATTTATATTTATTGGATATTTTATATATTTCCATATATGTAATAAATAATTTATGTTTCCATTTGTATCTTTAAATAAAAGGCCCAAAAAAAAATCAGAAAAATAAATGGGTAAAAAAAAAAAATCAAAAAAATCAAAAAAAAAATCAAAAAAAAAATAAATAAAAAATAAAAAATAAAAAAAACGAAAATAAAAAATAAAAATAAATAAGAAGGGCCAAAAAAAAAAAGAAGAAAAAAAAAGGGCCCAAACAAAAAAAAACAAAAAAAAGAAAGCCCCAAAAAAACAAAAAAAAATAAAAAAAAAGGGAAATGGGCCAAAAAAAAAAACCAAAAAAATCAAAAAAAAAAACGAAAATTAAAAAAAAAAAAGAAAATCAAAAAGTTGACGGTGGTTTATTAGTGGTGGGCCCCGGTTTGGTTGGATAATTGGAGAAAATTGGGGAAATTGACATCAAATTTGGACAAATTGAAAAAATAGAAAAGTGATGTCATTTATGGAGAATCCAATGCCAATTTTCTTCTATAAATAGAAGGTGATATTGAGGCATTTTGGAGGAAGAAGAGAAAAAAAGAGGGGAAAGAGTGTTAAATTTTTGTGAGAATTTTTAGAAGTTTGAGTTTTCAAAAATTACTTTGTGTAATCCTAGTTAGGAAAATGAGTGCACAACTCTTGTTTGTCTTAGTATGTGAGTTTTTGTGAGCTAAAATACTGTCCAAGTGTTGTAACCGGTATCCAAATACCTTCAAATCAAGTCCAAACAAAGCCAAAAGCAAAGGAAATCTACACAAAATTGATTTCTCGACTTCCGTTCTAGTTTCTCTGTAATTGATCTTGTACCAAGGTATTTTTTATTAATACAAAGTTGTTTATTTATATTTATTTATTCGTCTTATTTAATTGTTATTTATTTTTCTGCACTTTTATTTTTCTTTATTTATATTCAAGTACTTTATTTTCCTGCACTTTATTTTTCTGCAGTTATTTATCTGTTTATTTATTTTTATGCATCTCCATCTTTAATTATTTATTTGTACCTTTATTTTTCCTTATTTATTTTTTTTTACACTTTTATTCCTCTTTATTTACTTTTCTGTACTTTTATTATTGTTAATTTATTTTTCTGCACTTTATTTATCCGCACTTTATATTTCTGCAATTATTAGTTCATTTTTTTTATTTTTTACATTTTTATCTTTATTTATTTATTTTTATGCCCTTTTATTTTATTTATTTACTTTCCCGTCCCTTTATTTTTATTATTTACTTTTCTGCCCATTTATTTTCATGTATTTACTCTTCTGCCCTTTTATTTTTGTTATTTATATTTCTGCCCCTTTATTTTTATATATTTACTTTTCTGCCCCTTTATTTTTGTTATTTACATCTCTGCCCCTTTATTTCCATGTATTTACTTTTTAGCCCCTTTATTTTGATTATTTACATTTCTGCCCCTTTATTTTTGTTATTTACATTTCTGCCCCTTTATTTCCATGTATTTATTTTTTAGCCCCTTTATTTTGGTTATTTACATTTCTGCCTCTTTATTTTTGTTATTTACATCTCTGCCCCTTTATTTTCATGTATTTGTTTTCCTGTCCCTTTATTTTTGTTATTTACTTTTCTGCTGCTTTATTTTTGTTATTTACTTTTCTGTTCCTTTATTTTTTTTATTATTTATTTTTCTGCCCCTTTATTTTATGTATTTATTTTTTTCTGCTCTTTTATTTTTATGTATTTATTGTTATGTCTATTTATTTTTATTTTTATTTTTTTGAACTTTTCATTTATTTTTTTTTACCTTTATTTTTTTATTTTATTATTATTATTTATTCTCTATACTTTTTAATTTTAGTTATTTATCTTTTTGCTTTTATCTTTCTACACTTTCTATTTATTTATTTACGTTTGACCATTTTAATAGTTTATAAATATGTATATATATATACATAATTATCCATTTTTATTATGGTCATGATTTCCTATTATTTTCTCTTAGTAACCTTTTAATAATTAAGAAGAAATTATTTTCATAAAAAAATAAAAAAAATCAAGACTAATAAATAGTGTGTTATTTATTCATTCATTTTTCTCTTAAATTTAAGATGAGATTAATTTAGATGAGACATCTTATTAATCTTATTTTCTTAAAAGATAATTAAATAATATTCCGTGTCAATTTTAATTAATTAAGTGTATTATATTTCTTTATCTTCATGTTGATGTGTTTAATTTTATTTTATTTTTTCTCTTATCTTTATTTATTTATTTATTTATTTGTTTTGAACTTTATATTTCTCAATAAAAATCAATTTTTTTTACTAGAAAATAAGTAAGACAAGACGTCTTATTGTTTTTTTATCTTTTTATTTTTATGGTCTTTTAATCATTTGTTTATTTATTTTCTTAGAACTAAAAAACAACAAACTTAGGAGATGTATTTTTTTTACTATCTTTGTTTTATTCATATTTATATTTTTTTTATTGTGTATATTATTTATGATTGTTTTATGAAGGATGAAATATTTGATAATCATTTTTTAAATTATGCATGATCAATTTGGGTAACCGTTTTTTACGGACAGTGTGGGGTGCTAATACCTTCCCCTCCTGTAATTCGACTCCCGGACTAAACAGAATCTTATTTTTTTAAAAAAAAACCAGTGCTATTTAAAGGTTTTCCTAATATTTTCCTTAATAAATATTGGTGGCGACTCCTTGAACCCTTTATTTTTTAGGCTTCTCAAGAGCCTCACTTCAATGCCGTTTCAATTTTCTTTTATTTGTCTTTAACCAGTCCGTGTCGCGCGCCGGGACCCCGGTCGCGACACTCCCTTACAAAGAAAGGCTGGGAGGGGTTGGAACAATATTTTGAATAGGAAAACTGGTAGAAGGTACACAAAAGACCAATTTAAAAACAAGTGGGACAATCTACGAAAAGAATGGGTGCCGTGGTACAGTCTTTTTCGTAACACAACAGGGTTAGGGTGGGATAATGAACTGCATAGGCTCATCGCTGATGATGACTGGTGGGATACTAAGGAACGAGTATGAAAAAATTAATTAATTATGTTGTGAATTATTGTTATAATTTGTAGATACTGATATCACCTTCGCATGCTGACATACAAGAAAACCCTATGTATGTGAAGTATCGCCACGAGGGCCTCCCTTATGCTCCTAAGCTAACATACATGTTCAAGGACAACGTAACGACAAGGGAATATACTTGGGCTCCATCGTCAGGTGTGTTACCTGATTTTAGGAATGAATACATCCTAGAGTATGACTCCCTAATGCAAGGTAGAAGTGAGGGTTCAAGTGAAAGTGAGGATCCTGCCTTTGGTACTGAACAAACGAATTCTAGGGGAATTAATAGCATGGGAGTTGGTAACATTGACTTAAACCTTGGGTATCAACCCTCTCAAACAGTCAAGAATAGTGAGAAAGTTAAAAAGGACAGTGGGTCAATGATCAACGAATCAATGAATCAGATGGCCGAAACTCTTTCTTCACATGTATCAGTAATTGTTAGTAAGAGTAATAATGAGGCCGCCTCCGTTGACTTTGCCCTTGAGATGCTTCACAAGTTTCCTGAATATGCTGATAAAACCTTCTTTGCAAAGTGCGTACGGGTACTTCGGGATAAGGATGTTCGTCTATGGTTCACCAGGATAAAGGCTGTAACACCCCTAATTTCGTTATTCCTTATTTAAAATAAAATTTCAAAGGAATTTGATTATAGTTCTTTAGAACTTTTTGATTGTTATATAATTTATAATTTTTTAGAATTTTTTAGAATTTTTTATTATTTTTATTTTTATTTTTATTTTTTTAGAATGACAAAAATACCCTTAACCTTTCATCTAATAACCAAAATGCCACTACCGACATCATCGCTTACATCATAGCTTACATCATCGCTTACATCATGAATAGTAAAATAAATAATTAAATAATCTTAAATAGTAAAATTTTCTTCCTATAAATAAATGGCTCATTTACAACATTTCCACACCAAAAATTAGAGAGAGAATCTAGAGAAATAGTGCGTAAGAAATTAGTGGAGAGTAAATTCTTTTGGTAAAAAGAAGTTCTGCCGGAGGTGTAAGGTAATAACTTTCTTCTATATTCTTTTTATAATTTTAGTTTATTTTTTTGGCACTCTTAAACCATTAATATACTAGTACTATTATGAATAAGTTACTATAGTAAAAATAAATTACCACTGTGTTATTTTTACTATTTACAGTTACTATTCAAAATTTACTATTTATTATCACTATTCACAATTTACCATTTACTGTTATTATTCAAATTTATCATTTACCGTTATTATTCAAAATTTATTAGTTGTTGTTATTATTCAAAATTTACTATTTACTGTTACTATTTAAAATTTACTATTTACCATTACTATTCAAAATTTACTATTTACCGTGACTATTCAAAATTTACTATTTACTGTTATTGTTCATGATTTACCATTTACCACTACTATTCAAAAAATTACTATTCATGATTTACTATTTACTATTACTATTTAAAAAATTACTATTTACCATTACTATTGATGACTTACCATTTACCGTTACTATTTATTATTACTATGCATATTTACTATTTATCATTCTGATAGCAATCTTAATTTTTATCTTAAGCTTATACTGAAATAGATTGGTATTAATATTTCTAGAAATTGGAGGCGCAAAGCAAATCTCTTTTTGGTAACAATTCAAGGTAAGGGGGAGTGAGATAAGAGTATAATATGAAAAGACATAGGAATAATGGGAGGATTCCCCTACTCCTTTTAAATTTAATAATATTAATATTTTAAAATATTAACTTTTTAACTTAAAATTTTTAATAAATTTTAAATTAAATATCTGATTTAACTAACTCTAACCTACCTATGCAAGGACTTGGACTTTTATAACCTATATAAACTGGACTATACCTATGCAAGGACTTGGACTACTATGACCCATATGGACTGAACTATACCTATACAAGGACTGAATTATATGAACTTGCATATACCTATACGAGGAATTGACCAAAAGGACTCAAATTGACTATATTAATAATCATTAAATTTTGCATTATGATATGTATTAATGATATTTAATTGATTTGATTATGATTGATTCATTGATTGATGATATTTAGTTATAATTGATAATGCTTGATTTTGATTGATGATTTTGTAATGTGGAGTTTGAGCATATAGCGAGCATGACGGAAAGCTAAAATTCAGTAAGAATTTCTTACCTTACTCTTTAAATTTTTATTATCTTTTATTTCTTCTTAGAAATTATTTTTATATTTAGAATAAAAAAATTAGTATTTATTTTAGAAAGTAGACATTTTATGAAAATTAATTGAGATAATTAAATTTTGAATTAAAGAAAATTTTTTGTAACTTTAAGTATTTACGGTTAATGATTTAAAGATTATTCTTTTTTAATAAAATAAAATTTTTAAAAAGAAAATTATTTTATTCCAACTTAATAACTAAAGATATTTGGAAATAATTGAGATTTCTAAATTTGATTTTGTTAAGATTTAATTTGAGAAAGATTATGTAAAGTTTTATATGAGAAAGTTTTTAGATATTTAAGGCTTAGAAACTCAAATTTCAGTGAGATTTAAAAAAAACTGTACCAAATTTATTTCTGTGGGACAGAAATTCAGAGAATTGAGAAAATATACAGTTTATTGAAATGATATTGTAAACCTTTAAGGGATTTAATAATTGAGTTTCTAAAAGCCTTAACCAACTCCATACGCGAGTAGTTCATGCATCATGAATCATTAAAGTGAAATAAAATGATATTGTCTGGGGACGGATTATAGAAACCGAGGATACATTAGATGAGGCTTAATTACAAGCCTTGGGATGAGAGGGTGTGAAAGGGTGCTTCAGGGGACCTGGGGTAGCTCCCTAGTGTCGGGTACTTTCACAATAAAAACTTTCTCAATCTGACTAGTCTCTAAGTGTTTCCATGCCAGTTGAGCTGTTCATATTATTATTATCCAGACTTATGGAACAGTGTAAACTCCTGGTTGGCCCAGTGCAAATTAAAATTTAATGGCCCACATATATAGGTAAGTTATGATGAAGATATTGCATAACATTCATACATTCATAATTGATTGTGTATGTGATTGTGATTGATATTATTATGTATTGGTTTGTGAAAACCCTTTGTTGCTTATGTCTTAATCAAGAATATTATATTCTGTTTCTCACTCCTTTCTCCGTGTTTTTGTTTCACATGTTTTAAATTGATGGTTCAGAGGGAAGGATCGAAGAATATCGGCAGTAAATATAGCACGTTCTAGAAAGGGAGCTCGGTATGAATACCGTGGTCCAATGAATAAATAATGTTAATAAGTAACTGCTTCTGGGCCATAGAGTTTCCTCTCTTTCTTATAATGTTTAATGTTTATTTTCTTCAGATGAATGTACAAATACTTTATAAAGTTTTAATAATATTGAGGTATTTCGGAAATAATGTATATAATTTATTTCGATAGTTTCTTTTTAACAATCATATCTTTAGTAAAAAAAATTATGAATTTTTATATATTTTATTAAGGTGTAACAGAGGGTGTTACAAAGGCCCAATATGAGCAGTTGTATTTCTGTTGGATAACATTCCAGATATCCATTAGGGAAACATTAGAGTTCATTAAACAATGTTCTTGTTTAAATTTAATGGCTTCCATTTGTCTTTAATTTGGACACTGGTCTTGTATTTGGACACTAGTCTTGTATTGACTGTTTAAACTTTTATTTGACTGTTTAATCATGTATAAACTGTTTATGTATGAACTATTTAAATGTATACCAATGTATAAACTGTTTAAATGTATGCCTTCACATGCAGGGATGGTAGAGGATTATGGTGTTGCATCCTCAATTGATGATTCATCCTCAGATGACAACGTTGAAGTGCACAGATGTATTGTGAGCTCATCAGGTGCCTCAACCTCAATAATCAGTGATTAGGCACAAAATTTTTTATGCAAGGAACCATGCAGGACAAGTGACATAAGCGACCATGCATGAGTGCAAGAGATACTTCATGGAAATGACACTAGATGTCATGAAATGTTTAAGGTTAACAAAAAAGTATTCGAAATGTTGTGTGTTGAGTTGGTAAACCAAGGTTTAAGAAGCTCCAAACACATAGGAGTGCATGAAATGGTTGCCATGTTCTTACATGCGGTTGGCCATGGTGCGGGTAATAAAGTAATCTAGGAAAGATTCTAGAATTTTGGTGAAACCGTTAGCAAACATTTTCAAGTTTCGCCTCATCTAACGACTCTCTAATCTTTGGTTTAAAACCTAGCAATGTTGAGACCATCACCTATTAGTTGATTAGGAACAACCATCATACTAATTACCATTTTCAAGCTCCAAAATGCCACAAAAATGAAAAAGGGAAACCACCCCCAAGAAACCCCAATTTGGATTAGAGAAGAAAGAAGTGAAACATAAAATCAAAGCTACCAATCCACTCACCTTACAATCGCAATGGTGCCTTTAATTTTTAATTCCAATAAGGAATTGAGTTTCAATTTAGCATCACCATCACACGACCATGAGAGGAAAAAGAAGGAGGGGGAAGAGGGTAAGGAGGATAATGAGGAGGAGGAGGAGGAATAAGAGAAGGAGAAGAAAAAGCTTCACACGAGGGAGAAGAAATGGAAAGCAAATATTTTATGCATCAAGGATATTTTTGTCTTTTCGCTCTTTTTTTATTTTCTTTTCATATTTTCTCTTATTTTCAAATTCTATTTCTCTTTTCTTTCTTCTAATTAATTAGGTTTTACTTTCACCCCTAGTAAGTAATAATTTGCCATTAAAATTTAATTTAAAACTACCCCTTAATTAATCACTTTTAAATAATTAATCAATTTAATCCGATTACGAATGAAAATACCTAATTAATTTAATTTAATTCACACAATACTCCATATTAATTGATTTATTAATTCCATATAACGCAAGAAATTAATTTTAATAACTAGAATGTTACAGAATCCCTAATGGTTAGACTATGAAAATTCAAGGATTCTCAAAAGTTCTTCGAAAAATATGTGATTCAAAGCAAAAAAATCACGACAGATAAAGTTAAGAATTTTTAAAACAATACCTCTTATAGCGCAGAATAAGAAGATCTTGAAGCAGTAGTAGCCATGCCTTTAAGGAGACCACGCAAGCACTCCTACCAGATTCTACTCATACTAATGCTATTAGTTCGTCAAAGCGCGGTCTCTATAATAATTTACATAATTTCAGGTAGCATAAAAGTGTGGCCTATGAACATCTCATACTATATTTATAAGTTTGTGTTTGATCTAATGAGCACCATTTAGTGATTAGGGTCTCTACTTATTTTAAATGAGTTAGGTCTAGTAGTTTTAATTTTAATCCAACTAAAATAAAAAAAATCTTTTAGTGGGCTTACTTTATGTGTGTGACCCTACAGGATATATATTTGGTTTGTATTAAATATAATATAATGAGCAACATTGAACAATACATCATTATCCAAATATAAGTATCAAATTGATATAGCCAATAAGTGATAACCATTTTATATGTTAATTTTCTTTGCCATGATATTTGATTAGGCTCAAGGCATGATAGTCGTCATCCTTGTATGACCTAATTACTTGATACCGGAGTAGATTTTACTTGATAAATATCTAATATTTATTCTCCCTAACATTACTGTGCATTTCACTAGTCTCACTCTATCAAGTGGCCCATATATATCACTCTCATTACATGAGACAGATAAATCCATTCTACATCACTCACACCCCTTTGCATAATTTGTTCACTACCTAATTACAAACTTTATAATCACCTTGTAATAGATAATGTTTTATTGTATTAAAATAATAAACTCTTCGTGTAGGAATTGTAGCGACTTCAAGTCGAATGATTATATATATAATTATCACATTGAGAACTATTTATGACACTTCTGTAAAAATTCATCCAACATTCTCATGGCGGGTCCATCCTTTACACCACTACTCTTAATGTATACCTGTGTTGAGACTTGATATTATCTATATCTGTGATTTATGAGATCAGATCATTAGTACACTTACATACTGGTCTTAATATATTTATGTGTCCCTATATTAATACTTAACTAGAGACATTTTAGGAATATTCTCATATAGACATACTATTCTAAGGACTAATAAAGACCGTTAAACTATTTAACCAAAATGACTTATTTAAATAAAGCGATACATCCTAAATGTATAGGCTCTTAGTAAATACTCCTTACATATTTGTCTCACAATGTCTACCTCTATGAAATCTATATAAAAAAACATTTTTAAGAAGTGAAAGATATATAAACAATTCACAGAAACCACAAGCTGCCAAAATCTCTATGATATCTTGTCTTGTAAAATCTTTAGAGCTTTATACTGTTTTATTTCAACTAAATCTTAGATAAATTTTGACCAAATCAAAAGATAAAATTTAACTAATCAATCGAAACACATCTATAAAATTATAAATACAATTATAATAAAAATTAATTATGAAATAATTTTACTACTCTCCTTTAATAAAAATAAAATCAAATTCCCTTTAAATTTTGAAAACACCAATAAAATTATCAACACAATAGTATATTAAGGTTTTCAAAAGTTATCAACTTTTTACAATGAACTTTAATGGTCCACCATGTTTAATATGATCATTTATAATTATTATATCCTATTTAAAATTTTATTGGTTAAAATTAAAATATATTACAAATTTACATTATTCCTCAATTAAAAAAAATAGTGTCGGTAACATTCTCAAATTAACATTAAAACTTAATCCAGTACATGTTTGATGTAGCAAGCCTAATCTTATACAGTCAAGGGATGCTAATGTCACAGTTTTCTATAATTATAAACTCTCACTTGAGTTATATATTTTTTCCCCTCCCATACCACAGGCAACTTTACAGTTTCAAAGAATGTTTATCTGCACCATACCATTTTCTTTTGCCATTTTTTAGTATTAGATAATGATGTATAAACAAACCTATAATGAACCAATGATTAGAATTGATTATTATTCTAATAAGTTCAAGTTGTTTAAAAATATCGTCAAATGTATTGATAAATATTTTATATTAGTGTTTAAAAAATGTAATAATTGTTTGTGATTGCAATGTTGTATTTGGCGATAATCGAGAGGATGACATAATTTTTCCAAAAATCAATTCTTTCAGGACCATAATTTATTATAAGGGAGTTTTATCTCTTTCAATAATTTTATTCTTTTAAAACTATATATAATAGTAATTAATTTTTAATTAATAATTTAAATTATTATAAATATGATTAATAAATTATTAAAACTTCTATCTTTTTATATATATTAAAAAACTTCCATAATTTTGCTAATTAAAGACAGTATTTGAAAGTGTATCTAGCATTTTTTTTAAAAGGCAAAGTGCATGTATCTAGCATTTTAATTAGAGACCTAATTAAATTTTCAAAATAATAAAAAAATAGGGAAAAGAGGTAGTAGCTATAGCATAACCGGTTCAAGCACAAGCCAGATAGATAGTCCCTTGTAATTCTAATCCAACGCTCCAAAACCCACTTGACCTACCATCCTTTCATCTGAACCGTTGATGGCAATGGGGCAATACAATATGCTATGTCCCTTCATCCATTCTTCTACATTTTTTTGTTGATAAATCTTATGTTACTCTTTCCACTTCTCTCTCTCTCTCTCTCTCTGTTGCTGATTTCCTGCTATAATAATCTCCAACTATTCGTTACCTATTACCTTATAATAATCAACCTTCCACATGGTATAGAAACATATCTCTGCCTTCATAGTTGTTCACACTTCACTTTTCCCACTCTTACAATTGCTGCTTTTGTTTCTCTTTAGGAATTAATGTTGGTGCCACCTCCATGGCTGGAACAACTTTTGTCCACCACATTCTTCTCGATGTGCCAAGCCCACATCAACACACCCAGAAACGAATGTAACATGTATTGCCTCGATTGCAGAGACCAAGCATTCTGTTTCTATTGTAGACAATCTTCGCATAACGATCATCAAGTAATTCAAGTGGGTATTTCATTTCATTTCATTTTATTTTATACTACTTTATTTACATGTGTTTTTACAGTGTATCAAAATATAATACCAAACGGGTATCATTCAACTGATGAAACCAAAATTCGACCCTCAACAACTTTAAAATTTTAGATTTATTCTATCCTATTCATAACCAACGAAGGAATTAATTACTATGATGAACAGCAGATACTCTGAGTTATATATATAAAAAAGTTTATCAATATATATATATATATACACGCATTTTATTTATTTATTTAGACTAGGATAGTTATAATTAATGTTATATGTATACTTGTGGAGCTTGGAAGGATTTATTGAATGTGTTAATGTGCAAGTGCAATGCAGATAAGGAGGTCATCGTATCAGGATGTTGTGAGGGTAGCTGAGATTCAGAAGTTTTTGGATACAAGTGAGGTTCAGACATATGTGATTAACAGTGCTAGAGTTCTTTTTCTCAATGAAAGGCCTCAGAATCAGTCAAAGACCAATAATGTTGTTAGTAGTGGTAAAAACAACTCCCATTTGTGTGAAATTTGCAGAAGAAATCTCTTGGACCCTTTTCGTTTCTGCTCTTTGGGATGCAAGGTTCATCTCTAGCTCCAATACCTTTTCCCTTAATTCATTTTCTTCATCAAAATGTTATTCATTTATTTCTTAATTTGTGTTCCTTTGTTATTTCCCCCCTTAAATACTACTACCTCCGGTTCCAAATATAAACAAATATACCTAACTTCACACATATTAAGAATAGTAGTTGGAGGTAGTTATTTGCATTAATGTTACCACATATTTGATTTAATTTTCTAAAATACCCTTAGTATCATTTATTACATAAAGAATTAGTGGCCTTGGAAATATATATGATGAGGACATATTTGGTAAACAAGCATTTAATGATATTGGGAAAGTCTAATTTTGCTTATATTAAGGGACCAAAAAATTCCTCTAAAATTTGCTTATATTTGAAACCAGAGGTAGTAGTATATTTTTAGTCCACAATAATATAACTTTTTTCAATCATTCTATTTGTTTATTTTTCAATTTTAAATTATAGGAAGGATTAAAAATATATTACTTTTATTAAATAAATTTTGGATAAGAATTAAAATAAAAAAGTCATATTTTAAGAATAAAAACACATTTCCTTGTTTATTTTTAATTTGGAATAGCAGACGGTGCACTTATTAGTCGTAATCGCATGTTCATTTAATTGAATTCATGAAGGATTGACATTTTCTCCATTTTATTTAAGAAAAAAATACATAAATCAAAAGAATGTATCTTAATTATATACTAAAATTTTCATATATCGTTATTGCTTAAAAAAGTGCTAACCATATTTCCAAGCCTTTAGTCTCATTTTTACCTAATTTGTTTAGATATCCGTACCCAAAGTAAATAATAATAATAATAATACTCCCATAAGTGGATGCAAGATTGATTGAATATTTGATGAAGTTTTGATACTTATTTTTTTCTTTTACTATAACAATGATGTATGTATTGTGTTGGTATAAATAATAATAGCTTGTAGGAATAAAGAAGAATGGGAATACGAGTTTTGTCTTAAGCGCAAAGAAAGACAGAGAAATAGGGAGAATACATGAAGGAATGGGAAGAAGGTTGCTATCAAAGGAAGAAGAGGGAGAATTGCGTGAAGGAATCCACAAACAAGTATACCAAAGCACGCCTCCTCCATCTCTACAGGCTTGCTCAAATTCAAGGAGAAGAAAGGGAACACCCCGTAGAGCACCTTTAGGTCCCTAATATGCTAATAAAAGTATAATTTTTTTATTTCCATGATTAATCCTTTTGTTCACTTAAAGAGTTTTAAAAGTATTACATACTTAAATAATAATCGGATCTTCTACCTTGATTGTAAGAGAGGATGAATTTTTCCTGTTGAATCACATTCCTGTGCTAAAAGTAGTTTCCAATTGGGGAAACGGAGTTGAGAAAATGGAGAAATTTAGGGGTCAATATTGATCTTTCATGTAGTTCGAGACAATCAAAACTCTGTTTGACCATTAGATGTATTTTTGGGGTTTGACCAACCGGGGTTTGTATCCAAACAACCCCATTAAAAATAATTAGTTTTTGATATTATGGCAAGATTAGTTTCCAAGCTGGTTTTGCACTCTTTATCCAGCTCATTCCTCACAATCCCCATGTGGGTTTGAACTTCGAATTAATGTCCTTAAACCAAAGCACTCTAAGTTGTCTTAGTTGGGGGAATATTAATTTTTAATTTAAGTACTGAAAGGGGAACGTTTATGTGTTACTTTTAAGGATAGGCTGGCTTTGGATGCAATAATGCTTTGCTTTGTGTTCGTTAAATAAACATACGAAACATCCTAGATGTAAATGTCCCTTGTACACATGAACGGTTTTATGTAAGGAAACAACTACTTTGTTTTTTGTCTCGTATCTTCCTATAATGTTTAAGTTAATTAATTATAAAACGTACAGCAACATGTAATGGCAATATGCACAATTTCATGAAGTTAAGGGAAATCTACAATTAATGCATAATAAGGTTGGAGTTGTTTTTACGAACCCAAAATATACTAATATAGTGTGCCTCTGTTTACATTCGTCCATTGTCAAATTCTCAAGTAACTAGCTTGCCTTTTTTTTTTTTAACATGACTTTATGTAACTTGATTTCTAGCACGTTTAATAAGATTGACAAAACCGGTCAATCCACCCGGTTTTATTGTCAACCAATAGAAAATAAGGCGTGATGGATTTGATCATCTCCTAGTGGGTTGATTTTTTTAAGCTCATCCCATTTTATTGGAAGGTTGGTGGGCTAATGGGTTAACTCGTCAAATTTAAAACAAAAAAAATACGTAAGAAATTTTTATTTTATAAAGTTTAGTAGTGGGTTTGTGAGTTGATTTGTTAAATATAAAATAATCAAAATTAACAAGAATTAATTAATTTACTATTTTCAAGAAGTAAAAAAGAGAAAGTTGATTAAATTAGAAAAAACAAAAAGTAATATACTAAAATGGAAATTTTAAATATAATTATATTAATAATATCGATTCAAACACTATATATTTTCACATTCATAAGGTAATATGCTAAAATGGAAACATGCAAATAATAAACTAACAAATAGCAAAGAAGAACTAAATGTTTAAGTTTCCATTAATGTTCAACAATAAAAAGTAAAAAGATAAACTATTTATAAGAGGCTAAGAGTGTTGTTGAGTGCCTAGAAAAAAGTAACCCGACGGTTTGACCCATCCTATCAAAAATCTAACAAGTTGATGGACAAAGCAGGGCTAGTTAGATACGGTGATGGGCCAAATACCCTTAATCCACTACACCATTTTTTCGACGAGTTACTCGGTGGGTTTGACCTACTTTGATAACTGTAACACTTATAGCTACACAAATAAAAACCAGGTTAGAAATATAAATCTATCTCTAAACCCAGAAAATTCGTCACTAAAAGGTTTACTGGATTTGGTTATAGGAACTCTTCTGTCATTAAACTTGGCATTGTAAAATAGTTTAGTGATGCCACATTAAATTCCATGACAAATAGTCATGAAAAAAAGGAATGTAACATACATAAAAATGTCTGTCTTTAACATTTTTACTACACACGTCGTCTTTTTCAAAGGGGGTGTTCTTGGTGATAGGGTGTCCCATAGGAAAGCCCATCGCTAATGTTTATAAGGAAAACACATTAGAGATAGAGGCATATTTATCCCTAATGTTTTGGGCAACTAGTCCATTGCAAACCTAATGATAAAAATTTTGGCTCGAGAAAGTGGCCAACACCTTAGCAATGGGACTACCCATCGCTAAATTATTTAAGTTGCCGGTGGTTAGTGGCATTATGATGGTTCTGTGTCGTCACTAATGTAGATACCTCTTCAGACATTGCTAATCCCCATCACTAATGTGGTTTTCCTATGCCATATTAGTGTTGTAGGATGTCATGGCTAATGAGTTTTCCTTCCATGATATCGCTCAAATTGTCGCCAATGTTCTTTCTCATTCTCTAATGAATTTTTAATTTATGTTTTTTGGTTTTTCCTTTTTTTTAGACTTATTAATAGAAGCATAAACTTATAAAACACTTGATAGACAACCATTATAATGGAAGCATAAACCTATAAAATACTTGATAAACAACAATTATAATAGAAGCATAAACCTATAAAACACTTGATAGACAACAATTATAATAACTTCACCATTTCATTCACTTAATATTTATAAATTAAACTACTTTGATAATGCTAAACTAGTGATCAAATTAAAAATTAAACTAATTAAAAATTTATATAAAAATGTACAAATAATATTTAAAAGTTAATGTATACAATGTGAAAAAAATGAATGATAATGTCGAGAAGGGAATGGGGAGCGAGGCTGCTGATGGTCTTGGTCTTGCTGCTTTTGGTGGTGGAGAGAATAACCATCTGACTGTTGATTGGGAAGGAATCTAAAGGCATGCCATTATTTGTGCGAACATCTGCTAATGCTTGTGCATGATAGCCTGGGTCCTCTCTTGCATTCCCTACACAGCTACATACTTCTCCTATACAGCTACATGTGTTTACTGGAGAGCTTAATCTCGACGACCTTCTTAACAAGCTTCTTGTTCAAGTCCACAATGACCTGAACATAGTCTAGTGCTGGAGCCGAAGAGGTAGGGCACTAGGAAGATGTGGCAAACTCCTTGGTGAGGTGTCTGAGGTCATACACATTCTCTTTCTTGTTCTTGCCTCTGGCAACCTCCATATAAAGGTCATTGTCGTCACCCTCTGTCTCGGTGGTGAGATATACCTCACGCCCAGCCCTCTTTGCTTCAAAATACAAGTTTAACCAAATTTGACAGAATTTTGAGAGAGTTTCCCCTCCTACACCACATTAATCATGCAATTGAAGATAATATGAGATCCTACCTTTAATGATAGAAAAAAAATGTATCACTAGAGCTTTGACATCTATAGGTAGATATCCAAAATAAATGGACTGTCGGGCGCAAGCTCCATATTCTTCTACCCACTGTTAGTGGTGATTGTTGGTAAAAGGGTAAAATTAATTTTCAAGTCTATACCTACGACTTTGTTGAATATTAACTAAACAAACTTAATTGATCAACCTTGGTATCAATTTTAAATCTAATGTTTGTATTCTTTAGAATATGACATCAGTATCATTGTTATCGTTAGAGTTTAGAGTTTGTAGTTACGTATTGTTTTAAAGGTTTTAGATTTCAAGTGATATTAAAACTACTATTTAAACTATGAAACTTTTTTTTTCCTTGTCAAATGGAACTCTTTTATTTGGCAATGAAAAAGTATTACTTTATTTTATAGGGCTTCTTATACTCGTTATACCCTAAGACTGAAAAGGGGAAGGAACAACCTTTTCTATATTTATGGATGACACAAAATCTTTACGATTTCTTTTATTAGCCAAAAAGAGAAATTGAATAAATATGAGAGTACAAGGGGTATCCAACCCAAACAAAAGTTCTATAACAGAGAGAACCGGAGAAATTAAAGAAGAAAAAAAACACTCAAAGGGTCCAACTACAAAGCCAAAATACAAGCGATGAGCTCATTTGTTCATTAAAAAAAGTATTGAAAGAAAACACTCATGGTTTTATTGTCATTGTAAGTTCTTGTCAAATATATTACACTTTTCAAAGAAAATGAGAATTTACAAGGAACAAAATAGAAATAGGTTGGTGTAAGTCAAATTTGGAGTTTCTCATCAACTTTCCTAAACTTAAAGAGTTTAAGCCAACAAAAATTTTAGAATTAGTTGAAATTCATAACTAGGCTAAAAGGAACATATTTTTGGGATCTTCCATATTGGAAGGACAACTTGCTAGACACAACCTTGATGTCATCCATATTGAGAAAATTTTCTTGGATAATATCTTTAATATTGTCATGAATGTTCATGGCAAAACAAAACACAATGAGAAGGTAAAGTTAGAAGCTGCTAAATTTTGTGCACAAAAAGATCTTAAAGGTTGATGTAGGTAATGGCAGAATGAGACTACCCAAGGCCAAGTATATGTTAACCCCAACGGAAAGTAATTTGTTAGTGGATGATTTGAAAATTCTAGATAGTTATGCCTTAAACCTAGCAAGATGTAAAAATGTTATCAAAGGGAGTGTGTATGGAATGAGAAGTCTGATTATCATATTTTTATGAAATTTGTGCTTATGATTGCTTTTTGATCTTCATCAAATTGCATTTGGAGGCCCATTGTAGAAATAAATCAATTCTTTAGGAACTTCTACTGTAGTACACTAACCATGGATGACGTGAATAGACTTGAGCACACCAGCAATCCTATCTAAGTTAGAAAGATTGTCCTAGCAAGTTTTTTTTTTTTAATCTATAAAGTATCTTCCAATCCATATCTTGCTTATGAAATAGCTTAGCAATCTAGTCATCGTTCATGAAAAAAAAAAAAGCAGTACTCTGATGCATTATAGATGTATGTATCCATCTAAAAAGTAATTGCCAAGTATTATATAATTTACTTCAATAACTTCAACTAGTACATAAGTATAACTGTTTCCAATAAGTGTTGTTAATAGGCTCATGGGAGAGTTGAAACAATATATTAGAAATAGGGCAAGGATTGATGTTTCTATTTGTACATACTACTTGAATCATGAGATCACGTTATTTACTTCTCATTATTTCAAGATTTTATTGTTGCTAACAAACATTAAAAATGATCCACATTAAGCCCATGATGACATATATAATTCACTTTTTATGCTGAATAATTATAGTCGTCCAAATGGTAAAGTTGCTTCACGTTAGCTTTCTGATGATGAATGAAAGTTTGTATATGTACATGTTTTAATCAACTGCAATGAGACCAAAACTTACTTAGAGTAAGTTTCTAGTAACGTCCATCTTACTTTTCCTTTTACAATTGATGACTAATAACGTTATATCTTTTAATGTCTATTGTATTTTTATCCAACACTATGACGTAACTGAATATTCACATGGACGCATACATTCAGATTTCCTTTCTCACTTTAAACAATATGTAAGTTCAAGAATATCATTCATTATATTATTGTTTTAATTCATCCAAATTCTTATATATAAAATTAAATTTTTATTCTACTTTTGGGGTTTTTCTTTAAATAATGCAAAAAAATAATTAAAAAATTGAGTATTAAAGTTCTGGCCAAAATAATCCCCGGTCTGGGCAAGAGGGGTCTTGTCAACTTTTAGATTTCGCACATTGCTTTTATGAAATCTGACCGGGCCAATCAGGAAGAGACACGTGGCCAGTTCAGTCTGCCATTTTCGCAAGGTCAAATTCGCACAAATGACGTGCGAAATGTCAGTGAAGGGAAGTCACATAAGGTGTCAGATTTTCACAGGTCAACCATGCGAATTCGATGCATGACTGACACGTGTAACGCATGCAGCTCGGTGTCAGGTTTTCGCATGTTCACTAAGCGAAATCTATAGGCTACTCACACGTGATGCTCAGGGGGGTTTGAACATACATGCGCTTTCCCCCTATAAGAAGGTGCTGATAGGTGTTTTTACCCACACCTAGTCTCATTTCCACTTTCTTCTAGTTTCTATGTTTTTGTTCACATTGTGTGCTATATTATTGAAGCATTTGAAGGCAATTTTTGAAGAATCTAAAAGGTATGTATGTAATGTTTATTTAATTTTTAATAGTATAGTAGGATAATGCTTACTTTAAATGTGTTGGGTTTCTTAATGAAAATAATATTTTATGATTTAAGTTATTAAGTTTAGAGTTTGTATTATGTTGATGATATTAATTTTTGTCATTATCATATTTGTATGTAGGTCATGTTTTGTCTAATGGTCATAAGTAGTGTAAAATTAATTAAAAAAAAGGTTATAATATTTTGTTAGAGATGTGTTAGAACTAATTTGTTATTTTGTTATTATTGTCTAATGAACATCATGGTTAATAAATATTTTATGGTGTTTGTTAGATAAGTTTTGTATTGTATGTGTAGGGTTTATGGAAAATGTAGTATAACATAATAATTTTCAAAGTGGTTAATATTATTAGAAAGGAAATGCCTTTACAAATGATATTGAAAGTTAGGTTCACCAAAACAGGATAAGTTAAGAACCCACTTACCTTCCGTGCATCACCGTTCGTTGAAGTCGGAGGTGGTCTTTTCCTTCGCACGTCGGATCGAGACTACGGCGAGAGAGATGAGAAGCTGAGGGAAGGTAGAGGGAAAGGGACGAGAGAAAGACAGACTCTCAGAGACGACAAGACTAAAGCCAGAGAGAAATGGGAGATTGAGGAAAGAGGAATCTGAGACAGAGTGAAACTGAGAGAGGGGTTTTGGGTGGTTAGGGCAGAATCAAAAGTGACGAAAGGGAAAAGTTTTGGTCGAATAAGTTATTAGTTTTAGCGACGGTGAAACATTATCGCTCCACCCGTCCCTAACTGTCCAATTTAAGATCTGATAGCGACGTAATCAACGACGCCCACACCTTAATTAAAAAGAGGGTGACATAGGCGACGGTCGAGAGCCGTCGCTAAGTGCCAACATATCAAATTTAAGCTTCAGTAGCGACGAAATTAGCGAAGCAGATTCCTTAGTCAAAAAGGAGGTGAACTTAGCGACAGTACTATCGTCATCGCTAAACTAAGGGTTCAGTTCAAAAGGAAGGATATAAAGGGAAAGTTAGCGACGGTACCCTCCCAGTCGCAACCCTTTACCTCCAATTTTTGGTTTCCCTCTAATGTTTTTCTTGGCACCAAGATTAGCGACCGCATTACATTAGAGGGAAGACAAAAAAAATTGAAACTAGCGCCGGTGGTCAGGGATGGTTGCTACGTTATTTGGCATTAGTGACGGCCCCTAGCGGTCGCTAAACATACGCGCCAACAAAAAAAATTAGAGGGAGACCAAAAAGTAAGGAGGTAACATGTAGCGACCGCCTTACCGACAACGATGAGTTAGCGACGGAATTAGTGATGGACTTTTGTAACTGTTAGCGACAGGATGCTGTTAGTCATTAAATGGTCGCTAAGTTGGTCCCCTTTTACATGTCGGTCACTAACCTGAGGTGGCTATCAATGGTTTTTAGTAGTGTTTTTGCACTTTGAGCTTGTAAATGGAAGTTTGGAACGATGGGTGTTGCCATTCATTGACGGGTTTTCATGTTGATGCCTGTAGGTTACAAACCAAGGATTGGTGGGGCTTTGGCCAAAGAGGAACTTGAAATCAAGAGTGTAATTAATCGAGGTAAGCTTGAGGAGCCCTAAAAGTGTATCTAAAGTTGTTCAGTAAAATGGGTTTTGATTTCAAAGGTCAAAATACTAACCCACTTCGTAAATTCCTTAGATTTTAGATATTGGGTGTATCCAGCGTAGAGAACAAGAGTCGAAAACTTGGGATCGAGGTAAGGAGGCGTTCAGATTGTTAATTAATTTAGGTGTAATTGTCGACGCCGATTGGTGTTTGAAAAAAGGAATAGAATTAGCATCAAATAATTAGATTAACTATTATGTATGATTATGAGATTTTAGTATGTAGTAAAGTGAAAATGATAAGTTTTACTCTTTACTATCAAAAGTCTGGTGCATTATTATTGATATCCTTGATAGTAAAAGTATGGTAAAATTATGCTCGCTCAATCAAAATATCACGCACTCCACATAAGCAAAAGTCTGGTCCGCTGTGTAAAATGCTGCAACGCTTTATTATCATTTTTGGTTTGAAAAAGTGAATAGACTTATTCAACCCCCTTCTAAGTCTGTTCTTCGAACCATCATTTTCAAATTCCTAGTTTACTTTAGCAACGGAGGCAACGATGGATGATGGTCAAGAAAGTAGCGATGGGACGTCCTTCGTCGCTACTAGTTACATCTCTCTTTCTCTTTCAAAGCCCGCCAAACCCTAATGACCTCATCAGCATTGAGAATCTTTTCATATTCCCTAATTCCCAAGATGTTTTAGCGACGAAGGCAATGATATATGATAGTTGAGAAAGTAGCGACAGGCACATCCTTTATCTCTACAAGTTGCATATTATTTTTTCAAAGATCATCAAATCCTAGCAATGTGAATCTTTTTCAGATTTCTAGTTTTCTTTAATGACGACTGCAATAAGGAATTTTGGTTAAGAAAGTAGCGACAAGAACATCCTTCATTACTACTAGTTACATCTCGCTCTTTTTCTCTAAAGCCCGCCAAACCTTAGTGATATCATTAGTGACGAGAATCTTTTCAGATTCCTGTTCTTGGTTAGCGACAAAGGCGATGACAGATGATGGTCAAGAACTTAGTGATGGGAACATCTCCCTCTTTATTTTAAAGCCCACTAATCCTTAACGACTAGCCTAGCAACGATGTATGATAAGGAATATAGCAACAAGAGCCTTCTACTATTACTAACATTATCATTTCAATTCAACGATGAGTGATATACTTTGTCATTAGATTATGTAGCCAACGATGACTGTTATGACGTGTGTTGTCTATCTATTACAAACCTAACTATAGCGACGACTTTAACGACTCACTTTAATAAATATTAGTGATGAATGTGTTATGTGTAGTTAATCCATGTCGCAGACCACCTCCAAAGGTAACATCTAGTCATTATTAGTTAATCGTCCCTAAAGATGTCTGTCAGTATGGTTAAATTATTGTAGTTAAAATAGTGGTTTCTAATAGTGTGCAACCTTTACCATCTGACATGTGCATGAATATACAAGAAATATTTGTCACCTAAGTTACCAAGAAAGCAACTTCTTACACATACTCAACTATGAATAAACCTCACGTAAATGCATAATATGCGTTCTTTCTCTAATCTTGTGTACCTTAAGTTACTTGCTCTGACTTATATATTGACTTAAAGATCATAAGTGTTCCCCCTGGGATTAGGAGGACCCTTAAATCCTCCTGATTCCCTCTACTCTAGCGAGAAATTGATTATTGATTAGTCATAGTTAAATGGGCTTGGGCCCCTGTCTTACCTATGTATAAATATATCTTTTAGACGCACCTTGTAACTTAAGTGACACATTATTGAGAAATAGTAAACTTAATTTTTAGGGGAATTCTCTAGGGTTTGGTGCCTTATACTCTTTGTGTGAACAATAGGTATATATCTAAAGGGACACATCCCTTCTTACATATTTATAAATTATCATATGTACGAACATTGTACATTGTACATCGAACTTTGACACCTTAGTGCAAGACAAAACAGAATGAAAGCAAAATGAGCATCTTTGAATAAAAATTATCAGTAATACGATTATACTTAGTTTTCTGGTAGAAACAATGAGTTAAGCCTGATGAATTTTTCATACGGTATTAGAGTATAATGAGTCTTAATGTTGATCCGTGTGTTTAGTCCATCCAATCCATTTCTAATATTATATAACATGAAGTGAAGTAAATCTAACAATAAACATTTCTTTCTTGTATATGATGTGCTTTACAGCGATGTTTTAGTAAGCTAACAAATTAGCGATTATTCATGAATGGAAAGATTAGGATAAAAATTATATAAAATCCTACCAATACTACAAAGGTACAAATTACTAACGGTGTGAAGTGGAGCATATAAGGAAAGCTAGCTAGCTACCCCAAATGAATCGAACACGTACTTACATAAATAGGATCCGAAGAGTGCTTTTCTTGCCAACTTAGACTTGTTCTTACATCACATGGAGCTGTCGTTGGCAACTATAACCGCACGGCACTGACATCCTGTTTCAAGTTTCAAGCTTGAAGCAAAAAGTTCTAGAGAAAGTCTTTCAACTAGAAAGGCAAAAAGGTACAAATTATGCTACCATAAAGTTACCAATTTTCCAAGTACCCTCTTTCTTTACCATGATCTACCATATTCTCCTATTGCATACACTCACATAAGCATTTGTTTTTTGCTTGTGTATGACTCAATGTCTACAGGGTTATCAGCAGAACAACAAGTTCCTCCACAAATGGAACAATCAAACTTGTATGAAGGAGGAGATCACGAGGATGCAAAGATAAAGAAGGTGAATATTGAAGAATGCAAAAAAGAGGTAATTGAAGAGTGCAGAACCCCAACTTGGTCAGGAAACAAGATTCCCATAATTCAAAATTGCCCACCTACCCCAAGAAAGAAAAGAAGGCCTTTGGCAACATTTTCTCCACGCGTGATGAAAAGATCATCAACCACTGGCTTCAACTATGTAGTAAAACCTGAGGAGGTAGAGTCTTTCTTCCAATCCATGATCGAGCTTACTAGAGTTAACAAAGAGAAGTATCTGAAAGTTCCTAGTGAATGAATAAATGTGTGTTGCTGATCAATGTCCTCCCTTGAATTATAATTTTATTTGAATTTTTGCATTTTCTGTATGCTTTTAAGGTTACTTCCATATGGGGAAAGATGGAAAAATAAAGATTGATGTGAATAAGTCTGCAATTCAATGGATCACGTATATGTTTTTTGGCGGTTTGTATCCTAATAAGAATTTTCTATATCAGCAATCCAATTTACATAAAAAGTTCATTCACTTTAGACAATATATCACCATTTTCCTTCGTAGTGTGATAGTCATAACTAATAACTAAATGTTGGAACAAAGCTTTAAATTAGTTCTTGAAGTTATATGAGTCGTGTATTTTAACTTTGAAATTTTTAAAAAAATTGTATTAACTTTTAATATTGTAAAAATTCATTAATATTATTTATTTTATTTTATTTATCATTGTTGTTTATCCTTAAAAAGAACTTAATTAATTAAAGGTTGTTTTGTAAAGTTATGGTCTAAATTGAGATTTTAAAAATTTTAAAAACTTAGTATTTGTAAAATTTCAATTACTAGCTTTAGAGTTTGTTCAAGGAGTGTTTAGTATGGGGTATGTTTTTATATTCCAGGTAAATGAGATGAAAAAATAGATTTTCACATTTGGTAGAAAGTGATAAAATTATCTCTTAAAAATAAATGTTTCTTAATATTTTTTATTAACAAATCTTTAAATTTTGTTCCCTCCATTCATCAGATAAAACATTCTCATTTAAATTTAATATAAAATTATTAAAAAGTCTATTAGTCTCTTAGCTTATAATAAACTTTATTTTAAGTGAGGATAATTTTAAAAATTTACCTAGTATTTTTAAAAATATTTTACTTAGACAAATTATAAGTATAAAATTTTAGTGGGAATAAAAGTCTTATTTACGAAAACTTAAATGACAATAGACATACTTTAAAAATTTTCCTGGAAACCTTATCCTATCACTTTGTTTTTTTCAAGAAAATAACTTAGCGATAATAAAAGATTTCGTATAACATTTTGCATGTATCTATAACATTTTCAATGATCGTCAAATGAGTCGAGTCTGATAAAAAGTATGCATTGAAATTCTCTTCCTTACTAACGTGTACCAAATCCTATTCCACCCAATCACAACATGCACCTCATTCTAGGTATTCATATAAAATCCCTTTTTTTCAAAAATTAAAGTTGCTTGCTAGCAGTTTTTGTTTTTTAAAGTATTTGTAATTGATTATTAAAACAACCGATATAAAAAAAAATAACTTTTACGTAGGTTATAAAAATAGTTAATATAAAATTTATTTTTACATTTACGATTAATTATTGAAACAATTGATATAAAAATATATTTTATATTAATACCGAAAATTTTGGTATAAAATATTAATTCTTTTATAAATAATATAAATACTTAAAATGAGGCGTCATATTATGATTAGATGAAAGAGACCAAGAGAGGATCTTCTATGTTCCTAAAAATTAAGTTATGGGAAAACAGTAACTGCACCTTTCTATGATGCTTTTAAAGGCACAGTAATTTCTGCTTCGTTCAGATAACATAAGAGACGAGCCTACTAAAAGGTACACAGCTATTTAACAATCCTAAGTTTGATATCATTGAAAAACCTCTCAGCTGTTGCTTTAGTTATTAATCACAATCACAGCTTGTTCAAAAGATACATTTTGGATGTTTATGTTTTGCATTTTTTTTTCTTTTTGCTGAAGTTACTCACAAGAGCAACAAAAATAATAATAATTAGAAACTTTTTTATATTCCCTACCCTTTTAATCTCGTGGTTAATCAAAGAACCTGAATATCGTAATGGGAGTATTTTTGTAACTTAAAAAAATGCTAGAGGTAAATGTTAGACAATATAGCCTATTACTATCAATCAAAAGAGTAATAGGAAATATTCAGTTGGGAGCTAGATGGTTAGAATCTTAATTTGATGGCTACAAAAACAAAACTTGGAAAGCAAAAGGAAACAAAACAAATGAACAACATAGAGAGGGAGACAGAGAAACACTGCTCCACTATTGATCAACTTTATATGCCTAAGAGTCACACTCAAGGGATAGCACTTTCCCATCCATGGGGACCAAGACATATATCCACGAGCAGCACGAGAAGAAAAAACTTTTGATCATTTTAGGCATATGTCCTCATTCATTACAAGATTCACGACAGCAAACACATACACCAATTCATCTCACTTAATCTAAGAACCTCTCATTTAAGTCTTGTTAAAATACAATTACATTAAAATTTGATTATTGTCCATAATAATTTTACCCACTTTAAACTCCGATTTGTTAAACCAAAACAATTTTCCAGCCATCACAACCCATGGCTTTGGGCCTTTTAAATGACCATAGTTATGAGTCATATATTTTTTTAAAAGCTAAAAAATTGGATTGATGTGTAAATTTGACACAAAGGAATTTGGATCAAGCTTGATGTACGACACGACCAAATTATGAAATCCAGCGACCAAAAAAACAATGAAATCCAAACTGAATAATAGGTTTTGTACTTGCAAGGGGAAATCAACTACGTTCTTCGTAGTTCCTTTTTATTTTTTATTTTATTTCGATACTGCTTATAATATGGTACTACCTTACCCTGAAAACAAATAAGAACTTAAGGTAAGCAAATTATTACCGTTAGGGATGTTTGGTAGTATGAATACTCTTTTTCTTTTTTGAGAATATCATTCAAAAAGGAAATTTATTCATATTATGTAGAAGATCCAAATTTTCGTCCTTGAATATGTAAGATTACGAGAAAACTTGAAATTTGCGAAATGTTTATTTTTAACATCTAAATAGATGGCTCTTAAAAAAAATAAATGGATAGAGATCACTTATTCAAAAACTAATATTTCTGAGAAAGTCATTCAAAAATGTCAAGCACCGAACATTCCATTAATTAATTCTACCATAGAATTCCAGCTATCAGCTTTTAATAAACTTAAAATTTATTTACAATTTGACTTGTAAACACTTCATTTATTTAATATTTTAATGGGAAATGTTAGGCAATACCTTGTTATCACTAGTTAAAAAATCAAAAATAGTACATTTTTTCACTTAAAATCACCATTAACATTCACACATTTCCAATTCCTTAAACCAGGCCTCCATTTTATCTTCTTTTAAGTTCTATTTTTTACATATCTATTAATATACTTCATAATATTTGTTAAAACTTTGACAAACAAACCAATATTTATTGTAGTTTTGATAAGTGTTTGAGTATTGTAACAATTGTTGTTGTTAATAAAGAATGTTATTTGGTGATAAAAGCATAAATATTGTAGTAAATATAAACAAAGGTGTTGAGATTAAGATTCATTGTCCTCCCTCTCAAACATATGTTATCCTATTACATATATGTATACATAAATATCAAGTCAATGTGACATAAAAGTCATTAAACTTCATCTCTCGATAATTAGCTTTAAGGCACTTTCCCTAAATATTGACCCCTCAACTATTTGACGAAAGTCCTCGCATTACTCTGACTTGGCATTGAGCAACCAATGCATTATACCCTATTCCTAGGCACATATCTCATTGGATGACCCAATCCATTTTTCATTTGGAAACCATTTTCCAATACAAACCTAAACGTAAAATCTTGTAATGTTCTCTATTTTTAAGATATGCATAGAGTATAGGAAAGAGCCACTCACGGTGCAAACACAAACCATACAAAATGTTCAACATGTAACTAAAGAGGGAATGGGCTACACTCAAACCCAACAAAAAGAAGGTTTAACCACATATTTTCATGAAGGCTAACTTAAAATCCAAGAAAATACAAAAGGATCAATGGAAAGAAAGAGAACATGAAAGAAAATCAGAAGAGATCTTCTGTCTTCAAGCTTCCTCACAGTGTCAAAATCTCTCTACATAGTGCTCCTAGCCTTCTATCAATCAAATATCCCCAAAAAAAATTAGTTTCGTGGCTTTTAAGAAAGCTCTATTATTAACCAGTCGCTTGAGCAGTAAGTTTATAGCTCAAGTGGTTTTCCAAAACACAACTTTTGCTTAAAACTTCATTTCTTGCAACTTTATGCATATTTCTAGACACCAACCCCTAAATCAAGATCTAATAGGTCAAAATGAAGTGTTAGATGTTAAAAACATGATATCATAATTTTAGCTTGATCCAATAATGAATGAAGTGGCACTAGCGAATTTAAAATTGCTAGTTTGGAGTTGAGCAAACATGAAGTTTTTTCACTTTTTCCCTCCTTTTGGCCCTTCCAAGCTATCAAGACATATCAAAAACCACCCAAATTAACTAGTGTGTTGTCAAGTAGGATATTGGTAACTAATAATATTTTACTAGTATGTTGTTCAATTTCACACAATATTATTTAGGCTAAGGGCTGATTGGTTTCTGTTTTTATTTTTTGTTTTTAGTTTTAATTACAAAACTATCATTGTGTTTTGTTTTCTATTTTTAAAATTTTGTACGGGAAAAGGTGAAACAAGAAATGAAAACAAGAACAAAAGTTGTTTTTAGTATTTTCTGTATAAAAATTTGAAAACAAAAAAAAGATAACAGTTTTGTAATTAAAATAAAAAAATAAAAAATAAGTAATCAAACAACTCTTACATTTTAGGGAGGTTTCAATTAAGCCCTCTATATTTAAAAAGTTTTAGATTATACTTTACATTTATTAACTGTTTTGGTTCTATCTTGTATGTTTTAATAATTTCGGTTTAGTGTTAATGGATTTAGTTCGATTCAGTATAATTTAAAAAATTTCAATTTAGTCATTTACAACAACTATTAAAATTATTATACTTTTCTTCCTCATGCATCAACTTAACGACAAATACATATCTAACAAAGACAATCTCCTATCGCTTGTACCTATCATCGTCTCTAACCCTGTTTCCTATGCAAGACTTCACCTTGCTTAAAAATCGCTAGAAACTAACCTAGGTAGCTTCACATTCACTCATAAGCTTTTCACATTCCTAATAACCTTTCATGGATGTTCATTGATTCTCATTGTATTGTTCGGGGTGTGGATAAGCTAATTCATATGGATGTCTATTTGTCAAACTATCCACCTAAACGAGAATCCATTTTAGATGCTATAACAAAACTTCGTAAGAAAATATCTCAAGAAAACTATGAAGATAAAATAAGTTCTTAACGAAAAAATGAGTGCTTTGTTACCAGCCACAAGTTTCACATCAGATGCAGTACTTATACTAGCAATTATGGCCAAGGATTACTCTATCAACCACTATCTATTTCAGAGATACCCTTTGACACGCATTTTTCAAATAAAAGAATTAAGTATCCTAGAAAGAAGAATGAAAATTAAACTTCCAAATAATAAAACATTGCCACCTAATGAATGATAGGTCATCAACATTAACTAAACACTATTTATGCCATATTTGTAACCCAAATTTATTTTATTCAGAAAAGAACTAACTTGAAATCATGACTAAACTGAAACTTTTAAAATATATAGGACTAAATTGAAACTTACTTAAAATACAAGACTAAATTGAAATTTTAAAACATACATAACCAACTAAAATTTACCTAAAACATACACAAATAAAGTGTAATTTAACCTATTATTTAACACTTTTATTACTCATATACTTATATGCTATTATTCTATTTATATTTTTTAATGTTTAATAAATGAGTCAATATACTTAGGAGTGTCCAATTTCGGTATTATCTATGGAAACTCAATATACCCGATTTTGAAAATAAAAATGGGTCGGTTTGTAATGAGTTGTGGGTAAAAACGAGTTATTTAAATGGTTTATTCTGACTAAGTTTTATAGAAAAAAAATCTTATTAAAAAAGTTAACTATATCATAATATAAATATTTTTAACTTCATTTCAAGTGAATAATACATGTAATTAAATAAAAACATTTCAAGTGAATAATACATGTGAACTGGTCTGGACCGGGGTCTAGGATCCGGTGTGGGACCAGCCACAAGGATGCAGGTGTTTTTAGGGTTTGCACACCGGAACTGTGTATATCCGATGTATTAATCCGGTCTCTCAGTGGGAGAGGCCGGTCTTGTTGTCCTGGAGATCCTTCACACCAACGATTCGCGTTGTAGGAGGGCGAAAGGTGGTGCCACCTGCGAAGATTCTCCGACGCTCCAGTTAGAAGAGTGTATGAACTGAATGAATACTCAAGCGTGATAACAGTAAAATGTGAGATAGAATAACGATACCATGCATGTGTGTTGATATGGCTTCTTATAGTTGAACGTAAGAGAAAAAATGAGACGTTGGATGCAGGTGGGTCCCTTATCTCTGATTGCGTGTATATTGTGTCAATCAAGGTGGCTCGACTTTCAGAATGTGTCAGGAGGGTAGGTCAATTATCAGAGTACAATCCTCCAGAGAGAGGAGGGGATAATCACCTTTTCCGCATAATCTGCTGACACGCCCCCTTACTTTCTGAAGCCATTGATGTGACGTATTTTGCTACAAACAGTGTCTTCGTTGATAAGTTATCAAAAGGCTCTTCTCTTGCTATGAGGGAAAAGCTATCAATTATATAAATATCCCGTATCAATGAACATAGAACCGTTACAGCGAAAATGAATGATGCTGTCATGGAGTGAGGGCGGATGACCAGACAACGGATATCCGGTGTGGTATCGTTGAACCTGGACACCGGTTTTCCTTATATGAGGTCAGTCTGACGTCACAAGTATGGGGGCCGGTATCTAGACCGGATCATCTGTCCCCTAGCTTGTATGAGGGACTGTTAAGTTGCTCATATGAGCTACGCAATTCTCGAGAGAAGTCTAGATGCCGGTAGTACATTCTTGTAAGTCTCTAGGAACTCGGTGTCGTCCGCTCTACTAAGCAAGTGACCGCCCTCTTCGCGTTGTGTACAACGGATTCAGACAGCATAAAAATAAGCAGCGGAAATCCCAAGAGTTTTTGAAAATCGAAACTCTTGGTATTCGAAAAGTGGTTGGTAGGCATTAAATGCGCTCAGCATGATTGGACATTAAATGCATTTTTTACGCACGAGACATCATTACCCAAGTGTGTAACCGTCGATTGGGCTTATTGGGCCTGGATTCAAACTGAAAGGGGGGCCCATTTTGCCAAAACGTTTACTGAAACGTTACCATTTTCGCGCTTATTCGTGACGAAACGACGGAGTCATTTTGATTTGAAAGGTTGCGTTTTGAGGCAAGCCTTGTGACCTTCGACGGAACACTATGCCTCTTCGTTACCTATAAAAGGGACTCTTAGCAGATTTTGGAATCCACTTGAACTCAAACTTAGTGAAACTCTGCTCAAATTTCCTTGGAATTTCCTTGTCGTCTTCAACTTCTCAAAGATCCTCTTCCTTTAGGTAACCTTCCTTCCCTTCAACTCCTTGCAATTTTAATCATTCTATTTCCATCATGCGCCCTAGAGCTGGACACGCTGGTCCTTCAAATAGAGGGAGGTTTGGCTCTCGTGCCCCCCTTAGCCACCGTGGTGGGAGGATTCCGGCGAATCCTCCTGTGGCTGGGCGCCATCGCTCAGAGAGAGCCGAAGCTTCTTCCTCACGAGCGTCTTCTTCATCTCGTCGCTCTGAGGTTCCCCTTGGTTCGAGGGCTAACAGCCGCTCTGATGAGGGGTCAAGTGCTGAGGGTTATCTCTCTGACGATGTTGCTTTTTATCACAGCACCTACGCATTCCACCGCGCCTGCACAACCATGGATCTTCCAGGACGTGGAAAAACGCCGTTTCTCCGCTCTGCTGAAGGGTGTGTCAACGTTGTGGCACACCGGCTTGATTGGGAGAAACTCAACAGGGAAAAACCTTATTGCTGGGTGGAAGAGGAGTTCTTAGAGATCCCTTCGCACCATGCAAGTGAGGAGGAGCGCACAGTTTCTTTCCGCTGTAGGATATACTCGGATAAGAAGTACAAAGCACGATACGCTGTGATGGCTCCGCATCCTTCCGAAAGAATATGCCACAACGTCCCTGACGCGAGGTCGGTCTACATGTACGACTTCGTTTTCTTAAAGCTGGGGGTACGCTTTCCACTGACGGATTTCCAGATGGCCGTCCTGCGCTTCTTAGACTGTGCCCCCTCACAATTACATCCCAACGGTTGGAGTCTTGTCCGGGCTCTGGAAGTCTTGGGGGAGCATTTTGGCTTCTCCGCCACTGTGGCCAAGCTGTTTTACTATTGCCAAGTGGTCCGCCGAGCTAATAAGAAGGGCGGCCTTGGGTTCATTACACTCCGTAGTGACTCAAGGGTTGTAAATTTCAAGTCTTTCACGGAATCCGCAAAGGTAGATGGGCGCTCTTTCAAGCACTACTACACGCGAGTCCGAATTCAACCAAATAAGCCGGTCTTCTGGCGGAATAAAGGGGGGTTTACCAAGTTTCCCCTTAGCTGGACGCACGAGCATTTTCTTCTTATGAGCCGTGCTTACTATACAGATGAGAGTGAACTTTCCCCTCATTCTGTCGAGGTCTTGAGCGCCCTGCAGACGGCCTCAAAGACCCTCAAAGGGTTTTCCAGTCGCCTTCTCTTGGCCGAGGAAGACATCAAAAACACCTACCTCCGTAATATTCGCTCTTATTCTCCTTGTATTGTATGGTTGTACCGTTCTAGTTATTTTCCTTCCTGTATGCTTATTCAACTCTTTTTGTTTTGCAGAACAAATTGAAAAGGCCTGCCCAGAAATGTTGTCGCTAAGGTCTATGATGGCTGACGATGACTCCTCTTCTGAAGAAAATGAAATCCAGGCGAAGAGGAACGCCACCAAAACTCCCCTCATTCCTCTGACTTCTGCAGTAGGAGATGAGGTTCCTCTCTTCGATGAGGAGGAAGCCGAAGAAGCAACTGAGGCCGCTGGAGCGGGTGGCGAGGAGGCCGTCCCAGAGAAAAAGAAAAAGAAGAGGCATCTTGTAAAGAAGGCCGATCAAGAGAAGCCCTCCTCTGATGACCCCGTGAAGAAGCGTCAGAGGACGGCCGAAGAAACCGAATTAAAGAAGAACAAGGGAAAGGAACCCGCTCCTGAGTTCTCTGCACCTTCTTCTCAAAATGCTTCAGATCCGGATTCTGGGAACGGTCCTCCTCCGGCGTTCGATCCTCCGCGTGACTCCTCCCTTTCTCCTTATTTGTGGTTTCAAGGATCTATGCCTCCTACTCTCCCAAAGGCACGGTATTGCCTCCGCCCTTCCCTCGACGTTGCTGGGGTCCGAGGTGCTTGCAAGGCTGGGCGTTGGCAACTTGATGAACTGTCTGGCCTGCTTGAGTCCCTGAGCGAGAAAGCTGACTATATGGATCAAGTTGAAAAACTTGAGACCGAACTCGCAGTGAAGGAGAAATGGGCAGCCAAGCAAGCTGAGGCTCGCAGGGGAGTGGAATCAGAATTGGAAAAAACTAAAGAAACACTCCAGAGGAAAACGGAAGAGGCAAGCAAAGTTCACTTTGCGAATAAGGCCCTAGAACGGGAAGTTGCCGACCTCCAAAATAAGAACAAATCCATACCCCTCCTTGAAGAAGAATTACAACTGGAGAAGAAGAGATCGGCTAAGCTTGCTGACGATCTCAAAGTTATGGAGGATGGTCGCAACAAGGACCTTGGGGAGTGGGAGTCTATTCGGAAGGAGATGCAAGCCCAAATTGATGAACTCAAAAAGGGTGGTGCGAGTGCTGGGCCTTCAGAAGAGGATTACGCCAAGGTTCAAAGAAGGCTAGCTGCTGCAAAGGCCAAGGCTGCCAAAGCCTTGGATATATGCAAAAATGTGGCGTATGAATCTTTCGGCCTGGCCCTTCGTCAAGTCTACTATCGTAACCCTGGAATAAAGCTGAATTTGTACGGATTAGATCCGTTCTTGGAGTTCCATGGGGGAAGACTTGTAGAAGTTCATAAGGACGGATCGCACCACGAGCCCCGTGCATCTCTGTACGAACTGCCTCCCCTCCCAGAAGGCCAAAGTATGGAGCCTACAACGTCCACTGCTGCCTCTGGAGCTGAAGCACAAGAAGGTGCCCAAACTGGAATGGAGGACAAAGCGGAGAAGGGAGGAGTGCCCACTGTGGAGGATTAAATGCCAGCCTCTTAAATTTATGCTTTATTCATAGCTGTGTTCTGGGATCAGCTCCAGTTTTAACTACCTTGTAACCTGAATAATTTCTTTATTCTTGGAAATAAAATTCACTGTTGCTTTTCTTCAACTGCTTGCGTCGAATGTATGATTGTTGGATAACTTAGTGTTGTACCAAACACTTTATTGTTTTTAATGCTTTACGAATCCGTTCTGTGTGGTTACCTAGCTGCTTAACGCGTACTTATCACACCGGATTAAGACAACAAATAGTAATGAATAAATAACAATTAAGTTAAAGCACGCCCTGTCCCCAAGTGTAAGTTCATTGGGAAGGGAAAGTTTATCTCAAAGATTTACCTTTTAAATTCTCACAAGATAGAAATGCTTATCTGTTCTCGAAGATGTAGAGCGGGTACATTAGCTTTCAACCGCTCTGAGATGGATATTCCACAATTGAGGACGGATATTGCCTTAGAATCTTGTATAGCTTTGGCAAGGGTAAGCTTTATGCCTTTCTCTTGAGGTTCGGTTTGGTCCTACACCTCAAGTCTTCACACGGTGTTCGGTTCGATCCTACTAACCGTACTTGGAGTTCGGTGCAATCCTACAATCCAAGCCTTCAACACGGGGTTCGGATCAGGGCTAATCCTGAACCTACTGCGCCCGTTACTCGGGGTTCAGCGCGGTTTTCTCTGTGAACCGGCCTACTGCGCCCAAGCCTTCGCATGGGGTTCGGTTTGTGGCCTTGAGAAAGGACCAGCCCTACAACCCATGTAGTCTTCGAATGGGGTTCGGTTTGTGGCCTTGAGAAAGGACCAGCCCTACAACCCATGTAGTCTTCGAATGGGGTTCGGTTTGTGGCCTTAAGAAAGGACCAGCCCTACAACCCATGTAGTCTTCGAATGGGGTTCGGTTTGTGGCCTTGAGAAAGGACCAGCCCTACAACCCATGTAGTCTTCGAATGGGGTTCGGTTTGTGGCCTTGAGAAAGGACCAGCCCTACAACCCATGTAGTCTTCGAATGGGGTTCGGTTTGTGGCCTTGAGAAAGGACCAGCCCTACAACCCATGTCTGGACCGGGGTCTAGGATCCGGTGTGGGACCAGCCACAAGGATGCAGGTGTTTTTAGGGTTTGCACACCGGAACTGTGTATATCCGATGTATTAATCCGGTCTCTCAGTGGGAGAGGCCGGTCTTGTTGTCCTGGAGATCCTTCACACCAACGATTCGCGTTGTAGGAGGGCGAAAGGTGGTGCCACCTGCGAAGATTCTCCGACGCTCCAGTTAGAAGAGTGTATGAACTGAATGAATACTCAAGCGTGATAACAGTAAAATGTGAGATAGAATAACGATACCATGCATGTGTGTTGATATGGCTTCTTATAGTTGAACGTAAGAGAAAAAATGAGACGTTGGATGCAGGTGGGTCCCTTATCTCTGATTGCGTGTATATTGTGTCAATCAAGGTGGCTCGACTTTCAGAATGTGTCAGGAGGGTAGGTCAATTATCAGAGTACAATCCTCCAGAGAGAGGAGGGGATAATCACCTTTTCCGCATAATCTGCTGACACGCCCCCTTACTTTCTGAAGCCATTGATGTGACGTATTTTGCTACAAACAGTGTCTTCGTTGATAAGTTATCAAAAGGCTCTTCTCTTGCTATGAGGGAAAAGCTATCAATTATATAAATATCCCGTATCAATGAACATAGAACCGTTACAGCGAAAATGAATGATGCTGTCATGGAGTGAGGGCGGATGACCAGACAACGGATATCCGGTGTGGTATCGTTGAACCTGGACACCGGTTTTCCTTATATGAGGTCAGTCTGACGTCACAAGTATGGGGGCCGGTATCTAGACCGGATCAACATGTAATTAAATTAAAAAAGGGGCAAGTACTTTTGAATGTAAGAATTCCAGAATTTCCAATGTAGAGCGGTTTGAAGATAAGAGTAGCTGCTGAAGACAAGGATGTGTCCCACTGAATGTGTGAAAGAATTAAAGAGCTCTGCAACATTCTGGACTGAACCTTGGGCGTGGAAGAATGTGTTTGTGTTGTGTCTATCTGCTTTAAAATTATTTAACCATTATCCTTTGTTTTATTAAATCTTCTTTAAAACATATGCTCCCAACTAAAGAGGACAGAGGGCAGTTGCTCATTGTTCCAACCCAGTTTACTGTTATTCACAAAACATCGTCTTATCGAATTATGTTACAAATTTGTCTTTAACGTGCCTGAGAGAGACTTTGGAATCAGGACACAACTAGGGCTGAGCAGCGGGTCGGATTTACCCGTTTAATCCGATTATCCAATCCAATCCAATTAAATTGGATTGGATTTTTTTGGTCATCAGATCAAATCCAATCCAATCCAACCAAGATCCAATTATAATCGGATCGGATATCGGATTTGACGTTTAAAAATCCAAGTACTCGATGAGTACCCAACCTATTTTTATATTATTTATTATATATATATTAATATTAATATTTTTTCTCACATACTCATGTTTTTCCCTTTAGATCAAATAAGGGAATACTCAATCCAAGGTTAAAAAATAGAAATACTCAATCCATACCCACATTAATAAAAAAAATATGACATAGCTACTGTTCTCATTTTATTTTAAATTTAAATGCATTGTTAAAATAGATTTGATTTATATTTTTATTGATTATGTGTGTTATTAAACACTAGTAAGTATTATGTTGTGATGTTTGACATGGACTTTAAGATGTTAGAAGTTTTTTTATATTGTGGTTTCATAAAAAATATAATAAATTTTCTTTAGTCGGATATCCAATTATCCAATCCAATCCAAACTAATTTAGATCGGATCGGATTGGATTGGATTTCAAAAAAAATTTACACAAATCCAATCCAACCCAATCCAATGAAATTTGATCGGATCGGATTGTTTTTTGCGTAAAATCCAATCCAATCCAGTACTTGCTCACCCCTAGACACAACCCGTATTTTCGAGGCATTCGGGGCCAAAAGTTGAGAAAAATTATTACATGATCCTAATTTGTGGCAAACCATGAAACGTGTAAAAGTAATTCATAATAGATATTTTGTTAAATATATATATATATATATATATTGATTCTTTATCGTTTATTTTTAATTTGTTTAATAAGGTTTATTAATTTTTTAAATTAGTCTTTTATTTTTAAGGATCTGTTTGTTAATATGGTTGCAAGTAGTATGTTATAATAACTATCTATATCTATATTTGTAAATTTTAGAATAAAGAAATGGATATTCATTAATATTTATCAATATATAATATTTATTAAAATAATAATAAAGAAGAAAATATAGTATAATGTATTAAATATAATATTATTTTAATATGATATATCATAAATTAATATTATATAATATATTACATTATTGAAAGTATTATAAAAAATATTAAATTTTTATATCTCATTATAAAATGATAAAAAATCTAAATATTTAAGTATATTTAATAAAATAATAAATATTAATAATCATGCGATACCTGAGTGAATAGAATAATATCGCTACTCATTCATTAAGTAGATAATCAATTTTCTGGTGTCAACCACATATTTAATCTGACAATATTTCAAAAATATGTTTAACAATACATTTAAAAAATATATTTAATGATTATTTTAATAATATATTTATTAATAAATTATATTGTACATAATTTTATTATATATTATTAAGAATATGTTAAATAATATATTTTAAATTAATATATTATTAATAATATATTTAACAATATTTTATTATAATTAATAATATCATAAATTCATTCAGAGCTCTTCCATATACATTATTATTCATATCTAATTGGGGAAGGTTGTTTGGGTTTAGTGCTAAGTGTGTTTGTTATCACCTTTTCAGGATAGGTTTGAACCGGAAGTAAGGAATTTTTTAGTAAAAGATAACAAATCAACATATATAAGCCTAGATATTTTAATTTTGCATCCTGACTCCGAATTATATTAATGTTAATTTGAAATAATTTTTTATTTTTTTTATCTTGTATTGCATATTTTTGTTTGTGTAAGTGTAATTAGAGTATTCATCATGGATTATGATAACTAATAAGGATGAAACTTTAACCTTTGATCAAAAGATGACTTTTTTGGTTCAGCCTCACCCTTGGATTATATGTATACATCAATAAAAATTCCAAATTGATATATGACATATATGTTATGATATAAAAAAAATGGTTATTTATTAAAATACATAAATTTTAATTTTGTTAGAGGAATATGATAATTTTTTCCTTCATCACAACCATAATTCGCGGTAAAATAATTTGAAATATCACGCAAGAATTTTTTTCATGCATATATAAAACTGTTGCAATAATGCCCTTTCATCAAGGACAAATGTTTTGATCATGGATATTCCATTCAAATAGACAGAAAATGCATGTGTTTATTAAACCAGAAATTACACATCCCTTGAAGGATAGTCCTTGAAATTTGGCAATGATTGATGATAAAGTTTTTAAAAGAAATATAATGAGGATAATACAATAACAAATGATCAAGCTTTCTTTAAAGAATATTTAGGGTTTAATTCTTATCTTAAATATATAATAACCAGGCTTGTTATCTTCTATACCAAAATACCTATAAACCAAAGGATGGATATCTCGAAGTACACCAGCACCTAAAAATTACCTTATCACTTGTTAAAGGGATCGTAGGACACACAAACCCCAATGACACATCCTCCAATCATCCCTCCAGAACTCACCATTCATTTTTAACCCCCCACGTATTTACGAGAAACCTTCCCATTTGACACGTTGTCTCCACATGTCAACTTTTAGAACCCTTCACAAGGTTTAGTTGGTAATTATAAAAACATTCTTCGTCAACAACTAATCACTCTCTCTTCATTTCTACACTTCCAGAAAGGCTTCAAGAGTTAAGAAATTAAGGAAACAGTGAATGAATGGCTCCAAAACGTGGTGAGAGGGTGGTGGTAAAATCCACCAAGAAAGTTGTGGAATCAACTGTGAAGGTTTCTGTTTTAAGCAGCAGCAAAAGATTAACCCGTGGAAACAAAGACAACATTCAAACAGAGGAAGAACAAGTAGATGATGATGCTCTAAACCAAGAGCAAGAGCATGTGAAAATCATTCCTGTTCAACAAGTGACTGCTGAGGATGACACCACCACCACCATCACTTCAGAACACAAAGCTGATCAAGAAAATGCTCAAAATGTTGGAGTCCAAGACCAAAAGGAAGAGCAAAACAAAGAGGAAGTTAAAGAGCATGTGAAGAAAGACACAAAAGGGCAAAACGGTAAGGAGAAAAAGAAGAGAAAAGGGAAGAAAAGAAATGCAGAAGTGTACCAAAGGTATGTGTACAGGGTGTTGAAACAAGTGCACCCTGAAATGGGAATTTCCTCAAAATGCATGACTATTCTGAACAATTTGATGAATGACATGTTTGAGAGGCTGGCTGGTGAGGCTGCGAAGCTGAAGGACTATACAGGGCACATGACATTGTCTTCAAGGGAGATTCAAGGAGCAGTCAAGCTCATTCTGCCTGGAGAGCTTGGAAAACATGCCATTGCTGAAGGTGTCAAAGCTGTTAACAACTACACATCCCATGATGCTTGATAATATATTCCGTCTCTAGTGAAAGACTATGTTTAGATGTAAAATCCTTGGTATTAAGTTGACATGTTTATAATTAGTTATACTATAATGTAGGTTCATGTTTAAGTGTCGACTAGAGATATGTTTGTTTTTGCTTTTTTTTTTTTTTTAAGCAGCAGACAATGGAATATGGTGGTGTGGTGGCCTACTGTATGTACTGTTGCTTCATAGGGTTAGGATTGTGATTATCAACTGTTAGTTTTTGTGACCTTCTCTATAATGGTAGGATTAATGCCACTTTTCATTTATATTGTTTTTCTGTTAGAAAATTAAATTCATTTCCTCTAAAAATAATTTTTCTGTTAACAGAGAAATAAAATATAAAAAGATATAATCAATACATGCATTTAATGTGAAAAATTTTAAAACAGAAGAAAGTTATTGGATAAACTCCCGAAAAATATTTTTTTTAATAAAAACAATTATAATATCTTCCATGTATTTTATTCTTTCAAGAGCTCTTTTAACTAAGAAGTTTACTTTTTTTTATTGAAAATTTATGCTTTCAAGACCTCTTTTGACAAAGAAGTTTACTTTTTTTTATTAAAAATTTATGGTGCAATTTTCAATTGTTTTATTGTGTAATTTGCAACACTCTATATACACGAGATATATATTATGGTTGTTTTTAAAATGATGTATCTGATTTTTTTTGAATATTAAAAATAAATAAATGTTGTCTTTCAATATTTGTTATAATGACAAAATAAGTTTATAGAAATCATAAGTTACAAAAGATTTCATATTTACTTTCTCTTTAGTCATCGATAAAACTCTATTATATTACTAATCAATTCTTTTGAATATTAAAAGTAAATAAATGTTGTCTTTCAATATTTGTCATATTGACAAAATAAGTTTATAGAAATTATAAGTTACAAAAGATTTCATATTTACTTTCTCTTTAGTCATCGACAAAACTCTATTATATTACTAATCAATGTCTTGTCCAAATGTGGATCTACTAGCAATAATTTATCTTCTTCTATTAAAATGAAGATACACATTTTATATTTATAGGATATTACTTTCCTTAATGACAAGGGGGAAACTTTTGGCACGTGACTTAGAATCCTTTTTTGTTGTTCTATTTAGACAATTTGGATTTATTAGCAATAATTTATCCTCTTCTATTGAAATGAAGATAAACATTTAATATTTATAGAATATTACTTTCCCTAATGACAAATGTGAAATTTCTGACACGTGACTTAAAACCCTTTTTTGTTGTTTTACTTGGATAATTTTTCTTCATATGTTTAGTTTGTTCATATTTTTAACATGTTAAATTTTTTACATAATTCTTATTTCAATAAGGTCCACTTCTAGCTATCAACCTAAGTTTGGTGAAGTGCTACCTTCATTTTTTATTTTTCTTACTTTGGAAATAATTTTATCAGAAACTTTTTAAAGCTCAAAGTTCGTTCCCATACATTAAATCAGGTTTGATATGCCTATAGAAAGATGGAAGAAACCCAATGAGCCTTAGAGTTTTATCTTTATCATCAACCTTGATCCTACTAGCATCTAATTCAAAGACAACACCATATCATCTTCCATGCGTCAAATTGTAGAATTATTCCTTCAACAATAATTGATTTGAGATGCTTCTAGTTTCATATAACCCTTCAAGTTTGTCCCAAAGATCCTTGTCTGTTAAAATATTTTACGCTTTTGTAGAAATATTCTTAGTCAAACAGCTCTCAAATCTAATTTCTCTCATTTCTCATCTTCCATATCAAAAGGTTTTCTATTTCAATGTCTTGTGTAATTCTGGTTGTCTTAGCACGTCCTTGACTTGCCTATGCCATAAGTCAAAATTAATTCTTCCATCAAATTTCTCTTTATGTCAAACTTCACCGCACTTGAATAATTTCACATCGTAATCGTGTGTTCAACACTGAACAGTTTCTCAAGAAAGAGAGGTGGGTCATAAAAGACACACATAAATATCAAGACTTTCCTTAGCTACAATCATAAAACATACTAAGAATTTATATTCCACCGAACCATGAAGCTCTTATACCATCGTCAGAAAATTAAATCTATTTCTTTCAAAGAATTTTTCTTAAAACAAAGAAATAAAACATGAAATGAAACAATTAGCACACATAAATTTATCATGGAAAACTTCAAAACCGAAAAAAAAATCACGGGACACGCTTTGAAAAAGGTTCTTTCATAACAAGGATAATTACAATATCTTCTTTGCACTCTTTTATACCAAAGATACAAAATATAGTGTTTCATAGTAAGACTCTCACTCATATTCCAACTAATTTTACACAAATGAGTATAAAGATGATACTTAAAGGCAGTGCATTTATTTAACACTTAAGATTTACTCAATACCTCATTTTTTTCTCACTCTCTTAGGAGCTCTCCTAACCAAGAAGTTTGCTTTTTCTTCTACTCGTTATAATTTGTGTCATCTCAATGCATCTATTTATAATGCCTAAAATAAATGTGAATGCTCCAATAGTTTCCACTTCATGCTTTTAATTTTGGTGTAATTTTTATATCAACCAACAACCAACTAACATGGTTAAACTTTTCATCTGGGAGATGGACCCAATATTTTCTTTGTTCTTCATAAGAATTTATTGATTTTCTTACTTCTAACTTTAAAATTATAGATGATTAAAATTACATGTTCTCTAATTAACATAGTTATAAGAATTGGACCAGACTAGCCGATCACACTTATTCGATAGGTAACTAAAGCATGTCAAACCATCCCAAAACCAAGGGAACCGTTAAAAACTGGTTGTTCGATGGGTTTTTTCCATGTCAGTAAAGTACTATCAAAATGGCGTAGTTTCAACTCAAAACGACATCATTTTGTATTGTGTAAAAAAAAAAAAAGGAAAATTAGGTCACGTTTCGGGTCTCCATTTCCACTTCTCCGTGATTTGCATCCACCTCCTCTCTTCTCCATTGGGCGTGATCTGCATCCATCCCTTCTCTTCTACGCAGGTGACGAGCATCCCCGTAGATGACAAGCCTCTGTCATGACCTACGCCTATCTCCGCCGCAGCTGCACTCATTTTCGTCGGGTTCTGCAACGTAAATTTTGAAGCCTTAGTGCTTATCACATCTCTGTTTCATTCTTTCACTTGTTGTTTGGTAGTTTATTTCCAATTTTACAAATCTGTTTAGCTTGCATTTGGTTAGGCATTAAAAATTGAATGCATCAGAAACAACAAAGTAAATGTAATACTACTATCACTAACAACATATGAGGTGAACTGTTTCTCTGTGTGTGCCTCAAAGATTAGGCATTAAAAATTGACGTTGTAACTTGTACTATTATAAAGCTTTTTAAAATAAAAGTAAAAACCACCATATTTGATATAATTCATTTTGTATCATAGGAATTATGAAATTTTTGTTTACTATTTACATATCTCAACATATCAAATAGTTTGTCAAGAAATCTATTTTCATGGTTACTTTCCTAACATGTACTGCTATCTGTTGGAACTGGCTTCGCTTTGTTTATAAACAATTTAATTAATTTGTCAGAGAGTGATTGTATTTACTTTAAATCCTAGTGATGTTTGTAACAATTTTCCAAAAAATTAAGCAAAGAAAACTTATGATGAAAATAAAGACAATAACATACTCGCGATTTGTGAATTGTAATGTACTGGAAAAGGGTAAATATGATTCCATGTTTCTTTGGATAAAAATACCTAATATCAAATCTGTTTAGCTTGCATTTGATTAGCTTGCTAGTTGCTTGTGTTGGTGTAAGTGGAGGCAACTTAGATGCTGACAAATTAGCATTGGAACGAATCAATCTTAATGATTATTGTGATTTATGATGATGATTATTGATGTTTACGATATGTTTGATTGATGGTTAATTTGGTTTTATTTTCTATATTGGATGTAGTAATTATAGCTAACTTGATGGATTGTCTTTTGTTTATTTTCTTCAACTTAAGTAGTATGTATATCATGTGTGATGGGATGTTGAAATTTCCAAAGCTCTAGTTTTTTGTATGGCAAGTTCAATGAATTGTGTTTTTTCTTTAAAAAATTTGTGTTGAATAGGCTTAAAAAAGTTTAAATTAATATTATATTAATACCAGTTTGACCACAGTTGAACTATTACACCTTGAACTAGGGCCTCGACTGGTTCAATGATTGGTCGAGTCTTAAAAACCATGCTAATTAGTATAATAAAACTTGGATTGATAATCAATTTAGTCTAGTCTAAATAGCGGGTTAGTCATCTGCTAATGATAGGTATATAATATATATTATCATTAACGGCTAACATATTATTAGTTAGTTGATTAATTTAGATTAATTTTTTATTACTAAATCAGCTATACTGTAATCATAATTTGTTTAAATTGATGCTTCATTATCATTGCATTGAATTTGTATTTTTAGATATGTTCAATGACCGGAAAATATTATGATATAACGTAAATTTTGTTTAAAAAAAGCACACTCGGCTTTACGGGATTGTTGAATCCGGAGTTGGGTTAGTGGAGAAAGAATAATGCTCTTTCCTCTAAGCATAACATTTTATTTGGTAATATGTCCAACTGCGTCGGTCACATCGATCATATAATATAGTTTTTAAGAAATTGTAAGATCGGTCCACGTAAATGGCAGTTAAAAACTGGAGAAAATTTTTATTTACTTCAATAAAAAATTAATCCCTAAAAATATTTAAAATTATTAGAAATCGTTAACATTTTATTTTAGAATTTAGCCATTTAAATATTTTTTAAGATTAAGTTATCTTATAACTTTCTGTTAATGAATTGTTAAGGTGGTTAACGGTTAGGTTACTTTAGCATTCACTTGCATATGTCTTAAATTTCTTCCAGATGGATAAGATGGATGGTAGTGCATATATTTTAATGTTTTTTATATTGATTATTTTAATAACTAATATAAAAATTATTTTTTTATACTGGATGTTTCAATAATTGGTGTAAAAATATTTTTGTACATCTATTGAAACAAACGTTATAAATATTAGTTTTTAATATTTTTTGTATTATTCCATATAAGTTATTTTAATAACTAATATAAAAAAGTAATTTTTATATGATTATTGAAACAATTAATATAAAAAGATTATTTTTTTACACCGGTTATTAAAACAACGATATAAAAATATTAAAAATTATAAATTATACTCTTTATCCTTACAAAATTTGACATATTAGGTCATCATTGAATAAACCATAAATTGATGTGCTGGTCTGGAACCATATAATATTTTTTCAAAAAGTGATTGGGCGATCAGTTTTTAGGAACCACACTAGTTTATATTATGTTGATTTTATATTTCTCACACTAGTTTATACTGAGCTGGTTGTATGTCTGATCCATTTATTCACTCAACGTCACTAGTTTATACTGAATAAATATCTGATCTATTTATTAACTCAACCAAGTTGAAAGACCAATTTTAGGCGATGAAAATTTGTAAACATTGTTAAGATCCATAGTTTTAATAGATTTGTTTGGAAGCTTGGCCAAAATGAAGTAGTTTTGAAAAGTATTTTTGAAAATGGGGTGGGAATCAAACTAATTTTATGTTTGGGATGATAAACGTCAAATCAAATTTACATTTCGTATTTTGAATATGTAATAAATGTATTTCGTATAATGGAAAGACTAAATGCACACCATAAGTGGTAGCATATGGGCATTTTACCATAAATGGGAATGTGAAATCTAACCCTTTCATAGGTTAAAAATCGTTGGTGGTTAAACATGTGCAGTTGTAAACAATGCTCCTTCCACCTTTCTTTAACTATAACACCAAAAAACATGTGTAAGATTTCCGTTAGTAACACACTATTGTCAATGGTTAAGAAACAAAACCACTGAAAATTGGTTTGATTAGTTAAATTTAATTTTTTAGTTATAGATTATTTTCAACGTTGTTTTTTAAATAGAAATTTTTAGTTATAACTTATATCCTAAGTGCATAAGCTTAGAGAATTAAAATGAACTTTCAACAAATATATAATTTTTATATTTTTAATGCAATAAGATAACTTTTAAATAGCATTATATTTTATTTTCTAAAAGAAGTATTAAATGAAAAATCATATATATACAATAAATATCAATTTTTTTATTATAGTAAGAAATACAATTATAATCTTGAAAAAATATACTAGGCTCTATAATTATTTTAATTAATTCGATAATCCAACTAAAACATACTATTTGAAATAAATTTTTTAAATAATTAATTTGATATTATATAATTATTTTAAGCATAGATAAATAATTTATAAAGTAATATATTTAATATTATTAAAATTGATTTAATAATTCATTTTAAAATTATTGAATAATAATAAATACTATTTAAAATATATATTTAAATATATCAATAAAAATTATATCAACAATAAAATATTATTGATAATATACAATAATAATATATAATATCATTTCTTTAAAAATATATTTATTAATATAATAACAATTAAATATTTTTAATATATTTTATTAAAAAATTATTATAAAAAGAGTTAAATTAATATTTTATAATTTCATAATAATAGTAATGATTGTTCCTTCATCTTCCTTAGCCAGGCAACAAAAAAATCAGCTAAGTCTTGAACTATAGAGTCTCAAAGGAGAAATGTGTAGCCCATGTGTCTTAAAAGTGAACATGTTTCTTTATAACAAGCACCGCATATGAGCCAAAAAGGCGAATAATCAAAGTGAGCCCTTGTCAAATTCTCCACATATACTTCTAATAATATCTCTATGATAAATATCCCAAGAGCCTATCAAGTCCTTTGGCCATAATCTACCTCACATTAAGCTTATGGATCCACGTAAATATATTTCCCATGACCCCCAAATCAATGAGATTACTTGTGTCCACGATATCAACGAAATGTTTGCCCTTAATAAATTAAATTGCCCTTAAACAATTTCAGATGTACCCATTAATGAGACGTTACAAAATATTTAAATGGGTGTTAATTGACATATTAACCGCATCAGATATTTTCCCTTTTAAAATGCAAATCGTAACGATTACAAAATCAGTTGCCCCTATAAATGGCTTTCAAGAGCCAATCAATGTGGGACAAAAAAATTAAAATATAACCAAAATTTCTAACAATTCCCTACATATTTCAAAAGTTTTTTTAAAAAATAAATAATTGGGTTTACACGATAGTGCAAATGCATCAGATTTGGTGTCTTCTAGACTATGAAATAGACCCTAAACAGATAAACTTAATTTACCGTGAAATAAAGTTTCTATGAACCAAAATCACTTTAATGTAAGATAGTGATCTACCTATCACATTACACTTCCTGACTCTTTTTGTTGTTATTGTCGTTTTACGCGAATAGGCCTTGCGCGTACTTAGTAATTCATGAGTGCTCTATAAATTTTGCCATTTAATTTCATAGGAGCGGCCTCACTCCACACTCATATAGATGTTTTCATCAAGTGTATAATGCACTTTTATATACCACCTATAAAGGATATAAAAATCATTAAAAACTTTTAAGCTTAACCATCATTCAGTACAGTCTAGCACTTCTCACATACACCGTAGAAAGAGAAAAAGGAAAGAGTGCTAGCAAGACTAACTAAGATATTTGTTATTACTCATATGAACCTTCTTCATGGGATCTCCAATCACAAAGGTTGACTTTCCACCACTGTTAGTTACAAATGGCTAAGTCCAATTTCCATCGGTGTTTGACTCACTAATTTTTCACTTTGTGAGACTCAAGATCAAAGTAATTTTGATCCATGATTTATAGCTACACCACTTAATTATAATATACATGTACATGTCTCAAGATCTCAATATAAATATTATTACTTGTTTTTGCCTATTGGCAATCACAATATACAATTTAGGAAGATATATATGCTAAGAAAATTTTCTTACCTTAGGCCTCCATTTTTAATTTAGATTACTCATGTCTACTTAGATGAATTCTAAGTGACAACTCCTCTTTTGACGGTAAAATAAATTCACTTCGGAATTTATTCTAAAAAAAATAGTCATCATTGTGTCACTAAAACACAATGGAACACATAATATTAAAATTTATTCATGATAACTCTATAATATGAATTTATTCTCGTTTAAATTATTGAATTCAATCAACATCATATTTGCATCACCATATCATTAGTACGGTGGAAATCATTGCATAAATATCTCATTAAAATTAAATTCAATAATCTTCCAATAATTTGGACACTTGTATTAGACAACAAAATCATTTTTAAAGAACACCACTTATCATAAGGGATCTTATATAACCTCAATGTGAATTTTCTCAAAAATAATAATATATTTTTAAGATATATTATTACATTTCCTTACAATTGAACTCAAATCATATTTGTGCTTAAAATCACATTTGTTCCATAACAATCACATATTTAAGCTACTTGTTAAATCATATTAGATAACATAACTTATCAACCTATATCATGTAGGCATTAAAATAATTTTTGAAACACTCATAATATCATAATCATGTTATGTGCCACACATCATCAAGTTTAATTTCACACATCATCATAGATAGACTCATCATCATCTTAAAAAGGAATAATACAATTTTTTTTCTTTGATATTTCTTTCATAGCAATAATTTCATTACTTTTTCGTTACTAATTAATAGTAGTAAATATGAACAACACCACTATTATTTACTTTAACAAAATTATTAAAATTTCCTGTTTTCAATATATCTTCAAGTTAGTCTTTTGACTTGAATACCTCGTCTAGTATATCATATGTTTAACTTATTTGATCGAGTCTGGATAACATTCTTAATAAAAGTCTAATCATTCTTAAAGTAACTTAATACAATAACATGCTACAAGTTTTCTTAATAAATTTCAAAAGCAGCATGTCTTAATTAAACTTAGTTAACATTTGTTGACTTTTAAGCTCTTCAAACCATTATCTTTTTTAGTGTTGCCATTTTTCTAAGTATAATGTTTTTGAAGCATCAAACCTCCTTATCAAGATTATGTAGAGATTTTAATATTTAAATTTAGTTATTCTAATATGTTTTATGTAAAATATAAGGTGTGATATATAATTAAACAATTTAATTTTGTATATAAAAAGTATGATTATTAATATAATTAGATTTATTTAGTTATAAATATATTTACTAGTTATAAATCATATCTAATATAATATAATATAACAAAATAAAGTATGTTGATATTAACAGGTGAAACCAATTTTGTTAAGAGTTTAAATTTGACTCATTTAATTGATAAGACTTTAAAAAAATGAGTTGATCATTTAGTAAATTAGACAATGAAAATGAAGTCTTAATTCATTTATTCAAGTAACAGAAATCAAGACTAAAAACCACAAGAAGGTGACTCAAACAAAGATGACTTCAAAATCATTTAACTTTTTTAACTAGATCAAGAGAAATAAAAGATTATATAAGTGAAATGTAATTTTTAAAAATATATATAGAGAGAGAATTAAGAAGTATTTGAAAAAATTGTTAATATGGTACAAATTATTCAAACATTTCTTTCATAAGTAAAATTATTCATACATTTTTAATGAAAGTAAACATATATAATAATATTAATTTGAATAATAATTTATAAAAGTTATGTCTGTAGTCAGATTAGTCAAACATTTTTCAAGAAAATAAACATATATTGATGATATTTGAATGACTAACATTTTAATTCAACATATCTATTATATTAATTTCACATACAATTATGTGATAAGATATATATATATATATAAGCATTTTTTGTTTGGTCAATTATAAAACAACAAATTGTGAAAACTATTAAAGTTGGAGTAGAAGTTGGAGTAGAATTGAAGCTCTAGAACTTTCTTCCAATGACCTTTGAAATATCTAGATATTTATGAACTATATAAAATATCTCTTATAAATATCTATAATGCTTATTGTTTTTCTTATTGCATGTTTTAGGTAAATCTAATTATCTATAGGCTTAAATGATTTTTTAATTTTTATAAACTCTAATAGTTTTAATTAATTATTCTTGTCGCGACGGGATCGCGGCGGGAAGCCGACAGTAAAAAGACAAAATGAAAAGGTTTCAAAATCTTTTTGAAAAACAAAGTCGCCACCAATATTTTTTTAAGATAAAATATCAGGAAAATCTTTCAATTTCTCAAGAGGTCACCTATCCTAGAATTTCTTCAAGTTAACACACTTAACCTTAGAGTTCTTAAGTAATGGACCACCAAAAAGATAAATGCATTTGTTGGTATAGGTAGTATGAATTAATTCCTTTAAGTTATCCTCGACTGTATAGTCCCGCACCTATACAGTCTTTGGATCCCTCTCATTCTGGTATGTATTCGGTTCATTCATGTGTCCCTCCCACTAGAAGCTCGCCAAAAGCCACTCATTGTCTGTGCCTATGCACCAGCAATCACTCCTCGCTCTCAATAGTGTTTGGGATGTCACATTCCCCGCTAGAAGCCTGCCAGAAGCCGTTCATTGTCTGTGCCCATGCCTCGACAATCACTCTTTCCCTCAACAGCGCCGTGATGTTCCATGCCCACCAGCTTTCGTCTGGTTCGTTCCCGAACCATACCTTACTAGGAGAGGCCACACTCTGATACCACTGCTGCCAATTCCAGATCATGCGTGGGGTAATTAATTTCATGAGGTCGTAATTTCCTTGATGCGTAAGCAATCACCCGTTCGTCTTGCATCAAAACACAGCCAGGGCCAAGGCTAGAGGTATTATAATATACCATAAAATCCCTCTGCAAATCGAGCAGTGCAAGAACAGACGAAGAAGTAAGCCTAGGCCTTAGCTCTGAAAAGCTCCTTTCACACTCAAATGACCATACAAATGGCTGATTCTTTTGTGTAAGCTTTGTCAATGGCAAAGCTAAACGGAAAAACCCTTCAACGAACCTTCTATAGTAACCGGCCAAACCAAGAAAACTTCTGATATCAGTAACAGTTTGCGGTTGCTTCCAAGCCATCACAACTTCAACCTTAGCTGGATCCAAAGACACCCCAGCTTCAGAAATGATATGCCCAAAAACTCGACTATATTAGTCCAAAACTCGCACTTTGACAATTTAGCATACAATTGCATCTCCCGCAACATTTGCAAAGCAAGACGGGGGTGTTGCCCTCTTTAGGGGACTTAGAATAAATCAAGATATCGTCAATAAACACCACCACAAACTTATCCAAATAAAGGTGAAAGATGTGATCCATGTAATCCATGAAAATCGCGAGTGCATTAGTAATGCCGAACGATATGAGAACATACTCATAGTGCCCATATCGGGTCCTAAACGCTGTTTTTGGAATATCCTCTGACTTCACATGGATCTGGTAGTATCCAGATCAAAGATCAATCATAGGGTATACACAGGCACCCTCTAACTGATCCAAGAAATCACTGATACGGGGTAAGGGATATTTGTTTTTCATGGTTAACTTATTCAACTATCTATAATCAATGCATAAGCACATGGAACCATCCTTCTTACTCACCAAAAAAACTAGAGTACCCCAAGGGGAAATACCGGTTGAATAAACTGTTTCTCAAGTAATTTATCCACCTACTTTTTTAATTTAGCCAATTCTGATGGTGACATACGATATGATGCCTTAGATACAGGCTCAACACTAGGTATAAGATCAATAGTAAACTCAACCTCACTAGGAGGAGGTAACCTAGGTACCTCATCCGGAAAAACATCCAGGAACTCACATACAACAGGTATATCATACACGTTAGGAGAACTCTTGCTCTCTGTGATAGCAAGCATCACAAGCAATTAAGAAATGCCACTTATGGAGAAGTTATATACGCGATCCTTTGGGAAAACAATCTTCTTTTGATAACAATCAACCATCACATAGTTGGCAGATAGCCAATCCAATCCCAGAATAATATCGAGGCCTCTCAAAGGCAAATAAATCAAATCGATCGTAAACTACCTACCATCCAGGGTGAAACATACATCCCTACAAATCATAGCAATTCTCACACTGTATCTAGTAGGAATAGAAACAATGACAATGTGATCCATATCAAATACCGGTAATCTTAACAGCTTTGCACATTTGTCGGATATAAAAGAATACGTAGCACCAGAATCAAACACCATGTTAAAAGAATAACCATGAATCAGACACTTACCCTATACAAGATCAGGAGCCTGCCTAGCTTCCTCGCCAGTAACTGCAAATACACGAGCTGTGGTAGTAGGCTGCTGGCTACTCCCAGCTTGAAAGGGGAAGTCTCTATAAATTTGGGCCCCCATTAACTTGGCTCAGAAGTGGATTTTGAAGCGTGTCATAAGCTAACTAGACAAATCTACTTGCCTTCTACACTCAACTCCCACCACCAACAATCTTTTGGTTATTATTTTGGTCCATGCCTTGTATAACTAGTGAAATTGATCCAACGCCACTTTTTATATTCAAACAAATACTTCCTCCACTCAAACTTTCATTGTTGTGTGTCTTCCTCCCACACATCCATTTTTACCCCTTCACAACCATTTTGTGATGATAAATCAAACAACCTATGAAATTCATTAAAGAACCTCTCCTCTCCTACCTTAGTATCTTCCCAAAATAGAATTTTATTTTCACCACTTCCTAACATCCTTATCACATTGTTCTAAAACAACAACTACCCCTTTCATCAACTAAATTTTTACTCAAATCACTCCACCACCTAGGTCTTTTACTAAAAATAATATTTTCCCTAGTTCGGCCAACTCCCCAATAGTTTACTTTTAACACATGAACTCAGAAGTTATCATTTTTCATGCTCATTCTCCACCTCCATTTATCCAAAAAAGCCCTAATAAATAATTTTGTTATTAATACCTAACCTGCTATCTTGAGTTATTCTCTTTTCTTACAAACTACCTCCCAACTCACTCAATAAATTTGCCTACACTAGTGCAAAACAGAGATATAAGGACGGGGATACGAAGACGGTTGATGGCTAAACGTGTTAAAAAAGGGCGCGGTGGCAGTTTTGTAAATACCAGGGACTCTTTAAAAATTTTAAAACGTATCTACTAACACGGTTAAATATTTAACCGTGCTTAAAAGTGATATATAAACACGGTTCAATTGGAACCGTCCTTAAAGGCTTTTATAATTATTTTTTAAAAATTTCTTATTTTAGCACATACGAAGACGGTTCTTTAAAACCGTGCTTAAATCTTATTTTATTTTTTTTAAAATTTTAATAGGATATACGAAGACGGGTGGAATTAGAACCGTCTTTAAAGGTCTGATATACGAAGACGGTTCAGTTGGAACCGTCCTTAAAGGGTTTGATGATTATTTTTTTAATTTTTTAATTTAACACATACGAAGACGGGTCTGTAGAACCGTGCTTCAAGCTTATTTTAATTTTTTTAAAATTTTTAATAGGACATACGAAGACGGTTGGGAACATAACCGTCTTTAAAAGTCTGATATACGAAGACGGGTGACTTAGAACCGTGTTTAAATGTCGGATTTAAAGACGGTTAGCTTTCAACCGTGCTTATAAGTTGTATGCCCATCTGTTTCTCTTCCCTCTATTTCTCTTTGACGAGTCATCTTCCCTCTATTATTCCTCTGAACCCGTGCCACATTTTTGTCTTCCCTCCTTACCTCCTTTTCTCATTCTCATAAGTTGTCTTCCCTTCCCTTCGTGTTCACCTTCTTCCCTCTTCCAAGTCTTCCAAACGACGAACATTCCCTTCGTGTTCACCGTCTTCCCTTCCCTTCGTGTTCACCGTCTTCTCCTTTTCTCATTTCTCATTCACCTCTCCTAAACACTTTTTTAAACACCCCTTTCTTGTCCGCTTCATCTCCTACCTCTCTCTCTTTCTCTGTATCTCCCTTTGTTGAGCATTTTTATTTTATTTTTCATTTATTTATTATCAATATTCTCTCAGTCACGACGGTGACACCATGGTTAGAGACGATCTATACATCACAGTTCCCAGCTTCTTCCGGTGCCCTATTTCCCTCGACGTCATGAAATCCCCTGTCAGCCTCTGCACCGGAGTTACCTACGACCGTTCCAGCATCCAACGCTGGCTCGACAACGGCAACAACACCTGTCCCGCAACCAAAGAATTCGTTCCTAACTAAACTTTGCAGAGACTCATCCAGATCTGGTCTGACTCGCTCACTCACCGAGTCCACTCGCGTGAGTCCCCAACCAACGCCGAATCCGTCCCTTCCAAGCACCAAGTCCTCGTTGCTATCTCCGAGTTAGAGTCTCGCACCGACAACCGCTTCGACTCGCTTGAGAAAATCGTTCATTTCGCCTGAGATTCCGAGGAGAACCGCGATTTTCTCGTCAGAACGGAATGCTTCGTGCCCGTTCTCGTCGGCTTCCTCGACAATGTCAATGACGGAACCCGACGAAGCGTTGAATTCATCGAACAGGTGTTTACGGCGTTGGATTTGGTTCTATGCAAAACCGAAGATTGCGAGGGATTGAAAAAGTCTATGCTGAAGAAACAGAGCAGTATAGATTCTCTGCTTCTGATTCTACAACAAGGAAGCCTCAATTCCAGGGTTTTGAAATCAATCGCAGTAGACGTGGAATCAAAACTGTTGATAGCAGAGAAGGAAGGCCTGATATCCGAGTTGCTAAACCTAAATTATTTTTTTTTTAAAAAAAAGTGTTTTAAGCACGGTTGTGACAGAACCGTATTTAAAAGTAACACCCTACAAAGACGGTTGTGACAGAACCGTCCTTAAAAGCCACCTACGAAGACGGTTATTCTTTGAACCGTGCTTAAAAGACCCCCTACGAAGACGGTTATTCTCCGAACCGTGCTTAAAAGTCCCCCCTACGAAGACGGTTAAAAACAACCGTGCTTAAAAGGTACTTACAAACACGGTTCGTAACCGTCCTTAAAAGTCCCCATCTACAAGCACGGCGGGAACAAGGACGGTTCTGGAACCGTGCTTAAAAGTCTCCCAGAACCGTGTTTAAAACCCTTTTTTCCACTAGTGCTATCTCCTCCTCACTTATGTAAGTTATGCAACTCACCAATTACAAACATAAGAGCTTTATAAAAGCAAAAAACCTCAAGAGATTCCTACTTACATGTGTCACTACTCAAAAATTACTCTTGAAAAAAATTAACTTTTAATCATGCAACCAACTAAAAGCACTAAAGTCATCATCACATTCGACACAAAATCCTCCCCAAAAAATAATGTATTGTTTATAAATAGTAAGTATGAAATTGTCACACCGCTTAATCCTCTACCACTAACAAAAAAAAAAGTCATTGAATCTTTTTTGTCAACTAGAGCATATACTTGGATTCTTATCAGATCTTTAATTGTAAATGAAAATTTTGAACAAATTAAACATAGCAAACTAGGAAAGCAGCTATTGCTTGATACACTAATTATTCACAAATACTGTGTAACTTTAAATATATGAATCAGATAAACTTATGGCTAAAGTTAGAACTGTTTAATTAGAGTAAAATACATATACAGTTGGAAAGACCGTAGTGGTAATGGCAGAAAAGAATATTTGCATCTGGTGCCCTGTCGTCACGGTGGTGACATTATTAGTTCTAGAAGTTATTTTCGTCCATAACATTATTGTTCAAATACAAAAGAAACCGCAAGAGTATCTCCAAAATTTGGAAAACGAAGCTGTACCTTATTTTCCCATAACCCAATTTACCCTATTCAATCCAAAATAATCAAACTCCAAAACATTATTATCATCCTAAGAAGTAAGAAATAGTTATAATTTATTATGGTTGTAGTTAAAAAGTTAAATTAATCATTTGTCTCCTATAATTATTTATTTAAGAATTAGTCCTTTAAGTCAAAAGTAATGCATTTTATTTATATGTAACTAAATTTACAAGTTAATCATCATAGTTTGTTTCCTTATCAACTTCATTAAAACTGTGATAATTTAAAACATCAGTATATACTTTAAACTGTTAGAAAAAATAAAATAGCATCAAAAGAAATCAAACAACGATAATCAATTCATAAATTCAGTTCCAAATAAGGATATAAAGTTTTAAAGGCTTAAAACTATTTCATAAATAAGTCTCAAATTTACAGATCAAATAATTGATTTAACCTAATTCAAAATAATTCATATTCTAATATGAACTTGTAACCTTCTCGTAAACTCCAGAGTGAGGGATTAAATGCGGTGGCTCCCACGCCCATTCCCTGTCACTCACCGTAACTATCCTTTCTAATTTAATCCAAACCAAAATCTGTTTTATAATTATAAAAAAAAATACAAAACCACTTACTTGTGTGCTTCACCCTTTTCTGTTTCATAATTATATAAAAAAAATACAAAACCACTCTGCTTCACCCTTTTATTATGATGCTTTGCTTTGCTTATAACACAGAGGAAACACTTCTGAACATTGGGAAGTGTTTGGTTGCAGAGAAATTATTCAAACATGGAATTCTACGACCGAAGATTGCTTCTACTAAACGAGGATGTTCCAATCTCCACAGCCATACCCCCTCTCCCACACTTCCAAAACACGACCAACTCATCGTCACCGCCACGACAACAACCGCCATCGACAACGTCCGAAAAACCTCTGCAACTCTTCATTCGTCCAATTTTAACTTCCAACGCCGCGTACCTCTTCGTCGTCATCTTCACAGTCATCTTCTTTGCCGGCCTCGTGTACCTTTACATCCACCAGTTCTCCGCCGGCGGTTCGTTGCGGCGCCGGCATGCCCCAAACACCGCGGCGGCGAAGTCTCTGCCGGTGGTGTCGTACGGCGGGGAGGAGAAGCAGGGGGAGTGCGCGATATGTTTGGAGGAGTTTGGAGACGGTGATGCGGTGAAGGTGATTCCGTACTGCAAGCACGTGTTTCACCCGCAGTGCATTGACACGTGGCTTCTTGCGCACGTGACGTGCCCCATTTGCCGATGTAGCAAGTTGTGTGCATCGAGGATGGAGAATGGAGAAGGAATGGTGGGGTCGGTGTCAGTGAGAGAAGAAGAAGAAGAAGAAGAAACAGAGGCAGTGAATGTCGTGGTTCCAAATTTGGATTAGGAGAGGTTGCTGTAGTGTTGCGTGTTGCGTACTTCATTGGGTTCTTTCATAGTATTTAACTATTTATTAAGCCTCAACAACTCAACGCACGTGTAATGTATATGCAAGTTACAACTTTCTCTTGGTTCGTTCTCATTGATTCAAAACCTAAAATACTAATAACATTCTGTAATAAATTTATACTTCTAATCTATCAAATTTTCAGTTGAATAATAATAATAATAATAATAAAGTATAGTCTAGGCTATCTGGACACCTAAGTAATCTAGGTTCGGTCTCAGCTCTCCTTTCCCCCTTCCTAACATTTAACATTCTCTTGTAACCCAAAAAAAAATCAAATAAGAGACATAAGGAATAATGATGAAATTATGATACAATGTAATGATAAATAAAGTAATGAAGAGCTAAGTTTTTTTTGGATAGGAAAAAATTTAAGAGCCTTTTAACCATCTATATACTTTATTTAATCGAGTGAGTTAGTTCTCTTAACAATATCAAAAGATAAGTTAGGAACAAATAAAATTTTTATGTTTTTGTTTTAATTAACATTATTCACAACTTTCAAAAACGTTCTCTTAAAAAGTATCTTAGAAATCATCTATTAAGCCTCATAGTTTATTGATTTTTCATTCACCTTTATAGTGCTTATATAGATTTTTAAAAGATTCCATTGATCAGGATGGTCAATCAAAGACTTATCGGTGGTCTTCTTTGAATGGAGGAATAAATTTTAAAATCATTACTTTTGATCACTTAGTTATATGTATTTAAGAATGAAAATAGGTTAGAGCACTAGGGGCTCATTTAACTAATTTTATATTAAATTTAACTTAAAGATTAATTTTGTTAATTATCTTCTAATCTAAAAAGAATCTCACAATTATAATGAAGAAAAAATTATTACACTTTATAAGTATGATCTAATAAATATTAGACATTTAGATAAACCACTAAACATCAACTTCAAAATTTTTGGAAGAACAAAGTTTCATCACTAAATTGTGATTATTTCATGGTGCCTTACTTGTTATTCTTTGTGATTATTATGTTTATTATATTACGGGGAAGATAATAATTCTTGAAAATTTAATCTTTTGAAAATTTTTAAGTTTGTGACTAGTTGTTTGTCTAGAACTTCCCAAGAGGTCACTCATCCTAGAATTCTCCAAGTTAAGCATGCTTAACTTTGGAGTCCTTTAGTGATGGGCCACTAAAAAGGCAAATGCATTGTTGTTATAGATAGTACGAAGTAATTCCTTTAAGTTATCCTCAACTGTATAGTCTCATACTTATACAGTCTTTGGATCTCTCTCATTCTGGTATTTATTCGGTTCATTCATGTGTCCCTCCCACTGGAAGCCTGTCAAGAGCCGCACCTTGTCCGTGCCTATACACCGGCGATCACTCCCCGCTCTCAACAGCTTCCGGATGTCACAATACTTACTAGATCAATTACATCAAAAGTAATCATTTGTTCTCCATTCAAATTGTGAAATTCTTTTCGGATTAAGATATACATAAAAAAGTATAATTCAAATCCAAATAAATCATCATTTTGTTCTTTAGTAGTTCTTCATTTTTTAGGTTTTTATATGGGTCTTACACTTGTTTATTTATTTGGGATGATTGAGATGAATATATATATATATATATATGATAAAAATAAAATTTTAAAAGTGAGAGAAAAGGAAAAGAGGTGTTATAAAATTGCCAAAACGTGAAAAGCTATAATTTAGAAGTTAATCCTAGTAGCTTTTATTAAAAGCTCCTTATTAAATTTTTTAAAAATAAAAATAAGCTTTTTTATGACTTGTTTTAAAAATAATGACTTAAGCTTCTTTTCTAGCTTCTCCTAGGCTAAACACATACACACTTGAAATTTTAGGCCAAGATTATATACTTAAGAATCTATGTCAAACTTGTCAATTTCTATAAAAGTATAGATTTTTTTTTTTCCAAAAAGATTTAGCATTGGTTACTTTAATGGACCCTTTAAGGATGTGACCTTTAATAGTTTAGAGGCTCTAATGAAGTGTGGAACATTGATTTTTAAGATGACATTTGTATGATTGAGATTTTTAAGGATTAATGGTCAATAAGATAATCTTAAAACAAGTCAACATGATCCCTTCTCAATCCCAAGTCATCATCCACTTACCTCTCCCACCCCAATCATCTTCCACCTCCATACCCTAAACCCTTGTTCAACGTAAAACTTTTAATTCAACCAAAATCCATCCCCCCACCTCAAAACCCATTGAACCCGTAATTTCTCTTCTTGGAACAACGTTTAACACATAGATAGAAGTGATGAGACTTGTGAAAACTGCCCGGTTACAAGTCATAAAGGTCGAGATGAGTGCTTCGGTGGTGACAACACAACAAATGTTACATATTTTGTGGTTGATAGATCACATGAACAATCAGGGATAAATTCCAAAATTGCTAAAAGAAGAGGAAAAGACTACTCTAAGAAGAATGAGATAATTTCCATTACTCATTAGGGTTCCCAGACATACAATAAAAAGGTTCTGTTCAGACCACAAAAATGGGCTCAACCCAACAACAACTCAGAATTGAAAATATATATATATATATATATATATATATATATATATATATATATATATATATATATATATATATATATATAAGTAATCTTGCATCCAAATGGGTAGTTTAATGACCCTATTTGATCTTCTTCGGCCTATTTCAGTGTTGGGCCTAGTGGTGGTGGAATCATGACAACTTACTCTACTCACTAATCTGACAAATCTTTGATTAAATTTTGTTTCTCCTATTTTATTTTATTTTATTGGTTTCTCGAAATTTCCTTTATTCAGGGGGTTTTGGTACTTTTTTTTTATTGATCCCGTCGATTTATGTTGTTTCTGCTTCTTTGTTTTTTCAGCTATGAAGATGGCCATTGAATTGAATGAATCTAGTTTGGCTGTTTCAGTTATTCAGTGACGAATTTACAAAGATACCACGCGAAATTACATCATAGGGATACCATGCGAGAGACTAATTTTTTATTCTTCTTTTTTATTATTGCCTTTCATGTTCCTCATTTTGGATGTTGTGTGGTGGTCCTGGTGCGATTTCAAGTGGTATAGTGGCTGTGAAGGTGTGTGATGAGGGTCCCAGGAGGATTTTGTTTGATTCCGTCTCATGCTTTGGGCTAGAAGGTGGTGGCGGCTGCAGGGTTTGGTTGGGAAGTGGGAGGTGAAGGTATATGGCAGACCCATTTTCACCCCCTACAATAGGTAAACTTTGTATGAATATTAATGGTCCCAAAAACAAAACTAGTGTATTTATTGATAAAGTTATTATAACTTCACTTTGGTGATTAAGCTTTTAAAACTAATAGCTTTATTTATTAGTTTCACCTTTGATATTTTTTAAGCAGTATTTATGAGCCAATTTTTTTCAGTTTCATTAAGTAAAAACAAATTACACCCACCCCTTATTGACCTGGTCATCACTTATTGGTCCCTAAGAATCGAGATGTCAAAAGACTATATAGGCTACCAAGAGTCACAAGTTTAAAAAGACCCTAGAAGTAACTAAAGTTGGGAGATTAGTCTCTCATCTACGGTTGAGATTAAAAAACTCGTAAAAAAGAAAAACCATGCAACTCCGCAAACTAACTTGTTTCAAAATTAGTTTAACATTTTAAACAGGTATATTTTATAATTATCATGGTCGACTGATTATTTCGTAAAACAATTATAATTTCTACCATTACTTCCGTCAAGCATCATCACATTTACTCACTTCAATTGCTGCAGAAAAGAATGATCATTGATAAAATAATGGAAAGAACATAAATCGATGCTCTGACTACTCCCCCGTTACATTCTCTTAAAACTTTTTATTAGGCTATTATTTTGCTGCAGTTCTCTATGATTGTTCGTTTTCTATCTTATCTGTACCCAAAGTCATAGGTTGGATGCTACTACTAGCTGTCATACTCCAAAACCAACAACCAAATAAAAATAGTCTACGCAATTAGTTACGTGGATTAAAAGATGTTAAAACATTGCGTAGAAGAGGATGTCAACATTAGTATCTAACCAAACTACCAACCAAGCAAAAGTAAAAACAAAAGGAACATTTCGAAATAGTATTTGATCCGACGAATTCTTTCTAGTTGTGATATGCTGTCATTTGTCAAGAAACTTCAACCAGTCATCAGATCACACTTCAAACGGGCCTGCATAACCTAGAAACAGAATGAGGTGGATAGATAGGACTACTAGTTGGTCGATCAAAATACCTAGCTTTACAGCGAGCCAAAAACCTTTATCTATTTTTTCCCATGGCAAGGTTCATAACAGCCAGGCAATCCCTCAACCCACTCCAGAGCAAAACAAACATGAGTCTTAGTCTTTCACACTTCAGAACATCATAAAAACATAAATAATGCAGATATAAGTTTGATCTGCAAGTCTAACCACCATCCAGTCAGGTAGAATTTAGATGATTCCGACCACAAAATAAAAGTAAAAAGAGGTGCACGTGGAAACTTAAAAAAAAAAAAACATACAATTTTTATTCATCAGAGTCATGGCCCCAAAAAATTGCCATCATGTGTCCCATTGGTGCACTCGACATAAATACAGTAATCACAGGTAAAACAAAAAAATTAAAAAACGAAAATGAGTACCTGGAGACGTCCAGGAGATAGAACTTGTTAGAATCCTGTATTTTGTTAAAAGTATGGCCTTTATTTTAGTGTCAAATTATAGTATAGAATAAGCACGTATCACCTCCACCACAGGTGCTCTACACATTGGGCACTTCCTTCTACTTTGGAGCAATTCATTGGCACATTTAGAACATGTACACAAATGCCCACATCTGCAACAAAACCAATAGAGTGATTAAGATCAGGTTCAGGTGCAAACTGGCTACATATGTGTCCAACTGGTTAAGTGGTTATGAATAGTACCTGTACAACAAAGAATCAATATTGTTTTCACAGCAAATACAACATACTCCTTTTCTCACACATTCCCATTTAGATTTATCTTCTGGTGATTCGCAGTCATCAATTCCTGAAATAAAATGGATCATGTGATAAATGGCAAAATAGAAGAGCCATGGAAAATAAAATGTGAAGGGGAGATGGTGATAGAAATGGCAAACCTGATGAATCAGCTGATCGATTTAGGGCTGCAGAAACTTCTTGTCTTATTGAGCGCTGCAACTCAAGCTGCATATCCATACAAGCCTCCAGCATTCTCTGCATGTTGTTCATCCTCTGCTGTAATCGAGACATGTCAACTCTCAAGTCATTAATAATTTCCCAATCCTGCCAAAGAGCCAAATCAGAAAATTATTTAAACAATAACATTATCTTTTAAAAAACAGTTAACAATCTGCTATCTACATTCTACAACACAGAAAAACATAAGCTACGGAGTAGCTATACCAAAAAAGTCCAATTATTTTGTACCCAAAACTTGTTGCATAAAACAAATGGCATGCAAATAACTTTATAACCTTAATCAACTAACAGATATTGATTTACAAGACCAGTGCTAAATAAAAATCACTTTCACTTTAATATATCATATGAATCAAAAGCACAAGAGAAATGAACGCACAATTCCGACACCACAGAAAAACATCAGCTAAGGAGTAGTTATACCAAAAAAATTCAATTATTCTGTACCCAAAACTTGTCGCATAAAACAAATGGCATGCAAATAAACTCTATAGCCTTAATCAACTAACAGATAATGATTTACAGGACCAGTGCTAAATAAAAATCATTTTCACTTTAATAGATCATATGAATCAAAAGCACCAGAGAAAATGAACGCACAATTCCTAGACGCTGATTATTTATGTCATTCTGAGACCAGTTGTCACGATGATGGTGTTGGTCCCAAATAGGCAAAGGGGGCGGTATAGGTAAAGAAGGCAAGTCAAGCGGACTATTGTCAGTACCCTCCGGCCCAGCAATCTGATCCCTACTCTGCTGCACAAGGTCCTGTTCCACTGAGGCAGAAGAAGGGGATGTTTCTTGCAGCTCCCAGTCAATGTGAGCATGACCTTGCCTCTCAACATATGACTGTATCAACTGATCAAGACTCTCACGGAAACTGCTGCCAAGGAGGTTAGAGACACTTCTCCTGCATGAACAGAAACATTTATTTTAGATTGCGTATTTCATTTTAAAATAATAGGTGCAGAAATTCTTCAGCTGTAATTACATACCTATTAAGAAGTTCCCTGAGTTCGACACTGTACACATTGTCATCATCAGGAAAATAAAATCCATGAATTCTACCAACCGGAGCACTTTCATGATCTGAAGGTCCTCCCAACCAGTTTTCCACAGCCTCTTGAAAGCCACCATCTTCTTGCCACACTTCAGCAGATACTTGCACACGAGAATTTTCTCCATCCTCATTTCCCAAACTGTTTTCAGGCCACTCATTTGCTGTATTACTCAGCTGATTGTCATCCACATTTTCCTCGGTGCTATTTCTCCACTCAGTATTACTCCGATACCAGTCACTGACTTCATTTTCAATAACTTCCGACTGCTCTTCCAGATCACCAGATTCGTTCCAATTTACATCATCAACATTAACCTCCATATGATTGTTGTGATTTGAAGAATTATTTTCACTTCTATTTATATCACCCAGCTCAGAATGCTCATTATGTACCTCACTGGATTCCTGATTATCACCATGCTCTGCATCCTCAATTTGTAAGCTTTGTTGAGTATGATCATTAGCAGCATCCTCAATTGGCATCATGTCGATATGTTGTTCAGCATCATTCCTACTTTCAACAGCAGGTCCAACATTAAATAATGATTGTGAATCTACGGATTCAACTTCCAAACACTGCAACTGATCTCCAACTTGAGTAGTAGAGTCTTGCCAATTTAAATTCTCACATATGGTTCCTTGTAAACAGTTCTGGCTGCCTGATATCCCATGCCCATCTCTATCATTAGGTCCAGCCTGTTCAGTATGGACAGTCCGGACCATATGTGAACTGCTTGGTCCCGTTTGTTCATTTGTATTAAACTCATTATCAAAATTAGATGAGGTATCAGATAGATTGCTGGTTGCTTGACTGCAACCACTATTATCTTTTCTAGAGAATAATCCTTCCCTGTTCATAAAGCAAGTTAATGTCATTGGCAAACAGAAAAAAATAAATCAATCAAAATGAAGAAGCAGCTAAAATAATAAACACAAGCTCCAATCAATTTAAGATCAGAAGCTTTAAGAGTTATAGTAAACAAAATTGATATAGTCATGACACTATGGGTTTATGAGAAAATAGGGTTAAAATATTGCTTTTACCCATCTTGAGCATGATGAAAACAGAAAGAGGTTTTTTTAACTTAATAGTTAACAACCTCGTACAGCAGTTGTATTCAATTGTCAAAATCTTATTATTCTTCTTTTCAATCAAAATGAATTAACAATTGACAATTCTTTTAAACAAAAAAAAATAGGAAAAATGAGGAAATAAATCCAAATAGAAAATTAATAATTCAAATGTCATAAATAAATCAGTTTACCATACATTCATTACATCAATATAACAATCATTCAATGCAAGCCAATGTACAATATGTCAAGATGTTGTGCAATTTCTTCTGATTACTAACTAAAATAAAGAAGAGAAAATCATGCCACAAAAAAATTATCATAAATGAAAAATAGGAGGGTAGATCTCATCTGAGAAAGTTTGGGAAATAAATAGTTGTAGATTCTCGTCAACTTAGTGACATAAAGAAATTCATACCTTAAGCCAGACACGGTTTGTCTTCGCCTCAAAAAGCCCAATTCACTTTCTGCAACAGAAGGAGACCTGTTATTATCAACAGATCTATCGTTTCTCAAGAATCTGCCTCTAAGCAGTGCCTGAAAACAATTTAACAAACATTCATCAAATGAAGGACAAAAATCGTGATTTAACTTGTCATAAATTTAAAACATGTTCAGTCGGATTACCATTTACAGTATTTTGTGTTCACACTTCATGTTTTCCAAATCACTGTATTTTAAGTTATTTCCGCATTTGAAAGTTTTACCAATTGGCATTTTTGCACCAACACTTCATTATACTTTTTATTTTGCACATAATTTTACTAACCCTGCACTGAAAGTGAAATGATTTTACTTTAATTTCACCTTGAAATTTGGTATACAACCAAATTGCCCACTAAGAGCATGTTTGGTTGCAATGCTCCAACGGAGAAAACTCCGTTGATTGGGGGGAGGTTTTTGATCTTACGGTTCAACGGAATTTTGAAGAATTAATATAATCTTAAAATTTTTCACTTCAACTCAACTCCGTTTCCCCAACTGCAAACCAAACATCCCCTAACAAGCACTGCCTGACACAACTGATGTGAAACTCTAACCCCGTTAATAGTAGGAAAGCTCCAAGCCCAAACTTAACAGCTAATGACCGTATGATACAGGAAAAGCAAAGAAACAGAACTAAAAAAAACAGGTATTAATCATTTATTGGACAAACCTGAATGCGATTACGATACGGGAAATTGGATACAGCCTGATGGCCCAACAACTCTTGAATTTCTCTTTGCCTTTCCCTCTCCGCCTTCTTAAGCATATCAAGCATAACCTGACGGCCACATAATTTTCGGATACCCCTCCGTGTATGCTCAGCTTGGCCCACAATCTGATTAACTACATGTCCATCACGCACACGTTCAATTTGTGTACCAATTTCAGCAGATGGTTCTTCCCTGTTTTCCCCAGAAGAAACACTTCTCTGCTGGCTGCTCATTTGTACCCACTCCCTTATAATCCTCACCCTTTCCTGTTCAGTTTCTCCAAGCCACTCTCCCCTTGGACCATTGTTATTTCTCCTGGAAATGTTTGATACATGATCCCTAGCACCACTATTCATCCATTCCCTGAAAATTTGCCTCACTCTTTCCCGTTCAACTTCCCCCAAGTCAGAAGAGTTTGCACAACTAGAGTTATTTAGATCCTCATGATCATCATGGGATTCATTCGGACTTTGTGATTGTGACCATGTATCTGATTCATTCTCACCCAAAACTACATCATCTTCTAGAACATGCTGCTGCTCCCTCCCTTGGCTATCCAGTCTATCTTCCTGCAACCCAGTCGACCCATCCCTCCTTCTATCAAGCAATACTTCATCAGGCCTTCCTTGAACTTGATTCACCACATGTTCATCATCAATCTCTCGCCACATTTGCAAGATTGAAGACGACCGGGTGCTTCCCCTTCTTCCATCTCCACCTCTCCCAGACGACTGAGAATGGGAGTCCCTCAAAAAAGAAGAATCAAGCACAGACACAGTTTGTAGACCAGCAATAGCCATTTCTAGTCAGCTTTTTTAGCAAACATACATATCTATCTCTTCAACCCATCTTATTTAAAAGCACTAATATATGCATTCCGTAACATAGAATGACAAAAAAAAATGAAAGGAATTCAGAAACACAACCCTTTCATATTTTCACAGGATTCAACCACCATCACATTCGCTAATAGCATTACTCTCCTTGACAATATCATCACCAGTATCAGCCTCATCGGGAATTACAAACTTCAGAAATTTCCAATTCAAGGTATTACTGCCACGGTGCTACCTATACCTAATCCTGCACCCAAATAAATAAATAAACAACATCAATTTATTTTTATTTTAAAAAAATTCACAATTGATACTGTAAATTTGCGAAGAAGAAAACATATAAAAAAAAAATCATCCAAATAGGTAAATTAGAAACAGCTGCGCTTAAAAAAAAACATGTGAAGATTCTCAGATTCCACAATTTCAGCGAACCTCAGCAAAACAACGACATTATTCAGCTCACCGCTCCGGAGTCCATAATTTCGACTCCAGAACGGGAAATTCGAGAATTCACTTCTCATAATTCCACTCAGAAATTCCAAACAGAGACTGAAAATTCCAAACTAAATTCAAACCCACAATGCAAAACGCGGAAAATTCCGACAACGAAAAAACAAAAGGAAAAACAAAGCGAAACAAATCAGAGGAGAATCCAGAGGATTCGACAAGGGAAAGAAACAAACGAAGCGCGTTTTAAGCGCGTGTGAGAATTCAACCGTAGCGTTGAAGCGCGATGCAATTGGATGTGAAGCATGAAAAGGAACATACCGGTGAAGCGGAGCTTTTGATTTTGAAGTAAAGGAAACGAAACCCTAACAGCGAAGAGAGAGAGAGAGAGAGAGAGAGAGAGAGAGAGAGAGAGAGAATAATGACAAAGAAAAATCAGAAAAAATGGAAGCACAGAGAAAGTGAAAGAGAGGAGAAGGAAGAGCGGCGATTTAGAATTAATAAATGTTGACACGTCTGCATGGAAAAAACTGCCGTAACGTATAAATAATAAATAAATTAATTTAAGGGCTAAATATGTTTTTATACATATTTTGATTAATATTTTGTTTTTTTCAGTTATTTTATTAATTTTGATTTTTATGTTATTTAATATATTGAAATAAGTTTTAGAAGTATTGAAGAAAAAAGGAAATATTATTCATCGTAAGAAATTTTTAAACAAAATAAATTGAAGAGACTAATTAAGAGACAAATAATGTATTATTTTCATCTTTGAATTAGTAGTTATATTGATAGTAATATATTTTTATGAATTAATTTAATATATTAAAAACTAATTTTAACAAATTAAATATTTTAAAACTAATAAAAATAATTAAGAAAAATATTCAAAACATATTTAACCTTTAATCTAATTGATTTAATTTTTGTGTTTTTTAAGCGATTATCATTGCACGACACGTGGCCACCTGCATTTTCTTCCGGGCAAATCACGAAATGTTTTCTCTATCTTATTTTCAACGAGAAGTTCATCGAGAGGAAGATGGACTCATAAGAACCCGTACGAAACGTCGCCGTTTCGAAAAAATGATATTTTAAATTTTTAAAGGGAAGAAATCTGGACGCTCTTTTTTAAAAGGATGTGGTTTTGTTTTTTCCTTTTATATGGGGTCGTTAATTACTCACCTAATTAAGATTCATTCCAAGGATCCAATTGCATAATAAAGGTATATGTATATTTGGTATATAATTTTAGAATAGACTTTTCAAAGAAAAGGAAAACAAAAAATAAGTGACACTTTGATTATATACTATTTTAAACAAAATGAAATGAACTTAACATTCAAAAATTAAAAAGCCTTTCGATGGAAAATTTGATTCTAACTTTAGAATAGATGAAAGATATTTTCTTTTATATCATCTCCTAATAATTATTCACATTGAATTCATCTGTCTGGGCATTGTGAATTGTGTCATGATGATTATTGATTATATTTTATACTTAAACAAAATGTTTGTTCTTATAAATCTAATCATTTTTTATTTGAGATTTTTTAACGAAAACGGTTAGGGTTTTTTATATTGAGAAGTTTATGTGAATTGGATGCAAACACTCCCTAAATAAATAAATAAATAGTTAAATATTATATGGGTATAATTGAAATATAGATATTAAATATTATTTTAAATTTGTAACTTGACAAATAATTAGAATCAGATTAAAGATACAAATTGGACAAATAAAAAGGATATATAAATCATTTACGGGTGATTGATTTAAGTAATATATGTTTGATTCTCCTTAAGTATATTTTGTTGGGATAATTAATTATATGATAATGTGAATGTTCATGATTATCAAGATTCTCTTCGGTAAAAAAAATGTATTCAGTTTAATAAAAAAAATTGCTATGATATTTATATCATATCTAAACACATGAAACATCATTGATAAATGACAATAAAAATTATTTTTAAAATATTTTAAATTTATAAAGATATAAAAAAAACCAACCAAAAGAATTTCTAAGACTAGAAAAATAACTATATTTATATTTAACCATATTTTTTCCTATTCCTATATAAAATTCAAAACATTCTCATTATAGGAGAAATATATTGTCTACATCCACCCAGTGCAGCATTGTTTAGTGATTATCAATTATATGTAACAAAATTTAACTTTTCTATTTATTATATAATAATTAATACCTATTCCATTCACATTAAGTATTTTAATTTGGCTTAAAATTGTATTATTTTAAAAATTGAAAAAACACTGTCCTTTTTAAATAAGGACTTTATTCCAAAAGTTAATAGGACTCCTAACATAATTTCCAACATACAATCACAAAAAAAAAACTTATTATTTATTGATTCTCAACGGATGCCTTAAGGTTATTAGTAAAAATATTCACATTTAAATACATTCTTACTCTTTTAGTAAGGATAATTTTGTGAAAAAAATTATTTTATCTTAATAATTTATTTTATCAATTTATATAACTTAAATATTCAACATATATATTGAAAGAGAATATTAATTAATTAATAATAAATAACATTTTTTCTTTTTTTGAAAATCTTGTTCAGACAAATTTAAAGATAAACGTAAACATAATATAATTCTTTATTTTTTTTATTAGAAATAAAATTTGTGTCAATAAACTCATTAAAACTCACACATCTATTTCAATTTTCAACCAACGGAAATAATCCTTTTTTTTCACTCTCCATTTTTTAAATAGTATAAAATTATATATGGAAGATATATAATTAATTAAATAGTTAGATGATTTCATTTAATCATGGGGTCCTTGTGTAGAGCGATACAACCGAAAAGTAGGGAAATTAATCATAACCGGTGTACTTACGAGCCTGTACAATCGATGCTTTGTCCATTGCAAAGTGTGACTTGTTTGTGCTCATTCAACTTCCATTCGAGGTATACACATAGAAAGTATGGTTATCATTAAGAGAAAGTAAGGTCATCATCAACTTCACAAAAGGCTGCCTCCCACACATGACACTTTTCTCAACACAAACTCCCTTTTTAGATTGCTCATAAATAGGTACCAATGTTTATTAATTAGTCGTGAAAATAAAGTTGTGGAAATAAAAAATTTAATAGTTTATATTAATTTTATATATTATTTAATAAAAATAAATTTTCTTTGAGTTAATATATTTTTTTGAGTTGGTTGAATCCTAATTTTATTAACATAACAACCAATTAAACGGATATTAAGGGTCTGTTTGGTTTTCAATTGGGGAAACAGAGTTGAGGAATGGAAAAATTTAAAAGTTAATATTAATCATTCATGTCGTTCAAGACAGTCAAAACTCCGTTTGACTGTAGGATCTATTTTTGGAACCAAGTTAAGTATCTAAACAGACACTAAATCCATGTATAAATTTTAGTATGAAGTAACAATAAACTTAAGTTTAAGGAAATTAATTATCAATTAAAATGATAATCTCTTCATCAACATGTCTACCTAAAGGTACTTCAGCCTAATCATCAGCTTGCTTAATTACATACAACCAATGCCAAAAGATGCTTCATTAACTTTATGACTTTACCTTGTGAATTCAGTCTTCTTGGGACTAAAGCAATCCCAAATTTAAATTACACTTGGCTCAAGTTTTGCTCATCACCAAACCCCATGTCCTTTTTTATTTCCTTGTTTTCCCTCTCTTTCACATGCCTCCGAAATCTATTTTGTTTTTTTTTTATAAAAAGAACAAAAGGAAGGTGAGGAATATAAATTTATCGCCAAAAGCGTAAAGTACTTGTTATACTAAATTTGAGTCATCTTTGAAATTTTGACTTAATTATACGTTTGACTCTTAGTTATGATGTATTTATTATTTTAATCCTTCAAGTTTTAATCATCTCATGTTAATTTCAAAAGTTTTAAAACTATTTGATTTTGGTTTTTGTTATTTATATTAATTTCCATCATATTTTTAATGGAACTATAAACACCGTATGACTAATATATCATCATTGCATTTGGATTCTATTAAAATTTGAACAAGTTGGCAGAATGACAAAATCAAACAATTTTAAGGGTTGTTTGATAAGTCCTTTTAAAGATAATTTTTAATTTTATGATTTTTAAAAATTAAAAATTTGTTTGTGAACTATTTCATGAAGATTGTTTTTAAATACTGTTTTATATTTTGTTTTTAAAAAATTAAAATATGAGAACAATTTTTAATAGTTTTGATTTTAAGTTTTGTTTTTTCCTTCTAAAATCTAAAAATATTTGATTCCTACTCTCACTCATGTCTCTCCAAAGTACCATTACTTTTATTTCAACTTCCTCTACCTTGCCGCAATCACCTTTTATCTTCGTCGCCACCGTCATGCATCTCTTCCTTCTTTACCCCCACCATCACTCTTATTTCTTATTTCGTCTTCCTTCACGACTTCAAGTTCTTATTTATGTCACCATCACCCTCAGCTGACACCGCCGTCATTTTTACCTCTACCATAGTCAGAATTTTGTGCCTTTGTTTCCATGCACTCTGATTTCTTTGACTTTTTTTATTTTTGTGTTAGAGTTTCTGGGTTTTCCTATTTTGTCTTCCTTCGCCGTCATGCACCTTATTCTTCTTCGCCCCCACCATCACTCGTATTTCCTATTTTGTCTTCCTCCATGGCTTGAAGTCCTTGTTTGTGTCACTACTACCCTCAACTGACATCGTCGCTATCTTTACCTCCACCATAGTGGGAACTTTGTGCCTTTGTTTATATGCACTCTGATTTCTTTGGTTTCTTTGATTTCTAGGTTGGAGTTTATAAGTTTTCTCTTTTTGAATTAAAAATATTAAAAAACTAGTAATCAAATGAGTTTTTCCCTTTTAAGTTTTAAATTGTCATCTTGTTATAAAAATAATTCTTTAAAATTGTATCTCAAAATTTTCTTTACAAACTAAAAAATAAAACTAAATTAAACAAGCCCTTAGAGTTTTTTGATTTTTAGTTTTGAAATTTTTAAAAATCGAAACTTGCTTTTGATTTTTAGTTTCATGTTTTAGTTTATAAGGTTTTAAATTCAAAAAAATTATAAAACTTTCATAATTATAACCAAAACTACTTTACATATAAATAATAAAAATATTATAATAATATCGATAATAATAATAAATTTTTTACAATGTTGATGAGTAGAGGTGTTAGATAAGTCAACTCACTACCTTTTTAGCCCTAGTCCATGTAGGTCATGATCAAAAAGCTTATGAGACCAAAAAAAACCCGTTTATATAAAAGCTCATAGGGGTAAAAAAAAACTCACAAGGCCACGTGGGTTAGGTTAGCCCATGGACCAATTAATTTCTAAAGAATACTAATTTGGTCATGGTTTCAAACCATTAAACCAAGTTTTGAACGCATATATAAGAAATGATTATGAATTTCATTTGAAAATTTTGAAAGGTCTTGTATAGTTCTAGGTTGTATCTTTCAAATTTCAATTTTATTTAAAACAAGTATCAAATATTTATATTTAAAAAAACTCTTTTTTTTACTTTTAACTTAAAAGATTTTTTAAGAAAAAATTGAAAAAATTATTGCACAATATAAAAAAGTGACCCCACTATATTATATTATATTATATTACACACACAACACACACATATATATATATATATATATATATATATATATTATATATATATATAGTGAAAGGAGGGTGTTTTATGAAGAAGCAAAACTCAGTCATGAATATAATGAGAAAATATATCTGTGGCTCTAGCCTATAAATATTTTATAATGTGGGACCTAGGTCAAATGTAACCTTCTAGTGAGAGGGATCTAAAAACATGAGGCTTAGGTACAAGGTTGAATGAGATGGGTTATGGGCTTTTACCCATATTGATAGCTTTGATGGTAAGGATGGTGTGAGTGATAACTTTTGATAAGGAACTATTACAACCTTAAAATATTTAGTTAACATCGTAGGGAGTAATCCCAATAATTGAATCTCAAGGATAAATGAATCTAAGCAATTTAACAACTCATGATTAACTTAGCCTTCATTGGTTGCTGATTCGATAATTAGGATGAAGTGAAACCCTCAAGAAAGTTTTCCATAATTGAATTCATACCATCTAAAGTACTCTATTTTATTCTTACTTTAATCCTCAAAATCACAATCATTACTTGCTTAAATTAAAGTCTAAAGACCCAATCAATGCTTAGTGATGGTCCCTGTAGAATTAATATTTTTTATCATGCGATAAGACCTGTGCACTTGCAGATGATATTAGTGGCGATGATGGTTGTGATAATGATGGTGGAAGAGTGTGGTGATGATGGGAATGGTAATGGTGATGGTGATGATAGTAACAATAATGGTGGTAGTGGCAAGGATGGTGGTGGTGAAGGTGACGACGACAACAACGGTAATGATGGTAGTGGTGCTGAAGACGTGGTGGTGAAGGGTGGACAACAATGGTTAGAGGTTTATTAAACTAAAAACAAAAATAAAGAAATTATTTTTTTTTGTTTTTTAAAATGACTAAAAACCATTTTAAAAATGAGTAAAAACTCACCTCATCATTTTTTGTTGAATGACTTTGTCTTCAAATTAATTTTTTAAAAAAAATTTAAAAACACACAACCAACCCCGGACATACTCTTAATAATTAAGAGATCAAAATCACAAAGTTAAGTAACAAAATCGTAACAATGTCGTAATTGAGATATCAAAATATAATTAAGCTTTAAATTCTTGGGAAAAATCACTACCTTATCTTTTTATCTATATATGGGTCTATTTTCAATTAAATCTATCAATTATTTTTTTTGTTTCAATTGATTTCTTATCTTTTAATTTTGTTTTAGCTGGATTTCTTCTTTTAGTTTAAAATAACGTCGTTAATCAAATAAACTTTATTGGAACTGAATTAAAAGATAATGGACCAAATTAAAAAAAAAATATCTTATTACATAAGTGACTGTCAAATGCAATAATAATAAAGACATAAAAGTTTAGTACATCAAATGTATGTTTTTTCAATTACCAAAGAAGCAACACTGAATTATTAATGTAAGACAAATTAGAAAGGGGACTTATATATAAAAACTCTACAAGGAGAGAACGTTCAGAGAGAAAGCTATGCATGCAAAGGTTATATTAGTTCTTGCTTGAAGTGATTTCAAAGGTTATCTCAGTTGTCTTGTATTAACATGTTAATGTTGTTTCATTAGTAATTGAAACAAACCATATATTTGAGTGTTAGTTGCACTTGCCACACTATTTAAGCAATAATAAGTTGGTATTCTTTTTTACTTTCAATCCAATCCCCCGTATCCTTTTATTCTTGATTTGATTTCAATTAAGTTCCTTACACTAATAACATTTGTTTAAACAAATAGAATATTACACTATTTTGTAGTTTAGGCTACACTAATTTAACTCACGGTTGAAAAAATGTGGTCTAAACGGTCATAAGACCATATTTTTTATGTTGTGACTATTGATATGTCTACATATCTAACTTTAGAAGACTTGGCACAAAACCACAGTTTATTATCACATGTGGAAATTTTAGGCAACACTTTTTTATCTGTTGCCTTATGTAAGTCACAAGTTCCTATAGTCTATTCTATAAAAGACCACGTTTGATAAAATGTGGGTATTGCCAATAAAAACAATGTGACCTAAAGGAGTTAATAACACGCGTCAGAGTTAAAAAAATGGGCTCCCTCTCTCGTAAAACCATTAAGTGGCTCCCACTCTCTCAAAATTTCCTAATTTCTAATTTTAAAGCAGCTGAGTGAAAAATTAGTTTATACTCGAAAACCCTTTTTCCCTATTGTTAATTCATCGTTCTTCAATCACCGCGCCACTCATCTCCAATCACCATTCTGTTCCCTCACGCGCAAGGTCCTACATCTTTCTTTATTCCCTCATATTCTCTTCTTCCACGCAAGGTCCAACGAGGAAGTTTCTTCTAACATTGTGGTTGAAAGTAAAAAACCGTAGCTTTTTGTTTTAGACCATGACCACCTAAACCACGCTACAAAAAATGTGGCCAAATTGTGACTTAAACTAAATGCCATAGTTTTTTCACTTTAGAATGTGATTTTTTAGTTGTGATCTAAACTACAAAATATTGTGGTTGAAGGATGTTAATAAAAACAAAATCAAAATATAAGATAACAAATTGGGGGGTGGGGGGGGGGGGGACAAAGTGTTACTAAACCGTGAGAGTTGTAGATAAATACATTTGGTTTAAATATCATTTTTATAACTTATTTATATTAAAATTAATGATACTAAAATAAGAACGTGTTTTACTAACAAACATTGTATTTTACATCTTTTAAGAATATAGAGGGATATTATAATTGTCTATTAAGATAGCGGAATATTTTTGGAAGCTTGTTTCTTGATTTTCTAGTTCTGATTTTTGCTAGTTAAATTTTTATATATTAATTATGTTTTTTGTGTTTAATTTTTTTGCTATTTTAAGAAGGAAAAATTCAGGAGGAAATGAATGTTATTTTGAAGACCGAGTTGAAATAATAAAACTCAAATATAAAAGAAGAAAGTAATGATTTTTCAAAATTGTATTACACATGATACTTGTATGTTTGTTAAAATCCTGAGCATCTTGTGTTTTTTAGCCTATGCATGAGATGAGAAGTTAGTAAAAACTTGTATGTTTGGATACTCAACTTAGCTTTGACTAACCTAAAAATAGATCTTACGGTTAAGCAAAGTTTTAACGGTATCGAATGACTTGAAAGATCAATATCAACTTTTAAATTTTTCTAACTCCATTTCCCTAACTACAAATGAAACGGATTTATCTAAGGAAATGGTATGCCGACAATGTTAGTGGTAATAATTGTGTTTATAAATTCATGGAAGCACTAAGCAAGTAAATAATGCAACCCACTAATAGATATGTGAATCCCCAACCAGATACAGGCATATATGAAGCTCTCTCGAATTTGACAAACACAAAAGTGCTGAATTATATTAGCTGTATTGGATCTTGGCATGCCCCTGTTATATAAACTATGCCCCTATGTCCCCGCCCCACCATTTTCCCTCTCCATTGTCTTTTCTGTGTGTCAAATTTGCCAACACACTGCATGCATACTCCGAAATTTAAGGCCCGATCGGTAATGGTCACATCCTTTCTCTTGTCTCCTTATCACATGTTAAAATGATATTAGTGTCTGTTTCATATACAATTAAGTAAACTAAATTATAAAAATAAAAAATTTAAAAATTATTATTAATTTTTTACATTATTTTAAATAATTAAAATTCTGTTTGACTGTAAAAACCTTTTAAAATTGGTCAAATTAAAATTTAACCAACCTAATATTTAAACAAACACCCCTTTACTTTCATTCAGATTATAAGTATGAATTATTTTCTTATAAAACCTCGTTAAAAATCAGTGAAAAAGTGGATTTGACTGTGTTTGATATCATTTTAGTTTGAATTTAACCCCATTTTTATCCAATTTGATAAAATCCGCTATATGCATGACTATTTATTTTTATTGATAAGATAGTATTATTTAACATTTATGAAATAGGTATTTTTTTATTGAGTTATATATATATTTTTGTCCTTATGATTTTGATTAATTTTTGATTTTATATTATTTAATATGTTAAGTTTGATCTCTAAAGGTATTGATAGAGAAGAAGATATGATTAATGTTGATAAGTTAAAGAGCATGTTTGGTCGCAGTGTTCCAACGGAGAAAACTCCGTTGATTGGGGGGTTTGATCCTACAATTTAACGGAGTTTTGATTAACATATTAAAGAGTAGAATTTTAACTATTCTAAAAAATGTGATAGGTAGAAGTCCCTGAGTAAGATTTTTATTAATGGAAGAAAAAGTGTGGTGGTGACATGCATAGATGTATCCGCCAAGTAGCTGTCTTTCAATATTCCCCTTCGATTTGTTGTGGAACTTCCTTAGAGCATGACTCCAATTGACACTGTTTACAAATGAAAGACACGTATAACATGCCAAAATTCACACAACTGAATGTGAAAACTGGCATTGCATGGTGTGGTCCAATAAACCCAACCGTCACCTGATGCGCTTGCTTAAAGCTACTGCTAACTCTTTTTGTACCATAAGATAAGATCGATAGACCCATATTTCAGAAACATAGAACCTGGATTTTTCTTGTACAAATTTTCTCCATAAACTACCACCTATAAGATATTGCTCCACATGTATAGCACGCTCGAATCCATGCCTTGAATCACAATGAAGATTATTAAAGGCAAAGTTTTAATAACTGTTTTATGGGTCCTAATCAAGAAAACGATGATATATATAGGGCCCGTTTGTTTAAGCTTATTAAAAAAGTGATTATAGAAAAGTGATTCTTTTATAATCACTTTTTTAATAAGCAGATCAGAGTTGCTTCTTAAAATAAGCTGAAATCAACTTATTTTCTGTTTCTGTTTATTTTTAAAACTTCAAACAAACATGTTAAAATTTAAAATAAGTGTTTTTTTAATTAAAAAAGCACTTATCTCTTAAAATAAGTTTAAACAAACGAGCCCATAGTGAATACAAAATTAAATTAAACCGACCTTTATCATATTCAAAATATTTCTTAAAAATATTCAAGATTTGCTTCTTTATTACTTTGAAACATCCTTTTCATTTCATAGTTACGGCACATGGTAAGAAAATCCAATTTAATTAATTATATATAGACACATGAGCGAATCAACTATTCAAATTATATTTTTAAATATATATGATAAGTGTTATATCAACACATATCTTATAAAATGAAATTATATATATATATATATATGCATGCAAGCATATATAAATGTGAGAGAGATATACCAATACTCAAATATTTATCCACAGTCATTCACATATTTAATAATCTACTAATGAAAATAGAGTTTTATTAGAAACATTATAATACTGTATTTCAATTTAGTCAATAGATCAAAACTTACTTCTAAGTAAACGGATTTAAACAATCATGATTAAAAACGAATTCCAGGCAACATGTCAATGCAAAGATCATCAATCCATGTATAGAATTAGATGCAACATTGGTTATCAACCTCTTAGATTGGATAAAATATTACATATTACAAGATTGTTAGTCCCAATTAATCCATAAAGTATCACTTGTTAATAAATATAATATTTTATTTATTATTTCTCTTAAATTTTTTTTATCAATTTCTATATTGATGATCCTACACCGTATAATATTTTTCAATAGTTAACCATTTTTCAAACTATAAAGTACAAGATCTATTAATATTAATATTACATATTTGATTAATTGGCTAACCCTGCAAGCAAGGTCGTTTCTGATCTTTTTAAGACCCTTGGGGATGTAGCATGTATAAAGGGTCCATAAAATGAATATTTTTTTTTATTGTCAAATAAAAGAGTTTTATAACTTAACTATCAATTTCTATATTACTTGAAATCTACAAATTAACTATATCACCGTAAAATTTAAAATACTTCTCATATCTGTAATCTAACAATAGCAATGTGTACAGTGCTAAAATAACTTTAATCCAATTATTCATTAATAGTAGCAAGAAGTGTTAAAAAATTAAAAATTTCATTTACAAGCTTAAGTCTGTCTCGTTACTTGACCTAAATTGTATTTTTAGGTCTGACTGTTGTATTCAGAAGCTTAAATTATTTTGATAGTTCGTATAAAAACTTGATTTATATTAAAATTAATAATAATACTAACAAATAAATATTAAATATCAATGACCTCATCTTAAGTAAACAAATGAACCCCTAAAAAGTTTACAATATATACAAAATATATATTTAATTATCAAATTTACACATTTAATTTAATTGTAACATATTTTAATCTCACAAATTTAACTTTATATATAGAAAATATCATGTGTATTTATAAAGTATAGTATATCATACATTATGATTTCTTTTGTAAAATCATATAAAAGTTTAAAACAATTGATTGAATAAGTTGAAAATGTCTTTTTTCCAAAACTCGACTTCTTTAATTAATTATACTTTTGAAAAGCTTTAACCTAATCTTATTATTAAAACTAAACTTTAAATAAGTCAGACATTTGTCCCAGATGGATACTTTGACATAGTCTCATCCTTAATAAGTTTTATGATAAACATTATTTACATATATACCTTAAAACTCCTTTATTTATAAGCTTTAGGCGATTGCCCACCTCATCCACTCTTAGAATTGGGTTTGTCCATGTGTAATGAGTTCGTTTGTTTAAACTTATTTTAAGAGATAAGTGTTTTTTTAATTAAAAAAAACTTATTTTAAATTTTGATGTGTTTGTTTTAAGTTTTAAAAATAAGTAGAAACTAAAAATAAGTAAAAACAACTATGATTTACTTATTGAAAAAATACTTATAAAAAAAAGTACTTTTTAAAAAGTACTTAAAAATAAACTTAAACAAGCTTAATATGCAAACTTGTACAATTATAGTTTTCTAATATGGGTTAGAGCACATATACGTATCATTGAAAATTATATTATATTATATTTTATATATATATATATATATATATATATATATATATATATATATATATATCATTGTTTGATAGTAGAATTTAATTGATGGGACGTAAATAAGTCGGATACATGTTGTGTGTGTATGTGTGAGAGCTTCAGTAGTTGAAGTCAGAAAAGTCAAAGAGAAGCACAAAATTATGGTTTTGGCTTTAATTTGTAGTAGCTGATTTTGTAAGTTAAAAGGGAGGTGTCAAATAAGATTTGCTCAATTTTCAAGTTGAATAGGAAATGCCAGAGAGTCGTTTTCCCAGAATTAATTAGTCTTGCCTTAATTTCTTCCCCATCGTACTAAAATGAAATAAGTAGGTGCCTTGCCAACTACCAACTACACAATCCCAACAATAAATACATGCCACCTCAAAATAAGTGGATATCCATTCCTTTCATTCAATTCATTACATTTCATATTTGAAATTACATATTGGGCTCAGCCCATTTTCTTTTCAGTTTAAGCCCAAAGGTAAAACCAGCCTTATGGGTGATCAAATTAAAAATATATATCCAGAAGTTACTATTCACAAGTCATCACATTCGAAATAAACAAATCATGTATATAACCACTGCAACATCATGAAATGGCAATTGCTGAAGGGAATTCAAATAACAACAATGATAATAATGAAACCAATAATAAAAAAAAAGAATTCAATCTAGCATGGAAGCTAGCAATAGAAAAGCAAAACAAGGGTGACATGAAACACTGGTGTTTATCTGGTTGGTTTAAGATTGTGCAAATCACACTTGAATACATTTCTCAAAGCTAGTTAGATGAATATGATTTTTCCCCACACTTATGCAGATCACACTAACACAAATCACACTTCAAATAATAATAATGATAACAAACATTGCAGTCACCTAATGCTAATTCAAACACACACTAGCAAATTAGTGATATATATGATTCTCAAATTTCCACAGCCAAATCTTGAACTAAATATCCATTCCCTGTATCCCCTGAGGACTTGTCGAGTCAGGTTGAAGATCCATCCCCACCAAGCCATATTAGGATAGAGTTTGAACAAGCTTCATCACTTGCAAGAGTCATTGGTATAGGTGATTATGAGGACTACAATGAGGATTGTACATGCCTTTATGGTAGAACAAAAGTTGGCAAAGAATCAATTCAGGGAAAGTATTGTTAGATTGAAGAAGCAAATGACGTTCATATATTTTTTTGGGGCATTTTTGTGTGGAAATTGATTCCTTCCAAATTCCTAGTTTAATTGACGGACAACATGCGGGGAATCTTTTTCAAATCACACGTTTAGAATTTCTTACAAGAAATTAGTATTAAGACATCTAATGGATTCCGATCCCGAGATTGGTGTTCTTTGCTTGAGGTTGTTATTCAAGTTACAGTATCACAATTCACAAGCAACAAATTAATGTTTTTTTAAGAATAAATAAATAGAATAAGATAAGAAAAGAATAAGATAAATCATATCTGGAGTGTGTTTAAACTTTTAACCACCTTACAAAACCATTTCTTTCCCTACATATAAGAAACCTATTAAGCAATTACATTCTTATATGCAATAGAAGTCATCTATTACTATAAATTGATTTAAATATATATTTAGCCCTCTTAAAAATTTTGAAAATAGAGATATCCATGTAAAAGAAATGGTTAGGTTTTGCCCTTAAAAAATTAGACCGATAAAAAATAGTCTCATCATCATTAAGTTTATTTGTTAAGAGTTAAGGTGACTAACATTTAACCACTTCAACATTGTTATATGTAAATTTTTAAAATAAAAAAAAATATTTCTTATCACTTTTTTCATTTGAAGCTCCCTCTTTCTCATTCTTTTCTTCCTTTATCACCTCGTACTTGCCTTTATGAGTCTGCAACCCTCCTCATTTTTAGTGAGTCATTTTCACCTTTATTTTGACCATCCATTACTCCATGTTCCTATTAATATAACCTTGCCAAAAACACCTTTAGCACCATACATTCTCCATTTTCCTTCCTTCCTCTAACACCACCATACCATTATGACATGAACATGTAGAACTAGCATCCCCACCAATGAAGGTCATGCATCTCTCTTTCTTTCTTGTGAATAAATGAAAGTGATGTGTGTTTTGTCATAGTGGTAATAGAGAGGAAGACGTACAAACTTCACATGTAGCAACAATAACAATGACAACAACGATGACAAGATGACGACAACAACAAGGACAACTACAATACTGACATTGACATCGACGCTGCTGCTGCCGCCTCCTAAACATAAAGGATTAAATATTTATTTTTACCATAGTAAATTGCTAATGGTGATAAAAATATGAAAAGGTGGAATACAAATTTGTGACTCTCCATTTTTTATATCTATTCAGCCCTTATAAATACTTTGTTATTGTTTTTTATCTTAACTATACCCAAACTTCTCCATGTTCCTACATTGGTTTCCATAACCTCCTTCAACTGAATTTCTAGTTTCATATACTTCAACCATCACCCTTTTCTCTCTCACTCTCTTTATTGACATTCTTTGTAATCATAATGGTTGGATGTTTTTCAGAATCTTAAGTTCAATTTTGGTCTCTTCTATATGAGCGCACTTTCTTATAAGAGTAAACCTACTAATTTGTCCTTGAGATAGTGTATATGTCATGTAAATTAGTCTTTTGAATATTTAAACTTCTCCATTAGTCCCTAACTTATTCCTTCATATGACAAATATGTTAGGGAATCCTTCAAGGTCAGGCTGCGAAAACATAAAGGATTCCCTAAAAGGAATTGCAAAAACAAATGTCTCAAGGCATTATACAAAATTAAAATTTTTGTTTTAGAGTTTACCTCTTGTAGACGCCAAATGAGTTCCTCAATCGAAGCAATTGTGGCTTCGCCCTTAGGAGACCACACAAGCACTCCCACCAGAAACTAAATTTCCCAATGCTAGTACGGAAGTTCAGAGAGTAATCCTAATATTTTTTTAAGCAGCAGCCTATGAGCAACTCATGCTTTATATATAGGCTTAGGTCTTAACTTGATGAGCTCTCATTAAACATTGGGTTTCTGACTCATTCTAAATGACTTAGGCCCAATAGTTTTATTTATAGTCCAACTAAAATAAAACTATCATCTGGTGAGGTTACTCTATGTGTGTGACCCTATAGGTAAAATATCTGATTATATTAATAATAAATTATTTTATTATTAATATAAACTAATAACGATATCTAGCAATACATCATTATGTTCGAATATTATTTATCATCGACATGACCTATAAGTGATAATTATTTTATATATTTATTCTTTTTGTCACGATATCTAATTGGGCCCAAGACATGGTCGTCGTCATCCTTGTATGACTCAATTCATTTTACTTGATACTAGAGTAGACTTTACAGAATAAATATCTAATATTCATTCTTCCTAGCATGACCATGCATTTCATTAGTCTCACTCCGTCAAGTGGCCCATAGATATCACTTCTGTCACATAGGAGAGACAAATCTCATCTACACCACTCACATCCCTCTGCATAATTTGTTCATTGCCTAATCACAATCTTTATGGTCATCTTACTACAGATGATATTTGATTGTATTAAAACAACAAACTTCTTATATAGGAATCGTAGTGATTTCAGGTGAAAGGCTTATATACTATTATCACATTAAGAACCGTTTATGACACTCATGTAACGATCCATGCAACATTCTCATGGTGGGTCTGTCCAATACAACATTGTTCTTAATGTGTACCCGTGTGAAGACTTGATATCATATATCCATGATTTGTGAATCAAATCATCAATACATTCATACACTAGTCTTAATGTATTTATATGTCCCCATGTAAATACTTGATTAGGGACGTTTTAGGAATAATTCTCATATGACCTATTATTCCAGGATAAATAGTTTTAAAAAAATCTAAAAATTGAAAATACTTATTTTATTGATAAGTTAAAATTGATACATTAATAGCTCATAGTGCATAAACCAACAAAATAGGTCCTTGATAACAAAATACGTTAAAAAATCATTAAATTTTACTGATATGTCACATTAGTGACACGTGGACATATCTATGAATTTCAATAATAAATGTTTGGTGGTTTAAAACTTCCATAAACTTGGTTTCATTTTAAAATGTCATAGGAAAATTGCACTATAAATTAATAGTTCAATTGCTTCAATTATATATTATTAGTAGATGAATTCATGTAATTATATATACAATCAAGAAATGTAGATTAATCCATTATGCTGTCATGCTCTTACATATTGCACATATGTTACTATACTTCACGGTTACTAGTTGAATCAGTTAATAAAACTCATGACCTGTTGCACATGTTTGCCTTGAAACCATGCCCATGCTTGCATCACATATACAAGGTATGCCATCACAGATTATTGAAGTAGTTCATTCCTATAGAAAATGGCGTATAACTTCCAACTTGATCCTAATGTGCCTCCAAATTTGTTTTGAATGTTCTGGTTATATGTAGACCAAGCATGCAACGTATAATATACAATCAAAGTTAGATTAATTAATATGAACTAGTTTGAATCGAGTGTCAAGGATCCGATGTGAAACCAGCCACTAATATTCCTCTCTCTAAATGTTTATACACTGGTCCAGTGGGGATCCGGTATTGTAGCCTATATTTCAGCGGGGAGATAAAGGACTTGGAGTCCTTAAGATCCAACACACGAAGCTTTCGCGTTGTATGGATAAAAGATGGTGCCACCTGCAAAGGCACTCCGACGCTCAAGTTAGTAAGCAGATAAGAAAGCAATACTCGAGCGTAAGTTAGAGAATGAAAAAAAACGTACCATTGTTATGAAAATATTGGTATTTATATGCATGCAAGGAATGTAAGAGTCCTTTTAGGGTGGACATTCCGTACCATGTGTCAGTATGATTCTGTAAAAAGCTAACACACGACGTGGGTGCCTTTACGTCTCCAACTAACGTTTTCCCTCAATGGCTGTACCTTGTACTATTTGTCGAATGTGCATGTGAGTTTTGGGTGTGCAATGGTGATGACTTGGACATTCCGGTCTAGAGAGAATAGCTCATACCGTTATACGAGTCTGAAATTTTACCTGCGACATCGGTATATGGCTGAAGGCAAGTGAAATTACACTCCCACCCTTGGACCAGTATCTAGACCGGATCATATGCCTCTGCCTTATTTGAGAGACCAGGTTGGTTGCTCGAATAAGCTACAGTTTCATACCGGGGTCTTCGTTTAATGGTGTGGATACTGACTTCCGACATTGCTTGCTTTTATTTAATCTATTTGGTTATATTGGCAGGAATATTTTATGTTATGATTGCTAATTTTTACTTGAATTTATTCAACTAGTTGAGATGGCTTCTTCGTGTGTAGCCTGCGAGTTAATGTCTAATTAACTATGTATATATATTTTGCAGGAAAATTGTCGAGGGATGATAAGAAGCTAAAATGTCATATTTGAAAGGTTATATCAATAATCACAAGAGGGACTCTTTGCAAATTAAGAGGAAAATAGGAATAACAATCGGGACTCTCCATATAACTATGCCCCTTTCAACGACATCCATGTCTAATTTTTAGTTTTATAGTGTGATAGTGTTTGCTCCTAAAAATTTACACATTTTCATGTTGAAATTATTAAAATGGGACATGATTCCATGAGTGATAATATATGTATTAGAATATAAGTTATAGCATTATGCAATAAGTGCTCTACGTCCTTGATATAATGAAGAAACTGAATCATTGTGATATATGATAATAGGTGCCTATTCCTTAAAGTAGGAATGTGTTGATTCTTCTTGGATTTTTTTTTGTCGTAGGATTGTTTTTAAAGAGAAAAAATCATAAATTAAGCATCTAGAGTCTCATCTTAGCAAGATCAAGTTTGGTAAAGATATTAATTATAGATTTTCTAAAAACAAAATATGAAAAAACTTGAAAGTGGAAAGTTCAGAAAATGAATTAGGGGGATGTCACTCAAAGGATTAAGATAGGTCAAGATTCAACCCGTTATATAGAAGAGTCTATTATAAGAGTCTTAAATACTAAGTGTTCTTGAAGAATCTCAAAGAAAATCTTAAACTTATAAGTTTGTTTCAAAATCCAAAATGAACAAAAGTTTATACAATTAGAAACTTTAAGCCTATATATAAGTAATTTTAATGACTTGTCTAATAACAAGCTGACTAACATAACTCTAGTTAAGTCAATTAGCTTTAAACTTAAGTGAATTTCATACAAGACATTTTACAACTAAAACATGACCCAAACATAACAATAAGGTCATGTAAGACCTAAAATCCTAAAGCCTATATTAGGCACAACATAAAAAACAATGAAAAATGATTTTTAAGCCTGAAGACGACTCTCAAACATTTGTCTAAAGGCATCGTCATCCTTCCACCATCTTCTCTCCTACTCCAAGTTCTCGTTAGAATCTTTTATCATGTTGTGGGATATTGAAGAATCTAGGGTTCTCCATGATCGTGAAAAGTTGCTACCTTTTCGTCCATGTCATGCATCCAAGATGATTCTCAAACTTTGTTTATGAAATAAATTTTATGTCTAATGTAATTACATTTTATTTTCCCTAGATATGTCACTTTTGTAATAATAAAAACTAACGAGTTATTATCATAAATGTTGGATCATTGAATGAGGGTAAACTTAATTAGACCATTGTACTGGTTACCCTATTAGTTTAGTATTCAATTTACACTCAACAAAAATGCATGATCTAAGAACAAAAAAAAAGAAAAAATAATAAAATAAGACCACTTATCCCCCATATGAGAGTGTTTTGGGTGTTGTCCTTTTTTCTTTTGCTATTTTATGGTATTACTTATTTTTATTGTTTTATAGGACTTTCCAAATATCAAATCAAAATATATTTATAATCTTTTTTATGAGAAAATTAGGTCAAAAAGAAAAAACTTCAAAAAATCTCATTAAATAGAAATCAATTCTTTGTTAAATTAAGAAAACTAAAAATAGTACTTTTAATAAAATAAAAAATATCTTTTCAAAGTAAATTAAATTTAACCTTTTCAAAATAAAGTTTTCTTAAATAAAAATCAAAAGATAGAAAAATATGTTTTAAAAATAAATTAAGTTGAACCTTTTTATTCATATTTTTCTCTTTCAGAGTCAAATTTCAAAGTTATCATAATTTGAAGCATTGTTCTTTTAACAAACAAATAAGGTTGTTAACATTTCTTCTATTTGCACTAGTGGAAAAAGGACTTTTAAGCACGGTTCTGGTGACCTTTTAAGCACGGTTCCAGAACCGTGCTTGTTCCCAGCGTGCTAATAGATAAGGACTTTTAAGCACGGTTCCGAACCGTCTTCGTAGGGGGTTTTAAGCACGGTTATTCTAACCGTCTTCGTAGGCTAGTTTTAAGCACGGTTCATTTGAACCGTCTTTGTAGGGTTTTTTTTTTAAAAAAAATTCTTTTATTTTTTTAACAAAATTAGAAACTTAATCATCGGCTCAGGTTTAACAAAATTACAATTATTCATCAAATTATCTAAAACTAACATTACATTCTATTCTAATTAATAACTTACAAGAAACATTACATTACATTATCTTAAGCAACCTGTTCCTTCTCCTGGAGAAAGTTACTTGCCTACTCGTTTCATTTTCTATGCGCTTCATCTGAGTTTTCCCCTCACCATCCTTTCTCATCTGAACCTAGAACTGAAAATGATTGAGATCTAGTTAACCATACCAAACAAAATGAAGGATTCAGTGTTTCCATAAATATAAAGTGAATATTAAATGAAATTAATATTTAAATGAGAAGAATACGAACCAATGGAAGAAAATGAGTTGAAGAACACAAAGCAATGTAGTCGTGAGGGAGGAGAGAAGGGACAACTCTGTGAAGGGAAGATGGGTGAGGAGGGAGGAGGAAGACGAAGAAGGAGAATGGAAGGAGGGAATGTTTAGTTGAAAAGTGAAATGGAGGGAGAGAGGGAGGATCGAGAAAAGTGAAATGGAGGTAATGGAGGGAGGAGGAAGAAGAGGAGGGAAAACAATTTTCGAGAAAATGCACTTATAAGCACGGTTCTGAGGGGAACCGTGCTAGTAGCTCAATTTTTTATTACTTTTAAGGACGGTCCCCCTTCAACCGTCCTCGTAGCTCAATTTTTTATTACTTTTCAGAACGGTTCCCTTACAACCGTCCTTGTAGCCTCACTTTTAAGCACGGTTGCCACTCAACCGTCCTCGTAGCCTCACCTTTTAAGGACGGTCCCCCTTCAACCGTCCTCGTAGCTCAATTTTTTATTACTTTTCAGAACGGTTCCCTTACAACCGTCCTTGTAGCTTCACCTTTAAGCACGGTTCAAAGCAACCGTGTTCGTAGCCTCACTTTTAAGCACGGTTGCCACTCAACCGTCCTCGTATGTGTTTTCAAAAATTTCAAAAATGCCACCGTCTCTTTTTTAGCGCGTTTTTGACATAACCGTGCTCGTATCCTGTCCTCGTATCCATTTTCTGCACTAGTGTTGTAAACTTTTGAACTTGAAACTCTTAAGGTTTTTTCTCCCATTATTTCTCTTTTAAAAATAAAATAAAATTTTGATAACGGAGTCTACACAATTTTAAAGTTATAAAATTAATCTTTTTTTAGATGATATTTACCACAAATGTACATTTCCTTGGTGCTTGGTAAAAACAAAACATGTATTAGTTTTTTTAATTTCAAATTGGATAAAAGCAAGAAAACATGATGATGTGATGGTAAAACTATTAAATATATTTATTTTTGTAAATATTTTCTCCTAATTTATATTTAATATATATATATATATATATATATATATATATATATTGAATTACAATTTCCTTGAAGGAAACATTAATTGGGAATAAATTGTAAACTTATGACAACTTGGCCCTCACATATAGCTAATTGAGATGGCTATGGGTTGAGTTAGAATCTTGCTTGTTACTTAATGTTAAGATAAGTTCCACATGAATTAAGAATATGTTCAAAATACTCATAAGTTAAATTTTGGTTTCAGTTAGACCTATCATTTTCTAATATCATATTAGAGTTTTACCAATTGAGTTACCATCCACAAATGTCCATTCTTGCAAACTTTACATATTAGATGTCCAATCTTAAGTATGAAAGATGTGATAAAATAAGTCTCATATCAGTTAAGAATATAACCATAGTACTCCATATAAGATTTGAGATTACTCTTAATTTATGAACTAATTTTTAGGTTGAGTTAGCTTTGTTGTTTTTTTAACACTTAACTATCTTAATTTACTTGATTCATTGAGAAATTTAAACTTGTACATTTATCTAGAAACACCAACTTGAAAACATAAATATTATTTTTTAAAACAATAGAGAGAGTATAAAAGGTTTCACGATAGTAGGGTTAGTGTCATTAATCGACAAAACAAGTACGCTCTCTGTCTTCTTCAAGGTACTCGGCCTACTTCCACACCAAACCCTAGCTTCTTTTATGTTTTTCATTTCATTTCAATTTTCTAAATAGATTCTTAAATTTTTGAATTCCTTTTATAAATGCCAATTCGTCTTTAATTTGATTTCTTGTTCTAGTGATTGTATAGCTTCACAAGTTTGGGAACTTAATTATTCTTAAGGTTTGCATTTGAATTTGTAAGGCGGATTCATCGGTTGATTTGGTACTCACATGTCTATGGCGAAAGATACAGATTTAGAGCAGTTGATAGTGCTATCTAAGGTAAAAAAAGGTCTAAAAAGGGAATTTGCATTCGCGATGAAGGCTCAATATGATATGTGTAGTTCTCTTGGTCGAACTCGATCCCGGAATGTGGTTCAAGATTTAAACTATTATACTAGCAAAAAGTCTAGAAAGTCTGATTCAGTAGAATCAAAGAATGATAGCTTCACTACCTTTAGAATAAATGATAAGGATGTTACTAACATTTTGAGTGAGGATGCTGGAAGTGGTGTGGTTAAACTTGAGGATCCTAGGAACCAAATAGGAGCTACAAAGTATTTTCGTAGAAAGGAACACAATAGTGATGTTATGGTGGATCAACTTAAGGGTGGCAAGGTATTGGAAAAAGTTAAGAAAGGTGTGGTAAATGAAATTTCAAAACCTATATGTGAATCTAGGGTTCAAGAAGGTGATATTTGTACACCAAAAGGGGGTGGTGATGTCGGTGAAGTTGTTTCAACTTTGGATGATGTTGAATGTTTGGATAAGTTACAAAGGAGTTTAATGCATTCAATTATAAAGAAAAATTCGGATGGTGATGATAAGGTTTCAAATGTTGAAATTCATAAGCGTGCTAAGAAGAATGTTGAGAGTGATTCTTCTATCACTAACCTTAACCCGATGAGAATCTGTAACGCTTCTATTGGAAAGTTTTCTATAAAGTTGAAGGACCTTTTAGCATCAGGGATTCTTGAAGGGTCACCAGTGACTTATGTTCGCGGCATGAAGGTACTATCTTACTTAATTGTTGTCTTTCTTTTGAGTTTTGCATATAAGAGTTTTTATTGGTTGTGTAATTATGTGTAACGAGTTTAAGTATTTTGAGTAGGAACGAGCTACAAAACTACAAGGGGTGCTTTCAAGTAATGGGATTGTGTGTCATTGTGAGGTTTGCAAAGGGGTTGAGGTGAGTAATGAAGATACATTTAATGTTTCATTAGCTAGACTAATGCTAAATGTTTTTGTACAATAATTGTTATTTTTAATGGTGGAAGTAGGTTGTCACACCCACTGCTTTTGAGATTCATGCTGGTAGTTCAAACAAACGCCCTTCAGAGTTTATTTTTCTCAATGATGAGAATAATCTTCGTGATGTCATGCATATGAGTTTGACGGTTCCATTGCATGATTTAGAGGAATCTTTACAGAAGGTCCTTGCGGGCTTCACTATGAAGAAATCAAAATTCTGTGTGCTTTGTAAAGGTTTGAAGTTTGCAATTTTAATTCTCCACCTTTTGATAATGTGTTTTACTTTATTATTCTAAGTAATTTAACAAATATTTATAAAATATATTTTGTACTTTTGAAGATGTCAATGTTGTGTCAAAACTATTGTGCAATTCGTGCATAAGGTTGCCTAGCACCACTCAAACAGTTGAGAGTAACAATAACCATGCCTCGCAGGTTATTCAGCCCAGGTATCTTCTTGTTTCTTTCATAATCATATTACATTAGGTCATATCAAAAGAATTTTGTTAAAGCTCATTCGTTATGGAATAATAAACAATTGATTTTATGATATTAATATTATTTTAATATTTTTAATCATTTAACTAAAGGCATCATATAATATAACTTTTCATAATGTGGTACGTTAACATCAAGTTCATAAAGTAATGTTAAAAGACCATGGAATAATATTACACATGTTAGAATTAAAATGCAATTTTTTATACTTAAAAACAAAGGATTTGTAGGGCCTATTTGAAAATATATTTTTTTTATAAAATCAATTTGATAATTTCAATTGAAAAAGTAGTTTTAAAGGTTAATTTTTTATATACATAAGGTTGCTCTTATAGTAATAATAATGGTAGTCTTGGAAAATACTAATAAAACCAAATAAAGAGGTCTTACCTAAAAATAAAAGATCATGGAAGTTAACAAAAACAATTGTTTTTGTTTTTGGGTTTTATAGAACAAGAATTGAGCAACATTTAAAAGATGTTGAAATTTTTATTCTTGAAAGTGTTTTTTAAGTTTTTCAGAACGGTTAATGAAAATATATTATCAACTAACTTTAATATTTTTATGTTTAAAATTTAAAAATCATTTTAAAACCTATATCAATAAAGCAAATATATTTATTATATTGTCCAATTGTTTGATTTGAAAGTTGTCTAGTTCGTTAATTGATAAATTATTTCACTCTTAGACACATTTACATGTATCCAACAAACTACAAATGATGAGCATCATGCAACCTTGCATAGTCTTTTTGGTGATCATGCAACCTTGCATTTGAGTACATGCATACATATATACACACTAATAATATTATGTGATTTATTTTTAAAATATATATACTTGTAATATAGTTCTTAACTTTGTAAATGGGTTTGGGAACCTTTTGTGTTTAATTATATAAATTTTGTTTGATGATTATTTTTTCTTTTTAAAGTATATGGCATTTTAATATTTCATTTTGGTTAGTGATGTAATGATAACTTTCTAATTATTTTAGATCTTCAAAATCTGCGCTTTCAAAGTCATCAAACAAGGAAGTGAAACATAACATATCTCGTGGTGAGAGTCAGGGAAGGCATACCAAGAAGTAAGTGTTTCTGCTGCATATTTCTAAAACACTTTATTCAATCAGAAGTATATTTTTGTACATGTTATAGTATCTTATATTTTGATCATAGACTTATAACATATATAACCTCTCTCATGTATGTTTTAAACTTTTGAAAGGGATTTGCGTTTGCATAAGTTGGTCTTTAACAACAGTGTGTTGGAAGATGGAACTGAATTAACTTACCGTGATCATGGAAAGGTTGCTTTGATAATGAATTTCTCATGTTCCTTTAATATTTATCACTTTTAACTCTACTAATTATCATTTTTTTCCTTTGGATAGATAGTATTGGTTGGTCACAAAGAAGGATGTGGAATTATTTGTAGTTGTTGCAACTGCAAGGTATTTTTTTTCTTACAATTTAGAATATATTATTCAGACTATGGTCTTCAACTAAACTTCATATAAAACTCAAATTGGATGAGCAGGTTAGCCCTTCTCAATTTGAAGCACATGCTGGTTTCGCATCTCGACGAAAGCCGTAAGTTTTTGTTTAACCTATGTTACTAGATGTTAGAGACTTGCTCTATATTTTCTATGTATTTTATATTCGTTTCATTTTTTCTTATATTTTGCTTTCCTCCAATTTTCATGGTCTTCAATCTTGTTATTTCACCTAATAATTATGGTGTGTTGTTTTATAAATTAATCATTTTTTTTTATTTCTTGTTACAGCTACATGAACATATACGTTACTGAAGAAAAATCACTGCATAAATTGTCTATCTCTTTATCAAATGGCGAAGAATTTTCGATCAACGACAATGATGAAATCTGTAGTATATGTAAAGATGGAGGGAATCTATTGCGCTGTGATGGATGCTCGAGATATTTTCATACAGGTGAATTCTTACTTTTATATTTCAAAATTTCAATAAACTAATCAATTCGTAATAATAATTAATTATTTATGATCGATCTTTTGTTTACTGCTGTCATGTTCTTTATATATAACATTTTTTTCTTCCGAACAAATTACTTGATGTTTGACTTGGAATTTATCACCTCATCCTTTAAATTTGCGTATTTTATGTTGCAGTTTGGAATTTAGACAAGTACCAAAATAATAAGTTTAAAATATTTGCATATTGCAGAGTGTGCTCCTCTTTCATGTAAACCAAATGGTACCTGGTATTGTAAAAATTGTCAAGATGAATACATGAAAGATAATGAAACTCCTTTGGCTGTTGGAATGTTTTCAAGCATGGATCCTTTAGAACAGATAAATCATAGATGCTCGCGTGTTGTCGACACTTGTGAGGTTGACAATGATGGTTGTGTATTATGCGGGTAATATCTCGTTAATTTTTAGTGAGTTATTATATTTGGAGTATAAATATATATTGTTTTATATTTCTTCTGGTTCTTATATGCTTGATCAAGTAATGCTAAAGTTATCATGATATTATTACATATTTGTTGGTTTTATTTTTATGGCTTGCTTAATTTCTTCTGTTTGGTGCAAGTTTCTTTGAATTAATGTTTGATATACTTCATTTGGTTTTTTTAGCGGAAAACATTTTAGCAAAATCTTTGGCCCTCAAATAGTCATCATATGTGATCAGGTATCGGTTGATATGAAACATTGATTTGAAATTTAGTATTTTAAATATGTTTTAATGTTAATATTAGCATTTATTTGATAGATTAATTGATGTGTCCTTGTAGTGTGAGAAGGAATATCATGTTGGGTGTTTGAAGGATCATAATATACAGACCTTGGAGGTACCATTTTTTTACCCATAAGTCAGAATTTGTGTTATTTTTGTTAATGAATGTTACAATTGTTGATGAAAGTTATATGCCAGGAATTACCAGAAGGAAACTGGTTCTGTTGTCGCAGTTGTGACCAAATTCATACTACACTGATGAATTTAGTGACTCATGGGGAAAAAAGTCTTTCGAAATCACAAGTAAGCTTGATTAGAAAAAAGAAGGAAGGAAGAAGTTTAGAATCTAAGATTGGATTTGACATAAAATGGAGAGTTTTAAACTGGAAGTGGAATGATTCTGATGAGACTAGAGAATTGCTTTCAAAGGCTATTGCTATTTTCTATGTGAGTGTATTATTTCTGTATCGTTTTCTCAAATACATTATTATATAAGTGATGTTAATGATTTAAGTGATTTGATTCAAAACTAGAATCTTTATTTTCCAGGAACGATTTGATCCGATAATTGATCCCGCTACAAGCCAGGACATCATTAATCCAATGGTTTATGGGTAAGTAAAATTTGTTCCATTTTTTGTGCTATTGATTCTCTTATGGGATATTTCTTAACATGTGATAGAATTTGCCTTGTATTTATATATATATTGAACTTTGATAGAGGGAGCTGTGAGGGTCAAGAGTTTGGTGGAATGTATTGTGCAGTTCTCACTGTCAAGTAAGGCTTGAACTGGACTATTTTTTGTTGAATGCATTAGTTGTTTGAATGTGTACATGATTTTGGGGTTTATACTTTTGGTTTTTACAGTGAAGTGGTTGTATCCGCTGGAATATTTCGTGTGTTTGGACAAGAAGTGGCAGAGCTTCCCTTGGTGGCAACTACTGCCGATTACCAAGGACAAGTTAATTAACTAACTCAAACAATTTCCTTTTGATATGAGAAATTAAAGCATATTCTCATTGATTATGTTATGATTTTCTTGTAGGGTTACTTCAAGTCCCTATTTTCTTGTATCGAGGATCTGCTTAGATCTTTAAAAATTAAGAACTTTGTCCTACCAGCCGCTGATGAAGCTAAGTCAATATGGACTAGTAGATTTGGGTTTGTTGAGCTTAACCAGGATGAGGTGTGTAACTCTTTTATACTTGTTATTTATGCTTCATTAATTATATCTCTCTCTTTAAACTAACTTTTCATTATCATTACAGATAAATAATTATAAGAGATACTACAGCATAATGATGTTTCAAGGAACCTCGTTATTGCATAAGCTTGTTCCTGCACCTTAAACTCTCAAGCAATGTTTACTTTGTCTAAACTTTTATAGGACCTCATTCCAATTGTTCTTTACACCGTCTTACAAATATGGACAGGAATAATATTTGGTGTGTGAAAGTATACAATATTTCATATTTGACATATCTTTTGTAATATAAAAATAAAATGAGGGAATTTGAGATTTGAAGACTAAGAAATGTGGTTTCCGTGAAGTTTTATTTTGGATCTCTATTTAAGATTAGGAAGTCTTTTTAGTGTGGATTGATTTGATTTTAGAAAAAATATTATTTGATTCGATTATATTATTAAGTTACAGTTTGGTTTGGTTAGAATGTCTGGTAGCATTTGATCTAATCCAATCCAATCTGATAAAATACAGTTTGGATTGAATCGATTTGTTATTCTAAAAAATTTCAGTATACTAAAAGGAAATCGTGAATCAGTAGCTAGAGTATTTTAAGTCACACTTTTAGTTGAAGTCATATATGTAATTTAGTAAGACAATAAAAATATATGATTAATATATTGAAGATTACGGTTTGGTTAAGTTTGATTCAGTTTTCAGAGGTATATCCAAAATCTAATCTAATTATGCAAGGACACAAGAGTTGCATATTAGATTATCAAGACTTTCTTTCTTCTTTAGATTTGAATGCCCCCGGATCCTCACTGGATCCAATGTTAAACATATATTGATTATTTACTAAATTAGTGTCATAAGAAAGACTCGAGAGTTTCTAGACCCCTACATTCCAAATAGTTTGTGTTGGACAAACCCCTATACCAATAAGTGAATAGCCATCTTAAAATCAAATTATATGAAAAACCTTTGAAACCTCTCTAGTGTGCTAACTTTAGGCTAGGCAAAATCTCCTAAAGCTTAACTTGCATGACCAAATACCCCTCATTGTTTCAAGCAAAAGACACTAATGTTATCCCATTAGTCTTGCATTAATTTAAATCTAATTATCATAAATATCTATAGGAAGAATAAAAAGAAATATTTTTTTATCAATTACATTGATGAAGTTGAATATTTTCATTGATTGACTATAGATATTATAGTAATTTTTAAAATTCTTATATCATTTAAATTAAATCATTGTGAATAGGAAAAAATAAAAAGGAATAAGATTATTCATTATTAATTACATGGATGAATTTAAATATTTACATCATTGACCATATATTCTAATAGTGTCTTTCAAATAAAAATTTAATAAATAATTTCTAAAAATAAAAGTAACAAATAATAGTGAAGTGGATTAGAGGGTCACAAAAAAAGGTTAAATTATGACATTCACAATTTTGACTTTCACTTCAAAATAAAATCACTTTCTATCTTAAGTCTTTTGAGACTTAGATAAATTTGGGAACATGGTAGGAAACTTAGGAAAAATTATTTTGGAGTATTTTGAAAACATCAATATCTGTTTATGAAGAGATTCCTGTTCAAAAACAGGTTTTGAAAACTAGAGTTTCCTTTAGAAACAAGTTTTCTTGTGTCTCACTTTTAACAAAAGATCTTCTTTGAAAATTCCCCTAGTTTTCACAAGGTTTATACTTTCAAAAATGTTTTCGTAACCTTTAAATCACAACATTTAATGTTAATAACTTTTAACAAATTAAAACTCAGAAGGATAAGGACAGAGAGATTCACATACATAGATTTATACTGGTTCACGTCTCATTAATACTTGAGGCTATGTTTAGTACCTACCTTAATAGGATTTCTTTCACTATTCAACTTTGAATGAAAGTATCGTTTCTTGGCAAGCCTTTCCAGGCTCACTCACACAAGCACTGTTTCACATAGCCTCTTTAGGCTCAACACATAACCTTGCACCTACAAGTTGTATACACTTACAAACTAATATACCTGACTAGCAAGTAAGCAAACGTCTTTGTTAAAAAATGATTTGCAGAGGGGGGTTTCTAAGCTTAAAAGTCTTAGCATGAAAAATATGGTATGATTAAAAAAAACTAAGCTCTAATCCTAGCCAGTTAAGACCTTTAACTGTTTGCTTGAGAGTTATGTTCTTACAAAGAGGTCATTTGAAAACTTCCTAGGATCAAAATTTGGATATACACAATGTTTAGACTCTCTTTTATAATATGTGAGAAAAAAAGGGTATGAGCCTTTTATTTATAGTTTATATGATTTGATTTATTCTTCGAATAGTTTATCTTTATTCTTGTGCATCTTCTCACTTATGTTTCAACCTTTGTACTTATAAAGGATGTGGGAAAATAGCCATTGGGACCTTGTCTTTTTCAGATTCAAAAGGTAGGGATAACTTGGATCTTCAAAGAGGAAACTCGAATCTGGTTCTAAAGGATTCAGAAATAGAAACCCCAATTCTAGTTTTGGAGGGTTTAGAAATAGAAACCCCAAACTCTAGATTCTTCCAAAGTTTCAAAGTACACTTAGTTTCTTTTCCTCGGTCTGATAGGTCATTTTCTTGATTGTTTTTTCATCTTGAGGTATGCAAGTTTGCTAATGTAGCTTATTATTAAAGACTTGAACTCCATTTTGGGTTCATGTTTAGGTTACTATATAAACACAGTTCATTCACTAGTGCAAAAAAGAGATTTAATCACGGTTAAAATGGACTTTTAATTACGGTTCATGAACCGTGGTTGTTCCAGCCGTGGTAATATATTAGGGTTTTGAATCACGATTTACAACCGTGGTTATAGATCACATTTAATCACGGTTGTTTGAAACCGTGATTAAATAAGACCCTATTTAATCACGGTTGCCAACCACAATCGTGATTAAAAGCCAACCTTCTATAATCTTTCACGTCATAATCCAAACCCAGCTCACCATCACCACCACCGTTCCTTTTGATCAGAGAACGTGATTAAAAGTTCTGCGCACATCTCTGCAGTTGCCACTAACATCCTCCTCAAAATAACCCCAACTTTGACCTTCAAAATAGAAAACCTCCATTATAGGAACAAACAGAAGCAAAACGTAAAGAACAAAAACAAACAAAATAACTAACAGAAACCTATAAAACCTTTATTATAATCGAAAGAAATAGAAAAGAAGAGATGTACAAAAGAGAAGCCTTACATGGTTGAACGAGAAAAATAAGAGAAGGGTCGCGTGGTGGTCGTCGATGGCGGCAAAAAGAATAGCAAAAGAAAACTTGCAAAATATACACATAGAACGTTAGATCTAGAACACAAACAAATGTAAACGTCAATGACAATGGGAAAACAGAAAGGAGAAATCTTTGAGAGAAAGATGGGAGAAAGTTAACAGAGAAAGAGAAAGAGCGCGCGACGTTCAAAATTAATATTTTGAAAACACCTATAACCACGATTCCCAAACACCCGTGATTGTAGGGTATCTATAATCACGACTTTTCTCTCAACCGTGAATGTAGGTACATTTTTTTAAAATATAAAAATTAAAATAAAAAAATCTGGTTGTAGATATAATTATGGCTTCCCATAAAGTCGTGATTATAGATATCCTACAATCATGGTTTCCTCTCAACCGTGATTGTAGGTACATTTTTTAAAAATATAAAAATAAAAAAAAACTGGTTATAGATATAATCACGGCTTCCCATAAAGCTGTGATTATATATACCCTACAATCACAGTTTCCTCTCAACCGTGATTATAGGTATATTTTTAAAAAATATAAAAATTAAAATAAAAAAGCTTTGTTCCTACGACCACAGTTACGTCAGAACCGTGATTAAAAAACTTCCTCATATTTACAAAAATGTCACCGCGTATTTTTCAAACAGGGTTTTTCCCTGGACCGTGATCATATCCCGTTGTCGTAGCCATTTTTTGCACTAGTGATTGAGAAAATTTTGACTTAGCTAGTACCAAATTCCTATCAATTCACTCTTAGATATTTGTATTCATGAAGTCTTTTTGTTTAGTCTGTATTTATTCACTTCATCTAGTGATTCTTCGAGGATTTAGGTTTTTTAACCTAAGTCTTCAATTTTAAATATATAGATGACATATCTTTAATTCTAACTTGTTTTTTTGAGAAACTCTTTCTAAGAGCTTCCTTAATATGTTGTTAATGTTCTGTGATAATCTAAGAACCTTTGGTGTTTCAAAAACAAGATGTTGGGGTTCTTTTTTTTTGCTTTATTGCTTGTTTCTTTGATTTTGGCTTGTGATCTTTGTTTGTAAGAAGTACTGTGAGTTTATTCTCCTCCCCATAGAGGTATTCTGAATTCATTTAATAACTTCTAGTAGTTCTTCATTTAGTTTTTTTTACTACTTATATTTCACACTTAAAAAACTTGTTAGATTCTTCAAAATCAAATATCTTACATAAGGTAGTAAAGACAACAATCTCCTTTTTTTTAATAATGTCAAAACGCTTAAAAGATAATTGAATTTTCTAATTCTTCATAAACAATAGGAAACATGTAATGAACACTTTGGGAGAAGTAAAGTGAGCTCCACTGAATTTATGCTATGCATGAACATGTTATCTAGAAATAAAAATCAACTTTAAAACATATTCTTTAATCATCAAAAGACATAACATTGAATGTATCTGATTATACAATAATTCATTAATGAGCATTACATTCAACAAAAGTTTTTAAATAACAACAAAAACAAATTTAAAGAAACAACAACAAATTGTTCTAACAAACAAATCCTTAAAAAAAACTTTATTCTTTTCTTTCTTGGTATCTACAAAAAGAACCTGTAAGCACAAGGGAGAAACATCAAAAGATTTAAGGTTTAGGATTAGGGGTAGGAGATGATTGTTTAGAACTAGTTTCTTGGTTCTCATCAAAATTCTTTGGAGGTGAGTGTATGCAGGCATTAATCTTGCATTAGGAGTAATACACCATGTAACGATCCATGTAACATTCTCATGGTGGGTATGTCCAATACACCATTACTCTTAATGTTTATCCATATGAAGACTTAATATCATCTATATCTATTATCTATAAGATCATATCATCAGTTGTTAACCCCTTGGTAAGTGTACCAAATCAATTGTAATTTTAGTGAGGAAAAGGTTATTAATCCACAAATGTTTAATCCATAAACCTAACCTCAATACATTTTAAGAGGTTTTTTACACACCAAAAGAACTTGAAGAAAAAGAGAATTAGAATAGGGCGAATTTAGAATACCTCGCTTGACATACATTAACTTCGTGTCATCCTTAAATGTATACCTCTCAATGTAACGCCCCAGCCGCTTTTCAGGAATGAACGACTCACCCCACAGACCAACACGAGACCTTTCCAATGTGCTTTTGTCCTCACTCACATATTTTCTGAGAACTTCCCAGGAGGTCACCCATCCTAGAATTACTCCAAGTTAAGCCTTAACTTTGGAGTTCTTAAGTGATAGGCTACCGAAAAGGCTAATGCATTTGTTGGTATAGGTAGTACGAATTCATTTCTTTAAACTATCCTCGACTGTATAGTCCCATACCTATACAGTCTTTGGATCTCTCTCATTCTGGTATGTATTCGGTTCGTTCATATGCCCCTCCCACTGGAAGCCTGCCAGGAGCCGCTCCTTGTCCGTGCCTATGCACCGACGATCACTCCCCGCCCTCAACAGTGCCCGGGATGCCACATTCCCCGCTGGAAGCCTGCCAGGAGCCGCTCCTTGTCCGTGCCTATGCACCGACGATCACTCCCCGCCCTCAATAGTGCCCGGGATGCCACATTCCCCGCTGGAAGCCTGCCAGGAGCCGCTCCTTGTCCGTGCCCATGCACCGGCGATCACTCCCCGCCCTCAACAGCGCCAGAATGTCACATGATAAATATTTAAGGGTGCCTGCGTGCCCCATTCTGTTAAAAGTACAATTACTTATAGTTTGTGAATGACTATGTGAATTATCTACTATTTGCTTCCACTGATCTGCCATTATTTTATTTTAAAAAAAAATATTCACTTTTTCCGAAAACTGTTAACACTCTTAGTTAAATAAGATGATCCTATAGAAGGGTCTATCTTATTTAACCGAGGGTGTTACACTCAAGGCCTTCATATTTTTTGCCATTAGTGTACAAAATCACAACAATCAGAGAAGATATTCCTGCATTCCTTAAATTCAACAACTTTGAAAGCATACTCTTCATATTAATTTCCATTTAAAATTTTTCCAAACAGTAATAACTTACATATAACTGAAAAAAATTGTTTCCAAAATAAAAGACTTACTACTAATAAAATGATTCTTTCTACAAATGCAATAAACATTCTAAAAAAACTAACCTAAAATGCAACAGCAAACAGCAAACAGCAAACAGCAAACACCAAACACCAAACATCAAATAGTAAATGCACTTCTGTGGGATATATGAAACAGTGACCGCGTATATAAAGAAGTAGTTTCATTTGGGAAAGGGACAAAATTTAGTCCTTCAAATGTACGAAATTGTGGGGTCTGACACCTAGAAAATTCGCACTTCCATCAGGAAAATTTGACTAGGGTTTCGTCCTTCTAGGAGACGAATTCATGGTGGACTGACAAGTGGTGTGCACATAAAGATTCGTCGTGTCATCATGCGAAATCTTAATTTTGTCTCCTCAAGTGACAAATTTTAAACCATGATATGACTGAAACAACCCGAGACCACCAATTATTTTGAAATGAAACCTATACTTATAATTTTTTTGGTAAAGGACCCTAAATGTGTCAAAAACTCCATTTTCATAAGGCACTTAAGCTTATCATCGTAACAAAAGTGTCATTAGAAAATTGCCCAACTTAATAGGCTATACAAACTTTTGTTTTTAGAATTCTATGTCTACTCCCTCGAGTAAGTTTTTCAACCTGGGACTTTATCACGACATTGCATTGTGCTCTATCCACTTGATCCAAGCATAACTTACATGCTAAGTTCATATATTAATATTAATATTTATTTAATATAAACTTATCTAAACGGGTCCAACTAATGACTTATTAGTTCACCTAATTTTCCATTAGCCTAATGCATAAACTGAATTGATTATCAATCTAATTTGGCAGACCACTTATTTATATATATATATATATATATATATATATATATATATATATATCAATGTTAATTTGTGATGATAGGAAGAAAAAGAAGTTCTTGTAATAAATTTTTGAGAGAATAATACCCACTTACTTATTTTTGAGAAGTTTTTAGTTTTTTAAAAACTTTTAAGATTTTTTGTTAAGCATAAAATAGGAGATATTCATAATGTTTGAAAAGTTATAGGTTTGTTTTTTTTCAAAAACGAACCTACAACTTATGATATTTTATGTAGCTTATTGAAATATTGAAATATGATTTTTTTTATATTTTTAATAAGCCCTGCAAATAAATTTAAATTAACATTACCTTGATAAAATTAAATAAAAAATATTAATAAAAGTTAATATTTATCATATATCATGATTTACTAGGGCTAAATAAAAAAGTAGCAAATCTCTTAGCTTGTAAATTGAAAAAAAAGGAAAAACTAATATAGATTAGGATTTATTTTTGATTTTTGTAATAAATTAGCAGTGTTGTCACAAAGTTTCGTCACTAATATAGTTGATCTTGGGGAATATAATCTGAATGTTACTCTAATGCAGTAAACAATAGATCATTTAATGAGTTAATCCATATATAGTTATGCAATGCAAATGCAACCGTAATAATATCAATTTGAGTTTTGACACTACACTGTAGTATCTGATTAACAATTTTTTATAATTTTTTTAAGAACTCGAACTGGGTTATGTTAATCTTAACAAGAAGTCTATACCTCTTTAAAAGAGGAAGACTGTGTTTTATTGTTCTCTTTTGAGGTTCTTGAGTTTTGTTTTGGCAAGAGGGAATGTAACAAGCTAAACGGATGATTCACCAAACTTTATTTCATTATATTTGACGGTTGAAAGTGAATTTTTTGGTTGATAAAATGATTATCTTATGTCAAAAAAAAAATAAAAAGAATATCAATCATAATAATAAGAAAATAATATATAAATAAAGATTGAAAAACAAAGTTACTAGGTTGGGATTTGTTTCATATTTTCACCGCAGCAACGTTTAATAGGCGCCGCATCAAAGAGTGTAGAAAATTCCATTGCGAAGCGGGAAAATCCAAATTTTGAAATACAAAATGAAGTCCCAATTAGCCGTTATTTTAATTTTCAAAAAATGTATCAGGAAAAAAATTAAATCAAAAGAATAAATATACCCCACGAAATATTATTGAAATTACCATTCTCTCCTTACTATTCCGAAATCAACACAGCACCATATATTCCGTTAATTTTCCACAACACACACAACGCTCTCTCAATCCTTCACTTCTTCTCAGGTATGTGGCATTCCCCTCTCCGTTTTCACTCACGCCGAATTTTAATTTTCTTATTATATCAGAGATTTTGATTTTTTTTTTTATCTTTCACTAATAACAATGTTTTTTTTTCCTTATTTGAAGACTGAATCGTGCAAGTTCAGAAACCCTAGTTCTTGAGGATGGGTCAGATCCAGTACTCCGAGAAATATTTCGATGACACTTATGAATACAGGTGCCCGCATGGTTCAATTTCCTTTGACTTTCTCAGTTGTTTAATTTGTTTTATAGATTTTTACTAAACATGAATTTGTTCTTCAGACATGTTGTTCTGCCTCCTGAAGTCGCCAAACTGCTTCCCAAGAATCGGCTTCTGTCTGAAGTATGTATTAGTTTTGGTTATTTACTCTCTTTTTCGATTATGTGCTTTGTCTATATTTGATTGTCGTTTGTGATCATTTTTTTGAAAAATTAAAACTCGCTTTCTGTAGAATATGCTATTGAAAAATCGTTGAGATTATTTTCTTATGTGTATTTTTTGTTAGTTCGGCGCCAAAACGAAATTCCAAATGGAATTTGATTAAGAACTCCTGGGAATTAGTGATGAAATGTACAGACGCTATATTGATTTTTTTTCTCGGGCTTAATTGATAAGCGAGAATATTGTTGAATCAATGAAGGGGTGTGTATAATTTTTTTTTCAAGTTTTGTCAACTAAAAAGGTTGAGATCTGATGAGGCCGTGATTTTACTTTTATTTGTTTTGGAAGAGTTGTGTAAATTTTGTGGGGGTCTTTTATTCATTTATATGAAGGATGGTCTTCGTTCGAGTAGTACATCAATTCAAATCAGTTCCTAATATTACGAGTTCCTGATCATTTTAGTCCTAACATTACAAAAACATGGTCGTCTTTGAGATTAGCAAAGGCTTTCAGTATTTTATATATTTTAATAAGATTTTAGTTTTAATATTTTTATGGAAAAATTACATGTATTGCCCGTTGTTCAATTATGGGGAGGTTGTGAATTAGTCATAATTGTCTTTTTCAGCAGTAAAAAAAGGCTAACAAGGTCGAAATGGAAACAGTTGTCCTGAAATTACAAAAATGACACTCGTAATTGCAACAGTGAGGACTAAAATAACCTACATTTTATGGACTAAAATGACCTACATTTTATGGACTAAAATGTCCGTTTTCTAGTTTGAGGGACTGCATTAACTCATGTTTTTGACTATTTTGATGTATAAGGGTTCGTTTGGTATGTAGTTGGGAAAACGAAGTTTAGGAAAGGGAGAAATCTAAAGGTCAATATTAATCTTTTACGTCGTTCGAGACAATTAAAACTCTATTTGACTGTAAGATAAAATAATTATTACTTGCAAACCTGTGATTGCAAAAAGTAACATTTATACAAAGAGGCTGTTAGTCTTTTTGTGCTATATTGTGTTATCCAGTGGACAGTTGAAGCAAAGTGATTTTCATGTCTTTTGGGGTGTGCTTCTGCAAATTTTGACTAAGTGATGCTGCTGTTTTATTGTGACATGGAAATAAAACAGAAACACTTAAATTACCCTATCCCAATTCAATCCATCCTACATGATTTCTGACTTCATTCCCTTTTGGTTTTATGATAATGCAGAATGAGTGGAGGGCTATTGGGGTTCAGCAGAGTCGTGGTTGGGTTCACTACGCAATTCATCGTCCTGAGCCACACATCATGCTTTTCAGGAGGCCTTTGAATTATCAGCAGCAGCAGGAAAACCAGGCTCAGCAAAGCATGCTTGTTAAATGAAATCTCCCAAATCAAAATCTGAAAATGGGATACAATATTATATAGAGTTTTATAGTCTGTTGGAAATTAGAACTTGGATGTTATAAAGATTGAGACCTACCTGTTTTGGATTTCTCTTTTCCAGAGAAATTTCATGTTATTTCAATTGTCATTTGAATGTGTTAATGACATGATGCTTCTTGAACGTATGTTGGTTTACCTCTCGTGTACTCGTATGCTTGGTGGGTTGTATAATATAGGTAATTTTCTGTTGCATTCTGCTGATGATCTTGTTGATCCTGTGATTCTGGCATTTATATTTTATGTTGCCATGTAACATAACGAATACTTGTTTCTGTTTCTTTTATTCTGTGGTGATTTCAACTAGGCTACTACGTATATGGGCAGTCCAACAAAGACGCCATGAAAAGTTGTGTCAATTATTTTGTACAGGATTAAAAATTGATGAGAAAATGAAACACATTTCAACATTACTTAATTTTTTTATATAATAAGTGATCCCTATCATTATGACTTATCAAATAGTTCCTTGAGATCCATTTATATTATGGGTAGAAGTTGGTGAAGTTTTTATAGTATTTGTTATGTTTTTCTAATATGACCAATCGACGATCCAAGGCATATTACATGATTTGGGTGAGGACCTGGGATGCACATACATCTTGATCTAATCAAGTAAAATGTAGTGTTTGACCAAAATAAAAAAGGTAGAATGTAGTTTGTCCGATCATCTTCACCTTAGTGGTGATGTGGGACATATGCAAACTGCAGGGGAAAAGTAGAATGTAGTTTTATAAGTTGATTTAATGATAAACACAATTATAGTTTAGTCTAGCAAAATTAGTTCGGACAACTAAAATCACATCAAATAAACATTTTGGACAATAAAATCACATCAAAAAATATTTTAATATAATTGTATAGTAAGTTGTTTTTCCTTTGTATTTTTTAAAATGGAAGTAGTGAAGTTTGAACTTAGTATGTTATGTATTTTAATTTAAAAATGAACGGACGAGATTTAAATAAGATATAGAACTAGTTTGTATAAGTTTATTTTTAAGTGTTTTTTTAAAGTATTTTTTATAAGTACTTTTTAATAAATATATCAGAGTTGCTTCTTTAATAAATAGAAATCTGTTTATTTTTAGTTTCTATTTATTTTTTAAACTTTAAACAAACATTAAAATTTAAAATAAGTACTTTTTTATTACAAAAACATTTATATCTTAAAATAAGTTTAAACAAACGAGCCCATAATGACCATGAAAAATCATAAATATATCAAACCATTATAGTCAAATTTAGCAATTCATGTGACATTTTATAATCTAATGTTTTTTTAGTGTAAGTGTAACCTAAGGTATCACTAATGATCATGAGCATTAGTTCCCTTGTTTATTTGTACACATCCTGATAAATGAGACAGGAATAATCCAAAGTTTGATTGCTGGCTAGCAAATTTACAAGAATAACTTGGTTTAATACATTAAGTTACTACACAACCTCATCTATTTTATAAGAATAACTTGGTTTAATACATTATAGATGAGTCATTAATGAGAATGTAAGTTTTGAATTTAAGTACCTTAATCTTGTTTTGATTCATTAGAAACCGAAGTTGTATTAAAAAACTTATAACAACTTACTACATACTATGGTTAACCAACTGAACCGGTCTCTCTCAATAAGTACCTTAATCTAAATTCATTGCTTAATAATACTTATATTTCTTTCACATACTCATTTGTTAACTAGAAATTCAATCAATATTGTATAAATCATCAAGCTTATACATCGATTAGTATGGGTAATTTCAACTAATTTACAAAGAATTTTGCCACCCAATGTTCCTATTTGACTCAAGTTTGAACAGGCATATCAAATTTTAAAAAATATTTTATATGCCTTAATTCCTCTCCTTTTTTTCTCGATATTATATGTGAAAAAGAATGAAAATTCATGAAACTAACGGGCCGGGCCGGCCCAAATTCACTAACAGTAGTCTAGTGTTCCAGCACTCGCATTTCCATCTTCATTCTTCACCAAACATTCACCGCAATTTGAAAACTCTGATCGTAGAGAAGACAGGACGCACTAACGGTTCCCGATTGCGACCGCTATCAGTTTCGAAAATAAAAACCAAAAATTCGTCAGTCTCTAAGGTAGTTCCTTTACCTGATAAACCCTTGCTTCTGCTAATTTTAACTGAATGTTCCAATTTGATGTTTTCATTGTTCTAATAAGGCACAAAAATTAATCTAGGGTTCTGAATTTGGTGTGAGGTTCATTCACTTGCATTCCTTCATGGCCCGTGCACGCAACCTAATGGTTGCTACAGGCCTCGTTGCTTTCGCTGCAGCAGGCTTGGCTTTCCCCTTCTACATGGCGTAAGTCCACTGCATTCGTTACCTTTCCTTCACATTCAACATGCTTTACTAGTTTATTATTATTCATTACTTTAGCTTGCGTTGAAAATATTAGGGCCTTTCGCTTCAGAAATGTTTCCGATTTCATTTAGTATTTTAACTTTTAATTACACTGCGGTCACCTTATTTTTGTTTCCAAAAATATTTGTTTTCTTGTTTTCTTGTTTTCTGCTCTCACTGTTTTTGTTTACAAACTTCAGAAAATATAGAACAATAGAATTTTGTAATTAGAAATGAAAATAGAAAATATTTTCTGAAACCATTTCCTAGAAACCTTTTACTTTGAATTCTTGAACTTGGAGTAAACTTATTTCTCCAAGGTTTCATAAGTCAAGCACTTTAGTTACTATTCCTAACTCTAATATTATAAAAGTCATTCATTTAAATCCTTTTGTATTTTTTGTTTTATTCTACAAAATAATAAATTAAAAGTCATTTTGTAAGTCAGGGACTAAACTTGTATTTCTAAAGTCTTAGGAACTTTTTAAAACCCTAAACCAAAGTTAGCAACTAATAGCTAGTTTTGTTAGCAAGGAGAAGGTGAATCGTGACTTTTTCTCTCCTTCCTGAAACCTTTGCCATGAGACCATTTTGTCACTCCTTAACGTCATAGGAACTAAAATACACGATTCATACCATCTTAAGAACTAACTTAAGGTATACTCCTTTACCTTATGGTTTTAGTACACTAGTTAACATTTGTCATATTTATTATTACAGCGAACCCCACATTTTAGCTCTTGAGATTGTCTAGGTTTGATTTGGCTTCTCCGGACTTGGAAATACTATTTTGTTAGCTCCTTACACAATGTTCATTTTAATTCTTTAGAATATAAAATAACAATAAAAAATTATAAAACAACGGTAAAAGTTAATGTCTTTTTACAATATTAGAAACTAATGAATAGTTTTTAAAATTTTAGAGATTAGGGGTGCGTTTAGTTAGTATGTTTTAAAAAAAACAGAAAAATATTAATATATGGGGAGATGGAAAACATGTTGAGATACCTAGTTTTTCAAAGAAAGTGCTTGGAAAATAAAAAACACGGTATTCCAAATTTTTCTAGAAAACAACTACTATTTGGAAAACTATCTAGTTTTCCAAAAATTTTCATTGTAAAAAGGGGTGAGTATTCTAATTTTTTCTAAAATGAGAATAATGAAAAATACAGTATTTCAAAATTTAACAAAATGTGAAACAAAAACTAGAAATAAAATGAAAAATTGGTTGTATTTCAACACGTTTTCCAGTTTTTCAAACTGGAAAATTGATACAATATCTGAACACATTTTTATAATTTTCCATACTTTTTTAGAAAATGAAATTTTTGGAAAATTTCTTGAAAACTTGAAAATCAAAACTGAAGAAATGTTATCCCAACTAAACGCATCCTAAATTACTCTATTCATGTAATTTTAAGGACTAATGCAAGAGTTAACTCTATTATTGTATTGCCCAGTTCATCAAGGAAGCCTGTTATTGACCCAACAAAACCTCTTCCACCCCAAGCAACTTTTCGAGGGCCCTATATTAACACAGGTTCACGTGATGTTGGTCCTGATAATCAGACTTACCAGAAGAAATGAACCAACTTGGGAATGGTCTTATTTGAGTTGAGTTAGATGGAACTTGGAAGCTCATATATTTGCTTGTTTGAATGAAATTTTTTCACCCCAGTTTGGTGGATTATTGCACGGCCGGATCATGACTTTGGAGAAGGCATTTTACAAGTCTTGGAGTAGTTGAGAAAGTGTGGGTTATTTTCTGTAAGTGGTTTCTCAATCTGACTGTTTTATGTCATTGTTAGTTATTTAATAAAATATATGAGTGATGTTATTAATCATGTCAATTGTAACCGTCTCATTTGTTTGCAAATGACCAATGTAATGTTGTCTATCTTGTGTCATGACCATACAATTGTAGAAAATAGAGAAATGTTAATTATGCAATATGTACATGTAGTATGAAGAGAAAGAGAGACAAATGTGAGATAAGGTGGATGATGTGATAGATATGATGAACATAGATAGAAAGAAAAACAATGCTATATAAATTGTTGTATGAATATTATACCTCTGAGAAATTTATACTCTGGAGTATGTGGCTTGTTAGCTTCTTGAGCCTTGGGCAGAGCTTTGCTGGTGCCTGTTTGCTTAACATTGATAATCAATGATGTAGAATTGATAATTTTCTACTTCTGTTCAATGGCGTTGAACTCAAAAAATTGGGATTTCGCATTCAATTTGCATCAAATCACCTTGCAGGTTCACAATTGATTTCTGTTGTCATGAGTTTGAAAACTTGATTTTTGTCTAATTGATGCTCTCTCTCAACGGAATTCTATTATCTGGAAAGCTGTGTTTGCGTTTGATTTCTGAACATGGTAAACGAGGCACAGATTCCTCCTAAACAAATCCAAACAAATCTCTGTCTAAAAATAGAAAATCAATTCTTGTACCTTTTAATGAAAAGCACAGGTTTTAGCGTAAATATGCAGTTCAGATTAATTTAGCTATTCATCTTATTTACATTCTAGCATACAGGATTGTACCATGTTTTCATTGAAGAGGAAGATTGGGTAGCGCATGCACATGTTTTTTTTATCAGCAAAGCAAACAATCAATATATTAAAAACCGGTATAATGGGTACCATACTAGTGAAAAGCGGCCGGAGCGGCAGCAGGGCGCGACGCGGTGGACCATAGCGGGACGTAAATTTTCGTGGAAATAGCGCTGTCGCAGAGCGGCCAGTAGCGGCGTGAAACGCCTGCTATTTCATTCTGCCTGTTTTGCCCCTGTGTAATCTGTTTTTTAGGGTATTTTTGCCTTTTTGACGCTTTCCCCCGATTCTAAAACCCTAAAACAATCACAGCAGCCACCCCTTTCACTTTCCTCCCATTTTAGTTGCTGTCCCACTGCACCCACCCTATTTTCGGCGACACCCACTAAGTTTCAGACGTCCCCCACCCTGTTTCCAGCGTCCCCCTCCCTGTTTCCAGCGTCCCCCTCCCATTTCCGGTGAAGCTGTTGTCTTCTCTGGCGAGCTTCTGCTTCAGTTCTTCTTCTTGTTGATGGGCTGTTATTGTGCTTCTGCTGCTTCAGTTCTTCTTGTTGTTGAAGGGCTGTTGTTTGTCTTATTGTGACTTTGTGTGAACTATTTACTTAGTATTTTAATTTTATGCCATGTTATGTTTTGTGATGTTTTATGTTTGTCAAGAATATTATTATGATTTAAGTATGGTTGTATGACTTTAAATTTAATTTTTGTGTGAATTTTTTTCGCATATATATATATATATATATATATATATATATATATATATATATATATATATATATATATATATATGTGTGTGTGTGTGTGTGTGTGTGTGTAGAAAATATAGGAAATATTTATATAGGTTTATCAAAATAGCAATCATCCCGTTTTCCACTATCCCGCTATTCTAGTTTTAAGGGTGACCGCTCCGTGCCGTTATTTAACTAGTATGATGGGTACTTAAACCCATATACATTGTTTACATTAAGAAGATTTCAAGCATAAAATGGGTTGCATTTCGCATTCTTGATTAAAGAAACAAAAGCCTTTCATTTTAGCCTGTAACCAAGACCAATTCTCATATTTTTATATCATAGAAGCATAAAATGCACTGTATATATTAAAACTGTATGCACGTGACTGACTGACTGCAGTTGTATGCTTATCATGCGCAAGTTTGTTTCAGTTTAGGTTTTAAGGTAATAATCACTTTTTCTCTCAGGCTTTCTCAAAAAAGAGTAAAGAAAGGGTTAAATTGCATTGGAAGTTTTCATATTTTTTCTTATATACGATTTTCTTCTCTTTAATTTTATTCCTTAACTTCAAATTTTATCTAAGACCATGTTGGGATTGATGGGGCTAATAGCCCAGAATGAATTAAACAATTCTCACCTCAACTACACTCCTTCACAAATATATAGTTAACATGATGGAATATTGATACCTCACCTTCAACTTCAATCAACTCTTTGAAGAACTTATTTTTCACACTTGGATGCAATGAAGGCAACCATTATTTTAGAGCATTCCAAGGCTTTAAATGCAAGACCTTTCACCATAACATAGCATATCTTTAAGTTCAAAGCATAAATATGTTTGCAGTCCCTGACTTTTTATATATAAAAAAATAGACTTATTCTTCAATGAGAATTTTTATTAGGTTTTAGTCCCATCATTTTCAGGGTGATAAAATTTGATCATTGTCATTAAGTGGGGAGGTGATTAATATTTGCCACCCTAGCACCGTCACATCATGTTTTTAAAATTTTTTCCCCAATTATAAATCATTGTGATCTTCTTTATCTTTATGGATATATTTTGATTTATGGTATATAATAGAACAAAATATATTGATATATAATGCATAAGATGGAATATAGTAAAAATATTATTCTAATTTCATTGTTTCCATATTTTAAGATGAAATGATAATAAACGCATCGTTAAAAAAATTAACAAAACAAGATGCATTTTAAATTTCCAATTATCCTTATATAACCTAATTAGATAACTATTAAATTACTAATTTAATGAGTTTAAGTAAATCATGTACACCTTAAATTGAGGGAGGGGGTTGGATTCAAGTAATGGAATGTGATGAATCAAGTTCCATTCCCTTCATTAGATTCCACTCTTTCCATTGTGTAACAACAATCCAAAAATGTTATCCATCTCTCTTTCTCTCTGTGTAATATTCCTGATATTAAATTAAAATTATTGTGCCGTATAAAAATTTATTAATTATTTTGGATAGTAAATTAAATTAATTTGGAGTTGTTAATGAATTTATAAAATTAGAATAATTAAATTTTAGTGATTTAACTTATAGAATTGAAGTTAAATTAAATTACAATGATAAAATATTAATTACCATAAAGTAAAAGTAAAAATATATTTACTTAAGTTAAATAAAAGAAAAGAGAAAAAAATGAAAATGAAAATGAAAATGAAAATGGAAAAGACCATTACATCCTTATGCATAAAGACATTTTTTCAATTCCTTTCTTCTTCCTTATGCGTGAGCATGAAACCCAAAAGCAGAAGCTTCTTTCTCTCTATGGCCATGTGTTTATAGGTGTGATTGGGAGCCCAATTTCTTAGCGAAACTCGAAATTGATCGTATATTCAGAATCGTGGAAGTGAGGTGAGTATTATGGTAGCTTTAATTTCCATTTCCATTTCTTCTTGCTCCAAACCAAAAATGACATTACCAATGGGGATTCTTGGGTCTTTCTTATGATGATGTTTTTATGTAAGAAAAAGATATAATTAAGCTTTTAGAACTCAAAAATGACATTCAGTATTAACTGGTTTTCGTTTCAGTGTATTTAGGTGACGAACCAAGCATCGATGAGTCGTTAGTCGAAGAGGAGCTCGAAAGAAAGGGCAAAACTAGTCGAGGTAAGTTCTGGAAACATTTGAAATGAGTTTGAGGTTTTTTCGGTAAAGCGAATTATGGTTTCGAAGGTCAAACCGTTAACTCCCTTCTTGAAATTCTTGAAATTTAGATATTTAACGTAACCGAAATTGAGAAAAGAGTTCTGAAAGCTTGGAAACGAGGTAAGGGGGTGTTCTTGGGATATAAATTAATTAAAATAATATTTAGCGTCTGGTTCGACGTATAGGAAAAAGGCAAAATAGCCTAACTGCATTAAATTCTTTGTATATGATGTTGAAAATATTTATCGGGAGAGTGTATGGAGAATTAATTAAATTGTTATTGAGATATATTTGCTATATGTGTATGATTGTGTGGTGTGGACCGTCGATCGGTATAGTTTACCCCTCATTTTGTCTCTAATGGTTGAGCGTGGCCCACTTTAGCTACCTCGAGGTCAGGTAGGACCCAGTGGGGAGGTGGGGAGCCAAGCAAGGCTCGGTGGACCAGGTAGGGTTCACGATTGGTCAGGTAGGGCCACCAGCTGATGGCTAGTCCAGTTAGTATATGGATACTAGAGAGTCTTGACTATGTTGATTGAGAGTCAATTATGCATTGAATTGACTTCTATTGTGAAAATTTGAGATATTGATTAATATTGCTAAAAATGTGAAGTATGAATCTAAATGTTATGGTGATGTGATTGTAGTTTGAGAATTTAGATGCTTTCCAATGTTAATTAAATAATTGTTAAATATATCTGTCGGTCCCCTATGTTTCATGAAAATATTAAAAAACAACTAGACCCTTATTTAGATATGCTCGTAAACAACCAAAGCTTACAGTATATTTCACACAACCCCAAAATCTTCATCCATAGTTTACGGGTGTCTTCGATGTTCGTATCACAACTTTCAATCTTCTCAGGGCATTCATACAAAGGAGACTCATCTTCACACACTTCCATAGCTGAATCTTGATCCATATAAGTTTGTCATGCTGGAGGATTGGGTTCGCACTTTAGATTTCCCCTAACATGGAAGAAGAAGACCTTAAATCTTATACTAAAGAAGATGATGACAGCAGTGGCAAACAATGTTATATTCACTTAACAGAAAGACTTAAGTGGAAAATTTTAACGTACATAGGTGACCAAAGTGAATTAAAAGAACAATAGGGGACCAATTTAACATTTTCATGAAACATAGGGACCAACAGATATATTTAGCCTTAAAGAATTAATTAAATGATTAATTAGATGGTAACAAGGTGGCAACCTAAGCTAATTTATGCTTTTCCTTTACTTTGAATTATTTCCATTGATTTATTATTGTTAGTTACTCGCCCTTACTTGTTGATATAGTGACTACAGATAGGGACCCTACTGATACCATAGAGACCAGTACTAAATAAGCCTTATGGAGCAATGCCAAGTGGATGTGCAATTAAGATGTGCGTAGAATGATGTTTCGATATTCTAGTGCTATTATGATATTTGGTGTGTGTGTCTATATATGTATGCGTGTCTATGTATGTGTGTGTATGTATATATATATATATATATATATATATATATATATATATATAAACTTATGTTTGTGATAAGTTATAGTTGATGGTGATATATATTTTGAAATCTGATGAGCTATGGAAGTGATGATTTGCAAATAAGATTGATAGATATAGTTGAATATGTTTGAATCAATGATGATATGCTGTTGATGATGAATAATATAGGTGATGACTAGGAATTGTAAAATGGCACTCAGCCATTAGATTGATAATTGTGTTATTATGGGCAGGTTATTGTTGTTTTGTATATGGGAATTGAGCCATGATAAGTTATACTGAATGATTAGAGTAACATAATTTATAGTTATAGATAATTGAGTTACGAATATTTTCCAATTGGATTCACTTCAAAAGGAGGTTTGTAGCTAACTTATGCATAAAATACTATAAGATGTTCATGCTAAAAATTGTATGCAGAACAATTTTATATTTTCATGAATTGGGCGATCTTAAGGGCATAATTGACCTTTGGTACCTTTATAACATTTGTAGACAATTGGGTTACTGATGTGTACCAATTAGATTCACATCGATCAGAGTTCTATAGCTCCCTTTAGACGTAAAATACTAAATGATGTACAAGAAAAATGCATCCTAATTTTTTGTTAAAAAACTTCTTCACATTGTGGTTTGAGTTTTGATGTGTGATACATTATTTAAAGTAAAACCTATTAAATTGATATTACGACCTCTAGTTAAATTAAGTAAATGTGGTGAGATGTCACACACTCCCCCCAACATTTCAACCACCATAATGCCACCTTCACCTTCATTCTTTTCCCCTATTCCTCTACCCTAATAGCAATTTCCTAAGCACATAATCCTTAACCTTAACACCCCACCATGCCACTAACCTCATCACCCTTAACCCTCTCCCTCTTTGGGGGTAATGATAATAATGGTAGTGGAGGTAGGTGATGTTAATGATGGTGATCCCACTAAACCACAAGCATGTACAATGCATAGGGATGACAATATGGGTTAGGCCAGCGGGCTAGCCCGTTAAAACGGGTCGGGCCAGGCCAAGCTTTGTGGCCCATTTTCTCGAATAGGTCTGACCCGTTCTGGCCTGTAAAAAAGGGGCCCGTCACGGCTCGGCTCGGCTCGGCCCGGCCCGGCGGGCCTTTATTAAAATATATATTAATATATTATATGTATAATATTAATATTTAGTTGGTTGAAATTTTAATTATTTGTATTTATTGTTTTCATTTAATGAAATAAATTGGATTAATTATAAAAATTTTGTTTTAGAAAGGTGAAATCTAATTTTTATTTCTAATTTTTCTTAAAAAATATTTAAAAATAGTTTAAATTTAAAATAAAAAAGTTTGTATAATTATATTAAAGAAATGGGTTGGCCCGCGAGCCATAAAAAAATGGGCCGAGCCAATGTTTTTAGCCTGTTTTCTTATTATGGCCCGACCCGACCTGTATTTGGACGGGCCTATGCGGGCTTTGGTCTGTCCCGGCCCGTAGGCCCGTTTTGCCACCCCTAACAATGCACATGATAAGGTCATCCATATACCAAACTATATGCAAAAGGCCGAAAAATATTAACATAAAAAAGAATTTAAATTTCTTCTTTTTTATACAATTTTAAATGCATTTTATAGTTATATTGGATTTTTTTTAGAAAACTACAAATTTTAAATTTATTAATATTTCAATATGCAAATAACATATTTCAATTACTAGTATTTAAATTTTTTTGATAAATACATTTATTCTTTAAATTTCTCTATCAAAATACAAAGATTAGCTAATTGAATATTTTATTTTGAAGAATGTAGAGAGGATATTATAATTTCTAAAATGATGGAATTTGTTAGAGTTTATGTCGTAATTAGGCATGGCAAAAAAATCCATCCCCGCAGGTAAATGTACTGCACCGCCCTTGTTTGAGTGAGTTTCCCGTATTTTTTTGGTTTCGGGGACGAGGACGGTTTTTACCCAGTAGGTAAAAGTCGGGGGCGGGGATGTTAAAACTAGTATCCGCCCCGCCCCAACATACTTAAATTACTTAATACTCTTATTATACATATATTACTAGAGATGATTTATTAGACAATGTTTAATAATTGTGTCCAAGATGATTTATTACTATTTCTATTATTGTATGTAAAACATTTAATAATTTTGTAGATAGAGCAACAACTTTTAAAATACTTGATAAGGAAATTTTTTTATGTAAAAACGGAGATGGGGATGTGGACGAGAGTCATTTTATCTCGCCCGATGGGGATCGGGGACGGGCACGGTTAAGATCTAAGACAACGAGGATGGTAGGAATCAAACCTATCACCAAACCGTCTCGTTGCCATACCTAGTCGTAATTCTCCCTCCAGCATTTGAGGGTTTTTTTCACTACCCAAGATTTTATTTTTCTATTTGAACTGAACACGTAATTACCTTCAAAAGATACGTAGTTAATAAAAAATTAATTAAAATAATTTTTTCTATAATAACTAAAATGAATTCAAAGTTTGTATCTCTTTAAAATATAAATAGAATAACAAATCTTTAATAAATGTTTCAGGAACTATCTTGAAAAATCAAAAATGATTTTTTTTTATCAAAAATTATGTTTAACTAGTCTTAAAATTCCTTTTCATTAAAGATTTTTCATATTAAAATGTGCACTAAACCACACATTAGAAAAACCGCTTAAAGAGATGATTGAGATGAGATTTTTTTATACCGTAAACTACAGTAGTCAAATGGAAGAAACAAATAATGAGAGTTAAATACATGTTTCAAAAATGAATTGCATGAGAAAAAAATTAAAACATAGCGAGGTATTTGAATTCATTAATTTTTATTTTTATATTTTGTATAAATCAATTCTAGCTTAAGTCTTTGAGCTTAATATAAGAATTTCTTAAGCTTTAATATAATAACTTTATAAAAAAAGTAATAATATTTATTAATTTTTCACTAAAATATATTTATTAATTATTAGTAAAATAAGAATAAATTAAATAAAAAAAAAATTTATGAGTCACAAGAAAAATAAAAAATTAATCCAACTTAAATAATTTTAACTATTTTATCTTTTAAGTTGTTAAAAGGTTTTTATACAGTATTTATTAAAAATATAGTGGGTTGTGCGAGAGAGAGAGAGAGAGGTGAAGCAAGTTTAGCGGCGAGAAAAGAAAAGCACAGTGCACCGAATTCTCAGTAGTCAGTAGCAATGCCGCAAAGGGAAAATCTAACATAGTTTCGAGTTCCCACTGGTTTTTTGTCCTTCTAAAGGATAATCTAGAAGCATTCATTTCATTTCACGTGGTAGATTTTAGCTCTCACTAATTGTGGTTCTGGACCTCTTTCATCTTTTGTATCCTTTTCCCATCGACAAAAAATATAAAAGAAATTTGGCCCCATAATTAGGGAGAAAAGAAAATTTAAAAGCAAACATTCACCAATAAATTTTTCAGACCAATACTTATCCAAGAATTTCATGTAATTACAAATTCTTTTCCCTCGTAAAAGTAAATTAACACTAGTACTGTAGTAATTTAATTAACTAATTTAAAAAAAATAAGAAAAATTAAGAGAATGACACTGCTGAACGGTATTTTTGTCCGAAACCAGAAAGAACGGGAGAAACATTTGAAACTTGCACGACACAACCATCGTGTTCGATTCACTTATTTCTTGTCATGATTCTATTTATACAATTCTTCAAACGTTAATAGCTCAGAAAATCAATACAAGATTAAAAAAAAAAAGAAAAAACAAACCATATTGATGGCCCTAGCACACCCCATCTCTGCCATTTCAACCACAGTTACACTTTCTTCTTCCCCAATAAGCAAACCCCAGAAAGTTAAACCCTTTCTCCCAAAGTCGCATTTTTTCACGCGATCCAGAAGCAGAAGAAACCTTTCCCTAACCCCTGCACGTGTTGCAGCACCCACCACATCAATTGAAGCTGATCGATCTTTCCCAGAAACCCAGAAGGAGGAAACTGAAGACGAGTTCAACGATGATAACTCTTCTTCTAAGTTCTCTTGGAGAGATCATTGGTACCCAGTTTCGTTAATTGAAGATCTGAACCCTCGCTTACCCACTCCGTTTCAGCTTCTGGGTCGTGAAATCGTGCTTTGGTACGATAACTCAAATTCCCAATGGGTTGCTTTTGATGATAAATGCCCCCATCGTCTTGCTCCTTTATCTGTATGTTTAACTTTCTCTTTCTCTTTCTCTTTGTTCTTCTTTTATTTTTATTTTTTTAATAAACCTTCATTTTGATTTAATCTTTAAGATAGGTAGGTAGCATCATGCACTTTAGTTCTCGACATTAAAAAATTATCACTTTAATTTCTTGTTTTGTTCGTCTTCGTCGATCAATTACATTTAATACATCGGGACTAATCTGGAGGTATTATTATGTTAGCTTCTTTCATTAAAGGAATGAGGAACAGAGAAATTTCATCTAAATTATTATTAATATAATATTACTGAGGTAGTGTCACCATTCACTTTTGATTTCTTAATGAGTGTTCTTAGGATACCGGTTAATATGATCCTTTTTTTAATATTGAATTTGAGGTTAGAGGGCTTGTTTTGTGATTAAAACTGGGTTTGGTGGTTTTGAAGGAAGGAAGGATTGATGAAGATGGGAACTTGCAGTGTTCTTATCATGGGTGGTCTTTTGATGGGTGTGGATCATGTACTAAGATTCCTCAGGCTTCATCTGAAGGACCTGAAGCACGTGCCCTTCAATCTCCTAAAGCTTGTGTGACAAGGTTCCCTACCATGGTGTCTCAGGGCTTGCTCTTTGTTTGGCCTGATGAGAATGGTTGGGAGAAAGCTAAAGCCTCCAAGCCTCCAATGTAATTGATTTAATTCTGTCTTGTTTAATGCATGGTGTTAAACTTAAAGTGGTTATTTGGATCCACTTGTTTAGATTCAATAATTGCTTATTTTGTCAGCTTGTTCAGGGAGTTTTTACAAAATAAGTAGTTATTTTTCCAAACAAGCACTATTGTAATTGAAATGTTGGCAGGTGTTTATTTTATGTTGATTAAGGAATGTTTTGTGTTTTATTGAACTGGATGGTAAAATTGTGTTTGTTGTTTAGGTTGCCCGATGACTTTGACAAACCAGAGTTTGCCACAGTGAATATTCAGCGAGATCTGTTCTATGGTTATGATACTCTCATGGAGAATGTTTCTGATCCTTCTCACATTGATTTTGCACATCACAAGGTACAAATTACGCTTTTCAACTTGACTTTTAGGTGCAGGGTATTTTATTTTAGCTTGGTTTGCTAGTTGGTAATATTTTATTCGATCTTCTTGTTGGTGAAATTTGTTAAATATATTTTATTGATGATAGTGCTTTCAGGAACAAACTTTTCGCTAGTTCCATTTATTCTTTTATATTCACTCACTGAAACCGCTGATGATTAGCATATTTAAAAATTTGAGGGTAGGGTAATGGAGAAGCCTTTTTCATGGTTAATGTTTTGATTGAACTGGATATAGTTAACATCGATTCTCACTTTGAGTTAGTTTTCTAACATTCAATCTATTCTCTTGTGAGAAAATTGTTAAAAAGTTAAGCTGAATTTGTTTAGGCATTAACTCTCAAAAGTGCAAGTTAATGTATAGGATCTTAAACTTTTACCAGATGTTTCAACTTTATGATTTTTTGTCTCTTAAACTCCTAGACGTGCTTTGTATATCTATGGTCATTGATGTGTTTGTTGATTATTAATACTACCTCCATCCCTTAATATAAGAACCTCTTAACTAATTTCAGTTTTTAAGAAAAGTTAGTTAATGTAGTTAAAGTCATTTAATTTGTCTACAAATTGTACTAGTTTTCTAAAAGTACCCTCTTAATTTTATTGGTACTCACAAATCTTACTTTCTTTCTACTTAATTAATGTTTATTTCATTAATGATTAATAAAGGTATTTTGGTAAAAAATTAATTAATGCTATTGACTTTTTGATAAGGTTCTTATATTAAGGACTAAATTAATCTCTCAAAAGATTCTTATAATAAGGGACGAAGATAGTATGTATTTTAAATTAGGACACCTAGATAAGAAGTTATAAAGGTTGAAATTATTTGGTATTTTAAGGTTATCCAAATTGCTAAATGCTAATGTAAATATGATCCACACTTACTCAGGTTACAGGAAGGAGAGATAGAGCTAAACCTTTGCCGTTCAAGATGGATGATCGTGGTCCATGGGGTTTTTCTGGGGCTAATGAAGGGAACCCACGGATCAGTGCAAAATTTGTTGCACCATGTTATTATATGAACAAGTAAGCCATTGGCATTTGCATTGGAAGTAAATGCCACATGCACCTTCTCACGTGCATTATATAATGCACATGTTAATAATGAAGGAATTTCATATGAATTTCGGTTTTTGCTACCGAGGCTCACAGAATTTTACTATTTCAGGGTTGAGATTGATACCAAACTCCCAGTATTTGGTGACCAGAAATGGGTAGTGTGGATATGTTCCTTCAATGTACCCATGGCACCAGGTAAAACTCGCTCCATTGTTTGCAGCGCTCGAAACTTCTTCCAGTTCTCAGTACCAGGGCCTGCTTGGTGGCAAGTAAGATTTCTATACTTTGTTCTTGTGATCTTGTCTTTCGAGTCTGATTGTTTCCCTGGTATATCTAAACAAATAACTTGTTCTGTCATATTGATAATGTTGTATGTGTATTGAATTTCTTAGTCTCAGTCAGTGTAGAAAACAGGAGGAACTTATCTAGTTTGAATTTTGAAAGTATACATAAACCCAGAACACTATATTGAAAGTCTGTTAGTCTAGCTTGAATAAGGTTCTTGAATATGTTCTCCAAGCTTTCCTCTAACCTGCAGTATCATGACGTGCCTAAGTTACCGAATAAGTTGACATAAAATGTGGGTTTAGTTTCCCAACTGAAACCAAGATTCATCAGCATATTGTGGGAAAAGTATATAGACAGAGAGATTCAGCTATTCTTAACTCAGAAATGGTGGGATAGATGAACTTTGAATGTTGTTCCAGTTAGTCAAGGAAGCAAGTAAAACAATCATATGGAATAATTCTATTCTTATGTGAGTAGTTGACAGTGGTTGGATTTTATGAGGACATGGTCAATTTTTTTAGCTAATGAGGGTTAATGAGTTTTGCCAGATTCTATATTTCAAACCATTTCATGACTTTTCCATTCTTAATTAACTAAAGCTGAAGAACATTACTTAGGGTAGAACAATAGCAATTGTGTTTCCTTATACAATCACTGTATTTAGTAACTATTAACTATATCTGATGCAAAGGATATTACTGAATCAAATAAATTGGCTGGTCTCATTTCTCACCATGTCTTCTTCTGACCTCTCTGCATATGTCTTGAGGTTAATTATCAGTATTCTCATATAACTAGATTTATTCTGTTGGCTTAACCACCGAGTAAACTTACTGCTTGCATTCAATCATATATGTAACTTGGGGTCTCACTTTTTGCCTATACATGTCACAGGTTGTTCCTAGGTGGTATGAGCATTGGACCTCAAACAAGGTATATGATGGAGACATGATTGTCCTTCAAGGTCAAGAGAAAATCTTCCTCTCAGAAACCAAGGAAGGTGGTGACATTAACAAACAGTACACAAACATCACCTTCACACCAACACAGGCAGATCGCTTTGTCTTGGCTTTTCGAAACTGGCTGAGACAACACGGCGACGGCCAACCAGAATGGTTTGGCAATGCCAGCGACCAGCCGTTGCCATCAACTGTTCTGTCAAAACGTGAGGTACAATAACATCATTTTCATTTTGAAGCCCCTCCATTTTCCACAAGGAAGAATCTTAACATGTTGTCTGATACACTATCTGTTCTAGAACACTAGTTACCATTGAGTAAGCTTTTCAACTAGTCCTCGAGATTATATGAGCTTGATATTTTGGTTCCTAACTTCATAAACAACAATAAGAGTAAAGTAGAAACAAACTAAAATGAATGATTATGTAAAGTTGTAAACTGAATTGAAGTTTTTAAAATGTCAACTAATGTGTAGGCTTACTCCTTTATAATCAGATAAAATTCATGTGGGACTTACAAAATAGGTAGGGAACACATCATGAAAATAAGTTCCACGTGAATTTTTCCATAATAGGAAAGAAATTCAATTAGAATACATTGTTTTTACTAAATCATCAAATCATGAATTGTCACATTATATTAAAAGTCGTATTTATTGCTATTTTAAAATGATTCCCGGTGTAAAAATCTTTATCCTGCGTCACAATCAATTACAATTAAACTCATAGTAAACAGTGTGTTGCTACTAGTTTTCCTAGCATAAAGTGAAGAGAATAAATGAAATATTGTTTGTGAATGTGTTGTGTAGATGTTGGATAGATTTGAACAACACACACTGAAGTGTTCAGCATGTAAAGGAGCTTACGAGGGATTCGAAAGATGGCAGAAAATCTTGATTGGTGCAACAGTGGTGTTTTGTGCAACATCAGGGATCCCAGCAGAAACCCAGCTGCGTGTAATTTTGGCCGGACTAGCAATTGTCAGCGCAGCCTTGGCTTTTGCCATAAACCAACTCCAAAAGAATTTTGTGTTCGTCGATTACGTGCATGCCGATATCGATTAAGCACCTCGCTTCAATACCTAGTTGTAAATGAATGTAGAGTTTTTAGACATATATGTTATACATACATGTATTTTTTTTATCGCAAGAGCTTAAATATTCCTAACCTTGGTGTTATAATCAAATGCACCGAAAATAACCCATGGTATGGTTTTAAAATGTCACTGTATATTGCAAAAATTGTAATTGTTAGAATTCACTACCTCTGGTTTAAATTTCCTCTGTATGTATGTTTTTGTTTCTCTCAACTTCTATATAAGATTTATTTCTCGTTCATTGTTTTTTTTTTTAATCTTAATGGAGATTCATTGCAAACCCTTCTCGTTTATTATTATTATTTTATTATTGGTAGAGATTTATTGTAAAGCTTCGAAGGTAGTCTCACAACACCACATACTACATAGAAGGGAAAAGAGTAACACAATTATGTCACGCTAATATTTAAGCTCACACATGCTTACTTAAATATTAACGTCTTACAACAAATAACAATACACAATTAGAAATGAAAAAGATAATGACACAAACAATCTATATAGCTAATCAACTCCAACAAAAATCTAATTCATTTAGGTGCTTTAATGAAACAAAAATTTGATAACTTTTTTTTAAAAAAATGTCACTTTACTTTTTCATATTTGACCATATCGATTCTACTGGTTGTAAACAAGATTAGCTGTATAAAAGACTCACAACTTATAAGATTTCTGATCTTGAATTAAATCCTATTGAACATGAATGTTGGTTGGAATGGTTGAAGTAACGTTCATTAAAAAAGAAACTGACATTGGAAGAGAAGATGAAACCAGTTACAATGGTGATGTATAGGTGGAGAGTGTGGCGCAGGGGAGGGCAACATGAAACATAGACAATGATAGGTAATGGAGATGGTGAAGGTGGCGGTAGTTGAACAAAAACCAAAGAGGGAGAAAAAAGAAAAAGTACTCTACTACTCTTTTTGGGTTATCCATCTTCAGCCTTTTTTATTGTATTTGTGGTCCAATCCCAAAGCCTTTTTCTTGCAATTTTCTTGGTAGCGTTTCTTTGGGCCAATTGACGACCAAAAACATCTCTGGGCCGATGGCCTTGAGAAAAAACAAAACCAGCTTTTTTTCTTTAAAACTAATATGATTGTCACAGTTCAACATTTATTTTACCTTATGGATAATGTTTGACAAAACAATAAATGATAAATACGTATTTTGATCACAAGAGCTCAATATCCAACCTTGGTTATAATTAAGGGGGGTTTAATCATTTTTCACCACACACCACACACACAACAAAATAAGGAGAGGGATTTCCCCTCCTATCTGCTGTGTGTTCCCTCATAATGGAGGGATATAATAATAAAATAATTTATGTATGGCAGAGAATTGAAATAGGCGTGGATAGACAAGCACCATAATTTTTTTGTGGTTGAAACTAATTCCAAAGGCCTAAATTGGACTTGGAGCAATGCAGCAAATGCATCGAGAGTTGAAGAAGCAGTAAGCAAACACAAGCTATTTAGTGAGTGTTTGTGAGGCCAAAGCAATTAGTTAATTGCTTTGATGATTTAGAGTGAGGGAAAAATAATTAGTAAGTGACAAAATAGTGAAGTTAATTGAGGTGTTTGGCAAACATTTGAGTGTCACTATTTTGGATTAATCTCGGGTTTTGTGCCTCTAATATTTTATTAGAGAAGTCTCTCTTGTACGCCTACTAATTTTATTAGTGGAAGAAATTTTGGAGTTTGTCCCGTGGACGTAGCCCAAATCAAAAGGGTGAACCACGTTAAATTACTGGTGCCATTTTAATTATTTATTTACGTTGCTCGTATTTAAATTTATTCTGTAACCACCTATTTTATCGATCCACCATTCCGCTGCGCCGGGAAATTAGCAGTTAATCTGTTCAGATTTTTCCCAACAACTGGTATCAGAGCGGTACCAGGGGGAATTAATATCTACTTATCGTATGCTCTGTGGTTGCCACTAAGGTGGACCCTCCACATCAGAAAATAAGTCAGATTATTATTTACCCTTTAAAAGTTTAGTTGGGGCCATCGAGGTGAAGACATGATTAATTTAAATGACATGAATTACCACATATGGAGAAACAAGATGAAGGATCTCATATTTGTGACGAAGATGCATCTACCAATGTTTAGTACAACTAAACCTGAGGACAAGACAGATGAAGAATGGGAATTTGAGCATGAACGAGTCTATGACTTTATCCAACAATTTGTCGAAGACAATGTGTACAATCACATTTGTAGTGAGACTCATACTCGAACATTGTGAAACAAGTTAGAGGAGTTGTACGCTTCTAAAACTGGCAACAATAAATTATTTTATTTGACAAGGCTACTCCAGATGAAGTACCGGGAGGGTACATTGATGACAGATCATTTGAACGAGATGCAGGGGATCGTGGAGCAGCTGTCAAGGATGGGCATTAAATTTGACGATGAAGTACTTGCTCTTTTGGTGTTGGCTTCCCTACCAGAGTCTTGGGAGACTTTGAAGATTTCTATCATAAATTCTGTACCAAATAGTGTAGTAAATATGGAAAATGTCAAAAGTGGTGTCTTAAATGAAGAAATGAGAAGAAAAGCACAATGAACCACATCATTGCAGCAGGATGTTCTTGTTGCAGAGACAAGGGGGAGGAATCAGATCAAAGGTTCAAAGTCCAGAAGCAAAAGTAGAGGAAAGTCAAATAGGTATGCAAATGTGGAGTGCTATCACTGTAAACAAAAGGGTCACATAAAAAGGTTCTGCCGGATATTCAAGAAGTCTCAGAAGAAGAACAAAGGCAAGGAGAAGGCCCAAGATGACAGTAGTGATGATGAACAAACCAATACTGCCGAGGAGTTCCACATCATCTATGAAGAAGACATTGTCAACCTTGCAACCCATGAGACCAGTTGGGTAGTTGACAATAGAGCTACTATTCACGTGACATCTCAGAGGGAATTATTCTCTTCTTACACACCAGGTGATTTTAGTGTTGTTAGAATGGGGAATGAAAATTACTCAACAGTTACAGGAAAATGAGATATTTGTTTAGAGACACAGAATGGTAGGACGTTAGGCATGTTCCAGACATGCACCTGAACTTGATCTCAACCGGAAGGTTGGATGATGAAGGTTACTACAACACCTTTAACAATGGCAAGTGGAAGCTCACCAGAGGAATGTTGGTGGTGGCCAAAGGAGACAAGTGCTCAAGACTATACATGATGCAGACAAAGGTTTTGAAGGATACTGTGAATATAGTGGATAATGACAGTACAGTTGAATTATGGCACAAACGGCTTGGTCATATGAGTGAGAAAAGTATGACCGTTTTAACTAAGAAGCATATGTTGCCTGGATTGGATCAGGTCCATTTAAAGAATTGTGCTGATTGTCTAGCGGGAAAGCAAAATAGAGTTGCTTTCAAGAGTTCCCCTCCTTCCAGAATGAACAATGTATTGGACCTAATACATTCAGATTTGTGTGGGCTAATGCCAAAGTTGCTCGGTGGTGCTTAGTACTTTGTGACTTTCATTGATGATCATTCCCGAAAGACTTGGGTATATCTTTTAAAGACTAAAGACCATGTGTTGGGTGTCTTTAAACAGTTTTTATCTATGGTAGAGAGGGAAACTGGAAAGAAGCTTAAGTGTATTCGTACAGACAATGGTGGAGAGTACACAGGATCATTTCATGCTTACTGTGAAGAGCATGGTATTCAACATCAAACAACACCTCCAAAGACACCGTCGTTGAATGGTTTAGCTGAGAGGATGAATAGGACTTTGATGGAGAGAGTTAGATGTGTACTCTCACATGCAAAGTTGCCAAAGATGTTTTGGGGTGAGGATATACAAGTAGTTGCTCACGTATTGAACCGTTCACCTTGTGTTCCTCTCCAGTATGACACTCTAGAGAAGGTATGGTTAGGAAAGGATGTTTACTATGATTATTTGCGGGTGTTTGGCTGCAAGCCTTTGTGCATGTGCCAAAGGATGAAAGATCCAAACTTGATGTCAAGACACGATAATGTGTGTTTGTCGGCTATGGTCAAGATCAGCTTGGCTATAGATTTTATGATCCAATCTATAAGAAGCTTGTCAGAAGCCGTGATGCAGTGTTTGTTAAAGATGAAACCATTGAAGATATAGAAAAAGCTAAGAAAAATGCTTCCAAATCCAATGATGAATCAACAAACATAGAGCTAGTTCCTTCAATGATGGTGCCAAGAGAAGTTGAAGATGAAGCTCCTAATGATCAACCTGAGGCAGGTGATCCGATTTCTCCCTTTGAGATACCATCAGATGATTCTGATGATGAAAGTATTCATGATCAACCACTAGCTCCAGCGGGTTCTCCAAATCTAAGGAGATCTGATAGAGTCAGACAACGCTCTACAAGATATCCTAAAGAACAGTATGTGTTACTGACTGACGGGGGAGAACCAGAAAGCTTCCAAGAAGCTATGAATGATGAACAATATAAAAGGTGGGTTGAAGCCATGCAAGATGAGATGAATTCCTTGCATAAGAATAAGACATTTGAGCTAGTGAAGCTGCCAAAAGGCAAGAAGGCTTTGAAGAATAAGTGGGTGTTCAGGATCAAGCATGAAGAACATCCCCAGCCACGATTCAAAGCTAGATTGGTCGTCAGAGGATTCAGTCAGAGAAAGAGGATTGACTTTGATGAGATTTTCTCACCAGTCGTGAAGATGACATCCATCAGAACAGTGCTAGGATTAGTAGCAAATCTCGACCTTAAAATCGAGCAGATGGATGTAAAGATAGCCTTCCTTCATGGTGACCTGGAGGAAGAGATATACATGGAGCAGCCAAAGGGTTTCAAAGTAGAAGGGAAAGAGGACTATGTCTGTAAGCTTAATAAAAGCTTGTATTGCTTGAAGCAGGCACCAAGACAATGGTACAAGAAGTTTGAGTCTGTGATGGGGGAGCAAGGCCACAAGAAGACCACTTTAGACCATTGTGTGTTTGTACAGAAATTCTCTGATGATGATTTTATTATTCTTCTGCTCTATGTAGATGACATGTTGGTCGTTGGCTAGAATATTTCCAGAATCAACAAGTTGAAAAAGCAATTAAGCAAGGCTTTTGCTATGAAAGACTTGGGGCCAACAAGACAAATTCTTGGCATGAAAATATCCAGAGACAGAAACGCCAAGAAATTATGATTATCACAAGAGAAGTATATCGAGAAGGTACTTCAACGATTTAATATAGACAAGGATAAAGCGGTTAGTTGTCCTCTTGCTAATCACTTTAGACTAAGTACCAAGCAGTGCCCTTCCTTAGAGGATGAGAAGGATAAGATGGATAGAGTTCCATATGCTTCAGTAGTTGGGAGTTTGATGTATGTTATGGTATGTACATGGCCAGATATTACTCATTCCGTGGGAGTAGTGAGTCGTTTCCTTTCAAATCCTGGAAAGGAACACTGGGCTGCAGTAAAGTGGATTTTCAGGTATCTCCGTGGTACCTCTAAAATGTGTTTGTGTTTTGGAGATGAAAAACCTATGTTAGTAGGTTATACAAATGCTGATATAGCTGGCGATGTTGACTCAAGAAAGTCTACATCAGATACCTAATCACTTTTACAGGGGGAGCTGTGTCATGGCGATCAAGACTACAGAAGTGTGTTGCTCTCTCAACAACTGAAGCAGAATTTATTGCAGCCACTGAAGTTTGCAAATAACTGATATGGATGAAGAAGGTCTTGGAAGAACTTGGCATGCACCAGGAAAAGTATGAGCTGTTTTGTGACAGTCAGAGCGCAATTCACCTTGGGAAGAATTCCTCCTTTCATTCTAGATCAAAACATATTGATGTGAGATATCACTGGATTAAGGATGTATTGGAGAAGGAGTTACTACAACTTGAAAAGATCCATATAGATGAAAATTGATTAGACATGATGACAAAGACTCTTCCAAAGGAGAAGTTGGAGTACTGTCGCAAGTATTAAGATTGGTACAGCCCTCCATCTAATCGGGAGAGGGAGATTGCTGCGTGTTCCCTCATAATGGAGGGATAAAATAATAAAATAATTTATGTATGGCATAGAATTGAAATAGGCATGGATAGACAAGCACCACAATTTTTTATGGTTGAAACTAATTCCAAAGGCCTATAAATTGGACTTGGAGCAATGCAGCAAATGCATCGAGAGTTGAAGAAGCAGTAAGCAAACACAAGCTATTTAGTGAGTGTTTGTGAGACCAAAGCAATTAGTTAATTGCTTTGATGATTTAGAGTGAGGGAAAAATAATTAGTGATTGACAAAATAGTGAAGTTAATTGGGGTGTTTGGGAAACACTTGAGTGCCACTATTTTGGATTAATCTCGGGTTTTGTGCCTCTACTATTTTATTAGAGAAGTCCCTCTTGTACACCTACTAATTTTATTAGTGGAAGAAATTTTGGAGTTAGTCCCGTGGACATAGCCTAAATCAAAAGGGTGAACCACGTTAAATTACTGGTGCCATTTTAATTACTTATTTACTTTGCTCATATTTAAATTTATTCTGCAACCACTTATTTTATTGGTCTACCATTCCGCTACACTGGGAAATTAGCAGTTAATCTGTGTAGATTTTTTCCAACACTATCATCCCCCTTCACCGCTATAAACGTCAACCACCGCGAGTGTTCCTCTCTGAAACCAAAACCGCGCTTTGCCACCACCGCACGGCCTTCGTCCTACTCCGTCGAATATGACAAACGTTCTATCCTTCTCCATGCATAGTGATTTGTCCTGAACCGGGGTCTAGAGATCCGGACTCAGACCAGTCACAAATAGTATGTAAATACTGTATAGAAGACCGGTTGTATGTGTATCCGGTGTAGGTATCCGTTGTCCTTGAGTGAGGAGAGCGGATTGGGCGTTCTGGAGATCCTTCACACCGACCTAACGCGTTGAAGTGGGCGAATGGTGGTGTCACCTGCAAAGATTCTCCGACGCTCAAGTCAGTGATTATATTCCAAGTAAGGAATGTATTCAGAGAGTAATCAGTCGTAAAAATGAGCTGAAGATCCCCCCACTTCAATCATGAAGTGAGTTCATATACCTGATTGGCTCGATTAACGAGGACTCGTTGGTGGGGAACCACCAACTCCCATTAGCATTATTATATTGCGCACTTACCTGCATGATTGGGTCAAGTGGCTATTTTATATTGAGCGTAGAGAATGTAGACTAGGATTAGGGAACAAGTTGACCATTCCCGTGAGCAAAATTTAGCTCGTAGTGTAGGGAATTATTGATCGATCCCTGTAGCAACAATCCTCGTCATTAGCACAGTGACGTGTGTATTGTCCGATATCATGGTGTTATCCTGAACAACCGGTATAGGGAGAACGCCTGATACGGAATTACAGTTCGGATGTATACCGATGACACCGGTTACATGTAGATGTCTTGTCAAAGATGTTGAAATATGTATTGCAGATCGGATACCGGTATTGAGACCGGATCATATGTCCCCTAGCTTGTGTGAGGGACTGAATGGTTGTTCACATAAGCTACTCAACCTGCGAGAGGTCTTAATATCGGTAAGCTTACGTGTGTAACAGTTCCTTAGCATCTGTTGTCATTCGTAAAGAACCGTTCTAAATTTAATAGATACGACCTTTCGGTGCGGTCACAACGGATTCAGACAAAGATTCGTTGTGTGAGAATTTCAAGAGTTTATTGGAATTGAAAGCTCTTGAAGTTCGTGTAACGGCTGTAAAGCGCGAATTGCGTTGCATGATTAGACATTAATGCTTTTAATCACGTGGGCAAGCAATTATTGCGTCTGAGATGAAAATCTCATTAACCGTCGTTTTGGGCTTAATGGGCCCGGAGTTTTCGAAACTTTTGGGCCTAGTGGATAGCCCTTCGCTGAGTCGCTATCGTTTTAGCGCCCAAGAATTTGGAACGCTTGTGCCGTTTCGCTTGTGAACGAATGCGTTTTATCGAGAACGACACAACTTCAAGAGGGGGTAACCGAACCTCTTTGTTTCCTATAAAAGGAACACTTAGTGGATTCTGGGTTCCACTCGCTTTTGTTTACTTAACAAAACTCTGCAGAAATATTGCAAGGAAGTTTGCTGCCTACATTACGAGGGTTTCTTCGTTCTTCATATTCATCGTTATCGTCTGAGGTAACTATTTCTTCCTTGTTGTTCTGGTCTTGTTTTGTTTTGCTACTTCTTAGTTAAAGAAAGTAGGCTTCATCTAGGGGGGGAATCAGTTTCCCGCAACCCTAAAAGTCATGGGGAAGAATCCTTGTGATTCTTCCTAAGACTGAATCGCGTTGCTCAGAAAGGGGATCTTACTCACTGTGGAAAGTGACCTTTCCCTTCTCAGAGTCGTCCTCTGATTGTAGTTGCTTTTAAAATACAGTGAGTAATGATTACGACTTTCTGACGACATTTTATTTCTTATCGTAGATTAAGGAGTTCGATTTAGAAAATCCAAATGGTCACTGGAGAGGGAACCTCTGGAAATAGCGCTATTTCGAGGACAACTGAAGGTCTCTATAGCGTTGTTGCTTCGAGGCTGAATTGGGAGGAGGTTCAGGCTAAATGGCCTTTCTGTTGGGTGTCCAGCGAGTTTAAACACTTGGCCTCTCGTCATGCAGATGAGGAGGGATCCCGGATTCAACCGAGGTTCACGCTGAGTACAGATGAAGAGACGAAGAAGTGGTATAGGGTTTACGCACCACTTCCGACAGAGCGGATATGCCATGTCGTCCCTAATGACCGCTCTGTATATATGTACGACTTTATTTTTCATTATCTGGGAGTTCGTTTCCCTTTAACCGAACTCCAGATGGGCGTCTTGAAGTTTCTGAACTGTGCACCCTCCCAACTTCATCCCAACGGTTGGGGCCTCGTCCGAGCTTTGGAGGTCTTGGGTGAACATTTTAATTTCACACCAACTGTAGCGATGCTGTTCTATTACACCCAAGTAGTTCGAAGGGCAAATAAGCAGGGTGGAGTTGGTCTGGTGACTCTTCGGACTCTCTGTTCCTTTGTGAATTTTGAGTCTTATACGGATTCTGCCAAGGTCGATGGGAAGTCCTTCAAGACTTATTTCACTCGCATATCCATCAAGAAGGGGAAACTAATATTTTGGAAGGATGAAGAGGGCGTCGACAAATTTCCCTTGAGTTGGACACACAAACACTTTCTCTTGAGCTCCCACGCGTACTACACTGATCAATCCGATCTGTCTCGTGATACGTCGAGAGTGTTGTTCGCACTTGAATCACACACTACACGTCGTCACGTCTTTTCGTGTAGGCGTTTGCTAAGTAGCTCAAGCGGAGTCCGGGAGGAATATTTGTGTATTTCTCGTTTTATTTCACCCTTTCTCCTTTACCAAATATATATAAAATATTTATAGTTGCTAACATCTTGTGTTTGTTCATGTAGGTGAAATAGAACAAGAAACTCCAGAGATGGACAAGTTAAAGAAATTCAAGGCGGCGGGTAAGTCCGTTGCTCGTGAGAACGAGGTTAAGCCCAGGCCCTCAACTAAGGATCGTCCTGAATTAATAATATTGACCTCGGATGCTGAAGGGGACGTTCCGTTGGTTGAGGGCGGTTCCTCTGCCGCGGATGTAGCCACGGGTCATCCTCAAGTTTCTGAGAGGAGAAGAAAAATTAAGAATGACTCAGTGGGAGGCCCGTCCAAAAAGCGCAGAACTCCGGAGGATAAGGCTGTTGAAACCTCGGATGTAGCAGCTGCTACCTCTGGAGGTAAAGGGATTGCTGCCGGGGTTTCTGGGGCGAAGCCGACCTCTTTCCCAACTACCTCATTTCTCACCCCCTTCCTCTCCTATGAGGGTTCTACTCCGGCCACTCTTCCACCATCGATGTACAAACTCCGGCCTACGCTCAGTGCTAAAGAAATTAAAGAAGCGTGTGAGGCCGGAAGGTGGCAATTAGCCGAACTCGCTGGAATGCTTTCTTCAGTCAGCGAGTTAGCTGACAACGTCGATAAGGTTGAAGAGCTGAGTGATAAATTAGAAGAGCTCAACCTTTCCTCGGAAAAAGATAAAGCCTCCATGAAGTTAATGGAAGATCGTCTCACCAAATCTAAGGAGTTCGGAGAGATGATGACTAAAGAGAATCTCAAGCTCAAAGGCGACCTCAAAGGCTTGGAAGGCAAAGTGGCAGAGAAGGAGGAAGAACTCCGTAGCAGCCAGGATAAAAATAAAGTTGCTGCTGAGGAGTGGTCTCAAAGGGAGAAGAAGCTCCTTCTTGAGATAAAGGGACTGAAGGCTGAGAAAGCGAAGTCCGGAGGATTGAGTGAGGAGCTGTCAAAGTTGCGAGAAGAATTGGCTACGGTGAAAGCTGATAAGGAAGAAGCCATTGACATATGCAACCAGGCTGTTGAAGAATCCTTCGGCCTGGCCATACGCCAAATCTTCTATCGCAACCCCACTGTGAAACTTAGCCTCTATGGAATAGATCCGTTCTATGAATTCCATGGGGGAAAGTTAGTCGCAGTGGTTGATGATAGCCACGAAGATCCTCCGATGTCCCTGTATGGTTTGCCCCCTCTTCCCGAGGGTCAAACTATGGGGCCGGACTTCGTTCTTCCTGTGTCCGAGGTTCCTTCTTCTGAAGAAAGGGCTGAGGCTCCTGGAGGGGAGACTCCTGTGGAGGTTCCTAAGGAAGGTGCACAAGAGCCTGGTGCTGAGGAGGCACAGAAAACTGAAGAGCAGATTCCTCCTCCGTAGTTTTCTTTTTCATTTACATGTATAGTTGTGTACCGGGATCAACTCCGGATTTTGAACTATTGTGTACAGCCTTGTTTTTAATGAATGAATTCCATTTAAGGCATTTGTCTTCATCGTTTCATGCATATATAAATCGTTGCTAATACGTTCTGTATAATTAATCTTAAGGTCAGATTGAAATAACTGCCTCAGAAGATTAAACAATAGATAAATTTAGAACGGCGAAATATATACATGTCCCTAAGTATGTGTTAAGAAAAAGGTGCCTTTGGGGCATGATCCTTAATTCTCTTAATTCTCTTGGGGAAAGGTGGGTCGATCCGCTGTTCAGTAGAGTAATGTAACAGGACGGATGACTGTATTTTATTCATGTTATTCTCACTGGAGAAAACTATGTCGTTCATTGTAAGAGTATTGTTCCAAATTTGGGGAACTGCAAAGGTGTAAGGAAGTGGTGCTTGAGTCCTCCATCATAAGGATGATGATGGGAGTTTTTCTACGCCAGGAGTTACGTCATTGTATCACAGAATAGGCGATAAAGAGTATCCGACCTGGGAGAATACCACTTGAAAGTAAAAGTGCGGACTGACTTTCAGAATTTTCCGTCATAGGAATGATTATATGAATTGATCATGCCAGGTGTTTTGTCATCAAATCACTTCATAAGTGATTGAGATCATCCGTCTTGGGGATGTGTACAGCACCAGAAGTTATATCGTCGGATCACATAACAGGTGATTGAGATCATCCGTCCTTGAGGTGTGTATGGCGCCAGGAGTTACATCATCATATCACAGAATAGGTGATTGAGATCATCCGTCCTGGGCAGGTACACCATGTCAAGGAGTTACATCGTCAGATCACATAATGGGTGATTAAGATTGTCCGTTCTGGAAAAGTACACAACACCAAGAGTTACATCGTCAATTACAGAATGGGTGATTTAGATAATCCGTCCTGGAATGATTATTGGAGTTCTTCGTACCAGGAGTTACATCATCGAATCACAGAATAAGTGATTGAGATCATCCGTCCTGGTGAATTTTTTCCAATCATGGGAGTGCGGATTAGGCAATTTTCGCATTCATCCGAAATCCGAGTAATACCTCTACTAGCCCCCTAGCTGATGTGAGGAAGCAGTTGACTTGCTCATATGAGCTATATTGATCATAGTACGTTTGGATTTCGGAATTGCACCGAAGTGTAAATATCCGCTCTGGGAACTAGGTTCCGTAGTGATGAAATTTTAAGGGCGGATTCGACAATGGGAATATCAGAAGTTTATCGAATTTCGCAACCCTTGGTATTCGGGTAATGGTGGCCACGTTTCTAATGATTGGACATTTAATGCCTTAATTCACGTGGGCGAGCCATTATTGCGTTAAGTGCGCATGTCTTAGTAACTGTCACGCATAGTATTGTTGGGCCTAGTATTTGGTTTTAATAGGCCCATTTCGATGGCTCTGTGACAGAACGATGGCATTTTCGCGCCTTGAGGTACTAAACGACAATTTTGGTCCACTAAACGGGGAGTCGTTTGGGGGTAAACGACAGGTTGTGTTTAGTGGGTATTTGAAAAATTTTCGTGCCCCGATAAAGACATATTTGGCAATCTCAGTTACCATTTCTTCTTGCTTCCTTGACGAACCTCTGCAAAAGTTCCAAGAAGTTCTTCGTGTCCGCCTCTGTGAATTTCAATTCACTATCCTTAGGTAACCACTTTCCCTTCGTTTTTTGTATCTCTTTTCAGTATTTGAGAATGTCTAGGAAGGGTGTTAGCTTCAGTGGCGTTAGCCCTAGAGGAAGAGGAGGAAGGGCTTTGGCTCAAAACCCTAGTGTTCGTGGTGGGAGGATCCCAGTGATCCTCCAGTCGAGGCCACAGTATACAGAGGGGGAGGAGTCGCAATATCAAAGGCGAAAGGTGATTATACCCTCTTCAGAGTCTTCCTCCTCCAGTGAGAGTGTCGAGAGTGGGGATTTGTATCTCTCTGATGATGTGAAATTCTATCGCAGCATCAAAGCTTTCACTATGGTGACAAAGAAAGTTACTGGGAGGAAATCGTCTGAAGGGGAATCTCCCTCTGAGAAGTATATCTTGAAGACCCAATCCGGCCTATGCAATGTGGTTGCACACCGGATAGACTGGGTGAAATTCCAACAGAAACGCCCATTCAGCTGGGTCGCTGAGGAATTTCGTGAAACTGCATCCGTGCGTGCTCGTGAGGACAGAGCAGAGTTGGAACCGCGCTTCACAGTCTGGAAGAAGAATAAATACCGATGGTGTTTTAAGGTGTTCGCTCCCCTTCCATCAGAACGGATATGTCATACACCGGACGAGAGGTCCTTGTTCATGTATGATTTTTTATTTCTGAACTTGGGCGTGCGTTTCCCCTTTACGAAGTTTCAGATGGGAGTCCTGAGATTCCTGGACTGCGCTCCCTCGCAACTTCACCCTAATGGATAGGGATTGGTCCGCTCTCTTGAAGTGCTTGGGGAGCACTTCAACTTTCAACCGACGGTGGCCATGCTTTTCTACTTCACTCAAGTGGTCCGTCGTGCGAATAAGGAGAAAGGAGGAGTGAGCTTGATATCCCTCCGGACTATCTCCAAGATCATCAACTTCGAGGCGTACACTGACTCCGCCAAAGTTGATGGGCGTTCATTCAAATCTTATTATACGAAGATCAGCGTCGATCCGAATAAACCAGTTTTTTGGTTAACTGAAGATGGGATTCCAAAATTCCCAGCGACTTGGACGCACGAACATTTTTTGTTGACCTCCCAAGCGTACTACACCGAGGAGGACGAACTGAGCCCATCCTCGATCTCTGTTCTTTCGGCTCTACAATCCTACACAGCCTCACACCATTTTTTCTCCTGCAGGCGTTTGTTAGGACCAAAGTCTACTTGCGAGGAGTATTTACGTAATTTTCCTGCCATTCTTCATGCGTTATTATGTCATTTGCCTTGAAAATTTTTCGTCTCTGATTGTGTCTTTTGATTTTGCAGGTGAAATTCAGAGCGAGTCACCAGAGATGAATAGGCTAAAAGGTCTCAAGGCCAGAGAGACTTCCGTTGCGGCTGAAAATGACATTCAGGCAAAGCGGAACTCGAAGAAGGCTACTGCTGAGACGATAATATTAACTTCGTCTGCTGGTGACGATATTCCTCTGATCGAGGGCGGATCTGAGAAGGTTGTCGAGAAAAAGAAGAGGACAAAGCGTAACCCCTCGAAGATCTCAGACCGTCAATCCTCACCCAAAAAACCAAAAACTTCAAGAGGGGTTGCTGAGCCAGGGCCTTCTAAGGAAAGGAGAGCGGAAGGGTCTATTCCGGATATCCCAGGCGGTGTTATCACATATGGGGCGAAGCCGATAACGACTTATTTCACGCCCAAAACCCTTTGCCCTCTTGAAGGTAGTTCCGGTCTTGTTCAACATCCGGTGTATGAGGGCTCCGTTCCTGAGGGCGTTCCTGAACCTTCACCCAAGGTGAAGCCCTCGTTGAAGAGTGATGAAATGATCAGAGCTTGCGACGACGGACAGAAGCACTTGGCTGAGTTATCCGGGCTCCTCAAGTCAGTTCGTGAGCTCACAGAAGAGAACGAGAGGCTCACCTCAATGGTTGGCAAGGACAAGGCAATCATCCTCCAATTAGAAGGAAAATTAGAAGCTTCCAGAGAAGAAATTCAGAAGAAGGATGAAGAAATTGCCAAGCTGAAGAACCTTGCCAAGGAGCTGGAGGGTCAGGTTCTTGATCAAAAGAAAATCAACGCTGACCTCCATGCCAATCTTTGTGTGGAGAAGGAACGCTCTTCAAAACTAGAAGAGCGGTTGAAGGAGGCTAAGGTCGTCCATTCTCAAGGAGTGGATGATTGGTCACGTAAGGAAAAGGAGCTGCTCTTAAAGCTGGCGGATTCGAATGGCGAAGTCAAGACCCTGAAAGCAAACTTAGACGATGCTGTAAACATGTGTGATCAAGCAGTCAAGGAGGCTTTCGGGTTGGCAGTTCGTCAAGTGCTATACCGGAATCCCAAGGTGTCAATTAATTTGAACGGTATTGATCCGTTCTATGAGTTTCACCAAGGGAAACTGGTGGCCATCATTGATAACCGTCATGAGAGTCCGCCTAACACTCCTTATAGGTTTGCTCCTTTACCTGAAGGCCAAACAATGGGACCTTCACTCGTGAAGCCTATAAGTACAGGAACAAGCTCTCGCACTGAAGAAGGAAAAATCGGAGACAAAGGCAAAGGGAAGGAAGGAGACTCAAGCCAGAGAAAGTAGCGCCTTCCTTGTTTTCTTTTTCATTTTATTGATTCAAATTCGCTGTGTTCCGGGATCAGCTCCGGATTATTACACGAATTGTAATTCTCGTTTAATCAATAAAAGAGTTTTTTACCTCCATTCTTGTTTAGTGAAAAACAACTTTAATAGAGGGATTGCATGTGTATTGTATCATTCTGGATTTAAGTAATGAAGATCGGATTGTAAAACAAAATCTCTATACCGGACTTATACATGCGAGATGAATTTCATAATAAGATCACCGCTTATGAGGGAACACATCATCGTCACAAGAATGGCTTAAGGGGAATGATTGTGAGATCGTTTAGACGAGAGTTCATTCCTCAAGATATTCGTTAAATCGTTGATGTTGTCCCCCAGTTTCATTGGGTGATTATCACTTTGAATAAACTCTGAGTGAGATTTTCTCGTGAGAGCTTTTAAGAGTGAGGATTTAAAATAGAAATTCCTCTTCAAATATTTCCGACTGAGAGATTTCGGGTGAATATGCCTTAGATTGTGGCGTACCCGAGTGAATTGTTTGTGTCGGAGTTTATGAGTCAGGTCTCAATTGAAGAATTGATGACTCAGAATTATAAGCTATAAAACTTCCAAATAAAGAACTTCATAAGAGAGTATTAATTTGGAGTTCAGTATAACTTACTTGTTGTGTTTGGAGTTCGGTTTGATCCTACTGTCCATGTCATATTTGGCGTTCGGTTTAATCCTACTAGCCGTTCTTCAATTGGTCTTTGGTTTTATCCAATGACAATTCTTCACCGACGTTCGGTTAATCCTACTAGTCGTACTCAGAGTTCGGTTTAATCCTACAATCCGAGCCTTCGATACGGGGTTCAGATCAGGGCTAATCCTGAACCTACTGCGCCCGTTACTTGGGGTTCAGCGTGGTCTTGAAGAAGAACCAGCTTACTGCGCCCAAGCCTTCGCATGGGGTTCGGTTTGTGACCTTGAAAGAGGACCAGCCCTACAACCCATGTAGTCTTCGAATGGGGTTCGGTTTGTGGTCTTGAAAAAGGACCAGCCCTACAACCCAGGCCCTGAGGTTCGGTTTAATCCTACAACTCAGGTCTTCACCGACGTTCGGTTAATCCTACTAGTCGTACTCAGAGTTCGGTTTAATCCTACAATCCGAGCCTTCACCGGTGTTCAGCCAAACTTACTAACCGTACCCAGAATTCGGTTTAATCCTACAATCCGGGCCTTCAATCAATTAAACACACTCGAGGAGTTACATCGTCAATTACAGAATGAGTAATTGAGATCATCCGTCCTGAGTATGCTCTTGTGTGTTGCGCATATTCGAGGAGTTACATCGTCAACTACAGAACAAGTAGCTGAGATCATCCGTCCTGAATATATTTCTGTACGCCGGATAAACTGAAAATCACAGCACAAGAAAAACTCAAAAGAGTTAAGTCGTTGTGAGAGATTCTTATTAAATCGAAAATAAGAATTACAATGAGAGCATAGCTGTAAAAATAAATTCTCCAGTATTCAATCCAAGATAAGGATAGGAGAGTGTAGATTGTTCCAACAGCTAGCTATAATAGATGCGCAAGTTTTGGGTGTTCCACTTATTTCGGATTGGAGTGCCGTCAAGGTTTTCAAGGCGGTAAGAGCCTTTGCCAGTGACCTCGGATACCCTGTATGGGCCTTCCCAGCTTGGGGCTAATTTGCCTTGATGAGCGAATTTGTTCCCTATACTTGCTTTCCTCAAAACCAAATCTCCAACGTTGAAAGTCCTTGATTGGACTCGTTTGTTGTACCGGAGAGCAACTTTGGCTTTGATGGCTTGATCTCTGATGAAAGCGTCTTCTCTGAGTTCTTGTATGACATCCATTTCGGATGCCAAGTTAGCATTGTTGGTTTCTTCAGAGAAGTACTTAACCCTTGTGGAAGCAATTTGCAGTTCCACAGGTATCATTGCCTCGACCCCGTATGTTAGGCGATATGGGGATTCATTGGTGGATGAATAAGGCGTTGTCCGATATGCCCATAGGACATGACACAGCTGGTCTGTCCATCCGCCCTTGGCTTCACCAAGGCGTTTCTTTAGTCCCTTCAGCACCTCCCTGTTGGCCACTTCAGCTTGACCATTAGTTTGGGGATGTTCGACGGATGAGAATATTTGGGTTATTCCTAACCCTTCAAGCAAATCTGTGAATTTTCTATCCGTGAACTGGGTGCCATTATCCGTGACAATTCGTGCTGGGACCCCGAACCGTGTTATGATGTTTTCATACATGAAACGACGAGTTCGGGCTGAAGTAATATGCACCACCGGCTCTGCTTCTATCCACTTAGTGAAATAATCGACCCCTACAATGAGATATTTGATGCCCCCAGGAGCAGTTGGAAAGGGGCCCAGAATATCCAATCCCCATTGATAGAAGGGCCATGGAACAGCGGATGTGAAGAGTTCTTCCGCCGGTGTGTGGTACAGGTTAGAGAATTTTTGGCAAGCGTCGCATTTTTTGACGAAGTCAATGGAGTCTTGCTTCATCGTGGGCCACCAGTATCCAGCTCTGAGGATTTTTCACATTAAGCTTCTTCCTCCGGCGTGGTGTCCACATTGTCCTCCATGCACTTCATCCATTACATCTTGCACCTCATCCTCTTTGAGACAAATCAAATAGGGCACAGAGAGTGCCCTTCTGTAAAGATTACCATCAATCATAGTGAAGTACGGTAATTCTCTCCTTAGCCTCGTCTTTTCCTTCTCATCTGTAGGTAGTTGTCCATCAGCCAAATAACGGATGTAAGGAGCCATCCATGTATCCCCGTAAAGGGAGTTAGTCATTATGGCGTTTAGAGAAGGAAAAAGAGGGATGCTGGGCGACGTCAGTGTGCTTTGAACCAGCGTAGTGGTGCTACCTGGTCGTTTAGTGCTTGCTAACCTGGAAAGTATATCCGCTCTCGTATTCTCTTCACGTGGAACATGCTTGAATTCCACCTTTGAGAATTTCTCAGTCAACTCCTTGACACAGTTCAAGTATAATTGGAATTGAGGTTCGCGAGCTTGATAATCTCCTAAGATCTGCGAAATCACCAGCTGTGAATCGCTGCAGAGTGTCGCCTCAGAAGCTCCGATGTCAATTGCAGCTCTTAGCCCGGCCAAGCAAGCTTCGTACTCAGCTTGGTTGTTGGATGTTTTGAAATTGAAACGAAGGGAGATCTCCAGGTGTACTCCGTCGTCACTTTCTAGAACTACACCTGCTCCAGAACCTCTTTGGTTTGATGAACCATCAACGTAAATGGTCCAATGGACTCAAGGGTAATCTGGATCAGTCCCTGTCATTTCCACAATAAAGTCAGCCAGGACTTGAGCTTTAATAGCGCTGCGGGGTTCGTAGGATATATCAAACTCAGAGAGTTCAATAGACCATTTGATCATCCTCCCAGCGAGATCGGGCTTGATTAAGACAGAACGGAGTGGCAAATCCGTTCTCACTATGATTGGATGGGCATGAAAGTACGGACGCAACCGTCGTGAGGCCCAAACAACAGCGAGGGCGGCCTTTTCGATTTTCTGATACCGGATCTCAGCTCCTTGCAAGGTCTTGCTAGTGAAATAGACCGGTCTTTGTCCATCAGGAGTTTCTTTTATCAAGGCAACGCCCAAAGCTTCATCTGAAATAGCCAAGTACAGAATGAGTGTGTCTTCGGGGTCAGGCTTTGTGAGAATGGGAGGTTTGGACAACACCTCCTTAAGCTCTTGGAAAGCTTTTTCTTGTTCCTGTCCCCACTCGAATTTCTTGGACTTTTTCAGTATCCTATACAGGGGGAGCGACCTATGAGCCATCTTTGGCATGAATCGTGCCAAAGCTGCTACCTTGCCATTCAGGGATTGGACTTCTTTGAGATTCTTTGGACTCTGCATGTCTAGAATCGTTTGGCATTTCCCTGGATTGGCTTCGATACCTCGTTGAGTTAACATGAATCCCAAGAATTTCCCAGCAGGGACAACAAATGTGCATTTCATTGGGTTCAGCCTCATGTTAAATTTTCTCAAACGGGTGAACACTTGGCGTAAATCTTCAACATGATCGCCACCAACCGGTGTCTTTGCTATTATATGGTCAATGTATACTTCAACAAGTTTGGTGTGCATGCCTTCGAAAACCTTGTTGATCATGCGCTGATATGTTGCCCCAGCGTTTTTCAGGCCAAAAGGCATGACTTTATAACAAAAGACACCACGATCATTTATGAAAGCTGTCTTCTCTTGATCCTCTTCGCACATCGAAATTTGGTTGTAACCAGAATAAGCGTCCATGAAGCTCAGGTATTGATAACCAGAGGAATCATCCACCATCCGATCTATATTAGGAAGAGGATAAGGATCTTTTGGACAGCAGCGGTTGAGGTCCACGTAGTCAATGCACATTCTCCATTTACCATTGGATTTAGGGACCATCACCACATTCGAAAGCCAAGAGGAATACCGGATTTCCTTGATAAATCCGGCCTTCAGCAACTCCTCAGTTTGCTGGCAAGCTGCCTTTTGTTTCTCTGGGCCCAATCGTCTTTTCTTTTGGGCCACAGGTTTCGTCTCTGGATAGACGGATAGTTTATGATAGCAGAATTCAGGGTCTATGCCTGGCATATCGGCTGCAGTCCATGCAAAGAGGTCTTTAAACTCTTGCAAGAGAGCCAGTAGTCGCTGCTCTATTTCAGTATCTAGCTTGTCATTGATATGGGTGATCTTTTCTGGAGAATCTCCCAAGACGATGTCCCTGGAACTTCCATCCGGTGTGGGCTTTGATGGATTGAACGGATCAATGTTCAAATCCGCTCTAGGGTCCAGGTCGATAAGGCTTACAGATCCAGCCTATGTTCCAGCATCATTAAGTTTCCTCTTTTTATTGGAGGCGTCCAGCTTTGTCATGTTGAGGCTAAGGTTGTAGCAATACCTAGCCATCTCTTGATCACCCCGGATAGATGATACAGCATTATCCTTGTCAATGAACTTGATAAGGAGATGTGGGGTTGATACAACTGCCTCCATTGCATTCAGAGTGGGACGGCCTATGATGCCATTAAATGGTGATTTGACATCAATCACTAGCACCCGAGACTTAACCGTCCTGGCTCCTGGCTCGCCTTCAAACGAGATAAGGGTGTCAAGATACCCTTTAGTTGGTTGCTTTGCGCCATTGAAAGCTGTTAGTTCCTGCGTGTAAGGCTGTAAGTCTGAGTCTTTAAAACCCATTCTTTCAAAGCAATTATATAAAATAACATCGCAGGAACTTCCCTGGTCAACAAGGATTCTTCGGACGTCCTTGTTGGCGATCACAGCAGTGATGACTACCAGGAATGGTTGGGCCAAAATCCTCATCGGAGAAAGAGATTATGGGAGCCTCAATCCCTCCTCTGTAAGGGCAATTGTCTTTAACCTTCCCTTGCAAAGATAAAATCATTCTGTGATGATTTTTACGAGCTGTAATTGAAGCTCCTCCTCCAGCAAATCCTCCAGCAATCATGTCAATAACTTCACGTCGGCCCTGACGTTGTTGCTGGGGCATGCTGTCTTTCTGTGCTGCATTATCAGTCATCACACCTTTTTGCTTCTCTGCAGCAGAGAACTTTTGAACCGGACTGGGGTTATTGTCATCCCCATCGTCTGGATCTCTTTCTCTTTTCTCATTCCGTTCTGCCCTGTCAAAGGATTTTTCTTTGAACAGGTATTGCTTCAACTTGCCTTCTCTAATTAGCGTCTCAACCGCGTTCTTTAGCGCTTGGCATTCATCAGTTGAATGACCATTTTGTTCATGAAAATCACAGTACTTACGTGAATTTCCTGGTCTTTTCATAGGGGCTGGTCTTCTGATGCCATATGTGCTGAGCATTGGCCATCCGACCTCTCTTAAAATCTGAGATGGTCTGGCAGACAACTGTGCATAATGGCTGAAGGAATTGACGTGCTTTTCTCGAGGTCGAGGAGGGTGGTTATTAATCTTAGGATTGGTGAATGGCCTCTCCATGCGTTCTGACCTCGTCTTCTCCTTGCCCTTCTGGGTTTGGGGAGATGGTGTTGGTGGCTTTTTCTTTGCAGCCATTGCCTCCAAGTGCATCTCTATGCTCACGTACTTTGAGGCTTTTTTCCTGAACTCCTCAAAAGTTGCTGGGGGGCTCTTTGCTAATGAAAGAGCGAAAGCTGATCCTGGATGCAATGCCTCAATAACGATATGCAGCTTGATAGATTCTGTGAGGTTAGGAACCAGGGTTGCTTCCTTATAAAACCTCTTCAAAAAATCTTTTAAGCCCTCTGTTTCACCTTGCTTAATCTGAGCCAAGGTATGAGACGTCTTGGGTACGTCTCTGGAGATGACAAAGTGGGTTTCAAAGGCAGCTGCCATTTCCGTCCAAGAATCTATGGATCCAGAAGGCAGGCCTTTAAACCACCCGAGGGCCACCTCAGACAATGTTCGAGGGAACATTCGGCACATCACGTCTTCATCAGCCCCCAAGTACATGGCTTCAAACACATAAGCATCAAGGTGCTTAGTTGGATCAGTTTCACCATTATACTTTCCGATGGAAAGTGGTTGAGTAGTTTGAAGGTGCTTGGGGATGCTGATGCCCATAAGTCTCCTTGAAAAAGGAACCTTCAGATTGTAAGACAATGGGGGTGCTGTTGTTGAATCTCTCTTCCTTCGGGAAGCTGCATCCTCAGAATCGCGAGTCTGTTCTCCCCCCTCAAACGTAGGGATATTTGAGTACTGAAGAGTGGTGGACTTTTCACCATCAGTTGCGTGGGGAGTGTTTCGCGTGCGAGATGATTCTTTATCCTCGCTTTGCCTTTTTTCTTTTCGCAGTTCAGCGAGTTCTCTCTGAAGTTGTCTGATCAACTCATCGCGAGGATCAGGATCAGACACTGTTACTATCTTCTTTGAGCTGCCCCCATGAGAATCAAAGTTGAGTTTTCTGAAGGCGTTAGGATTGGTTCTACCTTCAGCTTGATTCTCCATGAAGTCTTGCGCCTCGCCTTCCATTGTGGATTACCTGCTCTGTCAAAGGATATGGGAATAACTTTATCGGGTCCCACTGGGTGTGCCAATGATCTGTCCTGAACCGGGGTCTAGAGATCTGGACTCAGACCAGTCACAAATAGTATGTAAATACTGTATAGAAGACCGGATGTATGTGTATCCGGTGTAGGTATCCGTTGTCCTTGAGTGAGGAGAGCGGATTGGGCGTTCTGGAGATCCTTCACACCGACCTAACGCGTTGAAGTGGGCGAATGGTGGTGTCACCTGCAAAGATTCTCCGACGCTCAAGTCAGTGATTATATTCCAAGTAAGGAATGTATTCAGAGAGTAATCAGTCGTAAAAATGAGCTGAAGATCCCCCCACTTCAATCATGAAGTGAGTTCATATACCTGATTGGCTCGATTAACGAGGACTCGTTGGTGGGGAACCACCAACTCCCATTAGCATTATTATATTGCGCACTTACCTGCATGATTGGGTCAAGTGGCTATTTTATATTGAGCGTAGAGAATGTAGACTAGGATTAGGGAACAAGTTGACCATTCCCGTGAGCAAAATTTGGCTCGTAGTGTAGGGAATTATTGATCGATCCCTGTAGCAACAATCCTCGTCATTAGCACAGTGACGTGTGTATTGTCCGATGTCATGGTGTTATCCTGAACAACCGGTATAGGGAGAACGCCTGATACGGAATTACAGTTCGGATGTATACCGATGACACCGGTTACATGTAGATGTCTTGTCAAAGACGTTGAAATATGTATTGCAGATCGGATACCGGTATTGAGACCGGATCACATAGAATCTACCATCGCGCTGCCATGCCGCGACCTCCAAAGATCCTCCTGAATTCCCTCATTGTTCACGCGTCCCGTATTCCTTTCTTTTTGAAATAGGTTGCTTCTTCTTTATGCTTCTGGGGAGAAACAACTGGGTTTTTTTTTGTTTTTTCTGAATGGTTCCAACTGATGGAAGAAGCTGTTGGTTTAGATGGTGGCGGAGTAGGGTACCGTCGACATGCCAGAGAAGGCTTCGAGTTCACTCTACTGTTGTCGTCGCCATTGCCGAACTAGCCCTATCTCCACTGCTGCTACCGTTGGTGCTACCGAATGAGAGGTTTAAGAGACGGATGAAAGGGACAAATGAAAATGCAGAAGATAAGAGAAGGGAGAATAGGCAGAGGAGGAAGATGAATGCAGTTCCCTAACACAGAGGTAGCGAAGGAGAGGGTGTGAGGTGTCGTTCTTGAAATTGGGAAGAAAAGAGATGAAATTGGGTGAAGAACCTTCTACTGTTAGTATTAATTTTATATAAAATTAAGAGTAATTTTTTAAAGATAATTTTGGAAATATCATTTTTCTTCTGAGTTATTCTCTCTCTATTAATTTTCTCAAGACAAAAATTAACAAAATCAATAATAAAAGAAATTAATATTTTGTATCAGTCAATTATAATAAGAAAGATAAATATTTTAAGTAATGTAGTTTATTTATTGTTTTAGTTTAAAAATAAGAGTTACTTATTAAGGGATACAAAACTAAGGACATATAAATAAGAGTCACTTATTTAATAGGGGTATTTTAGCTTCAAAATAATTAATGGTATAGAAATTTAAAAGATGATCTTATATTAAAAGACACAATTTTTTTAAAGGGTCTTATATTTAGGATTGATGTAGTATTATATTTGATTAAATATATTTTAATTTTTTATTTTGATTCCTACGTTAATTTTTTATTGGTGTTGTTTCTTATGTTATTGAATAAGTTAAAATTGATCATTAAAAGCGTTAACGGAAAAGAAGATAGAGTCCATTTTTAGAAGTTAAAAAGTAAAATAAGTTAGAAAGATAAAATAAGAAATATATGACATAATATTTTTGCTTATTTAGTTACCAATTAAGTTAACTATATTACATTTAAAGACAAATTTTAACATATTAGGAGCCAATTTTAACATATTCAATAACATAAACACTAAAACCAATAAAAAATAATTGAGAGACAAAAACCCAACATTAATAAAAACACAGGAAAAAACATATTTAATCCTTTACGTTTTAAGTCTACACCAGCATACAATTAATGTTATGTTGCGAGTCACTTTATTTGTTACTTGTCATAACTAAAATTGTCAAAATGAGCCCGGTCCACCCTATAAAATGTGCATGCTCGGGCTTTAAAAAAGGAACTCAAATTGTAGACGAACTTTTTTTAGCTTGGCCCTAAAAACCTGTCCCAATTTGGCATTTTCTAGGTGGGACTGGCATGTATAAACGCTCATTAATTTTTTTTACTATCATGGAAAAAACATTTTTTATATTTTTTTACTTAAATTAGATTTTGTAATTGATTTGGAAGATACAAAAATTTTAATATATTCTTAATAGTAATGTTTTTTTAATTTTTATCTTAAAAAACAAAAAAAAATATGGGCCAATGAAAAGCCCACATAAGCCAAAAGTGTCCACCAAGCCAATGCGATCGGGTTAGGGTAAAAAATTAGGCATGAATTCAAAACAACTTTTTGACGGGGCCCAACTGGTTGAATAACTTGTTTTGACAGCTTTAGTGCTAACACATTGAAAAACTAATTATTAAAAGAAAATTGTGAAATTTAAATAAATAAAAAACGTTAAATAATTAACTATAACCATATGATAAACTTAAGGATAAAAGTGTATATAAATAAAGTAAAACTTATGTCCCATAATCTTTTTTGGAGGTAGGATTTAGATATTACCATGCAAGAAAAGTCTTTTATATCTCATCAATTTTAGTAGTTATTTTTTTTCAATCATAGAAATTCTAGTTAGAAAATACTGCTCAAACCTTAATCAAACTTTTCATCTTTGATATAAATCGAGGTTGTCGAACCATATTTGATCTTTGATGGCTTTAGCAAAGTTTGAAAATTTTGGCATGAATTATTGTAAATAAAAATATTAAAAGTTAATTTTCTAATTAATGCTTGTAATTATTTGGGTGATCCTATTTAATTTGATAATTTAATAAGTTATTAATTACATTCGGTAAGAAACATTAATAAAAAAATTTGGGGATGCTATAGTGGCTCCCAAAAAGGGATACCTTAATATTATAAAAATAAAATTTAACTAATTAAAGTACATTTGGATCTTTTATAATTTATTTTTTTAGCTCATGTTGCTCCTTTATTTGTTAATTGTTCTATTTTAATATTTTTATCTTATTTTTCAGTTTTATTTTTTTTGATTCTCTACTTATTAAAATATTGTGTTACGGACAAAAAACACTCAACGTTCACACATTGATCATGTTAAATATTTGTTAGATGATCACCCAATTACTTTTAAAAAGTTAATGAAATGAATTAATTTAAAATTTGAATGTTCGGAATTATTATTATATTCTTCCTCTATTCAAATCATTCCCTCCCTATTTCAATCATTTTACCTTCAACGACTTTTTAAAATTCCCAGCAGGAACAAAATCCAGCCTACATGGATCTGTGATGGCAATAATAAAAAAATTGATAATATTTATTATGAAATAAAATTATGATAAATATCAGCTAATATAAATGTGACACTTGTCATGAGTTTCTATGTCATCCAATCAAATAATGACACATACTATAATTTAATTGTGATATATGTTAGCCAATAAAAACATGACGGATGTCACGAACTTCCAATATCATTTATCGATGTTAATCCAAAACAAATTGAATTCTTTAAAAAGATGAAAGATATTAAAATCATAAAACTTTCAGAAGCATACACTATAGTGTACTAGGACAAACCTGTAAAAAAATTATAATTTTTTAGTCCTTTATTTTAATATACAATATGATTTAAATTAAGTGGGTTTAAAATTATAAAAAAAAGAAGATGATTTTGTCTTTTTTTATTTAAAGGGAAATGTTAACCATTATCTTAAAGCCATTGTTAGAGAACTAAACATCAAAAGTTTTAATTTAAAAATATCATGAAAATTTAAAAAATTGTATTTTTACTTTCTTAAGTAATGCTATTACAAATAAAACCTTTATTAAGGGATATAAAATAAAATTTATTAGACCTATTCATAATGTTTTTAAATTCAGTGGATACATCTATCTACCTCAAAACAATATGTATCTGTGGGTCTCTAATCTATGATTTATTTTAAATTTATATATTATATAACATAAAAAGCATATATGGACTTTAACTATTGCTTCTCATATGTTGGATTGTGACTTATTGCTTTAAGTTATTGAATGTGTCAAATGAGAGCTCCTTGGATTCCCAATTCATTATTCCTTTTATGTTCAAATTCTAAATCCAGAGTTATAGAAAAACCATGAGACAAATGATCTCCTTCCCTCTCTTTTTCATCAATTTTATTCTTTCACTTTCAAATGAGTAGTTGCATACTCTACAAATGCAAGCTTTGGGTTCTGGTGAAAGCTAGGAGGTGGAATTAGGTATATTCATTTGACTCGCTTGCATTACATTCCTACTTCTATTTTATTTCCTAATCGCTTCTACATTTCATTGGAAACATGAGGTGGCTCTATTTTGGGGGCTCAAAGATTTACCAACATAGCTTACCCGTTCATAACGTGTTTGTTGAAATGCAATGTCTTTTTATTTTTCTTAATCAAAATGATGTCGATGGTTTATGCTGTTGAATTATTTAAATGGTTTATGCTGTTGAATAATTGAAGTTTCTCTTCATTGTATTATGCCCAAATTTGATATAATTATTGTTTTGTTGATAATGCTACTGCAAAATGGATTTATTTTTCATTTGCTATGTTTTTAAAGAACTATAAAGTTAGAATTTTCTTGATTTTTTTTTCTTTTGGGTTTTAATTAGATTGTGTGGCTATGGGACCAAATCATCCAGTGAACACACTCCCGTTCATTTCTTTGGTGTTTACCCATTCATTTCTTCATTGTGTATGACAGTTATGGTGGTTCTCAAGCACACTCACTACACCTTTTTCTTCTACTTTTGAATTCCATTTTTATTTTTACATATTAAAATTTGAAAGAAATGTTTGTTCATGGTTTCAATGACCAGGCAAAGAATGCGGTTAGTTCAAATCTTACAACTACAAGGGTAGGACATTTAAGTTTTTATTATGATAGAAGTTTGGCATGCTTAATAATTTGATACGTGCTCATAACGTGTTTGTCAAAATGTAACGTCTTTTTATTTTTCTTAATCAAAATAGATGCCGATGGTTTGTGCTATTGAATAATTTTTGAGTTCCTCTTCATTGTATTGTACCCAAAACTGATACAATTATTTATTACAAAGTGGATTTATTTTTTTGTTTGATATGTTTTTAAAAAAACTATAAAATTAGAATTTTCCCGATATTTTTCTTTTGGGTTTTAATTGGATTGTACGGCTCTGGGAATCAAATCATCCAGCAAACTCGCTCTCGTTCATTTCATCGGCATTTACGACGACCATGGTGGCTCTCAGGTACACTGATCTACTCACTACACCTTTTTCTTCTACTTTTGAATTTCATTGCTTGTTCGTGGTTTCAGTGACTGGGTAAAGAAAGTGGTTAGTTCAAATCTTACAACTACAGGGAGGGCGGAGATGATCATAAGAAGAGCATGCATACCAACTTTATGCAGCTAGCGAAACCATTCACAACCTAATAATGTAACACACGAACATTTGAGTTAGCTAGCACTAAAACACCACAGGAATTAACCAGGTTTAGTATGGATTAGTTAACTCTAATTCCTTGAAAATTAATACAATAAAATATAAAAACGTAATATTTTAAATATCATTTATAGAATTGAAGATGTTGCACATACGTACATACAATAGACATACACTATATCAATGAATTGATTTTTTGAAAAAAGAGTCCCACGAAACAATTAGCTTTGCTCACGATACATTTACTTTTTGTATGAAAGTTGTGCCCTACGTAAAAAAAGAAAATGCAACTACTAGTGTGGGACTCAACTCCCATGCTACAATTTGCAAACACCTTAACTATTGTTGTAAGAGACGTGTCTTACACAATCGTCATTAAGTCCTACTCAAAGCTTTATGTGGGGGAAGACCTTCCACGTAATGTTCCTACGTTAAAATACATTATTCTTTCAATGATGTTGATTTGGGTCTGATACTAGCCCAAACCATGTTGGTTGGGGACGGTGGTGTGGGACACTTTTCGCGACCAACTCATGACACTAGATTTCCACGTGCAGATTCCTCACAGCAGATCTCCCTGACTAGGGCCAATAATGACTAAAGTCACACGCTGTGGGCATAATCACATACCTATAGAAGGTACCAGGAATGTCTACAATCGTGTAAACTTTATTCGTCTTTTACAGAATTTGTACTAACACATGTCACATAGGATGTTCTTACCATTCGAATCTATAAATATCACACATTAATGTCTCATTAAGGTACGTTCACCAACCACCCTTAAGTGTGACTTATGTGTTGAAGTGTTTTTGCAGGTGAGACCCTACAACGCAAGATAATGTGTTGATTGGATGAAGTCACGTCAAGACTCTTAGATCCCCATTAGAATGAGAGAGATGATACTAGAGCCCTATTGGATGTGTATTAGATTAGAGACAAATTAACCTAGTATCGATACCAGAGGTTCTGTCCCCCGTACCGCGGACAAATCAGATATCAAATGATAACATTGTAACTATTGAGAGTGATAACAATTAAATACAATTATTAGATTTTATTTAATTTATCAAAATTAAAATATGAATTCAATTAACATTTTTAAGTGGTCACGTAACTTTAACAATTCATCCATGTATATGATTAAATGGTCAGATTTATTATTCTAATACTTTTTAGTAAAAGCTATTCTTATTTGTTATGTACCACATATAACATTAACTAAATCTTTTTCTATTGATTAAGGTTGACTACATTAGTTGTAAGATATACGATATATATTAAGGTGTCCTGTCATTTACGAACTCATTTATTATTATGTATCATGTATTGTATGTAATTCTTTTTACCAACAAAACAAAATTTATTAAATAAAGTCTACAAGACATACCCTAAGCCGAACAAAAGTCATGCTACAAGTCAATTACAATTGTGAACTTAAAGCCAATAAATGAGCATTACATAGTTAAAATATATGTTTTATGCTGGTTTGTCATTCAAAAAAGGAGGAACTATCCAAGAACATGTATTTTATATATATATATTTTGCTTGCAAGAATCATATTCCCGTTGATGCAATTATATGATAAAGCATATATATATAAGAGTAACAAACTAACAATAAAGGTGGAGTTAATAGTACCTCTTAATGATGCATCATGCATAAAACACGTGCATTATATGGAGGCACCCCCCAAATGCTGTTGCTGCTCCAATGCTTGTTCTTCCGATTTTCCAGAACATGACAACAAGGCAGTAGTATTAGCTGCTGGGGTGTGTCCGAGGAACAAGGCAAGGTGACCAATGAGCTTGTCTTTCCTAGAGAAAGTAGTTCCACAGGAGCACTGCCACTTGGGGTCCCCACAGTGCTTCTCATGTGTCCTCAAATCAGACAACACAGAGAACTGTTTCATGTTACACCTGTTGCACATATACATCTTTGGGCAGTGGCTTCTCTTGTAGTGGTTCTTCACACAAATCATCGACTTCAAAGGCTGAAACTTCTCATGCTTCTTGTTCCACCTACACCCTTCTTGTGGACACGAATACAACTTCTTCCTCACACCCAACAACAACTTATTCCCCTTCATTGGATTGCTCAAGGCTGCACTACTTTTATACTCATCACCATGTGCCCTCATATGCATCCTCAAATTCGCATCACGCTTAAACCCTTTACCACACACTTGGCAAAAATGTGTGTACCTTGCTAACAAATCCGCAGCATCCAATTCAATTATATCACTTTTTCCCCCACTAATGTTGCCATCATCAATACCCTTATTACTATTATTATTAAGGTTGTTACAATTATTGTTATAGGTCCCAGCAAACCAATTTAATTCCTCTGCCTCAGAAATATTACAAAATAAATTATTTTGTGTCTGTCCTCTAATGTTTATATCTGAGCCTATCATGTTAATGTTACTAAGCAAATTATTGCCCCTATTATCATGGTTTGATTGATGATGATGATGATGATGAAGATGATGATGTTGGGGTGATAATATTGTAGCATTATTGTTATGCTGAATTTGTTGTTGGTGGTGGTGCAATTGGTTAGTAGTGGTAGTACCTGGTGGAGCATGATTATGATGAGGGATTTGTTGGAAGGTGAACCTCATTGAAGTGGCTGCAACTATGATATCTTGGATTATGGAGTTCACGGTGGATATGGCTGTGGATGATGCTGATGGTGATGTTGAATTGAGTAGGTGGTTGTGTTCAGGGGAGAGAACAACACCAACTAGGTTCTGTAGTTGAAGAAACTTGTCTTTGAGGAGTGAGAGATAGAAGAGGAGAGAGGTGGTGGAAGAGTGTGAACCTGAATTACTTGAACTTGCTTGATCAATAGAGGGTGAAGCGAAAAATTCTGTCATAGGAAATATCTGAGAGTGAGAGTTGTCATCTGATGAGAAGCCAGATGTGGCCTTTGGCATCATTCTTGAAATCTTTCTCTGCTGAATCTTTGAGAAATATGGCTGCGGCTTTGTGACAAAGTTTTCTATGAAGATTGGCTTTTGACTTTGTAGGGTGTTGCCTCAAAAAAGATAGATTTATATATTGAACAGTGTAACATGGAAGGTATATACGAGGTGTTGTACTTGAATCTTTATATAAAGTGGGACAAGCAAACAGATAATAAATTTCAATTTTTTATACTATAATGCATGGGTGAAGCAACTCAGAAGATAGATACTCCCTTGTCCTTTTCTAATTATAATGTATTTTTAATTATATAAGAAAATAAGTTAATTAAATTTAATTAATATATTGATCTTTAAAAAATTTGTAAATATATTTCAAATTGAGGAAATAAGGAAATGATAATGTGTAAGTCTTATAAAGAATTTTAAAAAAACCTTAACACACTCTTTTTTTTAAATCTAAGAATAATTTTCTGTTAATAAAAGACATTACTTATTGAGACATAAAGAGTATCAAAATAAGTAATGAATGTTGTCTCTTATAATAAAATATTTTATTTATGCACGATAAGATTCAAATTACGTATAATAATATTCTTAAAAAATTGAATTATCTATCAATTGTGTTGGGCTTTACAGGTACATAATATACATTTTACATTTTAACTATATGAAGTATTTTGGAGTTGACAATGTGAAGTATTTTAGATTAAACACATGTCAATGACCTAATGTAACATTTATTCTTTTTAGTTTTCTACAAATCTTAATTTAACTTTTTAAAAATCATTTTCAGGAAATTACTATATGTTTTTTTAAAAGGGAATTATAAAAAAAGGAGACGAAGTTTTAGTTATGCACATAGTAACATTCCATTTTTTTAAAATTAAGTACCTCAAAAACATTCATAACATATATGTAGAGATCATATTATTCCAAAAAAAAACATGCATATGAATGAGATACATTTTGTATGCCAAACACGGCATAAGACTAAATAAGTTTCGAAACTAAATTTAAAATTAAACATTTAACCTATATATATCTAGTACATAGCTATTATCTTGTTGGGCATTATTATATTGTAAGAAAGGAGATATAATACAATTAGTCAACTGGGAAGGCAGAGTTGGAAATGAATTAACTCATCCCCGCTTAAGACCTTCCTTGTATGAACCCAATATATTGCAAATGAGGAATAATTCCTATGTTTTTATAATTAGTTCAGTCATTAAATTAGTGAAAACATCAGTTTAAGTAAATCGTAATCAAACCAGGGTTCAAACGTGGTTGAACCAGTAAAATTAAAAAATTGACTTGAATCGATCATTTAATCAGTTCATAGTTCAACCGGTCAAACCAATTCAGTTATAATAACAATGGATAATCCAATCTCGGTTACAACTTTCAATGGACTGCCCCCGTCATTTTATTTTTTACATGTTGATCATTTTAAATTGATTAGGTTTAATCTATCAAAAATATCATCAAGACATTATAAGAACTGATGTGCGTTAGTGCTTGAGGATGTGATACGAAGAAAAGAAAAAATAAAATAAAATAATATTATCGAAGCAGGGATCTCCGCATTGCGATTCGATTTAGTTTTAAAGAAAAAAACCTAGCTAATCCATATAATGAAAAATAGGTTTGGTTTGGTTTTATTAAAATAAAATAGAAAAATAAAATCAAACTAAACTAAATTATTGTGGTTAGGAATAATTGGTTGAATGATTTTAAACTTTCATTTTAAATATCAAACACTTCAACATTAATGTAATGAGTATAAATTTCATAGTAAATAATTTATATGTTATGCTTATATAAAAATGTTTGTAAACCACTTAAAATATTAAGGATACATGATCATTAATATATGTGTATATTTCCAGTTGGGAAATGAAAAAATTTAAGGGTTGATATTGATCCTTTACGCTGTTTGAGATAGTCAAAACTCCGTTTAACCGTAGGATTTATTTTTGTGTTGGTCGGTTTGACCAACCAGGTTGGGAAACGAAATGATCCAAACAGACCCCGTTTAGGTTTGACTAACCCGAAAAATAAATCTTACAGTCAAACAGAGTTTTGATTATCTCGAACGGCGTGAAGGATCAATATCATACCTTAAATTTTTTTATTTTCCCAACTGGAAACTAAACGAAATAGCTACAAACCGAGTGAATCGATTCTATGTACATAGTATATCATGTATACAGTAAATTCTCTACTCTCTAATTTGGTTTAAAAGATGAATTATGTAGTCTTGTCTCGACTTAATTTCCTTAACTTTTGGATTGGGCAGGTCAATCTAATCCCAGCAAGGTTTGAAGGGTTCAATCTTTATATTAATCGTGTGACAGCGTCAATGAGTTTTGTTTTGTCTTAGGAGCTTATCAAAATTAACATCATGGTGGCGCATGACATCACTTGATGGGAACACAATATGCAGGCTTGGCTTTTACTTAGAACTAGCAAGAACTGGTTTTTTCGCGACCCCTCTCCTTATGTCAATATTTAAACTAAGCTGTGCCAATACATCTATACAGCACTGTGAGCAATGCTATATGTTTCTTCCTATACTGTAGTGATCGTGATAAAGGGATATAACAGTGACGAAAGCATTGCAATAAACAAGTTACAAATATTTCAAATAGGATAAATTATTATTTCAATCATATATTTCTTTAAGTAATTTTTAAGTCAAACTCTTAATTTTTTCAAGTTAGTTAGGTCCTATACTATTTTATAATATTTCAGTTAGTTATCACCTGTCTAATTTTTATTAACCCCATTAAAAAAGTCACGATGTGACGTGGTGGACAGTTGTCACACGTGGTCATGTCCTTATATTTAGTAAGTATGCAACATCATCACATGTGTCAGATGTTGTTGATGTAACAACTTTACGTGTTAAATGTTTATTGACTGAAGTGAATGTGTACGTAGAGTCGCCACATCTGCCTATGTTGTCAACATTTGACAGGTGGAGTAGCTACGTCAGAAGCATTAAACACATGGAATAATGATGTCGGCAGGGTCAATATCGATACTGGTATACTAAGGCACAGACCAGTATACAATCTGTGAGAACAATCATCATCATATCAAATTGCAAGGCACCATCTAAGACACTAATAGCCAAGTCTAGGAAGATGTTAGTTCTTTACCCTACCGTAGTATGTATTGGATATTACCAGCAGATATGTTAGAGTTAAAGATCGATGCAATATTCGATCAAATAAAAACAAACAAAAATGCAAAATACTAGGAAACAAACCTAAGTCATTCTTTTGAGGACCTTGGTTGCAAATGCTAAACATAGAACACAAATTGGGGATGTGGGGTTTTAGTTGAGCAAGAATATAAATATAAAATAACATATTCAAGTAATTAAAAAGTGACTGGCCCAAAAGTTTTACTCTGCAAAACAGTTTTGAAAAAAGTAATTAATCACAATTTAATTCATGAATTCAAATTCAAGAACAAGTGTCTTTAGTCATGAATTCCTTGAATAACTGTTAAACAAGCGTCTCTCATTGATTGGATAAGATTCTCCTCAATCCGATCTCAAAAGTTCAAACTAAGCAAACATACTTTTGAGATTGCACGAGTAACGAATTTGACAAGCCTGAATCATCCAAAATTGTATCAAAGCGATCTGAGTCTGAATTAAAGATGGTTGTGACGAGATTGAGAATGTAAATAATTTAGAATCAAATTGGATTAAGAGAAGAAAATGTTACCTTATTGAGAAGGTAAATCAATTAGCGGCATGTATCCTTCCTGACGTACAAGAAAGCCACATCTTTAAAGTTGACGATGTGATCTATATGATTGACACAAGTCTCGTGCTACAAGAGCTGATGATTAAAACACCCTTTGTGGTTCCTGCTCCATTTCCGTCATTGGCTCTTCAATGCTTTGTGATTCTTGAATTTTTTCAAGCTCTACTTTCCTCTTATTGATTCTTTAAAAGATGAACTCCCTTTCTAAGAATACAACATTTCAAGCAACAAATACTTTGCCCTTAGCAAGATTATAGAAATAATAACCTTTAGTTTCTTTTAGGTATCCCACAAAAGACATTTAAAAGCAAGTGTTTGCTTTTAAAATCAATTAGCTAGTCCTTGACTTAACAAATAATCAATCATTTTATATATAGAAAATTAAACATTTTAGTCTTTGGAAAATGATTAAAATGATTATTTTTATATATAAAATGGAATATTAAAATGATTGATTTTAAAATCACAAACTAAATTGATTGATGCATATATAAAAGGGATTATTAAAGTATTCCAATTTTTTCAGTTAAAAATTTAAATTTAAATTAAATTGTTATAACATGTATATATGATTATATTAAATCATATTTTACTTTATATATATATATATATATATTAAATCTATTCTTGGAATAATTCTCATTTAAATCATGTGTTATGTTTTTGTATAAGAAATTAGGGGGTCTGAATTTACCCTCTGCGAACCGGTTTTAAATGTTTCACTCACTCTCCTTTTTACACTGTCTCAGTACGATATTATACACACAGTTCCAATAACAAAAGAGAAAAAAATTACAGAAGTATTAAGTAGAGAGTAATGAGTATCTATTATATTTATAGTTCTTCCTTAAACATAACTGGTGATTTGACCTCGACAATACTCAGACTACAGCTTTAGCAGGTGCAAATTGCCCACTTGCATCTCTGACTGCAGCAGTTTTCCTGACCGGGGCCCATTCGCTCATTCCATACTGAATTTTCAAAGTATTTATTAACGTTGGATGTAGTGTGATTACACTAATGTTTATACATCTCGTCCCGTTTTCAACCGACTCTAACCTATATTTATTTCATATTGGTCATAACTGGTAATTTATCCTGTGGGTCGGTATCCACGTCCGATCAATAATTATAATAACAGATGACCCTTACGTTAAATATATATATATATATAACATATACAAACCTTTTTTAATAATCATAAAATACTCACATTTTAAAATTTATGTTGTCGTGTGAGGATGAAACGACGAGTAACACCAAAAAAGAGATAAGAAACAGAACATCGTCATCGTTGGGTGTGAGTTTTGCACAACATCAATGGCTTCAGCATTATCTTCTCTCTCCTCTTCCTCTTCTTCACTGTTGCAGCACACTGTCACCGGAAACTCCAAAGCTCCCACTCAGTTTTCCAACAAAAATGCGCGCTTTTTGGTCTTTGCTCAAAAGAAGGCCAAGAAAACCCGAAAGGTTACACCAACATTCTATGTTCTAACACCGTAAATTAAACATATTTCCGTGCTTTTTAACCTTATTCCGATGTTAATTTTGATTTTTGAAGTTGCACTACAAATGGGTATACTTGGTTTCTCTCTAGTGTAATGTAGTTCTGCTGTGCAGCATTATGTGAGCTTTTTTAATAAAAATAAATAAACAAAATTTATAATGAATGTTTAGTTGATTAGTTACTTGTGAAATCAGATTATTTTGAAGGAAGATGTGGAAGCTGTGGGAAAGAAGGGGCAACTTCTTGATGTGAGGGCTGGTTATTTCAGAAATTACCTGCTTCCTATGGGAATGGCACAGCTTGTTACCCCTAATCTTCTCAAGTAATGTTTAATTTAGCAATTGAGGTCTTGTATTAGATATTAATTCTTAACTTTTTAGTTTTTAACGTTTCAATAGAATGGACTAGTGCTTGAATTTGCATTTACTTGACCCTTTTAGTAGTACAATTAGATTTATTGTTTTGAAACAAAACATTAGGTTGCTTGGATAAATTAATTAACAGAAGGGGGTAATGTGTGTCATTGTAGTGTCATGAAAAATAAACTTTGTCTCTGTTAAAAGCTCGTTTGAATATGATTTGCTGTGTGTATAGAGTATAGACTGACATGACTTTTAAAACCTTCTGGATTTGATGGAGGAAAAACACAAAGATGTCTTGGTTACTTATGATTCGATATACTCTATTTGACTTCGAGCTAAGTTAGACCACTATGTTGACAAGACCCTCTACTTTTAAGCAACTAGAGACTTGAATTTGAGACTACTGGTTAAGTTAGAACAATTTAAAGTTATTTTTTATTTCGTCCATAGGGCCTTGATGTTTTGGGTTGGACAGTTTTTTCATGATATCCATACTGTTAAGTGTGCTTCTTGGTGTATTAGTTCAATAGCATCTACCTGTCTTGGATTACCAAAAGCAATTCTGTTGGCCTCTTTCAAATATGTTATTGCTTTTGCACCTTTTCTATGATAAAATAATAAAATTTCCTCATTTTTGAGTGACACTTCTTTGATGTAATAATTCTTGCATCTTCTTTAATCTTTATTTCAGACTATTTCTATTAATCTGGATATTTTTGTATTAGAGAAATGATCATTCTAAATTTAGGGCTAGCTATTTCTATGTGCTGCTATTGCAATATAAAACTGTTGAACATACAACGGATCTGCCACAATTTTGAACTGGGTTCCTCTTGCATTAACTTTAGACCTATGATTTTAACCTTCTCTCTCCAGGGAAATGAAGGTAGAAGAAGAAAGAATTGAGGCCGAGAAAAGACGGGTAATTTTTCCTCATTTCTCCTTTCCTTACTTGGGTAAAAATAAAATTTGTCTTCTGGTAATATGCACTGAAAGTTGTCATTGGTAAGTAGCAAGTAACAAATGCTATATTGTAAACCTCTATGTGTAAACCTTGCAATCAAGAACTGTGAACTTTTAACAATAACAATAATAATGCAGAATATAAATTTCTTTTCAATGGTTATCCACATAGTAATTTTGCATTCAGTAAATTGTTTTCTTTGTCATGTCTGGTAATCTGCGGTCTGGGAAAATTTACAAATGCTTTCATGTCATTGAATTTATTATTGATTTTCCCATCTATACAATTGTTGTAGACGTATCATGCTATCTAAATCTACATTTCTGTAGGTAAAAGAAGAGGCACAGCAACTTGCTCTAATTTTTGAAACTGTCGGGGCTTTTAAGGTGAAGCGTAAAGGTGGTAAAGGAAAGCAAATTTTTGGAAGGTGAGGTTTGTTTTGCACAATTATGAGAAGTCACTTTATGACCCTGTGTGGATTTTGTGTCTGATTTCTGCTTTCTGTTTAGTGTTACCCCTCAAGATCTTGTTGACATAATCAAGGCACAGCTTCAAAGGTACCGTCTTTTTTATGTACAGAAATCTTTTATATTTTCAGCATTATTGATTTTGGGTACACATCCTATACAATTATGGTTTCTAGCTTTATCCTTTTTTTTTGTGACTGAAAGTGCATTTAGTTTCAAAAGTTTGGGTCTTGGGACAAATTTCAGTAGGGATTTATTATTTTAACTGGATATATAATATTTGATCCTAATGGCTATAATATTAACACATCATCCAATATCTGATACGTAATTTAGATAAATTTGTATTATTTTGGAGCAAGTAAACATAGTGCTTCCTTTGATACATTGATATGATCTGACAATATTCAAAGTACATTTCAGTACTATCTATGTTGTATATCTCTTTTTTTGTTGTCCATTTGTTAGCACAAAATAAAACATGATTTAACTTTAGGTTCAAGTGATCTTTGCATAATTCTATGGACTCCTTTTGGACATGTTTTAATCTATATAAAATTTTCTGAAAATCAGAAGAAATTCGGAATGCTTTTTAGAAATTTTCCTAACTGGATGCAATCTCCACTTTATAAGCTACTTGATTTCTTTTAGGGGATACTACCTCTGACTTGAATATAAGAAGAAAATTAGTCAACATCATTTAGTTTCCTTGATCTCATCTGAAAAATGTATACTCTTTTCTAAGTTCCCTCCATTGGAACTCGTTTAGAGGGTTACTTTCTCACCATTGGAAATTAAAATTTGTATTAAATAAGAGTATTTTGAGTATATCATGTCATTAAATAGGGTAGAGTTAGCTAAAATTTGCTTATATTCAAGTCCGGAAGTAATATTCGATGTTCAGGGGTGACATGGTTACCCTAGCACTCAGAAATGGTTCTATTTTTTCTTTCCTTTCAGATTCAACCACCCAAAATGGGGGAGATGAATTGTTTTTTCTCATATTTAGTTCATCACTGAGTGTTTGTTTTATTCCGATTGATTAGCTGCTTCATGATATATTGCCCATTTTCTGTGATTCGCATATAGGGACGTGGACAAGAGAATTGTTGAACTTCCAGAGATACGGGAAACAGGAGAATATGTTGCTGAGTTGAAGCTTCACCCAGAAGTAACAGCTAGAGTGAGGCTGAATGTTTTAGCTAATTAAGCACTAGCATGTTCTCAAGTTCCTATGCTAAATGGACAATTTTGGAGCTACCAACTTGCATCAGTTCAAGGTGCATAACCATCTAATGATGTTAAATCTTCAGACTTTAAGCTTCAAGCTTCATATGCACTCTGTAGTGTTGTATTTATGCCCCAAGGCCCAGATGAAGAAGGACTCCTAGTGGGTCATATGTCCAGAATGCGGGAACTGTTGCTTAGTTGAACTTTTGTTTTGTTCATACCCCATTCTTGAATGTCTATTTAATTTTCAGGACAATGTTTGTAATGTACTACTTTGTTGGCGATAAAAAGATATTCTTTGGCATTTCTCCCGATGTTTTTTCTGACTGCACACCTTCCTCCTTTTTTTTTCCATCTAAAATGATGTAAGTTCCCTGACTTAAGAAACAAGAAAGATGTTAAATTTAATCTCAATAAGAATGTGAAAAATGTAATTTTGATGTTTGTTTGAATTGTAATCCGGACATACATGTCCAGAAATTGTAATTAGAACATTAGGGTAAAATATAAGAAACATCACACCTCTATTAAATTCTTTCATTGATCATTATCTCTTAGTTTTCATCATTCTTTACTTGGTGTTACTGATCATACATTGTGTCATTTTTTTCTCTCCTTATTTTTACTCTTTGATATTGATCATTGCACATTGTCCAATGCTCAATATCAAGAAAAAAATAATAATAACAAGAATAGCTACACAACATATGATTAGTAACATAAAACAAAGAATAATGTTGTGTTTATTTATGTTTATGTTTATGTTAGCATACAAACGAAGTGTGAATTTCTTTGAACTTCTGAAAAATACAATTTTATTTCCATGTTGTTGGAGGTTGACGTTGACTAGTTAAACCTCAGCATTGAAGCAGCAGCTATTGGCTTTGTTGTTTGATGACCCTGTAAAATTTTTGGCAACTCGTTCAACTTGTGTTTTAATTGCTAACGTTCCTGTCGGTTTGGAACAACATCGAGAACATTGATCAAACTTTGAAGATACAAAAAGGTGAGTAGACAACTTGTTTATTTGATTAGGAAAACCAAATGCACAAGCAGTTCCCATAAGCATAAAAAGAAAATGTTGCTGCCCAGGATCGAACTGGAGACCTTCAGTGTGTAAGACTGACGTGATAACCACTACACCACAGCAACTGTTACGTTTGAAATTCTAACAATTAATGATTAATAATTATCACTACTAAACACTAATAGTAGCTTGCAAGTTGCAATTGTACAACTGATTCACGTAATTTTTAGAATTATTTTATATTATATTAAATTAAATTACTGGCAACAAAGGTGCAGGAAGAAAATTATCAGTCTGAATATTTATTTTTCAGGTAACAAATACTCGTGTTCTTTCTAGTCAAACGTACATTTAATTTGAAAGATGTCTTTATTAAAAGCATTCTTTGTTTTCGTCAGTGTTAGATGTAAGCAATTGTTTGTTTATACTTTTTAAAAGTGAAATGGATATTTTTCTCCTTAATTATTTGTCCTTTGATAAATAAAAATAAAATAAAATTCCATTTATTTCAATTTAAAGTATATGTGTGCCGGCATTTTCAAGTTCAGTTAAAATATAAAAAGTTAAATTAAAAGTTCAAGGATTCGGAACTATAAAAATATAAATGATTATAAGAAATATAGATTGAAAAACTAAATTTTATAAAATACATGATTAATTAATTCACAATATTTATATTTAAAAAACAAAAATTCACAAAAATATGTTATTCTTCAAAAGAAAATTAAAAAATTAAACCACTTTCAAAATTATAACTTAATAACTAATTAGTGGCCGATTAAAATTCTAATAACATACATGCATGTATAAAAGATATCAAATCATCAATTATATAAATGCTAATTATATATGTTTGGTCATGGAACGTGAAGATTGGTTAAAGACTTAAAGTAGGTTTTTATAATTTAACTTGTGATAAATTCAAGTAACGTGGTTACGTTAAATTTTAAAATTCCATCATTCACAATGATATTTCACAAATTTATTGGTAATGTAATGAACATATAAGCAACAGGAAAATTATGATACTAAATTTAATAATTGTATATACTTAATTTTTTCTTAAGAAATTGTGAAAATCGAATCGGATCAATTAATCTAACTATTTAAATTGTTAACCGAATAGGTGATTACTTTTACGAATTGAATTAAACAGAATGGATTTTGTCATAAACTCATAGCGAAATCTTAGTGTCCGTTTGGTTTTCAGTTGGGGAAACGGAGTTTAGAAAAAGAAAAAATTTAAGAGTTGATATTGATCCTTCACGTAGTTCAAGACAATTAAAATTTCGTTTAACCAACCGGGGTTTATATACAAACAACCCTTAATATAGGAGGAAGAAGGCAAGAATTTTGTTACCAACTTATAACCAACCGAGGATATGCGGCAATTACATTGCTTAAGGATAGTGCCAAAGCGAACTAACCTTGTATCTAATTCAAACTTAATCCCAATTATGGTTTGTAACAAATGTTATTGGTATGATTAAAGCAATGTCAAGATCTACTAACCAGTGCCGGTTCTGGCAACTACCTTGTATCTTCTGAAAAAGCTAAGTTTAACCAAACCCATAGCAGTGAAGTGGCATCTTATTAGGTAGCCACATTATTCCACACTAAATCAGGGCAATTAATTAGATCCACATTTATTGTTCCGTCACGGGATACCAAACCCCAATGGGCATCTTAATGACATGTTTGGTTGTGATATTTGGAAATGAAAACCTTGTTAATGGATTAAGGGTATGTTTGGATACCCAAGGTCTGATCAACTCCAAAAGTAAATCCTACGGTCAAACAGAATTTTGAAGAACGGCATAAAGGATTAATATCAACCTTTAAATTTCTCTATTTTCCCAACTTTATTTCCCCAACTGGAAACTAAACAGACACTAAGTGGTTGATTTGGTTAATTGAAAGCCGGCCAAAGCCTACTTTTTAGTAGGGACAACAAGCAACATAGTAAACCAACTCATTCATTTTGAGCCTTTTGTCTCTGTCACCAAACCGTGAACCAATCCATGCCAAAATCATATCAACTACACACAATGCATGTTTCAGTCTTTCTTACACCCACACCAATTCCATTCGATTAATCGATATAGAAATCTTTTGTTCTTAATAGGATTCATAAGTATCTCAGCAGATACCATGGTGGTGACTGGTAATTAAGTATGGGCATTTAGGTTTAAGTGTAGAAATGAAAAGAAAAATGATTATTAAATAAAAGTAATAGAAAATGCAAAGGAGAATAAGGTTACAGGACATGGAGGGAATGTGCTGTGATTTCTTCTCTCAAATTTCTTATGCATTCGGACACCTCACGCAATGTACGTGTCCACATGCTTCGCTTACCAGCATTCACAAAAACGTGCACATAACTAACTTTAGATAAGTAGTGGCCACTGTAAGTGACTTCAAAGTCTTCTATCTTAACTTTGTTCTCTTTCTAGTTATTATTCTTTTTCTGACATATATGCCCTTCCTTCAACCTATAATACAAATTAGTATTGAAAATTGTTGTCCTTTTCTCATCTTTCATTATGTGAACTACAAAACAGTGAAAATAAACAGTTAATGTATGGGTGTGGCTCTAACTCCAAATACTGGACCATTCGTATAACTCCAAAATCAATTGCTTGTGGCTTCAAAGTTAACAGTATATATCTATCTTTCTGGGATGGGCTGCAACTCCCACAACATAATCCATAAGCTAATTCTTAATTACTATGAATATATTGTTAACTAGTCTCTTAAAATCACTGAATAAAATATTAAGAATGATTTTTTTTTTCAAAATTATATTTATATACATTGAAAACCACACAAATATTTTATTTATAAAATTTTATAACAGAAATTGTTTTTTATTCTTTAACTAGTATCCTAATTAAATTTACTTATAACATATTTCATTAAATAAAAATTAAATAAGTTTAAAAAATGCTATTGAGTTATTAAAGAATCAGAAATAAAAGATTTCATTTAAAAATAATATTTCTTACAATATTTTCAATTTTCGATTTTAAAATGAAACACCCTAAACCAAAATTAAAAATTGACAATGTGTTTATATTTGGATATGGTATTTTTATAATTTAACTTTTTTTTTGAAATTGATAATGTATTTCAATGATAAGAAAGAATTTTAAAATTGCTATAAAATTTCAATTTAATAATTTTTAATATAAATGAAAGAATTTGAAATAACACATATTAAGAGAATTTCAAATCATCTTACATTACCGTAACGCTCTTTTTATAAACACGTTCCATAGTTTAACAATTCGCATTCTAAAATTCCTCGTGTTTATATATTGAGTTAAGGGACATGCAAAGAAAGGACAAAACAGTTTGTTAATTAGGTGAAGCTGAATATTGGTTTAAAGTTAGAGAGCTAATTATGACCATAAGAGGTGATACATGTGAAGTAGGAAATATTAATTATAGAGAGAGAGAGAGAGTAAGATATTGGGGGAGATTAATTCTTGTAAGAATGTTAAAATCATATTTTTAATTTGCACAACTTTGTATAGGTAAAAAAATTAATTAGAAACCGTATTGGACCTTTTTAGAAATCAAGAAAACACAAGGGCAGGAATATAAATTGAATGATAGATGTTGATGATTTGGCAGTGTATATTTATGGAAGCCATTTTATGCAAATCCTTTATTCTTGCCATTAATGAAAGGAGTGGGAAGTGTGAGTGAGAAAGAGATCTTTTAGCTTTACTATAATAAAATCGAAAGCACACAAAGGGAACCTAATCCACCACTTTTGGTTGTGGTCGTGGTAATGCCAAACCCTAGCTATCCTCAAGCACATCGCTCTCCCCTTAACAATACCAAAACTACACACAACTGCACATTAAAAAATAATAAAAAAGAGAAGGAAATTAGAATAGAAAACAGTTTCTTTTTTTTATAAAAAAAGATACGCTCAATCACTCACTTTTCGTGAATGAAAGGCAACCATGAACACTAACCACTTACTTACTCAAAGTATTCCAACTTCAACAACTAGATCATGCATATCAAAATGACAATTATTAATAAACCCAAGGAATGATCCAAAGAATCTATAATTACGAATAATTGTAAATTTAAAATAACACTAATAATAATTCACATTGATCATTAACCAAAATAATAACAATAATAATAATTCTTCCCGTTCTCGCATCTTGGCCTAATAATGGCAATCCACCAAAGCCGGAGCACCGGCCAACACCATAGATTTCTGGCTCGCTGCAAATTGAAACTTCGCCTCCCGGAGGTCATCTTCCGGCGCCGGAAGGTTAAGATCTAGCTGTAAAATGTTTTGCCTACGGGTATGGGTAGCAGCATCAATAGTGGTGGTAGCGGAGGCGGCAGCAACCAAACTACTGCAACTTGTGGTGTCATTGGTGTTGGTAGATGCTCTATGCCTCCTCATGTGTCCGCCCAATGCTTGCCCTGATGTGAATTCTGAGCCACAAATGGAACACTCATGAATTTTTGCTTTGTTACTGTTCCCAGGTAAACCTCTATGACCATGATTTCCTATTTGAAGGGAAATTGCAGGGACACTTTTAATCTGACACTCCTCAAACTTATCATAATTGGCAACAACAAGGTGAGGTAATTGCGATGACGACGACGGTAACAACGATGATGACGGTGGTGACAATAACGGTGACGATAAAGGCTGCAGTTTTCTTTGCTCGGACATAATTTTGGGTTTTTTGTGACTAGCCCTGTGGCCACCCAGTGCTTGAAAAGAAGGAAAGGTTCGGTTACATGTTTTGCACTCATAAATATAAAAGCCAACCTTGGTGTTGGAATTTACAGTTTCTGTTAAGATATCAGCAAATCCTCGGCTACCCCGTTCTGTCTTGTTACCATGTTCATCATCGTCATCATCATGATTATGATTATCTTCTTGAGTTTGTGGCTCATGATGGTGGTGGTGAGAATTGGCTCTTTTAGATCCTCCTTGGGCCAAGAGAATCAAGCAATTGGCCATGTCTTCCTCTTCTTGATCAGTGCTCTCATCATGGGTGGTTGAGGAGGCAGCAGAATTAGCACTTGAACAGCTAGATGTGATCATGAAGGTGGTGGGGGACAAAAGTCTCAACCTTTTGGTGCGTTTTCCTTTGGCTATGTTGTGGGTAGCATCGTCGATCTCCATAAGTGAGAGAGAGTGAGAGATATGATGAATGAATTGGTTGGATATATTTATATGTGTGTGAGTGTAGTGAATGGGAACAAAAGAGTTTGAAGCCGTCCCTGCTCTTATAACAGTCTGCCACCCAAAATCTTCCTTGCGTTTCCCACCTTGCAAGTGTTACTAACAAGAAAATTAAAGCACTTTCCTTTCTCTCACGCGCCTCTCTTTCTGCACCATTCCTACGCTTTCATCATCACCACACTTTTTCCTCTCTCTCTCTTTTACATACAACTTTTCTCATTTTTTTAATATTATTTCCCAGCCTGTTACTTTTATCAACGAATATTTATTATCACATCAGTTTCTCTCTTCTCTTCTATATAACCTCTCCATTCATCTTTATTAATTCTGCAGTTATTTCTACTTATACATATTTAATTTTAACTAAAATTTCAAGGAAAAAGCATTGTGAGGGAAAAGAAATATCGTGAATTGAATAGAATTGACTTCTTTCTTATCTTGTATTCTCAATCCCTTTTATCCACTAAAATCTCAAATTGAATAATATTCATGTGATTGGTTAATTTATTGCATAATTAAGTGAGAGTGGGTAGTCATTTTTTTTACTTAATTTATATTTTTAAAAGGTAGTCCGTTGACTAAGTTCTAATTATATTATTTACTAATTTGAATGTTTTAAATTATTAATATTAATTAATTTCATAGATAACTAAATCCTTTTAGTATGTTATTAGGGGTTGGAATCTTATTATGTGTAAAAAAATATTTTGTTTAAAGAGATAAATCTTTACATCTCAAAAAAATAGTGTTCAGTTTTCTATTGAGGACACCAAAAACAAAATCTCTAATTAATATATTTGGGGTAGTAGACAATTGCATAATAAAAGGACTAAATGTTAATTAATGGATTATTAAATGTAATGTACGAAATTGTGATTTAGTGTTTGGTGAGAGGCAATCGCATTACATTGTGTAGTGCGGGGATAGGAGGAGGAAGATATATTATTCTGTGATGATTTAACATGATATTTGTTTTGCAATTAATGTTGAATTTAATGAGTAGGAGTATAATTAATTAAAGGTGTAACTTGCGTTTGCTGGTATTAAACCGTGTCATGGAGGGTAAAAAGAGAATTAGGTTGAAATTAGGTTGAATCTAATCTTGTAGGTACATGTATAATTAACATAACTGAAAAAGTTGGGGGAGTTAAGAAAAGAAAGGTTGCTTAGGGTAACAATATACAGTGAGTGAGCAATTGAAGCAAAGTGTTAAAAGCATGTCAACTCTCATAAGTTCATCACCACCCTGTTTAAAGAAAACTACAAATACATTTGGAATGATTAGAGATTCGGGTGGCTTTCAAGCAAACCCCCCTTTGATCGCATGTGAAAATAATTCAAATAGGAAAACTAAAATATATACGCATACTTTATGCAATAAATCATAATTAGGACCAGGTAGAACCCGTTTTAAACAGTCCAACCCATCAAAATCAATCAAATTAGTTCAGCTAGATGAAGTTTTAGGTAAGAAAAATGTCTTTTTTTTTTGTTAAATATGATTACGTGCAATTGATGACTAATGGAGAAATTACACCCATCGATACCCTTCACTGACTAAACAGATGTTAATCCAAATTTTGCTAGGCTCATATGTCAGTCATGTTTGGCAATCATAAAAGACTAGGCAACAAATTTCAAAAGATCTTACAAATCATATGTTGCAAAGTAATACCATACAATTTACATACCTTGAATTGATTTATCACAATTGAAGTAATGACAATCTCATCTTTAAAGAGTCCACACAACAACTCTCAACAGATTTTATGCATCTGAATTGAAGGTAACACACGCACATTAGAAAAAGGTTGAATATTATGTGTAAAAAACTTTGGTAAATTCTTTTTTAAAAAATAGATATTCAGACGCCTTAATGAGATTTTGTAAAAGACTTTTTAAAACAAAACAACAAAGCAACTTTAAACAACAAAGAGAATAATACGCAAACAAATTTATAATGGTTCACGTTGATACGTGGAAACGAGGTAAGGGAGTGTACTGGGTCTAAACTATTTTAGGAAATTATTTGACGTCCTTTCGACATGTAGGAAAGGGTAGATCGTAGAGTTGAATTTAAATACAAGTGTTTCATATGTTAAAAATAATTTTTATGATGATTATTAAGGATGACTTCTATTGGGATAGTTGATGGCTTTGAAGATAAATTTATGAATGGTGATTATTAATTTGTGAATTGATATACATACATATATATATATATATATATATATATATATATATATAGTGTATCATATGAGAAAGACTTGTTATGACTTGTTAGTTGGCTTTAAAAAAATTATATATATAAAATCTTTACTTAACTAATTAGATGAAAAACTCTAATTTTATTTTTATAATTTGGTGAGTTTAATTAAAATTAAATTAGTTCAACACTTAAAAATATGTTGCATTTAATTCTTTAAATTAAGTTTCTACTAAATTTTAATAAACAAGTAATGTCTCCGGCTAATTAAGATAATTAAACGAGGACGTTACATAAAGCACAATCAATAATTAAATAAGAAACAAAATTACATTTATGAAAGATTCATCAATTACATCAAAACATGTTCTTAAACCCCATCATCCTAAGATTACAAATTTAGTTACTCATGATACAAGAAAACCCAATTACAAAAAAGAAAGAAGAAGAAGGCATTAAGTTATGATTTCACAAGAAGAAACCTATGATTAATGATGATTGGCCTTTGCAAATCCTCAACAATCTTTTATTTCTCAATAGTTCTTTGATCCTTCTACGAATATGATGTTCTCTGCCTCACAACCCTAAAAATCAAAACCTATCCAATAAATCACGCAACTAGTATTTAAACTAGTAACAAAAATGACATAATTTGTCAGGCCATAATCCACAGTTGTAGTTCCTTATTTGATTAGGAAAACCAAATGCACAAGTAGTTTCCCATAAGCATAGAAGAAAATATAAGTTTAATATCAAAATGTTGCTACCCAGGATTGAACTGGGGACCTTCAGTGTGTAAGACTGATGTGATAACCACTACACCACAGCAACTATTACATGCAAGTTTCTAACAATTAATAATTTATGGTCATCTCTACTAAACACTAATAGTAGCTTGTAAGTTGCAAGTATAGGGCACCCCTAGTAGGGAGTGGCAGATACCACAGTCATGGTTCCTTATGTATCCTCATTTTCCTCATGATTTGGCCTCTCTAGGGCCCTTGGAAGGTCTTAGGGTATCTTTGTGTGACTCGTCTTTGGTCTTAGGCTTCACATTTTGACTTAAGCTTCTTCCAAATTTTAAGGGTATGCCTTTTGCTTTCAAATGGATCTAAAATCTCACAATTCTACACAATGGCAACAACAACAAAATAATTTTGACCAGAAGCTATTATTCATGGAATCAAAGGGTTAATGCATGCAAAGCACATCTAAAAACTAAATAAAAATAGTCTTAGATAAGACATGAAATGCATTTATCGAAATACCCCAACTAAATCATTGCTTGTTCTCAGGAAATTATCACATCCACAAGATAGGAAGCACAAAACACTTAACCTAGCAAATGATACGTGTCCAATATGTTATAATTTCATATATTATTTGGATAAATTTTATGAAAAATTGTTAAGTTAAAAGTGGTTTAATTGGGAAAATAGTAAGAAATTGAATTTGTATAGCCCGACTTTAGTTTTCTTAGCCTTGATATCATTTAATCCTTATTATTTTATCTATTTTGTAGGTAAAATAGGAGAATTAGAGAAAAGAAGGTTGAAATGGAAAAAATTTAAGCAAGTATGAAGTATCTCGCTTAAGCGAGGCCAAAAACAATATATCATATGAGAAAGACTTTCTTAGGTGATAGCGAGAAGAATAAATCTGAACTGTTAGATCTTATCATGAATGGTCGAGATTAGAATATATCATTCATGTTAATTTTTTAAAAGGTCATATGACTTTTCAAGTGAACAAGTAATCTTAAAAATCTCTTATATCATGACCATCCATATATGGTTGTCGGCGTAGATTTGTTGTTCTCACTCTCACATAAGAGAACCTTTCTCATAAGATACATCCTATACACACACACACTCATGTGTGTGATGGAACTAATTATGAATGAGTGGTTATAAAATTATGCATGTAAAATAAAGGAGATTTGTGGATATTCCATTTGAGGCTGGAATGGTAGGACGATGAATTATGAATTTCATTCTATACTTTAAGGTTTTCTTTATGGATGGAGTGTTGGAACCAAGTTAGAAATGTGAAAAGAATTAATTATATATGGTATGTATGCATTGAATTATTATGGGATGGTTATTCAGTATGTTCGTCTCTCGCTTTTGGTTCCAATGATCTGGAGGGATCCAGTTGAGCTATCCAGTGATCTGGAGGGACCCAATGGTTGAGATAGAGAGCCAAACATATATATGTCTAGCATAAGGAACCAATTATAAGAAAAGATCATGACTTGAATATGATGAAAATGATATGCGATGCATGATTGATGTTGGCAATTCATAATAGTTGTGGTGTGAGGTTGTAGGTTGAGTTGGTTATGATTTGTTAGTTGGCTTTAAAACAATTATATATATATATATATAATCTTTACTTAACTAATTAGCTAAAAAACTCTAATTTTATTTTTATAATTTGGTGAGTTTAATTAAATTTAAATTAGTTTAACACTTAAAAATGTATTGCATTTAATTCTTTAAATTAAGTTTCTGCTAAATTTTAATAAGTAGAGTAATGTCTCCGGTTAATTAAGATAATTGAGCAAGGACGTTACATAAAGTGTAATCAATAATTGAATAAGAAACGAAATCACATTTATGAAAGATTCATCAATTACATCAAAACATGTTCTAAACCCCCCATCATCCCAAGATTATAAATTTAGTTACTCATAAGACAAGAAAACTCGATTACAAAAGAGAAAGAAGTAGAAGACATTAAGGTAGGATTTCACAAGAAAAAACCTATGATTAATGATGATTAGCGTTCATGAATCCTTTACAATCTTTCATTTCTCAAGCGTTCTTCGATCCCTCTACGACTGTGATGTTCTCTGCCACAAAACCTTAAAAATCATAACCCCCCCAATAGGTCACACAACTAGTAACAAAAATGACATAATCTGTCAGGCCATAATCCACAATTGTGGTTTCTTCTGGTGTTGCATAATCAAAGCCTTGCTTCAAGTGTAGGTAAGATGAAAAGTAAAAATGTGAGTAGACAACTTGTTTATTTGATTAGGAAAACCAAATAGTTTAATATCAAAATGCTGCTGCCCAGGATCGAACTAGGGACCTTCAGTGTGTAAGACTGACGTGATAACCACTACACCACAGCAACTATTACATTCAAATTTCTAACAATTAATAATTTATAGTCATTACTACTAAACATTAATAGTAGCTTGCAAGTTGCAATTGTAGGGCACCCCTAGTAGGGAGTGGCAGATACCACAGTCATGGTGCCCTATGTATCTTTATTTTCCTTATGATTTGGCCTTTCTAGGACCCTTGGAAGGTCTTAGGGTCTCTTTAAATGACTTATCTTTGGTCTTGGGCTTCATATTTTTACTCAAGCTTCTTCTAAACGTTAATGGTATGCCTTTTCATTAAAATCACTTGCCAACATTATGTAATTCCTACAAAGGTTAGTCAGAATTTTTGTTGTTTTGAACTACTACTATAATTTACAATTTGTAGTTTGCACTGGCTAAGCAATATTGTAGTGTTTTTTTATCTATCTTTTGGGCAATAATATCGTGTTTCTTTTATCTATCTTTTGTGTAACTATTTTTTGAATTTATTTTTTGATTAGCATCTTTCTCTTTTTTTTCTATGTAATAAATTCCCCAAACCTTTAGTTTGATTTGTTTTTGTGTATGAATATTGGTAAAAATAAAGTGACCAGTGTAACAATGAAGGTAATAGTTTACCAATTTAATTGCAGTTAGAATTTAGACACTATGTCACACAACTTAAAGAAATAAAGTTAAAATTAGTTGATATTAATTTCTTACTGTTATTATTGATAATTTTTCTTGATTCTAAAAAATAGGTTCAAAGAAAGCTAAGAGTACGTAGTGAATTTGTATTAGGTTTCAATTTCAGAGGGAGTATTAAGAAATCACGTTAGAGGAATGTGACCTTCATGTGCTAGTTAGTGTAAAGAAAAAATCTGGTCAAAAATATAAGTTTCAAGTCCTGTTGAACCAGACCCCAGACTTTATAATCCCTGAATTTGTTTATACCACTCATCAAGAATTTTCGTTGAAGAATAAAGTTTGAACAATGCATAACATTCTTGTTTAGTGTAGAAGTAATTTCAGGATAGGGAAATCAATTTGTAAAAACAAAGGGGGAGCCTATGTTCCAAAAGTATGGTAGAACAACAAAAGTCTAATAGAAGCATTTTGAATAAAAAAACTCCTCGTCAACGTTTGAAAAATCTATTTTGGTGATGCTTTGGGAAAAATGACCATACCATATTTGCGTGCTTATCATCAAAGAACAAAAAGAATAAGATCAACTTGAGCAGCAGCTGTCAGCGTACCTACCTCTACAAACTCTGATCTCAAGTCAGAAAACTCATTAGGACATCTCTGAAAGCAACTTCTCGCTTAATCAAGAATAAGTTCACGAAAGGATTTGTGCATGGAAATGCATGTGAAAGTATTCTCGTGAAAATTCTGAAATATGACTTAGAACTCTCTTAAGCCAGAAATCAACTCAAGGTCTGATCTCAAGAAGCCTATGGCAAAACACCTTCAAAGGATTTCCAACGTCTATATCTTCAATCTAGAAGTAATAACGGTTATATCTTTCAAGTCACTATATATATCAAGAAAGTTTGAACATTCAATATAGAGAGAAACATCTGAGAAGAAAGCTCATCAAGTCATCATTCAATCTTAGTTCAATTTCTTATAAAAAGACAAAGACCCTCACTACTCTCTAGCTCTACTCCCAGCAGACTCGAGTCTTGTGTAACACCCCCTTATACATACGAGATATATATCTTCTTATTACCTTTAAAAACTTTAGAAATATATATATATATATATTTATCATTCCTTATCTCGCGTATACAAAGACGTATATATATACTTGATTTCCTTTAAATATTGAAAGTAAAAAAAATTGTCTTTCAATATTTGTCCATAATGACAAAATAATTTATAGAAATCATAAGTGATAAAAGATTATATCCGAATGATAAAGTTTATCAAAGTTTATATCCGAATGATAAAGTTTATCAAAGTTTAACCTTTACCTTGTTACAATTATCTAACTTGATATTGTAATAAGGCAAAGTAGAACTAAAATATACCTCTACTATAACTGTGACCAATCATTTCCTAGTCCTTGAACCATCGAGTTTTGGAATCTTACTCTCGTTATATCTCTTCATCTATCTGATTAAGGATGAGACCACTTTACCCTCTTGTAATTACATGTCCTTCCATCTTGGACTGCTAGCTATATATCACATAACATATATTTTGGACACAGAAATTCAAACAAGAAGGAGTGAGAAACAAAATATAATATCTTACAGATAAGACATAAGCATAAGGGTTTTCATAAACCAATATAATAATATCAGCCATAATCTCATACATAATCAATTATGAATATAGGGTTTCCACATACATAACAATTATATTTTCATTCACAACCACCCACATAGAATGTCACAATCACATGAATGTTATGTAATGCTTTAATACTACTATCTCATTCAGTTTATGCATGTGGACCCTTAAAGTTTTAATTTGCACTGGGACAATCAAGAGTTTACACTGTTCCATAATTTTGGATAATAATAACATAAATGCCTTCATGGCATATGAACAGCTCAACTGACATGGAAACACTTAGAGACTATTCAGATTGAGAAGGTTTTTATTGTGAAAGTACCCGACACTAGGGAGCGACCCCAGGTCACTTGAAGCACCCTTTCAGACCCTCTCATCCCAAGGCTCACAATTAACCTCCTCTAATGTATCCTCGATTTCTATAATCCGTCCCCAGGCAATATCACATCTCATTTCTCTTTAATGATTTATGATGCATGAACTACTCGCGTATTGAGTTAGTTAAGACTTTTAGAAACTCAAGTATAAATTATATCTTCGGGGCCTACAAGTAACAACATAGCCACCCCGATAAACTGCACATTTCCAAACTCTTAAATAAGTTTTGCCATACGTAGAAGAATTTTCAGTATAGTTTTCTTTATCATTCACAAATCAATATTATTGTGATTTGAGTTTCAAAGCCTTAAATATATTTCACAACCTTCTTTAGAAAGTTTATAGGTCAATTCAAAATCAATTACTAAAAACTCGAATTCAGAATTATCAATCTTTAAATCTTAGTACTTAAAAATTTTGTATAATATTTTTATACATTTTGAAAATGATATATATACATATATATATATTAAAATATTAGTATAAATTTATTTTTATAAAATAATTTCTTTTTCTTTCTCTTTCTGACTAACTAAAAATCTTAATTTTAGTAAGGATATATATATATATATATATATATATATATTAAAAGATAAAAAGAGATTTTTAAAAACTTATGTAGTTTCATTGGAAACTTAAGAAATTTTCCTAAAAGTAACTTGAATAAAATGAATAAGTAAATAAAGAAGTAGGAGATAAGTAAATTCTTACTGAGTTTTAGCTTCCCATCATGCTTGTTATATGATCAAACTTCACATCACAAGATCATCAATCACTTACAAATCACAATCAAGTATTGTAATATCATCAATCACAATTATCATTAATCAAACTCAAATATTATTAATTATAATCAAATCAAATTAACTAAATATCACTCATAAATATAATTCAAATTTTAATGGTTATTTAAATTAGTAGAGTTTATTTTGAGTCCTTATAGTCCATTCCTCGCACAGGTCTATATAAGTCCATATATATAATCCAGTCTTCGTATAGGTATAGTTCAGTCCATACAGGTCATAACAGTCCAAGTCTTTGCATAAGTTTAGTCCAGCTCGTATAGGTTATAAGAGTATAGGTCCTTGCATAGGTAATTTAGAGTAAGTTACACAAGATACTTAATTTAAAATTTATTATTTTAAAATAATAATATTATTAAATTTAAAAGGAGGGACTCCTCCCATTATTCTTATGTCTTTTCATATTATATTTTTATCTCACTCCCCCTTACTTGGAATTGCCACCAAAAGTGAATTCGCTCTGTGCCTCTGAATTCTAAAAAAAATATTAATACTAATTTATTTCAGTATAGGCATACTATGAAAATTAAGATTACTATCAGAAATGATAAATAGTGATTATGCATAGCAATAGTAAATAGTAACATAAATAGTAAATCATCAATAGTAATGGTAAATAGTAATTTTTAAATAGTAATGATAAATAGTAAATCGTGAATAGTAATGTTAAATAGTCAATTTTAAATAGTAACAGTAAATGATAAATCGAAAATAGAAATGGTAAATAGTAAATTTTGAATAGTAACGGTAAATAGTAAATTTTAAATAGTAACAGTAAATGATAAATCGTAAATAGAAACTCAAGCATAAATTATATCTTCGGGGCCTACAAATAACAACATAGCCACCCCGATAAACTGTACATTTCCAAACTCTTAAATAAGTTCTGCCACACGCGGAAGAATTTCAGTACAGTTTCTTTATCATTCACAAATCAATATTATTGTGATTTGAGTTTCAAGGTTTTAATATATATTCCAAACCTTCTTTAGAGCATTTATAGGAAATTAATTTACTTTAGATATAAGTTTGAATTATCAGTCTTTTTCCATCTATAATTATAATACTTGAAAAAATATAATAAAACACTTTTAAAATTCTTATTTTCAAAAGTTTAAAATGAAATATTATTGAAGTATCTTATTAAAATGAAATATTATTAAAATAAAATTAAGTTATAGAAATTACATACTTTTATTGAAAATTAAGAAAAATTTCTTAACAATAATTCTGAATAAACATTAAGAAATTATTATAAATAATTTCTTTTAAAGTAATACTGTAAAGAGTAAGGAATAAGTATATTCTTACCGAGTTTTAGCTTCCCGTTTGTTTGCTATATGCTCAAACTCCACATCACAAGATCATCAATCACTCATCAATCACAATCAAATATTGTAATATCATCAATCACAATCAAATATCATCAATCACCAATATTATCAATCATAATCAAATCAAATAAATATCATTCATAAATATTATAATTTAAAGTTTAACAGTTATTTAATTTAATAAACTTAATTCCAAGCCCTTATAGTTCATTCCTCGCATAGGTCTATGTAAGTCCATCTAATCCAATCCTTGCATAGGTTTAGTTTAGTCCATATAGGTCATAATACTCCAAGTCCTTGCATAGGTTTAGTCTAGTTCGTATAGGTTATAAAAGTCCAGATCCTTGCATATGTATTTCAGAGTAAATTACACAAGATACTTAACTTAAAATTTATTATTTTAAAATAATAATATTATTAAATTTAAAAGGAGTAGATGATTCCTCCCATTATTCTTATGTCTTTCCATATTATATTTTTATCCCACTCCCCCTTACCTGGAATTACTATCAAAAGTGAATTCGCTCTGTGCCTTCGAGTTCTAAAAAAATATTAATACTAATTTATTTCAGTATACATACTATGAAAATTAAGATTACTATCAGAAATGATAAATAGTAATTATGCATAGTAATAGTAAATAGTAATGGTAAATAGTAAATCATCAATAGTAATGGTAAATAGTAATGATAAATGGTAAATCGAGAATAGTAATGTTAAATAGTAAATTTTAAATAGTAACAGTAAATGATAAATTGTAAATAGAAATGGTAAATAATAAATTTTGAATAGTAATGGTAAATAGTAAATTTTAAATAGTTACAGTAAATGATAAATCGTAAATAAAAATGATAAATAGTAAATTTTGAATAGTGACAGTATATAGTAAATTTTAAATAGTAACAGTAAATGATAAATCGTAAACAGAAATGGTAAATAGTAAATTTTAAATTGTAACGGTAAATAGTAAATTTTAAATAGTAATAGTAACTAATAAATTTTGAATAACAATGGTAAATAATGAATTTTGAATAATAACAGTAAACGGTATAGTAACAGTAAATAGTGAATAGTAATAGTAAATCGTAAAAATAACATAATGGTAATTTATTTTTACTATAGTAACTTATTCATAATAGTAATAACATATTAATAGTTTACGAGTGCTAAAAAGAATAATCTAGATAATCATAAAAAGAATATAGAAGAAAGATGTTATTACCTTACACCTCCGGCAGAACCTCTTTTTACCAAAAGAATTTACTCCTCACTAATTTCTTACGCACTATCTCTCTAGATTCTCTCTCTAATTTTGGTGTGGAAATGTTGTAAATGAGTCATCTATTTATAAGAAGAGAATTTTACTATTTAAGATTACTTAATTATTTATTTTACTATTCATGATATAAGTATTTACCAACCGGTCACTATTCATGATGTAAGTATTTACCCACTGATCACTATTCATGATGTAAGTATTTACCAACCGATGATGTAAGCAATAAGTAAGCGATGATGTCGGCAGTGGTATTTTGGTTTTTAGATGAAAGGTTAAGGGTATTTTGGTCATTTTTAAATACTTAAAAAATTCAAAAATTTTCAGAAACTCATAAATAATGCATAGATCAAAAAGTTCTAAAGAATCATATTCTAATTCCTTCAAATTTTTATTTTAAAATTCTAATAAGAGTTAAATCTTAAATATGTAAAAACATAAATATAGGAACAAAATAAAAATGGTGAATAATAAAGATATTAAAAATTCTTAATATAATTTTCTTAATTAGTGAATACTAATTAAGTCATTTTAGAATATTCGTTAAATAAACATATTTTTATTTTATTATTATTTTATTTTATTTTAAAAAATATTTAAATATAAGTACTAAAATTTTATAAAAATATTAATTAGTTAAAAATCAACTAAGTAATAGTAAGTATTTTCTCATTAAAGAGATATTAATATCTATTTTTTTATTTGAGTAGAAAATAGAATGTTACATCTTGTGTTAAAGATACTTAGTGTTCAATCTCAAAATTTGTCTATCATTCTTGTACACTAAGTTCCTAGAACATTTTCATTCTTACTGTTTGTATAAGTCTGGTGAGTTACCAGGACTAGTTTGTGTGTTGGGAAACACTTTGGCCTAAAGAGGATTTCAAAAGAATAGAGTGACTTATTGAAAAAGTACTTGGGTTGAGCCAGAAGTGGCTTGGTGAAAGAATAATTGAAGCACAAGTATGGTGTTGATATTGTAAAGGAGATTTTTACAATAGTGGAAATCCTTCAAGTTGGAAGAGTGGCTTCTGGGTTGGAAGTGATCCAATATAATCTATGTGTTTATTTTATCCTTCTCTTAAGCATTTGATTACTTATATTTGTTTTTGGTTTAAAATTTACTCGAAAAGAGTCTAAGACTTATTCAACACCCCTTTTAAGTCTGACTCTGAACCATCAGTTAGTTTATTACAAGTTTTGTTATCCTACTCTATGGTCCATGACAAGTTAGCGTGGAATGTTTTCCTTGTATAAGTTTTTTGTTTTCTGTTTCCATATGCATTCAATGAGAATTAGATTTTCCACTTCAATTTCTCTTCTCACACTACTAAAAAAATGACTAATAGCTACACTCTGATAGCGACCACCCAATGCCGTCGCTAATCAGTGACCGAGTTAGCGACCGCAATAAGAAGGGGACCTTGAAAATGAAAAATAGTGACCACATCAGCGACCAACACCATGCCGTCGCTGAATTTGGCAAAGAACCGTCACTAATACCGTCGCTAAATTATCCCCCGTCCCTGATACGGTCGCTATGGTTATTTCCCTCCATTTTTTTGGTTTCCCTCCAACTTATATGTGCGCGCCAACTGATAGCGACGGCCAAGTCACCGTCGCTATGTATTCAGACAAATCAGCGACGCAGTTATGCCGTCGCTATGATCAATTTAGCGACGGCAGGGAATCGTCGTCGCTATGTTTGGATACGTCAGCGACGGATTGTGACTGTCGCTAAGGTTACTGGAGGCTTTCAAAATTTTGGAGGGATTTCTAAATTGAGCGACGGATGCAGTCGTCGCTAGTATTGGTATATTAGCGACAAATGTGTTTAACCGTCGCTATGGTTTTAATTTTTTAAGTCAGTGACGTATTTAGCGACGGGTGTGTGCCGTCGCTAAGTGCTAAATGTATTTCGGACAGAGCCCATTTTCCCCAATCATTTGCCCTAAACCCTCCCTCATCTCTCTTCCTCCCTCAGACTCCTTCGTCTCCGACAGTGTCCCCCCTCCCTGTGTTTCCCTCCCGCTCTCTGAGTCTGCCCCCAAGCCGTACCTCCAGTAGTCTCTCTGGTGAGCCACCGAACCACCGTCTCCCAAAGCTTCGAACCAGAACCAGCGTCTCCCCCTTACCACTGAACCATCGTCTCGGAAAGCTTCAAGCCACCGTCTCCGACCACAGTGACAAACTACCGTCTCCCTCCACCCTCTCCGTTGGAATTTTTGAGCATTTGAGGCTCCCTTCCCTCCGTCACGGTGTCTTCTCCACCGGCTCCCTCTTCGTGACTGTAGGTAAGATACATCACTCCCTCTATTTTTCTTGTCTCTGTATGTACTGGTTATTAAGTAAGAGATGTTTGAACTAGTTTTCCTACAAAAGAGGATATCTACTGTTGATATCAAGATATATAAACAAAAGCAGAACTTAGGTGCACCCCCTTGATAATTTTTGTATTCTTATCTAATTGTGTGAAATAATGTTTGGCATTAATAGTTATCAAAGTGAAAATTAATATAATTGAAGAATAACACAAAAAATATATCTTAAGAAACTGGATTTAAACTTTGTTATGAAGTAAGAATTGATATTCATTACATGAAAATTTAGGACCTCAAGTAGTGAATTCAGAAGGCCAAAAGATTAGAATCACTTATGAAGTTTTGAAGTAAATGTGGAGATGACAATTAATCCATTAGGATATAAGCATTCCATGATAAAATTCTGCCAAAACTGGATAGAGAGGAATTAAGGCCTAGGTTGAAGCACTCATCACCTTCTCAATCAGATCAGCAGCATCTTGAATGGTGGAGATGTTCTCCACTCCACCTTCTCCAACGGAAATGTCAAATTTCTCTTCCAAAGTCATCATGATTTCAACCTGCTCAAATACAGCCATGCCCCAATTAAACATATAATGCTGCACTTTACGCATAGATTAACACTTATTTATTCTGTTCTCCATCCCATAAAACTAAAAAGTAGTGCTAGAATTTGAGGCCTCACAATGTCTAAAGAATCAGCACCCAAGTCTGCAAATTTGGTTTCGGGGGTCAGGGTGGCATCATCAATAGAAAGTTGCTTTGCAATGGCGCTTAGAACAATTTGTATAGTTTTTGGTTTAGCCTTCAGCCAACAATTAGGTAGATTAAACACATTAGATAAGCTAAGAAGCTGTTTGGTTTGAGAAACAAATTTTGTTTTCATCTCATGTTTTCTCTCTTTAAGTACAAAACTGTCAGGAAAATCAACAACTAAATTTGTTTTCAATATTTCACATAGCAACTTAACTTATGAAAACTGAAAATAATGAGTCAATTTTTTAAAATAAAAGTGAAAACAATAAATTTTCTCAAAACAATAAATTCAGATTGCTGAGATGTTGTTATGAGCTCTGATGTTTCAAGCTTACATAAACATGTCAGTGTCACTAGGACTATTTTTCCTTTCCCCTGATTGTTACCATGAGTGACTATGTTTCCCATTATATTTTAAGCATACATAAACATTTCTAAGTGCTAACACTTGCAGCTTGAAACCTAAGTTAGAACCATCAAATGCCAATGGAGGAAAATGCTTAATCATTAAGAAGAAATCATAACTCTAGGTTTAACCATTCAAAACAAGTAATGAAGTCTAACCACCTAATCAGGCAGCAATTGAGAAGATCAGGCCCTATAAGGGTGAACCGAAACCAAACAATGAACATGATAATGTAAAACTTTGGTATTGACATGATATGATATGTTATTGATAAACCATAATCTCAAGTTAAGAATATGAACACATTGACAAACATTTTATTGATAAACCATGATATGTCATGATATGTATTGTCCTCAATTTAGTTTTTTATACTTAAACATTTCATTTTATAGAAAAAATCTTTATAATTTGAATTGATTAAATTTTCTTGAATTGATAACTCATCAACCATAGCGTTGAATTTCATCCAAAATAAAGAATTTTAGAACTTTTCCCTTTCACATCCTAATTTCACATCTTATAAAATCTTTTAAAATTTGCTCGATTTCTCACTAAATGTCTTACTACTAAATTTTAAAAACCATTTCAAATATATTACAAATAGTTAAATATTTAGACAGAAAACATTCATTCAAGAGTTTTAAAGAACAAAATTAGGAGATTAGGGAAAATGAAGAATCAATTTTCTGATTTTATAGGATTTACATATAAATGTTCACAACTCAATTGACAATGTCAAATAAAGTCTTTTATTGATATGATTTTTCATAAATTAAATTTTGGTGTACTTAGCATTTCTTTTACGGTTCCGTATTTGTCTGTAGCATAAAAAGATTAATATAGAAATAAAGAATCTTCTTCCTACTAAATTTGAGTACAAGTGGACATTCAATACAAGAAATCAAGATCACCGGTTGATTTAAAATAGTAGTCTAATAATTAATAAAAGCGATGGTAGTTGGCTTTCTTCTCTTTTGACCCCTAGGCTGTGATGCAATTAATTAATGTTAAAGCTTAATTTATTAGGAGACATTGTGACAACTACTATTAGATTATATTTCTAATACAATCTTTTAAACTTTAAAGAGTGAGTTATTATTGGTTTCATTAGCACGTCCATAACAAGAGTGCTTAATATGTGTCAAATTAGTTATTTAAGTTGATATAAACTTAGTCAGTTGTAAAGCTAAAAGTTATTACATTCTTATCTATTACATCTTTAGAAACTTCATTATGGAAACCAGTTGAATGTTGGGAACTTTGATTAACACTGTTAACAATCAACTTTGTCATGCAGACCAATACACTTTACGCGTGGTCTGTGTTTGGCTCTCATCAGCTTTGTCTCCATCGCTATCTCTCTTCCGACGGTAATCCCCTAACGCTAACTTATCCGGCTATGTGTGTTGTATGTGTTGAAGTGTATGTATGTTGATTGTTGTTTGTTAGTGGAGAGCTGAGCTCATTAGGCAGTGATTGTGTGTACTGATAACATGATTTTTTATGCATGTGTAATGTTGTTTGTTAGTGGAGAGCAGAGCTCATTAGGCATTGGTTTTGTGTGCTGATAACATGATTTACGATGCATGTGTAATGTTGTTTGTTAGTGGAGAGCAGAGCTCATTAGCCGTTGATGACATATATTGATAACATGATTTTGTGTTCATAACTGTGAATATCATATACAATGCGTATGATATGTTTATTTATCTATACTGGGAAGTTTTCTATATGTAACAGGCCATTTGTAAATTTGGGAAATGTCTAGTTTACAGGGGAGACTCTGCCAAAATTTCGGCAGGCTCCCTTTATTAGGGAACTTAAAAAATGAAACACAACGTTAATAATGTAGGGTTTAGTCGTGTGTGTACCCATTAGATTCCCGTTCAAGTTTCAAAACAACCGGTCGATGTACCGTGTTGTGTTGGATCTTGAATTGTCCCGGTTTGGACAGTTTGGTATGAATTTGTAACCTGTAGGGCGTAACCCATCAATGTTGTATGTGGTCTATCTTGAGAATTTGAATGAATGTTGGTATGAAATTTCGGTTATGGTGTTTCGTATTGTCCCCAGGGTGCATGTCTGCGTGTGGTGTTTCATACCGTACGTATCTCTGTGTACTCGGGGACCAATGCGAAATACTGCCGAAATTTCAAATGAACATTCATTCAACTCAAGATAGACCACATACAATTATGGGATGGGTTACGGATGGTTGCATATTCATCCCGAATGGGATAGGGCCCCACCAATTTGCAACATCAAAGAGATAGAGTGATTCACAACCGATAGTTAAATAAAAATTTAAACGTGTAAGGTAACAGAAATCGTGCTTGTTAGATACTGTAAATGGAGGTACCGGCAAATCGGCGATGGATGTACAACCGACTAGATCGCAATCGGCGAGTGACTGAGGAGTTTATGATGGGGCTGTTGGACTTCATTCCGTTCGCTACGGCAAACACGCCTGGATTTGAAGTGACTCAGAAGATCCGTTGTCCGTGCTCAAGGTGCAAATGCATGAGTTTTAAATACGCGGATGATGTCATGTGCCACCTAACTGAGAAAGGGTTCATGGAAACATACCACTGCTGGTACAACCATGGTGAGCAGTTACCGCGTAGACCATCAGATGACACCCTGCAACAGTCTTACTACGAGGTTGGAGGAAACAGGGATACGTACAACAACATAGAACAAATGGTGATGGATCATGTTGGACCCTCCACCGGGCGTATGCTGGAACATAATGACCAAGCAGGTCATGGGGACTCTAACAATGTAGAGGAGGATCCTAATCCGGAGGTGAAGAGATTTTATGATTTGTTGGCGGCGGCTCAGACTCCATTGTGGGACGGGTGCAACAGTCACACTGAGTTATCCGCCTCCCTAGCTGCTTTAAGCCTAAAGGCAGATTATAATCTTTCTGGAGGTTGTTTTGATAGGATGGTCAATCTGATGGGTTCCACCATGCCTAGTAATCATAGAATGCCAGCAAACCTGTACCGTGCTAAGAAACAAGTGGCAAACTTGGGGTTGGGTTGTGTGAAGATAGAGTGTTGTGTTGGTGGATGTATGCTGTTCAGAAATGAGTTTGCAGACGAGAGTGTCACAAAATGTCTGCATTGTAATGAGGAACGCTACAAGACCGTTAAAAGGAGAGGGAAGGTAACCCAGACGGCCAGGAAGAAAATGTGGTACTTCCCTATAACACCGCGTCTTCAACGCCTGTATGCCTCATTGTCCACGGCAAAACACATGCGTTGGCATGCTTTGAACCGAACACAAGAGGGGTTTCTTTGCCATCCTTCCGACGGGAAAGCATGGAAGTGTTTGGATGAGCTATATCCGGACTTTTCTGGCGAGCCGCGAAATGTAAGACTTGGCTTATGTACTGATGGGTTTAACCCTTTCGGTCAATACGGACGGGCTTACTCTTGTTGGCCAGTCATCCTGACCCCATACAATCTGCCGCCTGATATGTGTATGAAGAGGGAGGTCATGTTTCTATCTATACTGGTTCCAGGACCCAAAAATCCAAAGGCGAACATAGACGTGTTTTTGCAACCGTTGGTTGAAGAGTTATCACAGTTATGGGATGTCGGGGTAATGACATACGATGTGTCTTTGAAGAACAACTTTATGATGCGTGCTATTTTGATGTGGACTATTAACGACTTCCCGGCCTATGGTATGCTTTCTGGATGGTCCACGTCTGGGAAGCTTGCTTGCCCTGTATGCATGGAACATACCGGGGGGGAATCACTCCCTGTTAGTGGCAAGACAAGTTTCTTTGACTGTCATAGAAAGTTTCTACCGTTGGATCACCCGTTTAGGAGGAACAAAACCGCTTTTAAGAAGAACAAGGTTGTTAATGAACCTCCACCCCGTAGGCTATCTGGTGCACGGGTTTGGCAGAGGGTCGAAGAGTATCCTTACATCTGGGACAAGAGTGTTAAGGAGTTTGCGGGTTACGGTAAGGAACACCACTGGGTGAAGCAGAGTGTGTTGTGGGATTTGCCATATTGGAAAGACTTGTTGTTAAGACACAACATTGATGTGATGCACACTGAACGTAATGTTTTCATGAATATTTTTGACACTGTTATGGACATCAAAGGGAGAACAAAGGACAACGAGAAAAGTCGTCTAGACCTTCCGATTTGGTGTTCCAGAAAGGAGTTAGAGTTGAGGGATGCGGGACGTGGAAGAATGTTTAAACCCCATGCAAAATATGCTTTAACTAGACCACAATAGATTGCTGTATGTATTTGGATGAATGGGTTGACCCTGCCTGACGGATTCGCCTCTAACTTGAGTAGATGTGTCGACGTGAAGGAGGGCAGGGTGTTTGGCATGAAAAGTCATGATTGCCATGTGTTTATGCAACAACTACTCCCGTACGCGTTTCATGCCTTACCGAAGCCTATTTGGAAACCGTTAGTGGAGTTGAGTCACTTCTTTAAGGAGTTGACGGCTACTTCGTTGAGTGTGGAGAAACTTGTGAAGATGGAAGAAACTATCCCGGTATTGATTTGTAAGTTGGAGCAGATTTTCCCACCAAGTTTTTTTGACTCCATGGAGCATTTGCCTATCCATCTACCGTACGAGGCCTTGGTTGGTGGCCCAGTGCAGTATCGTTGGATGTATCCATTCGAAAGGTGAATGCTTGGTGAACTCTTTAATTTACTCGCTAATGTCATGCTTATAATAGTATTTTCTAACTTAACACCACCTTGTTAATGATGTTGAAGATTCTTACGCTCTTTAAAAGATAAAGTGTCGAACAAAGCCTGCGTTGAAGCTTCAATTTGTGAGGCATACTTAGTCGAAGAAATGACAACCTTTGCTTCTTTCTATTTTCCAACGGAGATAGAAACTAGAATGAGTAGAATTCCCCGCAATCTTGGTGTAGCCAGCCGCACAGGGTTTGATGAACAAACGTCGATTTTCAACTATCCTGGTCACCCGGGGGGCAGGCTCACAAAATGTTACATTGATGAGAAAGATCGAAAGGCGGCTCACTTGTACATTCTTCTCAATTGCCCAGAAGTGGAACCCTTTATTGAGTAAGTCATAGAAGTTATATTATACATTCTTAACGTAGGTTTTATATTAAACTTATTTGTTTCTTTCAATAGCTTATACACAGATATGCTAAAACTTGAGCAAAATGATTTAACTGATGACCAAATTCATAGTGAGGTGTCATCCAAGTTCGTTGGTTGGTTCGCGCAACATGTAAGACCCGTATACCAAGTGTTTTTAAGCCTATTTGCTTCTAACTCCCGTCAATATGGTAACAATGACCTACTTCTTATGTTGTACATAGATACAAGACCCTACCAACCATATTGAAGATTCTTTACTCCAAGCCCTTTCTTGGGGGCCGGTGAAGACTGTTAAAAAATGGCCTATTTACTACGTAAATGGCTACAAGTTTAATATTCTTCAATGGAGTGAAGGGATGCGCACCCATAACTACGGGGTTTGTGTTAAAGGCACCGCCGGTCAGTTGGAAGAAGACTTTTATGGAGTGCTGACGGAGATTGTTAAAGTTTCATTCTCTGGACGACTAAGAAGAGATATTGTTCTATTCAAATGTGATTGGTTCGACAACACAATCGGTGTTGGAACAAAGGTTGACAACAACTACGGCTTAGTTGAGGTCAAGAAGAATGGTAGATATAAAGGGTTTGATCCCTTCATTTTTGCCCAACAAGCTGAGCAGGTTTATTACACCGACTTCCCGGGAGGACATCGGGACTGGTATGCAGTAATCAAGGCCAAGGCCCGAAGTCAGATCACTGACAATGTCTCCGAGGAGGTCGATGACGCTTATCAGCTTGCACCACACGAGCTCAACGATGCCAATTTGTTGTTCAACATTGATCCAGTTATAATGGATGAGACACTCGCCACTACGGGGGGTGAACACATTGACAAAGACCTTGTCTTTTGATCAAAACGGTCTAGGGCTGATTTGGATACTGATGAACTTGTTCAAACAGATAACCACAGTGACACTGAAACTGAGGGGGAATTTGAAACTGAAACAGACACAGAGTATGTAGTTGTTAAACATATATACATAGGTTTATATATATCCTGAGACTAACCTTTCTTTTCATGATTTTATCCACAGATGACGGGACGTCGACTGCCCTTCAGTAGGGGTGGTGGGTCCAGGACCCCGGCTTCCCGTCTGGGGATGCAAACCCCAGGGCAGCAGACCGCTCCATCACCACCACAGCGGACCACTCCATCCCCATTACAGCAGACCACTCCATCACCACCACCACAGCAGACCACTCCATCACCACTCCAGCAGACCACTCCATCACCACCACCACAGTAGACAACCCCATCACCCCCACAGCTGACCACCCCAGAGCAGACTCCTGGAGTTGGTGGCTTAGAGGACCATGGCCATCAGGCGACCCCACCTCCAGCATCCCCTCTGCCCATGTTGGTACCCGTGCCGGCCGGAGACGAGTAAGTGACTAAATTTCATATACTTTTATGTTATTTGTATGATACTTTATATTAGGGTTTAGTTGAAAGACTTGTTGGTTTATTGTTGCTTACTTTAATTAGTACTTGTATAGATTGAATTGTACTGGGCACTCTTCTGTTTGTAACAGGGTAACTATTTAAACTTGGAAATGTTACATTTACAGGGGAGACTCTGCCGAAATTTTGGGTGTCTCCCTAGATTGTGTGTTGTTTTACTCCTAACATAATTGTTGTCATTACAGCTTTGTTGATAGTAGTCGCACTACCAAAGCGATTACTAAGGTTTTGAAGGCCCAGTGGGATGGTCCATATATATCTTGGACAGATGCTGGGAAGGTTGTGCAAGATAGGTGGTTTGACACCTTCTCGGTAAGTTCCTAGCTCATTTATTGTGACTTGATTTGTAAAAAAGACCCGTTATTAATTTTGAATTCTCAATTCATTTTACAGCGTGATTACCAGTGGGCGGAGGGTATGATTGATGAGATTAGGAAGGTCTTTGCCACAAAGACCTCCAAAATCATCAAGAGTACCCTTTGGAAGGTGAGGGACAAGGGTGAGCGCCCTCGTTGGATCCCGGAGGACCATTGGGACGGGATGGTCCAGAAGTGGGGCGGGGTCCCATTCCAGCAGGCGAGTGCTCGGAATAGGGCCAACAGAGCCGCCGATGCTGCAGCCTCGGTTTACACTGGGGGTAGCATTTCAACCCTCGAGCACAAGAAAAGATTTGTAAGTATATTTATGTTAAACATTTCTATTATGGTTCGTCTTACATGTTTACAAATAATAATCTCAATGTTTTTTGTCCACCACAGGAGCAGAGGGAGCACCGGGAGCCTTCTTTGTTTGAGGTCATGCAAATGACCAAGAAGAACAAAGTCGGTGCATGGGTAAACCAGAAGACTACGGAGCTAGCGGTATTTACTTTTAACTGACACATGCTTTTAATTTACTTACAAATCAGCTTACTAATCCTATCGTTGTTTTTGAATTTACAGGAGGCGTATCAGGCCAGGAGGGCCGAGAAGGAGGCGGACCTGGTGGCTTCCACCCCTGAAGGGGAGGTTCCTCCCACCCTATCTTGTTCTGACGACAACGCCATCTATATGGAGGCTGTTGGCGGTGTGAACAAGAAAGGGAGGGTGTTTGGATTGGGTGGCGTCGGCACGCAGCTGGCGAAAAAGGGGAAGACCCCTTCCTCTTCGTCTTCCTCTGGTCTTCCGACTAAGGTCGTTCAGGTAATTCAAAACCTGAACGATGAGCTACAGGAGGAGCGACGTCAGAGGCAGTTGCTGTTGGAGCGGCACGAGGCGGACCGACAGAAGGCCGAGGCGGACCGACAGCGGGCCGAGGAGCAGCACGCCGAGACTCGTCGGCAACTTGCTCAGCAGCAGGAGCTACTGATGCAGTTGATGGCGAGGCTACCTCCCCCCACTTCCCAGGCGCCCCCACCACCACCCCAGGATCCCCCACCACCATGATTGTATTTTTATTATTTATACACATTGTATATTTGATTTTTAGTTATGTTATATTTCATTCAGTATTTATTTTGTCATTCTTTATTTATTATGTCAATATTTATTGGTAATTACATTCAAATCAAAAAGCCTTATTGTAGCGATCATTAATAATTCAACCTATTTGATAAATTAATTTAATCTATTATTTTGTTTTTAATAATAATTTATTACTTCAAAAAAATTATTTTAATTTAATTATAAAATTTTATTAGCCAATACAAAATACAAAATATTAACATATTTTTAAAGTTAAATTAACAAAACCAGTCAATATTGAATTAATTTTAAAAAATTTAAAAATTCCCGTTAGCGACAGTCAATGTCCGTCGCTGACTTAATAACACTAGCGACGGACATTGTGGTCGCTACATCACAACCACTAGCGACGGATACTGAGGTCGCTAAATCACAATCACTAGCGACGGACCACGTGGTCGCTAACTGACAACAACTAGCGACGGACAACGTCGTCGCTACATTGCAACCACTAGCGACGGATACTGTGGTCGCTACATCACTACTTATAGCGACGGCATACGGTGGTCGCTGGTGGCTGTTGGTAGCGACGGGGCCTCGAGGTCGCTGTATGGCAACACTTAGCGACGGCTGGAGTTATTGGGGCAGAGACCATTTTAGCGACGGCATTGCGCCGTCAATATGGTAGCGACGGCAGGTGTGTGGTCGCTGATGTGTTTTCGACGAGGGTTTTAGCGACGTCCTCTGGCCCGTCTGCGATCCCGTCGCTAATGGTTTTAGCGACGGGAATTCCATTGATTAGCGACCAATTAATTCCGTCGCTAACAGTTGTTTTTTTAGTGGTGTCAAATGCTCTCACATTTTTCAATACTACTTCTATGAAGCTATTGTTGGAGTTAGTCTTCCCATTGTTAGCACTTTACGAGGTCTCCTTGAAATTGGGCATATAATACTGCAAATTAAAGGCATTTCTAGATTTGTTTTGAGTTTTTACTTGATTTTGTCTTTATTTATCTTAATTCATGGATTGATACCTGCCATAATCCTCATTGTTGGAGGCTTATGACAATCTTGCATTCTATATTGGTTAACCACCCTTTTTGCCATTTTCCCATTATAAAGACAAAAGAATTAGAGCTTTATTTAGAGGATTATTCATATCTATAGGCATTATTCATTAATATTGAGCATTCACCATAAGGTGTTTCCTCTGACTTTGCAGTGGGATTGAGTTACATATTTAATAGCTTTAAAGATGATCGAGCTTTTAGTGAGGTAGTTGTTGAAGCAAAGGAAGCAAGTTATACTGAGCCAAATCTGAGGGATGATCTGTCTAGAACAAATGTTGCTAGAAAGGTACAATTTACAATGCTACACAAGTTTACCAAATTATGTTGTTAAATATTAATAAAGTTTTGTTATGATGTAGACGTTATAAGTTTCAGTTTTGTTTAGGATTTATAAGTAGGGATTTAATTTAAATGATCTATTCAAGTGGAATATTTAGGTTTTGAGGTTGATTGTGTTAAACATTTTGAAGCTTGAAATTTTAAGTTTGACCAGCATCTACCTATCAAATTATCAAGTGTTTCAATTCAAACTCAAATTGGATATTTTAAAATTTTTAGATACTACAACCATTTAAAAGATTTAAAAACACAATCCAAAAGTTTAAGTAAATTAACATCATCTCAAACTGTCTCAATTATCTATTAGTAACGAATCCTGTAATATCAAGCAGATAATTATAGACAAAGGATTTTGTAATGTGATTGTTTCAAATGCCAAAGTCTATCCATCACTGATTTAAAGTGCATAGAGATTCTCATTCCTCATTCACTAAAATTTAAGGATGTAACACCATTGTTCATTTTAGAGACATGCCCACTATGTTGAGATGTCCTAATTTTAGATATAGAACTAAATAAATATATTTGTAAGTGTCTATTTAGGAGACTTGTAGAAGATCCTAATCAAAAGAATAGATCAGATGGACAATAGTCCATTTTCCATAGGCAGAGGCAAACTTGGAATAGTATTATGAGAACTAAAGGAAAGTACCATGAATTGAGAGAGTAACCGAAATTAGTGTTTTATTAACTATAATTTCCATTACTCCATCTTCAGCACTACACTTAAACCCCATAAATCTAAGACACTTACGGATATCAAATTCTTCTTTAAATCTGAAACATGACAAACTTCAGTGAGTGTTTTAACAACTCCATCATGCATTCTGATTTGAATTGAACCAACCCCAACTATCTAACATGGCACATCATTGCCCATCAAGACCTTTCCTCCAAACTTCTTTGCATATGAATTAAACCAACTTCTATATGGACACATATGATAAGAACAACCAGAATCAAGTAACCACTACTTCAGAATGTTGATTATTATCAACAATTGAGAGTACCAATTCATTTTTAGACAAGGACCCTTCTTGTATAGTTGTGGCCATTGGTCTTATCTTCTTTATCTTGGGATAATCTTTTTTCCAATGCCCTAGTTCCTTGTAGTAATTACAAATATCCTTTAGATCTACCTTATACTTCTTCTTACCTTTATTTTTCTTTATTTTTCTAATTCCTAAACAAATTTGTTATCACTAAAACCCACACCAGAATTTCCTTCACCATTTTCATACACCAGTTCTTCCAAGTGTGGATTTGACTTAACCTCTTTCAAGGTAATGCTCTATTTCCCAACATTAAAAGACGAAATTCTCATACAAAGAGGGTACAAACACTAACAAAATCATCCCAACATCTTCATCTTTAATCTTGAGCTTAATATCTCAAAGTTCCATTAAGATTGAATTAAACTCATCCAAATGGCCTTTCAAAGATTCACCATCTTTCATCCGAAGACTGAACAAACGTCATTTCATGATCAAAACTAGTTTGTTACAAATTGAGTCATAAATAACTTCTCTGATTTTAAGCACAGACCTACAGTCGCCTGTTCTTTAGCAATCTTACAAAATATACCTCATCAAATAGAGATAAAAGAATCAACACATAGGCATTTTCTTCTTATTCTACAAGACCCTTTTTATGACATCGGTAGGTTTCAACAATAAAGGTGTCCAAACTCTTTGCTCTTTCAATAAAGTAGGTATCTTGATACGCTAAAGATTAAAACTATTTTTCCCATTAAACTTTTCAATCTTGATGTTGTTCGTCATCTTCTTGGATAGACCCCACACATAAATCCTTAAATATCAATTGCTCTGATACTAGTTTGTTTGGTAAAATAGTGAGAGAATCTTAATTTCTACAGAAAATATAATAAAAACCAATAACCAGAAACAAGAAGAAAAGCTAGAAAACATAAATGCAAGAACAACACAAAAGAGAAGAAAGAAAGAGATGAGAGACACAACAAGACTAATGTGGTTCACTCCAAGGCTCCAAGGGATACATCCACCAAAAGCAGCAAACTCCACTAAGATAGTGAAAATAGATACAAAGGTCACAACTTTTGTGTTTGAATAATAAATCTAAGATCTCACTTACGCAACTTTAGACAATCTGTTGGTATACTTCAGACAGCTCCATGAAACGCTTTCTCACAACAACTTGAAAGTTCTACACACTCTCTTACTTTTACAGCTAGCTTTATAGCTATACACATTGCTTAAAGACTATTCAAAAGACTATACCATGATGACTCCTATTTATACAATTTTCAAAATTTAAAAGCTAACAAATGTAAAATAGAAAGTTATTACACTACAAACAAGGCCATATCCCAATGTTATGCGGGGCATAAGGGGCCAGGCCACGGTGTGGTTGTGGTAGGGAGATGGTTTCTCCTTGAGCTTGAATATTTTTTAGATGGGTATTAGGGTTATAATCATTTTTTTATGAAATGAAATTGAAAACAGAAGGTTATTATAATGTTAAGGGTTGAGAAAGTGTTTTAGGAAGCGTTTAATATATTTCATGTGAGTTACCCAAATTGACAAAAAAATTTATTAAAATTATTTTATCAATGGCTATTTATAATCGCCATCAAAACCACAGTTAGAAAGAGAATTTCTTATATTACCACAATACCGCTCTTAGATAAAAGGGTATTTTATAAAAATGAATGAAAGATAAGTTAATTAGTGTTTGTGATATTAAATTTTGATAGGTATATATTAAAATTTAATAGAAAACTTAATGATCTTTTCGACTCAAATCAAAATAAAAGCGCATAAGAGAATTAAAGAAAACAATAACTTCACGTGCCAATGAAGATTAAGCCATTTTAGTAGATGGTATGTATCAATTGCCAGCAGAAGCTTCAATGTACAGTGTGTGGTAAATAATAAAAAAAATGGAAATAAATTAAATGCAGATTCTTAGCGTAGCAAATTGAATGTGGTAAGGTGTGTTGTGTGAGGCACGTAATGTAAGGATTGGGTGCTGCCATATTCCCATTACATGTAACTCTCAAATTGCTGCATAAACTGCTTTCCTCAGCCTTTTTTTTTCTAAAAGATTAAAGATTAAATTTATAGTTATAAAATTACGAGATTAAATTCCATTAAATCTGATTAGTAGAAATTTGTGACTGTGTTTTTTTTTATCTAAATCTTTTTCCATCAAATAAGGTGGAAAACCAAAATAAAACGATAGGATTAGGACATATTCCTTGTTAAGGAAAGAAATTCTCTAATGAAGACAGTTTATTTAATAAAAAGGTCAAAAGTCCATCCTACACTACATATGATAGCAAGCCAAAGTTACCTACTGAGATGATAAGGACTTGTGAATTGTCAAAAAGAGATTTTCTGAGAAAAAGAAAGACATGGAAATGGGACATCTCATGCTGCACTTCCATCACATATTCAATACCTATACACGTGTACGCTTATAAAATAAAAATATGTGATTTTCATTTATTTTGATAATTTTTAATCAAAATACTCAATAGTATTTGGAGATTTGAGACCACGCGCTCTTCGGTGGGGGTGGTCCAGAGCTAGCTTATATACCAAATATATGTACTACAATCTTATTTATCCCTTATGCCCTAGCTTCTGTTGGCCAGCTAATTTGACCGACTAGTTAAGGGTATGTTTGGTACGTAGTTAGAAAAATAAAATTATAAGAATAAAAAATTTAAAAATTAATATTGATATTTTATACTGTTAAAGACAATCAAAACTTCATTTGTTTATATAATTTTTTCTTAAAATTAATCAAATATCAGTTTAAATAGTCTCAACTTTTAACTAAACAAGTTAAATGAAGCTATGGAACTTTTTATCTAATACTGTTAGAATAAAACCGGCTTGTTTGATATACTCTTTGTGTTTATAGAAATAGACCTAATGGATCATAAGTTAAATGTTTTGTTTGTGGATTACAGATGAATTCAACCTCTTTCTTAAAATTTGATATAACCAAAAAAATATAATCTTATTTAATTTCCATGGAATACATAAAACTTTTCTTATCTAAAATTAATATAAATGTTTCTCTAATAAATATTTCATGACACATTTTAAAAAATTAAAAATTAAAAAGTTTTATTGAAAATCATGTTGGACCAAATTTGTAGATTACCGAGAGACTACGTCAAACATAATTTTCAATAAAATTTATTTTTAATTTCTTAAATATATCTCGATATACACATTAAAAAAATTGATAAGATAATTATATTAAAGTTGAGTATACTTCATGTACTAAATTTAAGTATATATTGTAGTGAAATTTCTTTTGGTCCTGATAAAATTGCATTTTGGATTTTAAAATGAGTAATTAAATTAAAAAAAGTTTTATCAATTAATGTAGGCAGATTAATTAGAGAGTAACTCTGCAAATGAAATAAGCAGAAAGAGCATGTAAATAGTAGACTTAGGGTCCGTTTGGATCCTTCCTTTCCCCAACCTGATATCCTACGGTCAAACGGAGTTTTAATTATCTCGAATAACGTGAATATCAATATCAATTTCCCTAACTCCGTTTCCCCAAAACTAAATGGATCCTTAATACTTTAACTCCTTTTAACAGTTCACATGTCAGTGGATGAGAGAAGCTTGTGAACCACTCATGAGAAGGAACAAGTTGGTTGCAGCTAAAGCACCCATGCATTATCTGAGAGACAAACATTTATTTATGTTTGGTCAGTAGAGAAGGAACTGACTCTGAAAACGAAAAGTTTAATATTATCCATCAAGCATGCAATCCCATGCGGTCCAAGACAGTGACATGCGCCAAGGGAAAATCACTTTATTTTCTACCTCCGAAAATTCCCACTTCACTACCATATATAGCTTTCTTTTTCCATCTCACTTCATTTTTTCTGCCACAAAGCGCGAGAATAATGCTGTTTGTTGCAACCTACTTCCTACTCTTAGTTGTATAATTATGCCCTTTGTTTATTTATTTATACTAATTGATTAATTACTTAGTTCAATTACTCTAAAAAATTTACCTTTTCTTAACACACTAAATTTTTAAATAATCTTTGTTAGTATATTTTTTAAGTAACAAAAATTAAAATATTAATATACAAATTTTAGATTTATATTGATAATATAATGTTTCACACTAATATTTTATATATGTAGTGATACCATAGATTAATTTTATACTAAAAAGTTATTAGTATAATATATATATATATATATCATATAATATAAAAAAAATTTACTTAACAACTTTGTACAATATAAACAACTAAAAGTGAAAAGTTTCTATTGAAAATTGTATTGAGTTTGAAAATCACAAGAAATTATGTTAATTTTAAATAAAAAATTACTTTTAACTTATTGTGCAAGATTGAGGTTTGAAAAAATTTAGATGAGTAAGATGTTATTGTACAAGATTTCACATGCTAAAATAAATTCAAATAAAAAATATTTATACTAATTAACACTTAATTAGTTTGGGGTTAGTTAAATCCAATATTAACAAAGTTTATCCCTAACAACTTATAAATTTAGCATATTAGTGAACGAAATTACCCTTAGACTAATTATTTAATTGTAATTGGGTTGGAGGGTTATTTGCAGATAGGTTAGTCACTATTGAAAAAAGGAATAAAGAGAAGATAGATTTGGTTTTAATGGTCCAATCATTATATTGTATTTGAGATCTTGTCTGTTTAATTTGAACTTAAAGTATATTATAATTCCATAATATATTTTAATTGAAAATTCAGTATTTATGTTAGTCTTAAATCAATGATTCAACAAAGAGAATAAATAATGATTCGTTGATTTGAAACTGAAATAAAAAATAATTTTTTAATTGAAGGACAATGTAGATTTACACTATACTTTAATTTTAAACTGAATAAACAAGATCTCAAACATAATACAATGACCATGAATAATTATAAAGTTGATAAACCATTAAAGTCTGATCCAAGATAGGTAAAGAGAAAAAGGCCGCTCTCTTATGCATTTTCAAAGAAAAAATCTGATAGATAAATAAATAAATTCTAGTAGTTAAAGATAAAAAAATAAAATTTGAGTTAGAATAAAGTATATCAAAATAATAAAAGGTTACAGCCTCAACTAGCCAAAGAGGCTATAAGAAAAAAAAATAATTGCCAAGCTATAGCATGATTAAACTAATAAAACTTGTTCATATATATTATTTGTCCTCAATGTGAGGAAAAATCTAAAAGCAAAACCACAAAAAACTTGATTGTTAGATCTGATTTTCTTAATATTATTATTATGGTGGTGGTGGTGGAAATTAATAACAAACAAGTAATTGTGGAGGGGCAAGAACAATGCAAAGAACTTGGCATTGCTTATATCCAAAGTCATGCTGAACGGCACACAAAAAACTAGTAAACCTAATACTCACTCCACCTTCTCATGAAAATGACAAACTGATGCAACTAACCATGCACCATGTCCTGTCCATTTTACATAATAACTAACTAAAACTATATATGCACTCTTCATTTTATTATACTATACTGTAATTTCAAGCAACTTTTATCATAATATAGTTATATAACTCTTAAAATTGCTATTTTAGGGGGTAAAACTTTATCTAATCATTATTCTCACTCCAAATTATGTAAAAGATTAACCATGACCCACATTCTTTGTTGGCAGTGAAGCAACCGGCTTTGACGGCTAAATTCTATATATATATATATATATATATATATATATATATATATATATATATATATATATATATAAAAGAATATCTCAACAACTGCCAAAACAATTGTAAAAAATTGAAGAAAAAGTACACAAAAGTTTATCTATATTATTATAGAGGCGTTTGTTCTAATTTATTAGCTATCGAAATATTGATAGATGGTGCATTAAATATATGAATAAATAAGATAGCCATGTTAATCACTTATAATTTAATTTAGAATCATGTCAAAAGATTTGAACTGAACCTCTCTTCTCCCACCCACCCCCAAATTTTCTGCTACAAAAAGTATTATTGATGAGAGTGGGTGAATTTTGGTTTAATTACATTTTAATTTCTAGTCCAATCGAGACATAACTCTAGAAGAACAGATACATTTTGCTTTTACAAATAAGAAAAATACTACAAGTAGCCAGTATTTTTATACTATTTTTATTATAAATCACAATTTGACCTCTACTGAGGATACCAGTTAAGAGTTCAAATTTAATTATATTTAAAAGATTATTTTATACCTTAATAATAAGGTGAGAATTCAAACATCCAACTGATAGCTCAATATTTTAGATGTTTTAATACTACATTAGAAATAATAATAAATGTAATTTGATCTAAAAGTTAACTTGTGGATTGAGAATTATTCTATATTTATTATATAAGGAATAAAGGTTATATTTCTACTTAATATCTACAGGTAACTTAATATTTAAGGAAATAATTAAGATATCATATTATAAATAATAATACCTAATCATATTTTTAACATGACGTTTATTTATTAAAAATGACCAATCTGACGTATTTTAAAAATTAGCCCATAAATTTAGGGTGGATACAAATCTTATAAAAAAAAACATATATAGCAAGTATATTCTTAAACATCTGAAGATAATCCTCATTGCTTATGATTTTGGGAAGTGAGTTAATGAAATGAGTGAAGTAAGTGATGTTACGTTGGAGGGGTACTTGCTTAATTGAGTAGTGGAAGTGATAAAAGTATAAGAGTGATGAGTGAAGACAAGGGAAGTCACGGGTCGGCAAATCCTTTATTTGAAGGAAAATGACTCAGTGCCTACTAATACTATACCTTACTAATTACCGTTTAGTTTACACTCTTTAACCGCATGCATGCTTCCCTCGTGACACAAAACAAAACCAAACAAATTGCTTTTATCACAAAAACAACCATTAATGCCACGTGTACTTACCTCCCTTAATTTGTTACTCCTCCATCTAACATCTACATATATATTGAAATAGAAAGATGTCATAGTATTTGATAACCTAAACACATAAGAAGAGATAAAAAAAATAGTTTATTAACTTAATATCATAGTAAATTCCCTTAGTTATTTAATATAAAACTTGAGATAGAGAATGTATCATACAAGAAAGACGAATCTGGGTCGTACAACCATACAATGAATAGTTTGGATTAATCATGTGAGTTTTTAAAAAAGTTATGTGACATTTTAAGTGATTATGTGACTTGAAAATTTTTAATCTTAGTCATGTATTATATGATTATACAACCTAAATTTGTTCATCTCACTCTCACATAAGAATATATTTTTCATAAAATACATTTTCATATATATATATATATATATATATATATATATATATATATATTCCTACTTACACATGGTTCAATTTATTAAATTTAGGTGAAAAGATAGACTTTCATTTAACCAAGTTGAGAGGGAGCGCGCGCAATAAATATGTGGATGAACTAATTTCTAAAATACCTCAAATATTTCAAACCCAAAATGTAACCATCAAGAGACTCATCAACCATAAAGATGTTACTTCTATAGTTAATTTTGACCCGTTATATTCTTTGGTGTTTGTAATGGATAAAGAAATCAAAAAGTAGAAAATTCACATTTGACATTAATATTGATGTAGGCTTTCATAAATTTTAAGATATATTAATTTTTTTAAGTGTATGGGTAAATCTAAGATAGCATTGAATATAGTTTATAGTAACTTAAGATATATCTAATATAATTTCTAATAAAAAGTTTGTTACTTTTAGATTTTTTTAACATGTATCTAAAAAATATTGGAAAGGTTGTTAGTCCCACATTGAAAAGATATGTGTTAAATAAGTGGTTTATAAACATAATGATCTATGAACCTAATAAGTTAAGGTTTTGGATTATTTGTGGTTCTTATAGAAAAGTAGTAAGAAAAATCATGAAAAGATTAAAATCAATCTTTACGTTTTTATTTCATGTGCCCCTTTTATATATGTGCTAGTGCATGGATATTCACCATGGCCTTGCATGGTTCAAAAAAGAAAAACGTAGACGAAATTGAAATTATTGTATTGTATGTGCAAATTTGTGATTTTAAAGTTCTATGAACATCATTGGTCTGGAGTAAATTCGAATCACCGGTAGAATGCAGTCTCCCGAATACCTACCTAATTGCAAGTTGCTTCCATTCTAAGTTCAACTGCTAACTAGAAAAGGCCAGGTAGTCACTAACAAAGTAGTGATGACTCATACTTAATAATGGAGAAAGAGATTAAATAGACTTTCCAAAGTCACATGATTAATTGATTTCTGCTAACAGAGACATTCTTAAACCTTTGATGGCACTTTAGCACGAATAATAGAATATGTATATTAGTTCATCAGACAATAGTAGTCTGAATTCTCCAAATTGTTTTTTCAGTCATCTGATGAAATTAATAAGAGTATGCATTATAAAAAGAAAAATACGCATTATAAATTAAAAATGATCTTATAAAAGGATAAAAAAACTATTAGGAGGGTGTATTTATATGTTCTTCTGTCATGGGCTTTCTCCATTATTAAAAATGGAAACATGCAATGCTAAGCCCATGAGGGCCACTTGTCCTCACCCAAAACGGAAAAGAAAAAGCTCGTGACCAAAACCAAAAAATGGAAAGAAAACAGCTTTGCTCATTTCCCTTTATTTTTCGTAATTTAACTTTTTACTTAATTTCTAGTCATGTAATTCGATTCTTTATTTCCTATCTTGACTCGCTTCCACATATTTTACCTTCATCTTCTTGATATATCTCATACTAACTTTCATGAGAGCACTTTCCCTCTTGTATACAAGAGTAAAGCCTAGCCATTTGTGAACTGGGATATGATATTCTAAGAGACAAGTATGACATTTTATGTTTGGCACCCAGTCTTAGTTCATCAGGAAGAACAATGCATCTTGTTCCAATGTTAAGAAAGTTATAACAGTTAGTAGATTAGTATTAAAATAGAGTACCGGTAAATTATTATCATTCCAGGAAAATTGAGCAAAAACCTAAATCCCGACAACAAATAGTTAAGTTAGGGTATTGGCTAGCATGTGTTATTAGTATGGATGACAACCCCACAAGATTGGATTGGGTATTATAGTACTCATTCCCTTATCCTTGTTTTAAAAAATTATTTGTACCAGAACCTATACTCATACAGGTAATAACTGTTTGAATTTAAGAGCCGACTCATTGTGGACTTTTTTTCTTTCTTCTTTTGGAAAAAGATCGTCTCATCTACATAGCCTCAAAGTAAACTCCTAACCCCACAGACACTACTATGACACTGTTAGTGAGGGGGAAATCCTGCACCCCAAAAATCATATGAACATTTGGACACAAGTATAATAGAATACCAACATGATGAATTTTATAAGCAGGAAGCAAAGACTACAGAAATCAATTTTGTTGGGGAATAAACACCTGACCACATGATGAATTTTATTGGGGAATTCACACCTGACAGCATGATGAATCTCTTTGACAAAGGACTAACATGTTTTCATGATTCATTTGCACACTCATCTTTAGAAGGATATTAAGCTTTGTAGTTTACATTGGTAGCTGAAGAAGGCAACGACAGTAAGTCATCATACTACATAAAACATGAGTAACCGAAGAAAGAAAACATCACATCAGATAAAATAACATGACTGCTACTACAAAAATATTCGCTGCATCTATGCTGGTGTTAAACCAACCACACCTGCAAATATGGAAGCACAACACACATTAGCAAAGAGAAGAAAAATAATGTTTACAACACAAATATATTTGAGTATAAACACAAAGTTGCAGATATGAAAATCAGATATAGCTTATAACATAAGACGACTGTATATGTTTGGCAATTTCACCCTAAACCCTTATCGGAGTTAGTTATGAAGTCAATTATATTAACTTATCTTCACTGCTTTAAAATTCATTCCTAACATTTTTAATAAATATGAAATAATAGATTGATTTTATGATTGTTACGATTTATGAGTAAGGTGCAAGGTGAGACTGGTAGGGTAAGGGTTCTAATAATCTTTCATAAGAGGTGAGTTGAGATTTTAGTCTCTAAGAGTGCAGTGCAGGGTTGGCTTCCTTGACTCAGCCTGTTGCCAAGCCTACTACTGAATGAGATAGTCGATGTTCATGATAATCTACAATAAGGGGGTTTCTAAAGCTTTTTCACACCAAACTTAATGTTTGAGCCAACCAGCAAGTATGATTCGTAGAGTACATGTGTGCATGCATATGTCCGTGCATGTCCGTGTGTGTTAGTAAGTTAAATAAAATTAACAAGTCAGGAAAAACCAAGCATGTATGTGTGCTCACGTGAGGGTCCGCGTGTTTGTGACTTTGTGTACATGCGTGTGTCCACATGCGTTTGTGTCAATATGTGTGTGTGCATGTGTGTTAATACTTAATACAGAGACCATTCAATATGAAATTTGCCAAGTTTGATTTCCAGCCAACGTTTAATATTCAGATAGGTAATATAATGGGAGATTAGAGATATATTATGCGTTTTAAATTGGACAACCCCACAGTAATATCATTGTCATAGGTCTAAACACATATACAAAGATCTTCTGGATCTCTAGTCATCATTTCTCTATATCAGTTATGTGCATGAACTAACATTTAACAACATATGCATGCCAATATATCATGTCTCTATTCAATTTGGCAGAAGATGGTATTCATAAGCTATAGATCAAGACCCGGCCTAAATGCACAACTTTTAGAATTTAGTATAGAGCTACCTTGTAAATCATATCAAAACTATGGCATTATTTATTAAACCAGTTTGTGAGAAAATCATTGTTATTTTTATCAAGAATGAAAATTTATCAGAAAGTTAAAGAAAATAGTTCATCTTAGAGCATCGAATCAAAGAGTAAATCAAATAACATATAAACATATCAGAATGGATGAATTTGAAAAAAAGGGGTTCTGGTCAAATTTCCCTTCATACCACATGCCAATCTTCCACCTGCATTTCCAGTTGTCAAACTAAGTTCATGCCCACCTACAAAAGTGTAAGCAATGCAGATGAGAGCAAAGTAGACATACTCCAACTAATACACAAGACTTCAATTTCAATTCGGGATATAAAATGTCAAAAGACAAACAACCAATTTCATTTTCATTTTCATTTTCATTTCATTCCTTCCATGATAAGCCATAACTTCATAAGTACGTATTCATTTATTGTTAGGGTAGTGCTGAATCTTGTGACAGTAAAATCATCGACAGCACAGAATACAAAAGTAAATATAACTATTTAACTATAGAATAGCTAACCCTTTCCAAGGTCATCCTCAAGCTCATGAACCACTAAGGCTCTTCCAACCACTGAATTGGGGCCAGAGAGTGGTATCTGCATGGTTTAGCAAACAACATAATTAGTTACTTTAGCTAATTTTAAAAAGGAATTATATAATTAGTAATTACTAAAAGAATGATTCGGAACTATAGCTGCGGGCATAAGAACTATGATTTGAACAATATCAAAAGGACAAATTTATTTAAATATTACAAAAAGCACCTGACTATCCACAATTGTTGCCTCTGCAATTCCTGTGTTTAAAAGCAAATAAAATAAGGAAGCATAAGCAAGTCCAGGAACCAGTTCATAGAAAAGGAAGACAAAAGGGAAAGGAAGCAAGTTATCAGTTAATACCATCTGCATTAGCAACTACGTTTCCCAGGTCACCCGCATGACGGACTTCATCCTCAGGACCACCATGTGTCAAGTTATTAGGATTAAAATGTGCTCCTAAATGTCATTCAAGAAGCAAACGCTCATAATTACACAATTGAAATGGAGCACAGCAAAAAAAGAACACAACAAAGCTAAAAACTTGAAAGAGGGGCCAGTCTGCCTTACCTGTTGAGATACACCCATTTGTGGTATCGCCATACTCATGCTGCAACAAAAATTGATCACTGCTTCAAAAAAGCACACAAAATTTTGAAGGAAGGGATATAGAAAACACTCACTAGGTGAAAACCATGAAGCCCGGGAGTAAGGCCAGTAATACGAACATTAACTGTTGTTGGGCCTAATCATCAAACAGAAAGGGTTAGTTAATCAGCATTCTAAGAGTGGTTCTGTCAGTTCCACCATTAAGATGCCCTACAATCTACATTGTCCAAGAAAATGACCTAAAAACAAAGAGTTGAGATAATCCTCATTTCTTGAGCTAGCTGACAATTTTCTAATATGGTATTAAAGTTTATTTAATCTTAATGTTGGCTCATCTATTGTTGTCTAGTCCTACAAAGTACAAACCTTACATACAAGATGTCCAATTCTAGGCATGAGAAAGAGAGGACATGTTAAGGAGCCTCGCATTGCTAGTATTTGACCCAACTTATTTTCAGATTCTCTTCTCCTTAAGAGGAGAAACTAGGCCAAACAAGTTTTTAAATATATATATATATATATATATATATATATATATATATATATATATATATGTATGTATGTATATCTTATTTTTTATAAAGAAATATTCAAAAAGTAGGTTTTAATGAAAATCTATACAGACTAGCTTTTCAAAAATTCCTACTTTTCTCAAAATTCTCTTAAACTAATTCACCTTATAATAATATAAAATCCTAAAATTAGTTTTTTAGCTAAAATGTTTGAATAATACCGAACTAACTTGAACTTTATTCTAATAGTTCTTATATTTAGTTTTAACATAAAAAAGCAAGTTATAGACTTAAAAGAAAACGCTATCTCAAGTTAATCTCCTCTCTTGATTCTCGAGGGAGCTTTCAAGAGTGAATTAAGTTCCGTGCATTTCTTAAATATCAACCCTTCAACAAAATTAAAATGTACTATTTTTAAATTCTTTAATCTAACCTGCAGTTCCTCTGTTTCTACTTTAGAACTATTTAACATATCTACCAAATGCTAGCAAAAAACTAACCAATCCCTACATTCACTTAGGTACAAGAATTTACCTTAGAAACTCAATTGAAGAATACAATTGTGTAACACTAACGAGCATAGATCCATTGTTCTCCTTTAGGTTCATTTATGGATTTTAAATGGAATAAACTAACAGTAAGTACTATTGAGGGAAGCGAAAGGAACAAACCATCATCTTGTTGGATGAGGGTGGCGACGCCTTCGACGGTGGAGTTTCCCTTGAGGACGGCGACGGCCTTCTTGGAGGCGGCAAGGACGGTGAGAGGCTTGGAGTTGGAGAAGGAAAGGGTTAGGGATTGGGAATGGGGAGAGTGTTTGAGAGAGAGACCGGAGAAGGATGAACGGAGGAGAGGTGAAGGGGAAAGGAGAGAGTGTGGTGCTGCAATTGCTAATTGGTGCATTGTGGAAGAGGTGTTTGTGATAATGCAACACAGAATATGATGTGTGAGTGAGTCAATGGTTGGTTGATGATGGTTAACCCAAATTATATAATCCTCTCCCACTCCACCACACTCTTCTAGTCTCTAGACACCTCGCTTCCTCTGTTTTTCTCTGCCTCCTATTTTGTCTGCTTCTTAAATGCTTCATTTCTTTTTCAAAATGTAAAAGTTTTTAAAACATAATGAATTTTTTTAAAATAGCCTATTTGAAATTAATTTGGGTAGGACTCTCTTTATTGATATTCTATCTTAATTTCTTTAAAATACTGACTACGAAATTAAAAAATAGAAAATAATTAATAAAAAGAATGAAATGTTATTGTTAAAAATTTACTACTTTAGTGATTTTTACTACAACCCTAATATAATTTTCAATCAAATTTGAATTTGCGATATTTTTTTAAAATTCAGTTAAAAATTATTTGTTGAAGTGAAATCAATTTTTGGTGAAAAAAATTTAATAAATATAGATGACATTTATTTTCATAACATATGTGTTGAAGGTTTCTTTTCTTTATACATATTATTTCCAGTAAAATTAAGTAAGATTATTGTGGATAATAAAGTTTTGATTTAAATATAAAGTTAACCGCAAAAAATTTTAAAATTCTGGTCAATAATGTAACTATCAAAATAATGTAACTAGATTTCCTATCCATTACATGGCTTATAAATAAATAATATTCTTTAATAATTTATCATTTATTCATCATAGTATAATTAAATATACTTTTTTATTAATCTATAAAAAATATTTTTCTTTTTTATTAAATCATTTTAATAAATAAATTATTTATTTAATCATAGTTCCTCATATCTCCCAATAAATATGTTTAATGAAATTAAATTCAAGACTCTTCTCACAATCGTATTCAACTAAATCACAACCCATTTTTATACATACATATATGATTTAAGTAAATCAAACCAATTGGTATATATGCAATCCGGTTTGTAAAAATAAATCAATAGAAAATCAATCAAATATAATTTTGCCATGGCCATAACATTTTAAGATTAAGTTGGTAAATGTGGCGGTACTGACTTAGATTGTCGCATCAATTTATTTGCAACTATTTTAATACATTTGGGATAGTAATTTAATTTTAATTCAACTCTTGAAGGGTGTAGCTGCCATTGTTAATCTTATCATTTTTTGGTCCAGTTGTAGATAAACACAAGCATCATCAGTACTGTCATCTTTGTACATATACTACTACCATTTATTTTTTTGAAAAAAAAGATATTGCTAACCTCTATAAATGATAATTCAAGAAAAAATATTATATTTTTGTATTTATAACAGTATGGTTATATTTATTCTCAAGAAAAAGTTATGACATTTAATGATTTAAACCAAGTCATTTAAACTATAATTAACAAAACTCTTAAAAAATTTGATATTGCTAAAATGTTACAATAATGGCTCAAGATAGAGTTACAAGTCAAAGCTATAGTTATCCCGCAGCTATAGACATGAAGATAATAGTTGTTTTTATGCCTCATCATAATCCACTAATGCAACCTAAATTAGATTACAGCATCCAGTTTATGGATTGAAGGAGTCAAGCACAAAAAAAAGGAACAAGTTCAAAGCCTTGATTCAGAAAAGCACTAGTCACCCATAGCTTCAAATTGAGCAGGTTAATTTCTGGCTCATAGCCTTTCAACTGTTTGCAACACATCAAGGACAAAATCAGTCACCAAAAACATTAGTATAAATAAAATTAAATAAAAGATTAATTGGATGATTAAACTACTAGGAAGGGTTAAGTTAACATACATTCAATGAAAATGTAAGTAGAAAACTGTCACTAACTGTGGCCAAGTTTGAATTCTGAACATTGAAGCTTTTTAGAGACTCAAGAGACTTGTACAGTGAGGTGGCTACCCCTTCTCCTTTATCGCACACTATTTTCACATAAAACCCTCTTTCATCCACTTGAAACATGTTCATCTACAAAGCAACATTTGCATATCACAATTGTTACAAATTACAATAGCTTTAAGAGAAACTGCTTATGAAGTTTGCAAAGCCTTTTATACAAAAACCTGTATGATCTTCTTGCAAATTGAATGGCTGTTCTTGCTGAATTGAACCTTTAAGGGGTTTTCAATTGATCCTTGATAATTTTCAGACATCAATATGGTTGTTTCAAGTCCTGCAACCTGATCCTTCAGCTTCTTGGCTTGTGCTTGAAGCTCATGCACATAAGAAACGGCATCTCCAATGATAGAAGCCTTATCCATCTGCTTATATAATCATATACATATATATCAATTATATTTAACTCTCAAATATAAAGCATGTCAGAATTACAAGGTTTTATCTATCACTAGTTTTCATGAAATTTACAAAACCTGGCCTTCTCAAAGATAAATCTTAACCTTTTGAGAGAATACAAATACAATTAATATGTTTCATAGTTCAAATGCAAAATTTATCTTTGCAATTATTTACAGAGGTCAATTTCTGAAACTATTGAGATAGTTGTAGTTCCAAGCAACAAATCAGGGAGAAAAATCTTGCGAGGACATTTTAGTAACACTTTTACCAAGCCATGAATCTTGATTAACAAAATTATAACATGCATGAAAAATTTACCAACTTATTGTATATTCCAATTGCTTCTTTTCTAGGTAGCGTTGTAATTTTGCAATTGGGACATCACCTACCTTAGTTATGTTGGGAACCAAAGACCTCAATGTATAAAGCTTCTCCTTCATTCGGCCTCTTCTCCTTCTCTCAGAAATCAAAGTCTTGGACTTGGACCTGTCAGTTTTTGGTCTTGGCTTAGTACTATCAACACTAATAGTTGCTGTTGTGGTGATTGTTGTTGCAGAAGAATCCTCTATGCCATTCTCTTCTTCTCCTCCTCGTTTTTCCATGGCTTGCCCATCAAAACAAGATGAGTAAAGTGTAGAGCTTGGATCATAAACATTCACAGAATTATCAATGAAACAGTCATTGATAAGCTCAGAATTGAAGTTCAAGAAATCATATTTATTCTCCCCATTAATCAAATTGATAAAGTGATCTAAGTTAGGATCATCAACTAAACCGTGCAGCACAAAGTCATTAATATGAACAAGATTCTCTTGAAAATCCATTGTGTCCATAGTTAATACTTGGTGAAAGGCTCGGTTATAATATATAGATGTTTCACACTTGGCAATTATTAATATGATTATTTTGATTTGAATATAACAAGATGGATTACAAGAATCACTCTTAAAGTTTGTTAATATTTGGTTTCACTCCAAAAAGTTTTTTAAACAACCTATATTCTATATTTTATAATTAAGAAGGTTAACAAGGTAAATAGATACAAGTAGTATGATACTCATACCAATGCATGTAAATATAGAAATGGATACAGTTATCCATGATTAAGGGAATGAGTATTTACAAATATTTATTTATTATTAATATTTACAAATGAGTATTTAAATAACATATATTAAATATAATATTATTTTTTTATAATATGATATAAATTAATATTATATAATATAATTATAATTTCAGACATTAAAATATTATTATTAAGCAATATTAATTTTTTATCTCATTATAAAATAATAAAATACCTATATTTAATATAAATTAAATATAAATACTTATGCGGAAACTCACATGATAATGCAATACTTATTTCAGTCCATTTAAAGAATTTATAGATATCTATTAAAAATATATAGATATATCCGTATATAATTTATATAATTTATCATTTATTTTACTACATAATTTAGGATGTTATTCTCTGATAAAAATCAAAGTTTCAACTCGGTAATCGAAAAAATCAAAAGTTATAAGGTTAGTGAGGATGCTATGGTGAATTTCAATTCTATTAGAGGAATAGAGCCAAAAACATTTATGAACCTTGCATAAGTTTGATCTTTTTTTCTCCTTTCGTTTGTGTTATAGTTCCATTTGGTATATACAATTTATCTGGAGTTCTTGATGGAGAAGAAATTAATGGGACCCTTTATTAACTATTTTCCCTTTCAAAGCCAAAATTGGCTTGAGAGAAACAATTTTCTCTTTTTCCTTTTTCTTTTCCTGAAAGATCCTTGAGAAGGGTGAAGTGTCCTTGATAAATAAATGGAAACAAAACACAGCATTAACAGAATAAATAAATAAATAAAATAATAAATTAACCACTCAAACATCCTGCAATCGATTTCAACTTACTACTTTTAGGCTGTAATGACAATAAGTTATGGCAATTATGATTAATATAGAGATCATGGGCATGCTGTATGAAGAAACCATGTTCATGTTAAGGAAATGTTAAATTGTTAGCATAGCAATGATATTGCTAAGTGATGCCCCCTGTGCACGATGAACACATTTCATTACTGGTATAATTAATTAAAGATGTGGTTTCGCTTCTTCATTGGTATAATGGTCACTTTCTGGTCATGCACACAGTTAATTCCCTGCATAATATGAGTGTGAACAGAATCCAATGGGAACATAATGTCGCTATTCCTCACATATTTTAATGTGAAGGGAACAATATTCAAGTAACAAACAAAAACCAAACAGGATACTATGTTGCTAATGCTACATAATTGCTGACATAGTTAACCGGTGATCATGGTTTTGCTTTAATTATTTTAGATTAAGTGAGAGTAATTGAAGCTCATTGGTGTAGGAGTAATGAAAAGCAAGAGATCTTGAATGTTCAAATTATACTTTGATTCGATGATTATAAATTGAGATGTTCCAAAAGATATGACCAATTCAATTAAAACGAAACGTAATCGACTCTGATCTAACTTAAAATTATGCAGGTTAGGCCAGAAACTCTCCCCCAAACAACTTAACCCATTTTCACTTGTAATTATATAAATTCAATTTCTATTATAACGTTTGAAAATTTCCAAAAATTATATTGGCACAGGTTCAAAACTTTGTTGGGAGCAGGTGTTCTTTTTTTCTACGCACACATCAGTATTGGACACTATATGTTAAATTTAAAATAAATTTATAAAAAAATAATACATAAATTGATTGTTAGAATTAAATTAGCTTCGTACAAAGAGAGATAACATATATAATAGTAATTTTAATTTTAAATTAAAAAGTACAAAATGAAAGAACTAAAAACTAAAAAAAAAGAAAATAGATTAATTCTTAAGTGTTTCAAAATGAAAGATTCGTTAATTAGAGGAGATAGACACCTAATTGATTGCTCAAAATTAAATTAAATTTAAGATTCAAATTAGTTATTAATATATTATTAACAATGATTGTTAATTTCTTTTAATTGCTACTTTTTATTTGTATTTTAATTACGTAATTAAGTTTTGGATTTTAAATCATTGAAACTTTCATGTAATGAATTTGATGTGTCTTTTAATTCCCGGTATATTTTTTTATTTATTTTAGAATTATTAGATTTGATTTCTCTTCTTCTTTCTATAACATCCTACCCTTTGGTTAATGATTAATTATATGTTAATTAATAATTAAGAATGGATGGTTTTTATCAATTGGTTAAAATGGTGTGAAATTACTTATCTGCCCTTAATGAAGTATTTGCATCAAATTCCAATTTCAACTATTCTCTCTTCCGTCCACACATGTGTAGAGGAAAGAAGAACTGGTGCCACTTTCGTTTTCTCTTCCGCGACTTTGTAACCCCAAATCTTCTTCTTTTCTTCATCTAGACTCTCAAATTGAAGCAAGTTCTATGTGCCATTTCCCTCCCTCTCACTTGCGCTAGCCGTTGTTGTTCATGGGGGGAACTCTAGCTTTTCAACTTTAAGGTAGAAATGTATAGCCCAAACTCATTTTGAGTAATTCCTAAACCTCATTTCTCATTTGTTTCATTTTCATGTTCAAGAGCTATTTGGAATCTAAAAAGTATGTGGCCAGCTTGATGATACCCACGGCTTATAGCTTCCCATTTCAAGAGTTTAAAGCTTTATAATAATGGTTTGCATAAAATTAGGTGGTTTCGAAGTGTTTTGAATTACCGGACAGCTTGAGGATTATTACGGAAGCACGTACCAAGATCGTTGGCACATTTCAGTGAGTTATAAATTACCGATTAAGTATCAATTAGTAGATTGTGACGTCAAATTGTGAATTTAATGACTTGTGAGTTATTAAAAATTAGTGTTAATGGTTTTTAGGAATTTTTGAATTTACCTGTTGGTGATTAGAGAGTGTTGGAAGGCTTTTCGAATTTCTGGATTATCTATTCCAGGTAGGGGAGCAATTATATTTTAAATGCATGGTTTATGGACAAGTTAAGGGAATATTTGTATGTTTATGAGTTATGGAATTTGTGATTTGTGGTGAATGGTTGTGAAATATGATGATTTGAATTATTTAATTTATGAGATGTTAGCGATATACCTCTCTATATAATATTTGAGAATTATTGTTGATTGTAATAGATTTCGTCCATGGTATTATTATTAAATTGCATGGGATGCAACAAAGTGATTGAATCGACTGTTATTATATAGCATGAAATGCTTACTATTGATGAATAAATGAGATTTATGCTGGTGGTTTCTTGGATTTCACAAAAGACCTTGAGTGGGACTCAAGGCAAGCTTTTTGAGTGGGACTCAAGGCTAGCCCGCAACACTGTTGTTGTCATTGAGAATGATTATGTTGGGTGAGAGGACAAACGGTTTGGTACCTATAAAACAGTCGGATCAGTTAAGAGGTGAGAATAATTGATATGTGGCTGAGAGCCTTTTATGTTGCAACAATATAATATTAGTGTTAATCGGATCTGTGTGAATATATGCCTGATATGTGTTATTGAGAATATTATAGCTTGAGATAGCTGATGCATTTGATTGAAATTGAGATTATTCAATAGGATATGTGTTATGTTGAATGGTAGTGAATTGTGAGTTAAATTGTGGAATATTTGATATATGATATAGAATTAGATAGGTTGAAATCCGATTCAATAGCTATCGTTTAACATATAATATGCTCACTCCTATTATGTGGTCATTTTTAGTGGATCTGGATCGTGATGGTGATTGGTGAGAAGTCACCACATTTATGCGGAAGGCATATATATACAGGCTTTGTATAGCTTTTGGTGATGTAGCCTTGGTTGGCTCTTTGTATTTAGTTATTTTGATGATGTATATATTGTGTAGTGGATTTAAGTAGCTGAATACTTTACTGGAAGTCCAAAATATCATTTGGATATTTAGATTTATGTATATGATGATGATGTAGCCTTATTTTGATATGTTGATGTGGTTGACCATGGATGGTCCCATATAGATTGCATTTGTGCATTATGTAAGAATTGCATATTGGTATGCTTGGTGCATTACATGATTGATATGGGCAGAAAATGTATATTGCATTTGCATTTTAATGGTATATGCATTAGGAATGGTTTGATATTGTGAAGTTGGAAACTAAGTAATTTTTAATGTGAATTATGCATAGACATGAACTAGATAGGCTATAATGCATTCTGTGAGGTTTGGATACCTCCGGATGTTTCCAATAGATCATATTTATAATTTAAAATCTGTGTGAATTGGAACGGACCAATTCCATTGAGAAATGAGGTCTAAGTTGCATAACTTTGAAATGGTCAAAATGCATTTTTGTGTGTATCTTGGTCATGTGTGGGAATTTTGGTAAACAGACTGTGCCAACAGTTCTAGAATGGGGAAAATACAGTGCCCATGAAGTTTCATAGTAATCGGAGTTGAAACGGGCAAAATAGATAGGTCGAAAGTTGATTTTATGGGTTATCTGTTGATATTTTTGTTCAAGCAAGCTAATTCTCACTTGAGCAAGCCTATGTGATTTTGGGGGTGTATTCTATTGAATTTTTGCTCAAGCGAGTGTCAAATAGGTGGTTTCTGCCAAATTTTCGCTTGAGTGAGTCTCACGGGTGTTGTTACTATCTAAGTCTCGCGTCTAAGTCTCGCTTAAACGAGAGCTTGAGCAAAAATCTCGCTTAAGCAAGCCAATTTTCGCTCAAGCGAGATTTGATTTAGTTTTTTCTTCCTTTGTAAAAGTTGTAGATAGCTTCATCGCGATCATTTTTCCGCTAGAATCGCGTCAATTGGAAGTCGATAGCCTAAGTTATGTCCAAAATACTACAAAGTTTTCATGCTAAAAATTTCAGCTGGGCTAGTTCTACAGTTTTGTGAATTAGGCAATCTTCGGGGCATAATTGGCCCTTGACTTCTTCATAACAATTGTAGGTGTTTATGTTGCGAAGGTGTACCAATTAGATTCATCTCGATCGAAGTTGTGTAACTCTGATTTGACGCAAATTACTGAGCAGTGCACGGGGAACTCACGTGTTGAAAAATTTTCTTTAAGCAATTTTAGAACTCCCAAGCCTAGAATATGTTATTATGGACCCGTAGAGTCATGTGGGGACATCCTAGGACAAACGTGAATGTTTTTTGAAAACAAATCCCTGTATTTTTATTAATCAGTGTGACACTTTCCTCTTCTGTTTACTTCTAAATTTAATTTATTTTAAAGTTAGATAGTTTCTACGTCTTTTTTCTCTATTTTTTATTGTTATTATTTGATTTTTTTTGTCTTTCCAAATATCGTACATGATAAAAATATGTGTATGTGATTAACAATTAAAATAACTTCTTATAACAAATCAAAGAATAATTAGTGAATGAAGATCTGATATATATGGATTATGTATAGGAAGTAAAGTTGATTGAAGAAATATGAAAATGACGATTATAGAATAAATATGTAATGGTGTTGATTAGTTAATGGTGTGAGATAAATTAAATAATATAAGTTAGAGGCTTGGCTTATGTGGCATATTGTATATTTAAATTATGTGGCGATTAAATGGTGAATCTATGATTTATACATGAATGGAAAAGTTGTACATGATGATTGAAATCGTTGATTACTTTGACTATTGGAGATGTGATATTCGGTCATTATGTGATATTGTGTTTGGGGCCTGGTCTATGTGGTCGTCCTAGTGGAGATTCATGGGTGAGTTTGTCTGATCGTCCTGAATAACTAAAAAGGTGAGGTTTCCATGCCATTTAAATTAGAAATTAATGAATGTAAAAGAATTTTTGTGGTCATGTGGTGTAGGACGGCCAACGGTATGTTTCTCCCCTCATTTTTTGCTCCCATAGTCATTTGAGATCCAGTTGAGCTACCTGGTAGTTGAGGTGGAGAGCCAAGTCAGGCTTGGTGGACCAAGTCAAGTTCACGAGGTGTCAAGTAGGACCCTCAGCTAAAGATCGATCCTTTTAGTATCTGTATACTAAAGCATTATAATATTTGTCTAAGAGTCAGTTATGCTTTACATGTCTTGACTTGATATGTTTATATTGGTGTTTATGTGATGGTTTGAAATACTGTAGTAAATTGAAACCTATATGGGTATATGATTAAATGATTTCATGATTGGTGAGATATGTTTATGTATATAGTGTTACGTAAAATGAGATGAATAATTTGTAAAGGCGTGTATTGGATCGTTATCGGACTCGGTGAGCTTGTATGGTGTTGGTAAAATGAGTAGTTGATAACTATTAGTTTATATTACCATTACATATTAATTATGATTTCTAAACACTCGCCCTTGTTTTTCTTTTTAGTAACCAATGACGGGGAAGTGGCAAATGCGTCGGAGGGAAGTGCCAAGTGATGTGTGGATGCCAAGGAAAAATTGAAACTAACACAAGTAAAATGATAACTTTAAAATTTGTTAGTTGTGTAATATGGTTTGATAATGGTGTTGGTAGTATTATGAGTTAGGCCTGAAACTTGATCCATGATGTGATAACTAGTAGTTAATGATTGTGTAGTGATTTAATGTTATGAAGTATGTGATTATATATATATATATATATATATATATATATATATAATGTGCGTGTGTGTGTGAGTATGTGTGTGAGAGATTTGAAAGTGAAAGGCATTGAGCCTTAGTGTAGCTAGTAGTGATTGTGTGTTGACATTGAGCTTTATGTGCTTGATTTGTAGCCAATGATGATGGGTAGGTACCGTGTGTATGTATGTGATGTGTTGAGGTGTAATGTATAAATTTTGGGAAAATTAGGTATATGTTTGATGAGCTTATGACTTATGAGATGTTATGTTGTATTATGGTGAAAAACAGGTTAAATTAGAAATTAGAAAGGTGAAATGGAGATATGTTGGGGATCTGGACCCCCGGGGGTGTCACTAGGTCCCCTAGGACATTTAGAACTCCTTTGTATAGGCGTTGTGTGATTTGGTTTCCATTTGAATGGTTTTTGTGACACCCAAAACCTAAATTACAAATTCCAATTAATTAACCCAAATTTTTGAAATAAATTTTTCGTGTTTAAAGAATCATTTTGAAATTCGTAATTTAAATTCTGAGGTCACGTAAAAATTGATAAATGCGGAATATTATCATGCATACTAGTCGTGAACGAATAAAAACATAATACATTTATATAGCGGAAACGATAGATAAGATTGCAGTACGAGGTACATAATATTATTACAACACATTAAATCTCAAATGAAATCAAAGTCCGAGCAATAAAACATAAAAACTTCATTAATTGTACCACTCATCATTCTGTGAAGCGTGCACTGTAAAAATAATGTAAGAGTAAGATAAAATATAAAATAAATATAAAATAAGTAAAATTGTACAAACAAAATCAACAAACAATTATGATATGATGAATATGCCAAACAAGGTCATTTACATTTAATAATCTTTAATTTAGTTAAATGATGTCATGCTGGATCCATTTTGATTTAGTGAGAATACTGCAGTAAAAAGTCTCATAGAGACACAAGTAGGACTTGGCATAATGCCACGAATCCCTACCCTTCGTAGCGCTCAAGTACCAAAGTACACAAGTAGGATTTAGCATATACCATGAATCTCTACCCTTCATGGTGCTCAAGTACCGAAGTACACAAGTAGGACTTAGCATAAACCATGAATCCCTACACTTCATGGCGCTCAATAAAAATAAGGCTTTAATTCATCATAGAGTAAACCCCCCACCAGGGCCAGCAATCATGGAACCCTTAAATTCCATGGTGCGTCCAAATGCGTATGATGCATGAATGCCTTTAATTCTCTTTATCAATTTAACATACCATGATATCAATACTTCCATAATCACTTGAAATCTATAAGTCCTCAACGGACACATCACATATATCAATTCTCAAAATCATGGATTTACAGTTCAACAACATATCTCAATAAACCATAAGACATTCATGTATACATTAATTTAGTCATTCATAATTACTCATCACAAAGATATACTGTATTACATTCATAGGACACTCAATAACATCCATAATAATCAATAATCCCTCAATAATTCATAAATAAATCATTACCCACATGGAAAATATCATTTTCATCCATAATAATCATCATAGTTAAATTTCAAAAATTTACAACAGCAACATACATTAGTAAAAAGACCATAACGTGAGCAAATCAAAATCCTTTTAAGTAATTCCACTTTCTGTAGTTCCATAACAAAATTATCTATAATATTCATTAAGACCATAATTTTAAATTCCAAACAGAAACATCACAAAATCACATATTAGTCAATAGGTTACCATTTTTCATTATCACCAATTGCTGGAAAATTTACTGGTTTGACAATATTTAGGAAATTAGCTATAACTCATGGTATAAAAAATAATTTTTTAATGAGGCCAAGTTCTGTGTTTTAATAATTTCATTATCTATAATTTTTATGAAGACCAAAAATTCCAAATCCAAACAGAAATATCACAAATTCATAGTATACTAAACTATCTCAAAGAAAGTAATAAAATGTACATGTGTTGGTAAATTCAACGTTTCTGGAGCTACAAAAATAATTTTGGCATGAGACCAGTTCTAAATTACTCATAACACAAATATCTAAAACTTTTATTAAGACACTAAACACTAATTCTCATCACAAAATTCCCAGTTTTAAAAATACAAACAGTGATTCACGTTAGCAGATTTTCAACATGAACATACTTCTGTATTTTAGGTATAACTAGAGATAAAAATATCCTTTTAACTTGAAACCACTTTTTATAGATCCATAACATAAATATCTACAACTTTTATGAAGACATCAAAGTCTAAATATGTATGTATAACTCCCAGAATATTAATATTTACACAAAATAGAAGGTACATATTCCAGAACAGACATACTATAGTATTTTGACTATAACGTATGCTATACATATCCAAATCAGTTGTTTCAAGTCTCAAAATTCACATAAGAAAAAAATCTACAACTTTGATGAAGAAGACAAAGTCAAATTCACACATTTTCAGCTTCGAATTAAGTAACAAATTACAAAAATAAATCTAGAAATCCTAGAACAACATACAATGCTACCCATTCCATATTTATTCACAACCCTATCCCCTCTTACCTTAATAGAGGATCCTAAAGTGGTTGAAAGTGTTGTATTATTGTCATAGCTTCAGATCAAGAGTGAACTTGATGGAGAAAATGAAAGAAAATGAGAGAGAGAGAGACTTCACTAACTTTAACTTGTTTTAAGAATTCAGACTTGAGAACACGATGTAGTGTTAGTTTAATCATGCAAATGACAAGTGGGGGACAAGCTTTTCATAATGGGATTGTAGTAGGATGTTAGGTATATTAAGTATGGTGATAATGGAGGTTTTAGGTGAGAAAAATGAGCTGTATTGTTCACCATTTCGGCAGCCTACATAATGTAGCTTGTATGATTGAAGTAAATATCAATTCTGACACTATTTTGGTATTTTGGGTATATCTCTCTCATATCTTAATGTATTTTAACAAATTTAGTCTTGTTGAAAATCTAAGACAACAAGGAACAACTTTGTAGTTTACCACTTTTTCAAATTCGGAATCTAACTAACCATTAAAATATATACAAAATGATATGATTAAAGTAAAATATCAATTCTGACACTGTGTCGGTATTTTGGGCATATCTCTCTCATATATTAATGAATTTTGACAAATTTGGTCTTGTTGGAAAGATAAGACAACGAGGAATAACTTTGTAGTTCACTATATTTCCAAATTCGGACTCTAACTAGAAATTAAAATGTGTACAAGATGACATATTTTGAGTGGAGTATGTGGTAATTTGATGAGAGTAATTGGAAAAGCCAAAGAAATTAATAACTAAGGAAATAGGTAATAAGTTATTTGATTAACTTTTACCTAAGGTATAAAGTTAAAATTATTTACCATGGTAAAAGGTTAAATTGAAGATGTTGTCCTAACCAAAATTTATGTAGAAAGTTGAGATAAAATGGATAATATCATTGATGGTCTAAATCAAAATGATTATACATGAGAATGAAATTTTTAGGATGTTACAATTCTCCCATCCTAATAAAAATTTCTTCTCGAAATTTAATACAACACATCCCTCAATGGAACAATTCTGGGTATTGCGTCCTCATAGCATCTTCGCGCTCCCAAGTTAAAGTTACATCATTTCCTTGTTTCCATGCCACCTTCACTAATGGTACATCCTTGCTTCTCAGGCGTTTAATCGACCTTTCCATAATCTGCGTAGGTTCTACAAGAATGGTCAAATTCTCTCTAACTTCAACATCATCAGTAGCAATCACATGAGTGGGATCCTGTACATACTTCCTCAATTATGATACATGGAACACATTGTGTAAATTTGCAAGGTGAGGAGGAATTACAATCTGATAAGCCACCAGGCCAATCTTCTTTAGAATTTCATATGGTCTAATGAACCTTGGGCTCAACTTTTTACTTTTCAGTGCTCGACCAATGCCCTTGTGTGGCAAAACCTTCAAAAACACATGATCACCAACCTAGAACTCAAGTGGTTTTCTCCTTTTATTGTAATAGTGCTTTTGTCTATCTTGGGATGCCTTCATCTTTTCTCTGATTATTTCTATTTGTTTAGTAGTCTGTTGCAAAATTTCAGGCCCTAACGCCAGACTTTCACCAGTTTTTAACCAACAAAAGGGTGTTCGACACTTTCTGCCATATAATGCTTCAAATGGAGTCATACCAATACTGTTATGGTAGCTATTGTTATAGGTGAATTCAATTAGTGGAAGAAACTGCTCCCAACTACCACCATGCTTGAGCACACAAGATCGTAGTAAGTCTTCCAAACTTTGTATGGTACGTTCTGACTGTCCATCCGTTTGAGAATGATAAGCTGAACTTAATCGAAGTCTTGAACCCAACTCCTGATGCAAGCTTCTCCAGAATCGGGAAGTGAACCTCGGATCTCTATCTGACACAATACTCGATGGTACACCATGTAATCTCACGATCTCTTTCACATATAATTGTGCCAACTTTTGTAGAGAATTCTTCATATTCATTGGGAGGAAGTGAGCAGACTTAGTCAATCTGTCTACAATAACCCAGATTGCATTATTTCCTGAACGTGTTCTTGGCAATCCTGACACAAAGTCCATCGTAATGTCATCCTATTTCTAGACAAGAATCTCCAATGGTTGTAGTTCTCCAGATGGCTTCTGGTGTTCCACCTTGGCTTTTTGACATACCAGACATAGACACATATTCAACTATTTCTTTCTTCATCCTTGGCCACCAAAAACTTTTCTTCAGGTCTTGATACATCTTGGTTGATCCCGGATGAATGCTCAACATACTTTTATGTGCTTCTTCTAGGATTGTCCTTCTTAGATCAACATCATCTGGTACACAAATTCTGCTTCTAATCCTCCTGATCTGTCCTGGACCGGGGTCAATAGATCCGATCTCAAGCCAGTCACGAATAGTATGTCAATACCGTCTAGTAGACCGGATGTATGTGTATCCGATGTATGTATCCGTTGTCCTTGGGTGAAGAAAGCGGATTGGGCGTCCTGGAGATCCTTTACACCGACCTAACGCGTTGAAGTGGGCGAATGGTGGTGTCACCTGCAAAGATTCTCCGACGCTCAAGTCAGTGATTATATTCCAAGTAAGGAATGTATTCAGAGAGGAATCAGTCGTAAAAGAGCTGAAGAAGAACCCCCCCTCTCAACTTCAATCATGAAGTTAGTTCATATACCTGATTGGCTCGATTAACGAGGACTCGTTGGTGGGGAACCACCAACTCCCATTAGCATTATTATATTGCGCACTTACCTGCATGATTGGGTCAAGTGGCTATTTTATATTGAGCATAGAGAATGTAGGCTAGGATTAGGGAACAAGTTGACCATTCCCGTGAGCAGAATTTGGCTCGTAGTGCAGGGAATTATTGATCGATCCCTGTAGCAACAATCCTTGTCTTTTGCACAGTGACGTGTGTATTATCCGATGTCATGGTGTTATCCTGAACAACCGGTTTAGGGAGAACGCCTGATACGGAATTACAGTCCGGATGTATACCGATGACACCGGTTACACGTAGATGTCTTATCAAAGACGTTGAAATATGTATAGCAGATCGGATACCGGTATTGAGACCGGATCATATGTCCCCTAGCTTGTGTGAGGGACTGAATAGTTGTTCACATAAGCTACTCAACCTGCGAGAGGTCTTAATATCGGTAAGCTTACGTGTGTAACAGTTCCTTAGCATCTGTTGTCATTCGTAAAGAACCGCTCTGATTTTAATAGAAAAGACCTTTCGGTACTGTCACAACGGATTCAGACAAAGATTCGTTGTGTGAGAATTTCAAGAGTTTATTGGAATTGAAAGCTCTTGAAGTTCGTGTAACGGCTGTAAAGCGTAAATTGCGTTGCATGATTAGACATTAATGCTTTTAATCACGTGGGCAGGCAATTATTGTGTCTGAGATGAAAATCTCATTAACCGTCGTTTTGGGCTTAATGGGCCTGAAGTTTTCAAAACTTTTGGGCCCAGTGGATAGCCCTTTGCTGAGTTGCTATCGTTTTGGCGCCCAAGAATTTGGAACGGTTGTGTCGTTTCGCTTGTGAACAGGTACGTTTTATCGAGAACGACACAACTTCAAGAGGAGGTAACCGGTCCTCTTTGTTTCCTATAAAAGGAATACTTAGTGGATTCTGGGTTCCACTTGCTTTTGCTTTCTCAACGAAACTCTGCAGAAATTTTGCAAGGAAGTTTATCACCTACATTGCGAGGGTTTCTTCGTTCCTCAAATTCATCACTGTCATCTGAGGTAACTATCTTTTCCTTGTCGCTTTAGTTTCGCTTTGACTTGCTACTCGTAGTTATAGAAAGTAGGCTTCATCTAAAGGGGGGGGGGAATCAGTTTCCCTCAACCCTAATAGTCGTGGGGAAGAATCCTTGTGATTCTTCCTAAGACTGAACCGTGTCGCTCAGAAAGGGGATCTTACTCACTGCGGGAAGTGACCTTTCCCTTCTCAGAGTCGCCCTCTGATTGTAATTGCTTTCAAAATGCAGTGAGTAATGATTGCAACTTTCTGACGACATTTTATTTCTTATCGTAGATTAAGGAGTTCGGTCTAGATATTTCCAATGGCAACTGGAGAAGGATCTTCTGGAGATAGCGCCATTTCGAAAACAGCAGAAGGTCTCTACAGCGTAGTTGCTTCGAGGCTAAATTGGGAGGAGGTTCAGGCTAAATGGCCTTTCTGCTGGGTGTCTAGTGAGTTTAAGGAATTGGCCTCCCGACATGCGGATGAGGAGGGATCCCGGATCCAGCCGAGGTTTACTTTGAGTACGGATGAAGAGACAAAGAAGTGGTATAGGGTTTATGCACCACTTCCGACAGAGCGGATATGCCACGTCGTCCCTAATGACCGCTCTGTATACATGTATGACTTTATTTTCCATAATCTGGGAGTTCGTTTTCCTCTAACCGAACTCCAGATGAGCGTCCTGAAGTTCCTGAACTGTGCACCCTCTCAACTTCATCCCAATGGTTGGGGCCTCATCCGGGCTCTGGAGGTCCTTGGTGAACATTTCAATTTCACGCCAACTGTAGCGATGCTGTTCTACTACACTCAGGTAGTTCGAAGAGCAAACAAGCAGGGCGGAGTTGGTCTGGTGACTCTCCGGACTCTCTGTTCCTTTGTGAACTTTGAGTCTTATACAGATTCTGCCAAGGTTGACGGGAAGTCCTTCAAGATTTACTTCACCCGCATCTCCATTAAGAAGGGCAATCCAAAATTTTGGAAGGATGAAGAGGGCGTTGACAAATTTCCCCTGAGTTGGACACACAAACATTTCCTCTTGAGCTCACATGCGTACTACACTGATCAATCTGATCTATCACGTGAGACGTCGAGAGTGTTGTTCGCACTTGAATCGCACACTACAGGTCGTCACGTCTTTTCGTGTAGGCGTCTGCTAAGTAGCTCAAGCGGAGTCCGGGAGGAATATTTGCGTACTTCTCGTTTTATTCTATCTTTTCTCCTTTATCAAATATGTATAGAATATTTGTAGTTGCTGACATCTTGTGTTTGTTCATGTAGGTGAAATAGAACAACAAACTCCAGAAATGGACAAATTGAAGAAATTCAAGGCGGCTGGTAAATCTGTTACTCATGAAAATGAGGTGAAGCCCAGGCCCTCAACTAAGGATCGTCCTGAGGTAATCATCTTGACCTCGGATGCTGAAGGGGACATCCCACTGGTTGAGGGCGGTACGTCCGATGTTGGCGCAGCCTCGGGTCAGCCTCCAGTTACTGAGAGGAGAAGAAAGATCCAGAATGATCCTTCGAAGCGTCAGTCCAAGAAGCAAAGGACTTCGGAGGATAAAGCCGTTGAAACCTCGGAAGGGATTGGTGCTTCCTCCGGTCTCAATAAAGGCACTGCTGCTGGGGTTTCTGGATCAGGGCCGACCTCCTTCCCAACGACCTCGTTTCTCACCCCCTTCCTCTCCTACGAAGGTTTTACTCCTGCCACTCTTCCACCACCGATGTATAAACTCCGGCCTACGCTTAGTGTTAAAGAAATTGAAGAAGCGTGTGAGGCCGGAAGGTGGCAGCTAGCCGAACTTGCTGGATTGCTATCTTCCGTCAGTGAGTTGGCTAAGAACGTCGACAAGGTTGAGGAGCTAAGTGACAAATTAGAAGAGCTCAACCTTTCCTCAGACAAGGACAAAGCCGCCATAAAGTTAATGGAAGATCGTCTTAACAAGTCTAAGAAGTTTGGGGATCTCATAACTAAAGAGAATCTCAAGCTCAAAGGCGATCTTAAAAACTTGGAAGGCAAAGTGGCAGAGAAGGAGGAAGAACTCCGCAGCAGCCAGGATAAAAATAAGGCTGATGCTGAGGAGTGGTCTCAAAGAGAGAAGAAGCTCCTTCTTGAGATAGAGGGACTGAAGGCTAGGAAAGTGGAGCCCGAGATATCCAGTGAGGAGCTGTCTAAGTTACGGGGAGAATTGGCTACAGCGAAAGCTGAGAGAGAAGAAGCTGTTGACATATGCAGCCGGGCTGTTGAAGAGTCCTTCGGCCTAGCCATACGCCAAGTCTTCTACCGCAATCCCACTGCGAAACTTAACCTTTATGGGATGGATCCGTACTATGAATTCCATGAGGGAAAGTTAGTCGCAGTGGTGGATGGTCGTCACGAAGATCCACCGACGTCCTTATATGGTTTGGCTCCTCTTCCTGAGGGTCAATCCATGGGACCTGACTACGTCTTTCCTGCGTCCGAGGTTCCCTCTTCTGAAGAAAGGGCTGAGGCTCCTGGAGGCGAGACTCCTGCGGAGGTTCTAAAGGAAGGAGTACAAGAGCCCAGTGCTGAAGAGGCACAAAAGATTGAAGAACAGATTCCTCCTCAGTAGTTTTGTTTTCATCTACATGTATAGTTGTGTACCGGGATCAACTCCGGATTTTAAACTATTGTATGTAATTTCATTTCAATGAATGAGTTTTGATTGAAGAAATTTGTCTTCGTCGTTTCATGTATATTTAAATCGTTTCTAATCCGTTCTGTATAATTAATCTTAAGGCCGGATTGAAATAATAGCCTTGGAAGATTAAACAACAAATAAAATTTAGAACGGATAAATATATACATGTCCCCAAGTGTGTATTAAGAAGAAGGTGCCTGTCTTTGGGGCGTGATCCTTAATTTTCTTAATTCTCTTGGGGAAAGATGGGTCGATCCGCCGTTCAGTAGAGTAGTGTAACAGGATGGATGACTGCTTTTAATCCGTAATATTCTTACAGGAGATGATAATATTGTTCCAAGTTTAGGGAACTGCAAGGAAGTGGTGTTTGAGTCCTTTATCATAAGGATGATGATGGGAGTTTTTTCTACGCCAGGAGTTACGTCGTTGTATCACAGAATAGGTGATAAAGAGTATCCGTCCTGGGAGAATACCACTAGAAAGCGAAAGTGCGGACTGACTTTCTGAATTTTCCATCATAAAGATGATTATGAGTATTGATCATGCCAGGTGTTTTATCATTAAATCACTTCATAAATGATTGAGATCATCCGTCTTGGGGATGTGTACGATACCAGGAACTACATCATCAGGTCACATATTAGGTGATTGAGATCATCCGCCTTTTGGGTGTGTATGGCGCCAGGAGTTACATCGTCATATCACATAATGGGTGACTGAGGTTATCCGTTCTGGAAAAGTACACATCGTCAAGAGTTACATCGTCGAATCACTTTATAGGTGATTGGGATCATCCGTCCTGGTGTGATTATTCCTATCAAAGGAGTGCGGATTCAATTGGCAATTTTCGCTCCATCCGAAATCCGAGTCTTACCTCTACTAGCCCCCTAGCTGATGTGAGGAAGCAGTTGACTTGCTCATATGAGCTATATTGATGATAGTACGTCTGGATTTCGGATTTGCACCGAAGTGTAAATATCCGCTCTTGGAACCATGCTCCGTAGTGACGAAATTTTAAGGGCGGATTCGACAATGGGAATATCAGAAGTTTATCGAATTTCGCAACCCTTGGTATTCGAGTAATGGTGGCCACGTTTCTAATGATTGGACATTTAATGCCTTAATTTACGTGGGGGCGCCATTATTGCGTTAAGTGCGCATGTCTTAGTAACTGTCACGTATAGTCTTGTTGGGCCTAGTATTTGGTTTTAATAGGCCCATTTCGATGGCTTTGTGACGAAATGATGGCATCTTCGCGCCTTGATGTACTAAACGACAATTTTGGTCCACTAAACGGGAAGTCGTTTGGGGGTAAACGACAGGTTATGTTTAATGGGTATTTGAAAAATTTTGGTGCCCTGATATAGGCATATTTGGCAATTCTCAGTTACCATTTCTTCTTGCTTCCTTGACGAATCTCTGCGAAAGTTTCAAGAAATTCTTCGTATCCACCTCTGTGAATTTCAATTCACTATCTAAGGTAACCACTTTCCCTTCGTTCTCAGTTTCTCTTTTCAATATTTGAGAATGCCTAGGAAGGGTGTTAGCTTCAGTGGCGTTGGCCCTAGAGGAAGAGGAGGAAGGGCTTTGACTCAAAACCCTAGCGTTCATGGTGGGAGGATTCCAGTGATCCTTCAGTCGAGATCACGAAATACAGAGAGGGAGGGGTCGCAATATCAAAGGCGAAGGGTGATTATACCCTCTTCAGGGTCTTCCTCCTCTAGTGAGAGTGTCGAGAGTGGGGATTTATATGTCTCTGATGATGTGGAATTTTATCGCAGCATCAAGGCTTTCACAATGGTGACAAAGAAAGCTACTGGGAGGAAGTCGTCTGAAGGGGAATCCCCTTCCGAGAAGCATATCTTGAAGACCCAATCCGGCCTCTGCAATGTGGTTGCACACCGGATAGATTGGGTGAAATTCCAACAGAAACGCCCATTCAGCTGGGTGGCTGAGGAGTTTCATGAAATAGCATCAGTTCATGCTCAAGAGGGGGGAGCGGAGTTGGAGCCGCGTTTCACGGTCTTCAAGAGGGATAAATACAAGAAGTGTTTCGTGGTGATAGCCCCGTTGCCATCCGATCGAATTTGTCATATCCCGGACGAAAGGTCCTTGTATATGTATGACTTTTTATTTTTGAACCTTGGTGTGCGGTTTCCCCTTTCGAAGTTTCAGATGGGGGTTCTGAGATTCCTGGACTGCGCTCCTTCACAGCTTCACCCCAACGGATGGGGATTAGTCCGCTCTCTTGAAGTGCTTGGGGAGCACTTCAACTTCAAGCCGACGGTGGCCATGCTCTTTTATTTTGCCCAAGTGGTCCGTCGTGCAAATAAAGAGAAGGGGGGAGTGAGCTTGATATCCCTCCGGACTCTCTCAAAGGTTATCAACTTTGAGGCATACACTGACTCCGCCAAAGTTGATGGATATTCATTCAAGTCCTATTTCACGAAGATTAGCGTTCACCCTGACGAGTCAGTTTTTTGGTTAACTGAAGATGGGCTTCCGAAGTTCCCAGTGGCTTGGACGCATGAACACTTTTTGCTGACCTCCCAGGCGTACTACACTGAGGAGGATGAACTAAGCCCGTCTTCAGTTTCCGTTCTTTCCGCCCTTCAATCTTACACCGCCTCGCATCAATTTTTCTCTTGCAGGCATTTGTTAGGATCGTGGTCTACCCGCGAGGAATATCTGCGTAATTTTCCTGCTAATATTCATATTTTATCGCATCATGCCTTGAAGTAGTTGATTTCTAACCGTGTTGCTTGGTTTTGCAGTTGAAATTGAAGCTGCGTCTCCAGAGATGGAAAAACTGAAAGGGCTCAAAGCTGGAGCGAATTCCGTGGCGGCTGAAAATGACATTCAGGCGAAACGGAATTTGAAGAAAGCCACAGCGGAGACCATCATTTTAACCTCATCTGCTGGTGACGATATTCCCTTACTGGAGGGCGGATCTGAGAAGGTTGTGGCTGAGAAGGTCAGAGAAAAGAAGAAAACTATAAAACGCGGTTCCTCAAGGACCTCGGATCGTCAACCCTCTCCGAAAAAACAAAAAATTTCAAGTGAGAGTGCTGATCCGGAGCCTTCAAAGGGAAAGAAAGTGGAAAGATCCGCTCTGGATGCAGGGTCCACTCCGGATGCTCCTGGCGACGGGATCACCTATGGTGCAAAGCCAATAACGACTTACTTTGCACCAAAAGTTACTCGCCCCCTTCAAAGTAGCTCCGGTCTTGCACAATATCTGGTATACGAGGGTTCTGTTCCTGAGGTCGTTCCTGAGACTCCGTACAAGCTGAAGCCCTCATTGATGAGCGATGAAGTAGCCAAAGCTTGCGATGCCGGACAGAAGCACCTGGCAGAATTATCCGGGCTCCTAAGATCGGTTCGCAAGCTTCCAGAAGAGAATGAGAGGCTGAGCTCGTTGGTTGGCAAGGTTAATGACCTTAGCGTTGCTGCTGCTAAGGACAAGGCAACCATCCTTCGTTTAGAAAGTAAATTAGAAGCTTCCAAAGAGGAAGGATATAAGAAGGATGAAGAAATTGTCAGGCTAAAACATCTTGCCAAGGAGTTGGAGGCCCAAGTAGCTGATCAAAAGAAAATCAATTCCGACCTCCACTCCGGTTTTTGTGCGGAGAAGGAACGCTCTTCAAAGCTGGAAGAGGAGCTTAAGGAAGTCAAAGTTGTTTATGCTCGAGGAACCGAAGATTGGTCGCGTAAGGAGAAGGAGCTGCTCTCAAAGTTGGCGGACACAAAAGCGGAATTTGACGAGGCTGTGGATATGTGCGATCAGGCAGTCAAGGAATCCTTTGGGTTGGCTGTTCGTCAAATTCAATACCGGAATCCCAAGGTGAAACTTAATCTGAATGGTATTGACCCGTTCTATGAGTTTCATCAAGGGAAACTGGTGGCCATAGTTGATAAGCGTCATGAAAGTCCGCCCAACACTCCTTATAAGTTCGCTCCTTTACCTGCAGGCCAATCAATGGGACCTGCATTCCTGAAGTCCATAAGCACAGGAACGAGCTCTTGCACTGAAGATGGCAAGGTCGGAGGCAAAGGTAAAGGGAAAGAAGAAGATTCAAGCCAGAGAAAGTAGCGTCCTTCCCTGTTTCCTTTTTCATTTTACTGATTCAAATTCGCTGTGCTCCGGGATCAGCTCCGGATTATTACACGAATTGTAATTCTCATTTAATCAATAAAAGAGTTTTTTACCTCCATTCTTGTTTAGTGAAAAACAACTTTAATAGAGGGATTGCATGTGTATTGTATCATTCCGGTTTTAAGTAATGAAGATCGGATTGTAAAACAAAATCTACATACCGGACTTATACATGCAAGATGAATTTCATAATAAGGTCACCGCTGATGAGGGAACACATCATTGTTACAAGAACGGTTTAAGGGGAATGATTGTGAGATCGTTTAGACGAGAGTTCATTCCTCTAGATATTCGTTAAACCGTTTATGTTGTCCCCCAGTATCATTGGGTGATTATCACTTTGAATAAACTCTGAGTGAGATTTTCTCGTGAGAGCTTTTAAGAGTGAGGTTTTAAAATAGAAATTCCTCTTCAAATATTTCCGACTGAGGAATTTCGGGTGAAAATGCCTTAGATTGTGGCGTACCCGAGTGAATTGTTTGTGTCGGAGTTTATGAGTCAGATCTCAATTGAAGAATTGATGACTCAGAATTATAAGCTATAAAACTCCCAAATAAAGAACTTCACGAGAGTATTAATTTGGAGTTCAGTATAACTTACTTGTTGTGTTTGGAGTTCGGTTTGATCCTACTGTCCATGTCATATTTGGTGTTCGGTTGAATCCTACTAGCCGTTCTTCAATTGGTCTTTGGTTTTACTCAATGACGATTCTTCACCGACGTTCGGTTAATCCTACTAGTCGTACTCAGAGTTCGGTTTAATCCTACAATCCGAGCCTTCGATACGGGGTTCAGATCAGGGCTATTCCTGAACCTACTGCGCCCGTCACTTGGGGTTCAGCGTGGTCTTGAAGAAAAACCAGCTTACTGCGCCCAAGCCTTCGCATGGGGTTCGGTTTATGGCCTTGAAGAAGGACCAGCCCTACAACCCATGTAGTCTTCGAATGGGGTTCGGTTTGTGGCCTTGAAGAAGGACCAGCCCTACAACCCATGCCCTGAGGTTCGGTTTAATCCTACAACTCAGGTCTTCACCGACGTTCGGTTTATCCTACTAGTCGTACTCAGAGTTTGGTTTAATCCTACAATCTGAGCCTTCACCGGTGTTCAGCCAAACTTACTAACCGTACCCAGAGTTCGGTTTAATCCTACAATCTGGGCCTTCAATATTTACACACTCGAGGAGTTACATCGTCAATTACAGAATGGGTAATTGAGATCATCCGTCCTGAATATGTTCTTGTGCGTTGCGCATATTCGAAGAGTTACATCGTCAACTACAGAATAAGTAGCTGAGATCATCCGTCCTGAATATGCTTTTGTACACCGGATAAACTGAAAATCACAGCATAAGAAAAACTCGAAAGAGTTAAATTGTTATGAGAGATTCTTATTAAATCAAAAATAAGAATTACAAGGAGAGCGTAGCTGTGAAAATAAATTCTCCAGTATTCAATCCAAGATAAGGATAGGAGAGTGTAGAAACAGCTAGCTATAGTAGATGCGCAAGTTTTGGGTGTTCCATTTGTTTCGGATTGGAGAGCCATCAAGGTTTTCAAGGCGATAAGAGCCTTTGCCAGTGACCTCGGATACCCTGTATGGGCCTTCCCAGTTTGGGGCTAATTTGCCTTGATGGGCGAATTTGTTCCCTATACTTGCTTTCCTCAAAACCAAATCTCCAACGTTGAAAGTCCTTGATTGGACTCGTTTGTTGTACCGGAGAGCAACTTTGGCTTTGATGGCTTGATCTCTGATGAAAGCGTCTTCTCTGAGTTCTTGTATGACATCCATTTCAGATGCCAAGTTAGCATTGTTGGTTTCTTCAGAGAAGTACTTAACTCTTGTGGAAGCAATTTGCAGTTCCACAGGTATCATTGCCTCGACCCCGTATGTTAGGCGATATGGGGATTCATTGGTGGACGAATGAGGCGTTGTCCGATATGCCCATAGGACATGACACAGCTGGTCTGTCCATCCGCCCTTGGCTTTACCAAGGCGCTTCTTTAGTCCCTTAAGCACCTCCCTGTTGGCCACTTCAGCTTGACCATTAGTTTGGGGATGTTCGACGGATGAGAATATTTGGGTTATTCCTAACCCTTCAAGCAAATCTGTGAATTTTCTATCCGTGAACTGGGTGCCATTGTCTGTGACAATCCGTGCTGGGACCCCGAACCGTGTTATGATGTTTTCATACATGAAACGGCGAGTTCGGGCTGAAGTAATATGCACCACCGGCTCTGCTTCTATCCACTTAGTGAAATAATCGACCCCTACAATGAGATATTTGATGCCCCTAGGAGCAGTTGGAAAGGGGCCCAGAATATCCAATCCCCATTGATAGAAGGGCCATGGAACAGCGGATGTGAAGAGTTCTTCTGCCGGTGTGTGGTGTAGGTTAGAGAATTTTTGGCAAGCGTCGCATTTTTTGACGAAATCAATGGAGTCTTGCTTCATTGTGGGCCACCAGTATCCAGCTCTGAGGATTTTTCGCATTAAGCTTCTTCCTCCAGCATGGTGTCCACTTTGTCCTCCATGCACTTCCTCCATTACACCTTGCACCTCATCCTCTTTGAGACAAATTAAATAGGGCACAGAGAGTGCCCTTCTATAGAGATTACCATCAATCATAGTGAAATACGGTAATTCTCTCCTTAACCTCGTCTTTTCCTTCTCATCTGTGGGTAGCTGTCCATCAGCCAAACAACGGATGTAAGGAGCCATCCATGTGTCTCCGTAAAGGGAGTCAGTCATTATGGCGTTTAGAGAAGGGAAAAGAGGAATGTTGGGCGACGCTAGCGTGCTTTGAACCAGCGTAGTGGTGCTACCTGGTCGTTTAGTGCTTGCTAACCTGGAGAGTATATCCGCTCTCGTATTCTCTTCACGTGGAACATGCTTGAACTCCACCTTTGAGAATTTCTCAGTCAACTCCTTGACACAGTTCAAGTATAATTGGAGTTGAGGTTCGCGAGCTTGATATTCTCCTAAGATCTGCGAAATCACCAGCTGTGAATCGCTACAGAGTGTCGCCTCAGAAGCTCCGATGTCAATTGCAGCTCTTAGCCCGGCCAAGCAAGCTTCGTACTTAGCCTGGTTGTTGGATGTTTTGAAATTGAAACGAAGGGAGATCTCCAGGTGTACTCCGTCATCACTTTCGAGAACTACACCTGCTCCAGAGCCTCTTTGGTTTGATGAACCATCAACGTAAATGGTCCAATGGACTCGAGGGTAATCCGGATCAGTCCCTGTCATTTCCACAATAAAGTCAGCCAGGACTTGAGCTTTAATAGCGCTGCGGGGTTCGTAGGATATATCAAACTCAGAGAGTTCAATAGACCATTTGATCATCCTCCCAGCAAGATCGGGCTTGATTAAGACAGAACGGAGTGGCAAATCCGTTCTCACTATGATTGGATGGGCGTGAAAGTACGGACGCAACCGTCGTGAGGCCCAAACAACAGCGAGGGCGGCCTTTTCAATTTTTTGATACCAGATCTCAGCACCTTGCAAGGTCTTGCTAGTGAAATAGACCGGTCTTTGTCCATCAGGAGTTTCTTTTATCAAGGCAACGCCCAAAGCTTCATCTGAAATAGCCAAGTACAGAATGAGTGTGTCTTCGGGGTCAGGCTTTGTGAGAATGGGAGGTTTGGACAACACCTCCTTAAGCTCTTAGAAAGCTTTTTCTTGTTCCTGTCCCCACTCGAATTTCTTGGACTTTTTCAGTATTTTGTACAGGGGGAGCGACCTGTGAGCCATCTTCGGCATGAATCGTGCCAAAGCTGCTACCTTGCCATTCAGGGATTGGACTTCTTTGAGATTCTTAGGACTTTGCATGTCTAGAATCGTTTGGCACTTCCCTGGATTGGCTTCTATACCACGTTGAGTTAACATGAAACCCAAAAATTTCCCAGCAGGGACAGCAAATGTGCACTTCATTGGGTTCAGCCTCATGTTAAATTGTCTCAAACGGGTGAATACTTGGCGCAGGTCTTCAATATGATCGCCACCAACCGGTGTCTTTGCTATTATGTCGTCAATGTATACTTCAACAAGTTTGGTGTGCATACCTTCGAAAACCTTGTTGATCATGCGCTGATATGTCGCCCCAGCGTTTTTCAGGCCAAAGGGCATGACTGTATAGCAAAAGACACCACGATCATTTATGAAAGCTGTCTTCTCTTGATCCTCTTCGCACATCGGAATTTGGTTGTAACCAGAATAAGCGTCCATGAAGCTCAGGTATTGGTAACCAGAGGAATCATCTACCATCCGATCTATATTAGGAAGAGGATAAGGATCTTTTGGACAGCAGCGGTTGAGGTCCACGTAGTCAATGCACATTCTCCATTTACCATTGGATTTAGGGACCATCACCACATTCGAAAGCCAAGAGGAATATCGGATTTCCTTGATAAATCCGGCCTTCAGCAATTCCTCAGTTTGCTGACAAGCTGCTTTCTGTTTCTCTGGGCCCAATCGTCTTTTCTTTTGGGCCACAGGTTTCGTCTCTGGATAGACAGAAAGTTTATGACAGCAGAATTCAGGGTCTATGCCTGGCATATCGGCTGCAGTCCATGCAAAGAGGTCTTTAAACTCTTGTAAGAGAGTCAGCAGTCGCTGCTCTATTTCAGTATCTAGCTTGTCATTGATATGGGTGATCTTTTCTGGAGAATCTCCCAAGACAATGTCCCTGGAATTTCCATCCGGTGTGGGCTTTGATGGGTTGAACGGATCAATGTTCAAATCCGCTCTAGGGTCCAGGTCGACAAGACTTACGGATTCAGCCGATGTTCCAGCATCATTAAGTTTCCTCTTTTTATTGGAGGCGTCCAGCTTTGTCATGTTGAGACTAAGGTTGTAGCAGTACCTAGCCATCTCTTGATCACCACGGATAGATGACACAGCATTATCCTTGTCAATGAACTTGATAAGGAGATGTGGGGTTGATACAACTGCCTCCATTGCATTCAGAGTAGGACGGCCTATGATGCCATTAAATGGTGATTTGACATCAATCACTAGCACCCGAGACCTAACCGTCCTGGCTCCTGGTTCGCCTTCAAACGAGATAAGGGTGTCAAGATACCCTTTAGTTAGTTGCTTTGCGCCATTGAAAGCTGTTAGTTCCTGCGTGTAAGGCTGTAAATCTGAGTCTTTAAAACCCATTCTTTCAAAGCAATTATAGAAAATAACATCGCAGGAACTTCCCTGGTCAACAAGGATTCTTTGGACGTCCTTGTTGGCGATCACAGCAGTGATGACTACAGCATCGTCACCACCAGGAACGGTTGGGCCAAAATCCTCGTCAGAGAAAGAGATTATGGGAGCCTCAATTCCTCCTCTGTAAGGGCGATTGTCTTTGACTTTCCCTTGCACAGATAGAATCATTCTGTGATGATTCTTACGGGCTGTAATTGAAGCTCCTCCTCCAGCGAACCCTCCAGCAATCATGTCAATGACTTCACGTCGGCCCTGACGTTGTTGCTGGGGCATGCTGTCTTTCTGTGCTGCATTATCGGTCATTACACCTTTTTGCTTCTCTGCAGCAGAGAACTTTCGAACCAGACTGGGGTTGTTGTCATCCCCATCGTCGGGATCTCTTTCTCTTTTCTCATTCCGTTCTGCCCTGTCAAAGGATTTTTCTTTGAACAGGTATTGCTTCAATTTGCCTTCTCTAATTAGCGTCTCAACCGCGTTCTTTAGAGCTTGGCATTCATCAGTGGAATGACCATTTTGTTCATGAAAATCACAGTACTTTCGTGAATTTCCTGGTCTTTTCATAGGGGCTGGTCTCCTGATGCCATATGTGCTGAAAACTGGCCATCCGACCTCTCTCAAAATCTGAGATGGTCTGGCAGATAACTGTGCATAATGGCTGAAGGAATTGACATGCCTTTCTCGAGGTCGAGGAGGGTGGTTATCCACCTTAGGATTGGTGAATGGCCTCTCCATGCGTTCTGACCTCGTCTTTTCCTTACCCTTCTGGGTTTGGGGAGATGGTGTTGGTGGCTTTTTCTTTGCAGCCATTGCCTCCAAGTGCATCTCTATGCTCACATACTTTGAGGCTTTTTTCCTGAACTCCTCAAAAGTTGCTGGGGGGCTCTTTGCTAATGAAAGAGCGAAAGCTGATCCTGGCTGCAATGCCTCAATTACGATATGCAGCTTGATAGATTCTGTGAGGTTAGGAACCAGGGCTGCTTCCTTATAAAACCTCTTCAAAAAATCTTTTAAGCCCTCAGTTTCACTTTGCTTAATCTGAGCCAAGGTATGAGACGTCTTGGGTACGTCTCTGGAGATGACAAAGTGGGTTTCAAAGGCAGCTGCCATTTCCGTCCAAGAATCTATGGATCCAGAAGGCAGGCCTTTAAACCACCCGAGGGCTTCCTCAGACAATGTTCGAGGGAACATTCGGCACATCACGTCTTCATCAGCCCCCAAGTACATGGCTTCAAACACATAAGCATCAAGGTGCTTAGTTGGATCAGTTTCACCATTATACTTTCCGATGGAAAGTGGTTGAGTGGTTTGAAGGTGCTTGGGGATGCTGATGCCCATAAGTCTCCTTGAAAAAGGAACCTTCAGATTGTAAGACAATGAGGGTGCTGTTGTTGAATCTCTCTTCCTTCGGGAAGCTGCATCCTCAGAATCGCGAGTTTGTTCTCCCTCCTCAAACGTTGGGATCTTTGAGTACTGAAGAGTGGTGGACTTTTCACCATCAGTTGTGTGGGGAGTGTTTCGCGTGCGAGATGACTCTTTATCCTCGCTTTGCCTTTTTTCTCTTCGCAATTCAGCGAGTTCCCTCTGAAGTTGTTTGATCAACTCATCACGAGGATCAGGATCAGACACTGTTACTATCTTCTTTGAGCTGCCCCCATGAGAATCAAAGTTGAGTTTTCTGAAGGCGTTAGGATTGGTTCTGCCTTCAGCCTGATTTTCCATGAAGTCTTGTGCTTCGCCTTCCATTGTGGATTACCTGCTCTGTCAAAGGATATGGGAATAACTTTATCGGGTCCCACCAGGCGTGCCAATGATCTGTCCTGGACCGGGGTCAATAGATCCGATCTCAAGCCAGTCACGAATAGTATGTCAATACCGTCTAGTAGACCGGATGTATATATGTGTATCCGATGTATGTATCCGTTGTCCTTGGGTGAAGAAAGCGGATTGGGCGTCCTAGAGATCCTTTACACCGACCTAACGCGTTGAAGTGGGCGAATGGTGGTGTCACCTGCAAAGATTCTCCGACGCTCAAGTCAGTGATTATATTCCAAGTAAGGAATGTATTCAGAGAGGAATCAGTCGTAAAAGAGCTGAAGAAGAACCCCCCCTCTCAACTTCAATCATGAAGTTAGTTCATATACCTGATTGGCTCGATTAACGAGGACTCGTTGGTGGGGAACCACCAACTCCCATTAGCATTATTATATTGCGCACTTACCTGTATGATTGGGTCAAGTGGCTATTTTATATTGAGCATAGAGAATGTAGGCTAGGATTAGGGAACAAGTTGACCATTCCCGTGAGTAGAATTTGGCTCGTAGTGCAGGGAATTATTGATCGATCCCTGTAGCAACAATTCTTGTCTTTTGCACAGTGACGTGTGTATTATCCGATGTCATGGTGTTATCCTGAACAACCGGTTTAGGGAGAACGCCTGATACGGAATTACAGTCCGGATGTATACCGATGACACCGGTTACACGTAGATGTCTTATCAAAGACGTTGAAATATGTATAGCAGATCGGATACCGGTATTGAGACCGGATCACCTCCAAATTCCATCTGTTCCTTCTTGTAATCCCACATCTTTTCTATTCACCTGAGTCTATTTCAATTCTTGCAATTGCAATTCTTTTTTCTGCCTCTCACCTATCAGCTTCAGAAAATCATTGGTGATCTTCAAAGTTCCCAAGGTTATACTTCTTGAAGATTTCATCTCCATACCCAAGTTCATATCTCTGAACTGTTCTATCATTTCCATCTCTTTTACCATTAAAGATGCCATATGAATGAATTTCCTGCTAAGTGCATCTGCTACCACATTTGCTTTTCCTGGATGGTACTTTAAATCAAAATCATAATCTTTAAAAAACTTCATCCACCTTTGCTGCCTCATGTTCAATTCCTTCTAATCGAACAAATACTTTAAGCTCTTATGGTCACTGAACACCTCAAACTTGACTCCATACAAATGGTGTCTCCAGATTTTCAAAGCGAATACCACTGCTGCCAATTCTAGATCATGCGTCGGATAGTTCATTTCATGCGACCTCAGCTGCCTAGAAGCATAGGCAATCACCTTTTGTTGCTGCATCAAAACACAACATAAACCCATCTTAGAAGCATCACAATAAACCACAAAGTCTTCTTGTGGATTAGGTAAAGTTAAGACTTGAGCAGATGTAAACTTCGATTTTAGTTCTTGGAAACTTTTCTCACATTCTGGCATCTAAGCAAAAGGTTGATTCTTCCGAGTCAGACGAGTCATCGGTAAGGAAATTCAAGAAAACCCCTTAATGAATCTCCGGTAATAACCAGCTAATCCTAGGAAGCTTCATATCTCAGTAACTGAATTAGGTTTCTCCCAGTTTATTACAGCTTCTATTTTAGAAGGATCCACAGACACTCCTTCGCTTAAGATCACATGGCCTAGGAACTTTACCTCTTTCAACCAAAACTCACATTCTGATAACTTAGCATACAACTGCTTCTCTTTCAGAATCTGTAATACCACTCGAAGATGTTTTTCATGCTCCTCCCAAGTCTTAGAATAAATCAGAATGTCATCAATGAAGATAATAACAAACTGATCCAAGTATGGATGAAACACTCGATTCATGTAATTCATGAATACAGCTGGGGCATTGGTCACTCCGAAAGGCATCACTAGATACTCGTAATGATAAAAGCTGTCTTTGGAACATTCTCAGACTTGACACGAATCTAATGATAACCCGATCGTAGATCAATCTTGGAAAATATTGTAGCACCTCTCAATTGGTCTATTAGATCATCAATTCTGGGCAAAGGATATTTATTCTTCACTGTCAATTTATTCAACTGACGATAATCTACACATAATCTTATGCTTCCATCTTTCTTTTTGACGAGCAATACCGGTGCTCCCCATGGCGACACACTGGGCCTGATGAAGTGCTTCTCCAACAACTCTTCAATTTGCTTTTTCAATTCTACCAGTTCAATAGGTGACATACGATATGAAGCCTTAGACACTGGTTCTGCTCCTGGAATTAAGTCAATTGAGAATTCTGTTTCACGTTCTGGAGCAACCTTGAAACATTTTCTGGAAATACTTCAGGGAATTCGGAGACAATTGGCATCTCAATTGCTTCAGATTCACCATCTCCTTTGAAAAGAGTAAACAAAGCAAACAATTTAATTTCTCCTTTTAAAGCAAAGATCTTGGGATTGTCAGAAATAGTGTTTCCTTCTGATGGAAATATCACGGTCTTGTTATGACAGTCCACCAAGACTCGATTTACTGATAACCAGTTCTTCCCTAGAATTACTTCCAGATCCTTCAAAGGTAAACAAACAAGATTGACAAGAAAGTTTCTACCTTCTACGAGCACAGAACAATCGTTACACACCTTAGTAGTCCTAAGTTGTGTACCGGTGGGAATGGAAACAATCAGGTCATACATCATAGACTTTACAAGTAATTGAAGACGTGTAACACACTCCTCAGAAATAAAAGAATGTGTAGCACCAGAATCAAATAATACAGATAAAATGGTACCATTGATCTCACACTTACTTTGCACAAGGTCGTCTGCTTAGTCTGCCTCTGAACCGCTGATGGCAAAGACTTTTCCTGTTGTTGGTTGTAATCTTTTATCTGCTGACTCCCTATTCTGTCTTAGAGGTTGAACAGCATGCATGTTTCCTCCATGGCCTCCCTGATAACTAGAACCTCTTTGATTATCCATGGTGTTATTGTTGTTATTGTTGTTGTTGATTTGACGGTTCTGTGGACAATTTGGGCTGATGTGACCTTTCTGATTACATCGAAAGCAAGTGACATCTTCTAGGCATCTGTTGCAGTCACGTATATGGTGATTACCTCCGTACTTATGACACTTTATATTCACATGAGTGTTACGTCTCTCAGAAGATGATGATGATCCTCCCTTGAAACGATTTGGATAGAACGATCCTTTCCTTTTGAAGGTAACTGGCTGAGGTCTCAGTTGTCTATTGTTCTTCTCTTGAGCCAATCTGTCTTGGTGGTTTTCTTTAAAAATTCGGCATTTATTAATCAGGATTGAGAAGCTCCAAATTTCTTGATCACAGATAGCCTCTTTGATTTCAAGATTCAAACCATTCTCGAACTTGACGCACTTTCAGGCTTCAGCACATGCCTGTTGAAAAGGAGGGTAAAAGAGAGATAACTCTTCAAATTTAGCAGCATACTCACCAACAGACATTGAGCCTTGTTTCAGCTCCATGAATTCCAGCTATTTTCGGCTCTTCACACATGCTGGAAAATATTTCTCCAGAAAACAGTCTCTGAAGTTAGCTCAGTCCAGTGGTCTGTCGGTCTCAGTCATACGAATCCTAACATGGATCCACCAGTTCTCTGCTTCCTCAATCATCATGTAGGTGGCATACTCCACCTTTTCGAATTCTGTGCAGGGTAAAGATCAGAAGATGCGTTCCATTTCCTTAATCCATAGGTATGCTAGCTCTGGATTATAGCCTCCTTTAAATTATGATGGCTTCCTTTTCAAGAAGTGATCCAGTTCGTGAAGTCCTCCAGTATTTCTTGGTTGATTTTGCCTCTCCAAGACCTCAGCCAAACAGTTGAAAATGGATGCCATAGCGTCGTTATTGTTTCTTGTTATCCTACATTCATAGTTTGGTTTATACTAATTCTAAGGGAAAGTATATTATATACAATTACAAGATTATAACATAACTATAAGTATTTTACAATTTATCAGTTAGGCAACAAGTCATATAGTACATACTTAACATATTATCAAGGAAGTAACTAAACAATTCATGTAGTATATCAAAGAAATAATATATTAAAGAAATAATACATATCATAGCAATTGGCCCTGAATTTTTTTAAAAAAAATGCTTTGATACCACCAATATGATACCCAAAACCCAAATTACAAATTCCAATTAATTAACCCAATTTTTTGAAATAAATTTTTCATGTTTAAAGAATCATTTTGAAATTCGTAATTTAAATTCTGAGGTCACGTAAAAATTGATAAATGCGGAATATTATCATGCATACTAGTCGTGAACGAATAAAAACATAATACATTTATATAGCAGAAACGATAGATAAGATTGCAGTACGAGGTACATAATATTATTACAACATATTAAATCTCAATTGAAATCAAAGTCCGAGCAATAAAACATAAAAACTTCATTAATTGCACCACTCATCATTCTGTGAAGCGTGCACTGTAAAAATAATGTAAGAGTGAGATAAAATATAGAATAAATATAAAATAAGTAAAATTGCACAAACACAATCAAAAAACAATTATGATATGATGAATATGTCAAACAAGGTCATTTACATTTAATAATCTTTAATTTAGTTAAATGATGTCATGCTGGATCCATTTTGATTTAGTGGGAATACTGTAGTAAAAAGTCTTATAGAGACACAAGTAGGACTTAGCATAATGCCACGAATCCCTACCCTTCGTAGCGCTCAAGTACCAAAGTACACAAGTAGGACTTAGCATATACCATGAATCCCTACCCTTCATGGTGCTCAAGTACCGAAGTACACAAGTAGGACTTAGCATAAACCATGAATCCCTACACTTCATGGCGCTCAACGAAAATAAGGCTTTAACTCATCATAGAGTAAACCCCCCACCAGGGCCGGCAATCATGGAACCCTTAAATTCCATGGTGCGTCCAAATGCTTATGATGCATGAATGTCTTTAATTCTCTTTATCAATTTAACATACTATGATATCAATACTTCCATAATCACTTGAAATCTATAAGTCCTCAAAGGACACATCACATATATCAATTCTCAAAATCATGGATTTACAGTTCAACAACATATCTCAATAAACTATAGGACATTCATGTATACATTAATTTAGTCATTCATAATTATTCATCACAAAGATATATTGTATGACATTCATAGGACACTCAATAACATCCATAATAATCAATAATCCCTCAATAATTCATAAATAAATCATTACCCACATGGAAAATATCATTTTCAACCATAATAATCATCATAGGTAAATTTCAAAAATTTACAACAGCAACATACATTAGTAAAAAGATCATAACGTGAGCAAATCAAATTCCTTTTAAGTAATTCCACTTTCTGTAGTTCTATAACAAAATTATCTACAATATTTATGAAGATCATAATTTTAAATTCCAAACAGAAACATCACAAAATCACATATTAGTCAATAGGTTACCATTTTTCATTATCACCAATTGCTGGAAAATTTACTGGTTTGACAATATTTAGGAAATTAGCTATAACTCATGGTATAAAAAATAATTTTTTAATGAGGCCAAGTTCTGTGTTTTAATAATTTCATTATCTATAATTTTTATGAAGACCAAAAATTCCAAATCCAAACAGAAATATCACAAATTCATAGTATACTAAACTATCTCAAAGAAAGTAATAAAATGTACATGTGTTGGTAAATTCAACGTTTCTGGAGCTACAAAAATAATTTTGGCATGAGACCAGTTCTAAATTACTCATAACACAAATATCTAAAACTTTTATTAAGACACTAAACACTAATTCTCATCACAAAATTCCCAGTTTTAAAAATACAAACAGTGATTCACGTTAGCAGATTTTCAACATGAACATACTTCTGTATTTTAGGTATAACTAGAGATAAAAATATCCTTTTAACTTGAAACCACTTTTTATAGATCCATAACATAAATATCTACAACTTTTATGAAGACATCAAAGTCTAAATATGTATGTATAACTCCCAGAATATTAATATTTACACAAAATAGAAGGTACATATTCTAGAAAATACATACTATAGTATTTTGAATATAACGTATGCTATACATATCCAAATCAGTTTGTTCAAGTCTCAAAATTCACATAAGAAAAATATCTACAACTTTGATGAAGAAGCCAAAGTCAAATTCACACATTTTCAGCTTTGAAATTAAGTAACAAGTTACGAAAACAAATCTATAAATCCTAGAACAGCATACAATTCTACCCATTCCATATTTATTCACAACCCTATCCCCTCTTACCTTAATGGAGGATCCTAAAGTGGTTGAAAGTGTTGTATTATTGTCCTAGCTTCATATCAAGAGTGAACTTGATGGAGAAAATGAAAGAAAATAAGAGAGAGACTTCACTAACTTTAACTTGTTCTAAGAATTCAGACTTGGGAACAAGATGTAGTGTTAGTTTAATCATGCAAATGACAAGTGGGGGACAAGCTTTTCATAATGGGATTGTAGTGGGATGTTAGGTACATTAATTGTGATAATAATGGAGGTTTTAGGTGAGAAAAATAAGCTGGATTGTTGACCATTTCCGCAGACTACATAATGTAGCTTGTATGATTGAAGTAAATATCAATTCTAACATTATTTCGGTATTTTGGGCATATTTCTCTCATATCTTAATGGATTTTAACAAATTTGATCTTGTTGGAAATCTAAGACAACGAGGAACAACTTTGTAGTTTACCATGTTTTCAAATTTTCAACTTTGTAGTTTACCTGGTTCGTCCCCGAACCATACCGTACTAGGAAAGGCTAGGCTCTGATACCACTTTGTAACACCCTCTGTTACACCTTAATAAATTCTAGAAAAATTCGTAATAATTTTTTTTTTACTAAAGATATGTTTGTTAAAAAGAAACTATCGGAATAAATTATATACATTATTTCTGAAATACCTCAATATTATTAAAACTTTATAAAGTATTTGTACATTCATCCGAAGAAAATAAACATTAAACATTATAAGAAAGAGAGGAAACTCCATGGCCCAAGAGCAGTTGCCTAGTGACATTATTTATTCATTGGACCACGGTATTCATACCGAGCTCCCTTTCTAGAACGTGTTATATATACTGTCAATGTTCTTCAATCCTTCCCTCTGTACGAACCATTAATTTAAAACATATGAAACAAAAACATAGAGAAAGGAGTGAGAAACAGAATATAATATTCCCAAATGGGACATAAGCAATAAAGGGTTTTCACAAACTAGTATAATGATATCAATCACAATCACAAGCACAATCAATTTATGAATGTATGAATGATATGCCATATCTTCATCATAACTTATCTATATATGTGGGCCCCTTAAATTTTAATTTGCACTGGGCCAACCAGGAGTTTACACTGTTCCATAATTCCAGATAATAATAACATGAACAGCTCAACTGGCATGGAAACACTTAGAGACTAGTCAGATTGAAAAGGTTTTTATTGTGAAAGTACCCGACACTAGGGAGCTACCCCAGGTCCCCTGAAGCACCCTTTCACACCCTCTCATCCCAAGGCTCACAATTAAGCCTCCTCTAATGTATCCTCGGTTTCTATAATCCGTCCCCAGACAATATCATTTTGTTTCTCTTCAATGATTCATGATGCATGAACTACTCGCGTATTTAGTTGGTTAAAGCTTTTAGAAACTCAATTATATTATCAGGGCCTACGAATCGCGACATAGCCACCCCAGTAAACTGTACTTTTTCAACTTCTCAAATACGCACATAGAATTTTAGTACAGTTCCTTTTCAAATCACAAATCAAATCTCCTTATAAATTTGAGTTTCAAAGCCTTAAATATATTTCACAACCTTCTTTAGAAAGTTTATAGGTCAATTCAAAATCAATTTCTAAAAACTCGAATTTGGAATTATCAATCTTTAAAACCTTAGTACTTGAAAATTTTGTATAATATTTTTATACATTTAAATAATATGTATATATATATGTATATATTAAAATATTAGTAAAAAATTTATTTTTATAAAATAATTTCTCTTTCTTTTTCTTTTTAATAAACTAACTAAAAAAAATCTAAATTTTAGTAAAGATATATACATATATATTAAAATACAAAAGAGATTTCTAAAAACTTATGTAGTTTTATTGAAATCTAAGAAATTTCTTAAAAGTAATTTGAATAAATATGAATAAGTAAATAAAGAAGTAGGAGATAAGTAAACTCTTACTGAATTTTAGCTTTCCGTCATGCTTGCTATATGCTCAAACTCCACAGTACAAGATTATCAATCATAATCAAACATTGTCAATCACAATCAAACATCATAATACATAAATAAATATTAACAATCATAATCAAATCAAATAATTAAGCATCAGTTATAAATATGATAATTTTAAAATTCAATGGTTATTTAAATTAATAAAGTATGTTTTAAGTTCTATGGTCAATTCCTCGCACAGGTCTATGTAAATCCAAGATAGTCCAGTCCTTGCATAGGTCTAGTTCAGTCCATATAGGTCATAAATAGTCCAAGTCCTTGCATAGGTTCAGTCAAGTTCGTAATAGTTCAAGTCCTTGCATAGGTTCAATCCAGTCCGCATAGGTCATAATAGTTCAAGTTCTTAAATATTTTAGATATTAAGTTACACAAGATGCTTAATTTATTAATAACAATTATTATAAATTTTAAGTTAAAAGTTATTATTTTAAAATAATAATATTGTTATGTTTAAAAGGAGTAGGGGACTCCTCCCAATATTCTTATGTATTTTCATATTGTATCCTTAATCTCACCCCCCCTTACCTTGATTTGCTACCAAAAGTGAATTCGCTCTGCGCCTCCAAGTTCTAACAAAATATTAACACTAACTTATTTCAGTATAAGCTTAAGATGAAAATTAAGATTGCTATCAGAATGATAAATAGTAAATATGTATAGTAATAATAAATAGTAACGGTAAATGGTAAGTCATTAATAGTAACGGTAAATAGTAATTTTTGAATAGTAATAGTAAATAGTAAATTGTGAATAGTAACTTTTTGAATAGTAGTGGTAAATGGTAAATCATGAACAATAACAGTGAATAATAAATTTTGAATAGTAACAGTAAATAGTAAATTTTGAATAGTAATGGTAAATAGTAAAAATAACACAACGGTAAATTATTTTTATTATAGTAACTTATTCATAATAGTACTAGTATATCAATGGTTTAAGAGTGCTAAAAAAATAAACTAAAATTATAAAAAGAATATAGAAGAAAGTTATTACCTTACACCTCCAGCAGAACTTTTTTTTACCAAAAGAATTTACTCCCCACTAATTTCTTACGCACTATCTCTCTAGATTTTCTCTCTAATTTTTGGTGTGGAAATGTTGTAAATGAGCCATCTATTTATAGGAAGAAAATTTTACTATTTAAGATTATTTAATTATTTATTTTACTATTCATGATGTAAGCGATGATGATGTAAGCGATGATGTCAGTAATGGCATTTTGGTTATTAGATGAAAGGTTAAGGGTATTTTTGTCATTCTCAAAAAAATAAATAATAATAAAATAATAATAAAAAATAAAAAAATAAGAAAATTCTAAAAAATTATAAATTATATAACAATCAAAAAGTTCTAAAGAACTATAATCAAATTCCTTTGAAATTTTATTTTAAATAAGAAATAATGAAATTAGGGGTGTTACAATTACCATTTGCTGGAATTGATTACTAGAGCCCAAATTTAGGATTTTTGAGTTATTTTAAGTGACGTGGCCCTTGGGGTCCTATTATTTATTGTCGGGAACGTTAAATGTAAAAAAATTTCTTTAATTTTAAGCAGATCCCGAGATATATTTTAGGAATCATGAAGGGGACATCACAAATGTGATACAATTAATCAATTACTAAAAGATATATAAATATCATATTACTATTACTTATCAATATACCAATTATTATCATCTAATTGGCATTAATATATTGACTAACAGATGTGTTGGTTTAGAGAACAGACTTAGAAGGGGGTTGAATATGTCTGTTCACTTTTCAAACCAAAAATGATATATAATCATATATATAATCATTTATATAATCATTTTAAGCTCTTTTGTACGGTGGAACAAACTTCTGTAATTCATAAAAGATGGACGTAAAAAGCATCAGACTTTTGTAGAGATAAGGAAAGAAACAACCCACAGGAGATTTATACTAGTTTACTTCTAACACAAGCTACATCCAGTACCTTCAAACTTGAAGGGTTTTTCCACTATGTAAAATTGTCTCTTTTACATAAAATGCACAGACTGTGCCTCTGAGTATTATTGAATTCAACCACTCCTAGCTTAAGCACATCATGTGCCTTTGAGTATTCTTGACACCAGTCACTCCTGACTCAAACTGGGTATTCTTTTACAGCACCCACTCCCGGGGCATACCCAAATATTCTTTCATAAGCCACTCCTGGCTTAAACACAAGTATTATTTCCAAAGCCTCTTCAGGCCAACAGTGTTTCCTAATAGGTTTACCAGACCTATACTTACAAAGAATTGAAAGAATTTGAACAACAAGATTATTAAGCCTTCTGACTTAGCTGAGACAAGTGATGAGTTTGGTTAACAGACTTATACAAATGAAGAGAGACTTATTTTTACATAACACTTAGTATAGGTAGATGATGAAGTAAAAGAGAAATCCATACTAAGTTTGAAAGCTTAAGTCAAAGACAATGATGTCACGGATGAGAAAGATAAATTTCATGTCCTTGACTTGGGTACTATGGCTTCTGAAAAATATGAGATTGATTCTACACATAGTGAGCTTCCTTTTTCTCTAATGGAATTTTTGATTTCTTCTTTTTATTGACATATGTCATTTTCTTTTCTTTTTCTTTTCTCTCTAACTTTTTACACTCAAGCTTTCTCGACTCTTATTTCTTCTCTCTTATGATCTCTTTTTTTTCTATGATGAGAAGAGTTACAATTATATGATTTCTCTTCCAGATGAGCGACCGAGAGAGAGACTCATTGGATGACCGTTGAAGAATGGTAATTTAATGCAGAGAGATTTTTCCTTAACGGATATGTGCTTTTTGGGTCAGAGAGAGTTGTTTTGCACATTGAGCATAGGACAGAGAGCCTTCGAGATTCATGCAGAAAGAGGCGGAGAGGGACAATATAAGTTTCACCAAGATGGAAAGTTTCCATCTGAGAGAGGGATTTTGATTTGCCTTGCTTTATCATTTTCATTCTTTTGGAGAAAAATCATCTTCATGCTTTGATGAAGATAGCTAACTTGTGAGGACCAGACTTGTCTCGTTTAGGGAGGGCTTTTAAAAATAATTCAGGGTCTAGTGATCCATAAGGTGTTGATGATGAGACTCAAAGTAAAGAGCAATCAGATTCTTACGGGAGAAAATGCAAGATGTCTTGGAGCAGCTTTAGGCTTGATGAAGCATGAGGATAGAGTCTAGTTGATGAAAAGTTTTGCCTTAAGGAGAGGACTCTTCCACACACTAGATGCATGCAGTATGGCTTAACAGGTGTGGGTCTGGTACAAATCCAGATGAGCTTTTTGCTTTGAAGAGAATTCCTAGATCTTGTTTCCTTCTTTGATGCATCTTTTTCTTTGTTTCGTCTTACCAGACTTGTGTTATGCAAGGACTCCCCATTTGTTTTATAACCTGTGCTTTGTTTCCTGAAACACTTAGATAAATTGTTAAATGTTAACAAAACATGACTTCATTAAATTAGAATACTTAATGTTGGTTATCAACAAATCTAAGATTTCTTCAGAGGTCTTCTTGACTCTAACAAGATGCAAATTAATATTTTAAATTATTTTATTAATAAATTATTATAGGTTTATGATGGTTCAGAGTCAGACTTAGAAAGGGTTGAATAAGTCTTAGACTCATTTTACACGAAACTTAAAAACTTTTTGAGTGCAAAGCTACCAGACTTTTAAACCAGACTTTATAAGAATAGAGATAGAGAAATTGAACACAAAATTTATACTTCAGCTCAGAAGTTACGTCCAGTCCCTGCAAACTTAAAGGATTTCCATTATGTAAAAATATATTTTACATAACAACACAAACCATGCTACAAGTATTGTTTACTTTAGCCACTCCTAGCTTATACTCAAGTGTTGTTTCAACAAGCCACTTCTTACTCAATTCTAAATATTTTTTTTAAAGCTTCTTCAGGCCAATAATTATTTCCCAACAGAAACTAAGGCTGACAACACATTAGACTTTTACATAAAAAAAGGATTTGAATGAGAGTTTGTGTTTGTGTTTCTGATGACTTAGTGTATATAAAAGATACAATATAGAGTTGATACACCAAGTGTGAGATACAAATACTAAGGTCTACTAGGAGCAGAACAACAAAGAAAGTTTTTGCTTTAGAGAAAAAAACTAAGACTGAGAACTTTCAAAGAGCGAGAAGCTTTTGTGAATCTGATTCTCAGAGATGTTAAAGTCGTTCACTTGTTTAAGTCATGAGATCCCTTCATATATATAGGCCTTTGAGATAGTCGTTGTGAATCCATTGAAGGGATTTAGTCGTTGTGAGCATCAGATCTTGAAGATGATATGAGGATAAAAGGTTTGGTACGAGGAACATCAGAGCTTGCACTGAGATGGTGTTCCTTAAGAGCTTCAGAGCAAAAGACCTTCCGTTGGCTTTCTTTTTTCAACAAAAACGTGCAGAGTATATAGGGTTGACATTCTAAAAGCTTTATAACATAAGAGCCGATCTTCATCAACTTTTCTAAAATGCGTAGAGCAACTACATTGGTTTCTTACCATGCGAGCTTTGATTCTTACACCAGATTGTCTTCTTTTCTCTTTTGATGATAACAGCAGTTTCTCTCGATAAAAACTTGATTCACAACATCTTCAAAATAAACTTTGATCTTTGTTTGATGCAAGCGTTGGAGTAACGTCTTGTTGCTTCAAAAGTTTGGGGTCTGGTTGATGAAGCAAGTACGTGTGCTAAGTTCTGAATGCATATGCTTAGCAGTCCAAAAGTCTGGACGGATGTACTTGAATCAGACTCTTCTTGAGCATTGTTCTAGGATCAAACTTTTCTTGGGACGAGCTTGTTCCTAAGCTATTTTTTATCCCAGGCAGACTTGTTCTCAAACATCTTTCATGTCTCAAGACAGACTTTTTAATTGATGGACCCCCTTTTCATTTATAGCATGTGCATTTTATGTTTGTATCATGAAACACTTAATTGAATAGGTTAGATAACACATGAACAGACTTTATTTAATTTAAATGTCTCGATATGTGTTATTAACAAATCTTAAAGTCTGGTAAATGACGATAGTTTGAAATTCTTTACAAATCAAACTTAGTTCAAACAGTTTAGTTATTAAATTAAGGCTTATAGAGTAAATTATTCATCATCCCATTAGACAGCAAAATATGTTTTCAACTTTTCTACCAAGGCAGGTTCTTTGGACTTTCATACCGGATCTGAAAAACCACGTTGTAAATAAATCCTGTATTAATTTTAGATATATAATTATTTAGAAAGTTTTTTATGTGAATATTTAATTTTTAAAAAGATTTGTCCTTCAAATATTCACCAGACCTACATTCACTAATTCCTAGTTTAATGGTCAATACATTAAATAATAAGTAATTAGTTAAATAATTTATTTCATTCACGAAAATTGTAAAAATCAAGATATATTGTGAATATTATAATATAAGGTGGATGTCCGCCTTGGGTTATAAACGGGAATCATTCTCTTCCCAATGGAATGCACAAAAACATTTCGCTAAAGTGTATTCCCTTCTTCCTTCCTCTGTGTTATTTCATTTTTCATTTCCTTATTTCTTTTCTATTAAAATTTTGTTTATAACACATTATCAGCACGAGGTTCTATCCAATTGAGTATCTGATCAACTCTTTGAAAGGTAATACATGATTATTATTATTATTATTGATAATTTTAATTTATATACCTTATATTATTTATATATATATATATATTATAAAAGGTTCCTGAAGAACTTATATTTAAACATCCCAGAAGGATGTATAAGATTATATTTATATCATGAAAATAGGTTCCTGACGAACTTATTCATAAACATCCTTGAAGGATATGTAAAATTAATAGTCAAATAATTCAAAATTCTTAAAGAGCTCTTAAAATATTTATTGATAGTTCCTGAAGAACTATAACAATATAAGAAATTAAAAATAAAATAAAATCATTCATTCTATATTAATGTGCATTATTAACACTGCTGATCAGACAATCCATTGCATCTTCAATGGTCTATTAAATATTTTATATGAATATGTGCCTTTTTCACTATAATATGCTTCCACTTTAATTATTTTATTATTTTCACTATATGCTTTGTGCGTACTGATCCATGTGCATTTTCACTATAATATGCTTCCACTTTGATTATTTTATTATATGCCTTGTCTTCTACTTCATTTTATCATTTTATATATCAATTGCTATTGCTGATTCCATTTATTGCTAATCCATGCTTCCACTTTAATTATTTAATTATTTTATTATTTTATAATCCATGCTTGTTTGATTATTGATATATTATATTATTTTACAATTAACTCATAATTACAATTAATTGTTTTGTATAAGAATTTATAATTGATATAATATATTTTATTATATATAAAAGTGTTAATGAATAAGATCCGCATTAATTAAGAATTAAACCCAGGTTTATTCAATGATAAGTTATCACTTAAATATTATTTTGTGAAAATTTTCACTACCGAACCATTTAAGTGAAATTTTATTTAAAATGATTTATAATTTGCTCTATTTGAAATAATAAGAAAAAAATTAATATTACTCTTATAATTAAATAAAATAAAAATATACAAATATTTATAATCATTATTGACTTGTTATGATTATTGTTATTACCATCATTATAATAATAATAATAATAGTTAATATATTATTGAAGTATTATCTAACTTATTATTTGTAATTTCTTATATAGAAATAACTATGTCGAATATTACCAACCTTGAGTTTGTGGCTCTTAACATTAGTGGAAAAAAATTATTTATCATGGACATTAGATGCTGAGATCCATTTAGATGCAAAAGGTCTTGGAGACACGATTAAAAATGGAAATAATGCATCTAGTCAAAATAAAGCTAAAGCCATGATCTTTTTACGCCACCATATCCATGAAGGGTTAAAAAATGAGTATTTAACAGTTAAAGACCCTCTCATTTTGTGGAATAATCTAAAAGAGAGATACGACCATCAAAAGGATATAATTCTTCCAAAAGCACGTTATGAATGAATGCATTTACGCTTTCAAGATTTTAAAACTGTAAATGAATATAATTCTGCGCTATTTAGAATTACTTCAAAATTGAAGTTATGTGGAGAAAAGATCACTGAAAGTGATATGTTAGAGAAAACATTCTCCACTTTTCATGCATCTAGTATGCTCCTGCAGCAGCAATACCGCCAAAAGGGCTTTACAAAATATTATGAATTAATTACTTGTCTCCTTGTGGCTGAACAAAATAATGAATTGCTTATGCAAAATCATGAATCTCGTCCAACTCGAACTGCTCCATTCCCAGAAGTGAATGTAGCAACACACGATCATCATACTCATGGTCGTGGTCGTGGTCGTGGCCGTAGTCGCGGTTGTGGACGACGTAATGCTCGGGGACATGGTATTGGTCGTAGTCGTGGATATGGTTATGGCCGTAGTCATGGTCGAAATGATAAGAGATCATCATTCACATGGAAAAATAAAGAACATATGAAAAAGGGGACAGATGCTCAAAATAGCGAACAAACTAAAAATATCTGCTATCGTTGTGGTAGCAAGGGACACTGGTCTTGTTACACCCCCTTATATACACGAGATATATATAAAAAACTTTTAGAAAGATATACATATTTATCACTATTTATCTCGCGTATACAAGGACGTATATACATCTGATTTTCTTTGAATTTTAAAAGTAAAAAGTTTCATTATTATTCAGAATGATAAAATGAACTTTCAAAAAATCATAAGTAATCAAAGATTACAGTATCATATCCAAAGAATAAGGTTTATTAAAGTTTAACCTTTACCTTGAATTACAATCATCTAACTTAATATTGTATTAAGATAAACTAAAACTAAAGATTTAATACCTCTACTTCGACTGTAACTAATCATTTCCTTATCTTCAAACCATGTGATTTTGAATCCTACTCTTGTCACATCTCTTCTCCTATCCGATTGAGGATGAGACCAATTTACCCTCTTGTAATTTCATCCTTTTATCTTGAACTGCTAACTATATATCATATAACATATATTTTGGACACAGAAATTCAAACAAGAAAGAGTGAGAAACAGAATATAATACTTTACAGATAAGACATAAGCATAAGAGTTTTCACAATCTAATATAATAATTTCAAACACAATCATACACATAATCAAATATGAATGTAGAGTTTTTCATAACAACAATTATACTTTCATTCACAATCACCTACATAGAATGTCACAATCACATGAATGTCATGCAATGTTTTTAATACTACCATCTCATTCATTCTATGCATGTGGGCCCTTAAAGTTTTAGTTTGCACTGGGCCAACCAGGAGTTTACACTGTCCCATAATTCCGGATAATAATAACATAAATGCCTTTGTAGCATATAAACAACTCAACTGGTGTGGAAACACTTAGAGACTAGTCAGACTGAGAAGGTTTTTATTGTGAAAGTACCCGACACTAGGGAGCGACCCCAGGTCCCCTGAAGCACCCTTCCACACCCTCTCATCCCAAGGTTCGCATTTGAACCTCCTCTAATGTATCCTCGGTTTCTATAATCCGTCCCCAGGCAATATCACATCTCATTTCTCTTTAATGATTCATGATGCATGAACTACTCACATATTTAGTTGGTTAAGACTTTTAGAAACTCAATTATTAAATACCACAAAAGTTCACAAATCATCTCAATAATAAATTGTACGTTCTTTGAACTTCTGTTATACAAAAACAAAATTTAGTAAAGTCTTCAAATTCAGATCTCACCAAAATTGAGTTTCCAAGCCTTAAATATCTCAAAACTTTCTCTTTAAAAACTTCATATATTTACATAATCTTTCCCAATTTAAATCTTAACTAGATTGAGTTTAGAAATCTCGACTATAACAAAATATCCTTTAGTTATTTCATTAGGGAAAACCAATTTAAATTTTTGATTTCTAAAAGAAAATATATTTTTTTAAATTATTAACTAAGAATACTCAAAACTAAAATTTTCTTTAAATCAAGAATTAATTATCTCAACCTCTGATTTTCATAAAATAGCTTCTTTCTAATACTAGATTTTATTCTAGAGATTAAAAATAAAGTTAATGAAAATTATTTCTAAGAAGAAATAAAAGACTAAAATAATGATAAAATATTTTCTCTTAGAATAAAAATTTAAAGAGTAAGGTAAGAAAATTCTTACTGAGTTTTAACTTTCCGTTATGCTTGTTATATGCTCAAACTTCATATCACAAGGTAATCAATCATTCATCAATCACAATCAAGTATTGTAATATCATCAATCACAATCAAATATCATCAAATCATAAAGATTATTAATCACAGTCTAGTATTATAAATCACAATATCATTAATGAAAATCAAATATTATTAATTATAATCAAATCAAATCAACTAAATATCAGTCATAAATATAATTCAAAATTTAATAGTTATTTAGATTAATAAGATTAATTTTAAGTCTTTATAGTCTATTCCTCGCATAGGTCTATATAGGTCCATGTAGTCCAATCCTCGCATAGGTATATAGTTCAGTCCATACAGGTCATAATAGTTCAAGTCCTTGCATAGGTTCAGTCCAATTCGCATAGGTTATCCAGGTATTTGCATAGGTATTCACATCAAGTTACACAAGATACTCAATTTAAAGTTTATTATAAAATTTTTAAGTTAAATAGTTATTATTTTAAAATAATAATATTATTAAATTTTTAAAGGAGTATGGGACTCCTCTCATTATTCTTATGTCTTTTCATATTATATTCCTATCCCACTCCCCCTTAGCTCTTGTATACTGATTCGTTATTGAAAATCCATGCGCACCTCGTCTCCGAGTTCTAAAACATACCAATTTCATTTTAATATAGTTAGAAGATGAAAATTAAGATTACTACTTAAAGCAGAAATGGTAAATTTTGAATAGTGAATAGTAAATCATGAATAGTAACAGTAAATAGTAAAACGTGAATAGTAACAGTAAATAGTAAATTATAAATAGTAATGGTAAATGGTAAATAATAACAGTAAATAGTAAATCGTAAATAGTAATGGTAAATAGTAACAGTAAATAGTAATTTACTATTTGAATAGTAATTTACTATTGAAATAGTAATTTACTATTGAAATAGTATTTTACTATTCAGAATAGTAACTTAAAATAATATTATCTCTAGTATAATAATAGATTTCTAAAAACGAAATGAAAATAACCCTTAAAAATATAAAAGAGATGTATTCTTACCTTAAGATTTTAGCATAACCTTCTTCCAAAAAAATTTATTTCTCTCTCTTACTTCCACCACTATCTCACTAGCACTACTATATTAAAACTTAATCTGAAATTGTGATTTCTAAAGAAGAATTCCTTCGGTATTTATAGGAAGGAAAATTACTATGCATTCCATTATTTTAATATAAAAGTACTATACATTTTTTGAAAATTCAATCCTGGTTACTGTGCATCTTTTGAAAATTTCGTACATGCACAGTGTTTTGTATAGTAAATGTCAGCTGGATTATTAAACCAAATAGTAACATTTCACTCGGTATATTTTAAATATTCAAAATCAGTCTTCACTAATTTTATAATAAGTAATATAAAGTTTAAATTTTAAAAATCTAAAATTTTCTGTTAATAAAAATTTATTGTACATTTTTGATTTTTTTACGATTGGTAAAAATCAAGATTTTACTCAAACCGATAATTTTTAGATAAGTCTACTTGAAATAGATTTTAGAAAATTTTCTTATAATTTAAATTTACTTTTTTGTAAATATTTTTAATTACAAGTAACTTTATATCAATTTAAAATTATTTAAAATATTATTTTATTAAAATATTTCAAAAATTCATAAAAATTCCAGAAAATCATAAATATTATGTAGATCAAAAAGTTTTAAAGAACCATAGTCTAATTCCTTCAAAATTTTATTTTAAAATTCTAATAAGAGTTAAATCATAAATATGTAAAAACATAAATATAAAAACCTAAAATAAAAGTTGCAAATAATAAATATATTTAAAACTCTTAATATAATTTCATTAATCAATGAATACTAATTAAGTCATTTTAAAATTCTCATTCAAATACATAAATATTATTATTATTATTATTATTATTATTATTATTTTATTTATAAACAAATAATTAAATATAAATACCAAAATTTCATTAAAAATGATAATAATAAACTACCTAATAGTAAGTATTTCTCATTAAAGATATATTAATATCTATTTTCTATTTGTGTTGAAAATGGGATGTTACAGGTCTCGAGTTTGTCGCACACCAAAGCATCTTGTAGATCTATACCAAAAATTCCTTAAAAATAAAGAAAAAATAATAGAAACAAATTTTACTGGTGTAGATGATGATTTCTCTGATTTTAGTGTTGATGATTTTCTTACTCTTCCTGAAGAAGACATTGACCACTCGATTGGAGAAGGGAGTCCCCCTAAATAAATTATTTTAATGTTTCACGTAATTTGTTTTGTTGTAAATTCTGTCTTTATCAATAAAATTTTATGTTAAATATTATTGTTAATTATATTTTTACTCATGATTTATTTTTATTTATTTAATGAAGAATGAATGCTCATGTGAATGACGAAGATATATGTCTCGCAGACAGTGCAACAACTCATACCATTCTCAAGAATGAGAAATATTTCTACCATATAGTAAAACAAGAAGCCAATGTTAATACTATATCTGGTAGTATAAATATAATTGAAGGCTCCGGCAGAGCCAGTATTTTGTTACCTGGAGGAACAAAATTGCACATTGAAAGTGCATTATATTCTAAGAAGTCTCAAAGAAGTTTGTTGAGTTTTAAGGATATCCGCAGAAATGCATATCATATTGAGACCACAAATGAAGGAAAAGATGAATATCTTTACATCACAAAGTTAATTTTTGATAAGAAATGTATATTAGAAAAATTGCCTTCATTTTCCTCCGATTTGTATTATACTTATATTAGTACAGTTGAAACAAATGTTATTGTAAACCAGAAGTTTACAAATAAGAATGACTTTGTTATCTGGCATGAACGATAAGCCATCCTGGATCAATTATGACGCGAAAAATAGTTGAGAATTCAAATGGTCATTGTTTGTCCAGAAGACACATTCTGCAAACTAAGAATTTCTCATGTGCTGCTTGTTCTCAAGGAAAATTGATCATTCGGCCATCACCAATGAAAATTGGGAATGAATCACTCATATTTTTAGAGCATATATAAGGTGATATTTGTGGACCAATACACCCTTCATGTGGACCATTTAGATATTTTATGGTTTTAATTGATGCATCAACTAGATGGTCACATGTTTGCTTATTGTTAACTCGCAACCAGGCGTTTGCGAGATTACTAGCTCAATTAATTCGTTTAAGAGCTCATTTTCCTGATTATCCAATTAAGAAAATACGCCTTGATAACGCTGGTGAATTCACATCTCAATCATTTAATGATTATTGTATGTTGTAAAACCTTCTGTTACACCTTAATAAATTCTAGAAAAATTCATAATTTTTTTTTACTAAAGATATGATTGTTAAAAAGAAACTATCGGAATAAATTATATACATTATTTCTGAAATACCTCATAAATATTATTAAAACTTTATAAAGTAATTTTACATTCATCCAACGGAAATAAATATTAAACATTATAAGAAAGAGAGGAAACTCCATGGCCCAGAAGCAGTTACTTATTAACATTATTTATTCATTGGACCACGGTATTCATACCGAGCTCCCTTTCTAGAACGTACTATATTTACTGCCGATATTCTTCGATCCTTCCCTCTGAACCATCAATTTAAAACATGTGAAACAAAAACACGGAGAAAGGAGTGAGAAACAGAATATAATATTTCCGAATAAGACATAAGCAACAAAGGGTTTTCACAACCAATACATAATAATATCAATCACAATCACATACACAATCAATTATGAATGCATGAATGTTATGCAATATCTTCATCATACTTACCTATATATGTGGGCCCTTAAATTTTAATTTGCACTGGGCCAACCAGGAGTTTACACTGTTCCATAAGTCCGGATAATAATAATATGAACAGCTCAACTGGCATGGAAACACTTAGAGACTAGTCAGATTGAGAAAGTTTTTATTATGAAAGTACCCGACACTAGGGAGCTACCCCAGGTCCCCTGAAGCACCATTTCACACTCTCTCATCCCAAGGCTCGTAATTAAGCCTCCTCTAATTTATCCTCGGTTTCTATAATCCGTCCCCAGATAATATTATTTCATTTCACTTTCATTATCCATGATGCATGAACTACTCGCGTATTGAGTTGGTTAAGGCTTTTAGAAACTCAATTATTAAATCCCTTAAAGGTTTACAACATAATTTCAATAAACTGTGCATTTTCTCTGAATTTCTGTCCCACAAAAATAAATTTGGTACAGTTTTCAAATCTCACTGAAATTGAGTTTCTAAGCCTTAAATATCTAAAAACTTTATCATATAAAACTTTATATAATCTTTCTCAAATTAAATCTGAACAAAATCAAATTTAGGAATCTCAATTATTTCCAAATATTTTTAGTTATTAAGTTGGAAAAAATAAAATAATTTTCTTTCAAAAAATTTTGTTTTATTAAAAGAGAATAATTATTAACCAAAAATACTTAAAATTTCAAAATTTTTCTTTAACTCAAGATTTAATTAAATAAATTCTCATAAAATATTTTCTTTCTAAAATAAATACTAATTTTTTTTATTCTAAATATTGAAAATAAAGTTAATAAAAATAATTTCTAAGAAGAAATAAAGATAATAAAATTTAAAGAGTAAGGTAAGAAATTCTTACTGAATTTTAGCTTTCCGTCATGCTCGCTATATGCTCAAACTCCACATTACAATATCATCAATCAAAATCAAACAATATCAATCATAACTAAATATCATCAATCAATCAATCATAATTAAATCATAATCAAATCAATTAAATATCATTAATACATATCATAATACAAAATTTAATGATTATTAATATAGTCAATTTGAGTCATTTTGGTCAATTCCTCGCATAGGTATATGTAAGTCCATATAATCCAGTCCTTGCATAGGTATAGTTCAGTCCATATGGGTCATAATGGTCCAAGTCCTTGCATAGGTATAGTCCAGTCCATATAGGTCATAATGGTCCAAGTCCTTGCATAGGTATGTTAGAGTTAGTTAAACCGGATATTTAATTTAAAATTTATTATAAATTTTAAGTTAAAAAGTTAATATTTTAAAATAATAATATTATCAGATTTAAAAGGAGTAGGGGACTCCTCCCACTATTCTTATGTCTTTTCATATTATACTCTTATCTCACTCCCCAATACCTTGAATTGTTACCCAAAATGGATTTGCTTTGCGCCTCCGATTTCTAAAAATATTAATACCAATCTTATTTCAGTATAAGCATAAGACGAAGATTAAGATTACTACTTAAAACAGAAATGGTAAATTTTGAATAGTGAATAATGAATAGTAAATCGTGAATAGTAACAGTAAATAGTAAAACATGAATAGTAACAGTAAATAGTAAAACGTGAATAGTAACGGTAAATAGTAAATCGTGAATAGTAACAGTAAATAGTAATAGTAAATAGTAATTTACTATTTGAATAGTAATTTACTATTGAAATAGTAATTTACTATTAAAATAGTGTTTACTATGCAGAATAGTAACTTAAAATAATATTATTTCTAGTATAATAACAGATTTCTAAAAACGATATGAAAATAACCCAAAAAATATAAAAGAGAAGTATTCTTACCTTAGGATTTTGGCAGAACCTTCTCTCCAAAAACTTTTCTTCTCTCTCTCACTTCTACCACTATCTCACTAGCACTACTATATTAAGAAAACTTAATCTGAAATTGTGAATTCTAAAGAAGAAATCCTTCGGTATTTATAGGAAAAAAATTTACTATGCATTCCATTATTTTAATATAAAAGTACTATGCATTTTTGAATTTTTTATTCCAGGTTACTGTGCATCTTTTGAAAATTTCATACATACACAGTGATTTGCATAGTAATTGTCGGTAAAATTATTAAGTCAAATAGTAACCCTTCACTCGGTATATTTTAAATATTCAAAATGAGTCCTTTTTGAAATTTAGCGATATTATATCAGTCCTCACTAATTTTATAATAAGTAATATAAAGCTGAAATTTTAAAAATCTAAACTTTTCTGTTAATAAAAATTTATTGATACGTTTCCAATTTTTTAACGATTGAAAAAAAATCAAGATTTTTCTCAAACCGATAATTTTTAGAGTCTACTTGAAAGGATTTTAGAAAATTTTCTTATAATTTAAATTCACTTTCTTATAAATATTTTTAATTTAAGTCACTTATATGAATTTAAAATTATTTAAAAAATATTATTTTTATTAAAAAATTCCAAAAAATTCCAAAAAATCATAAATAATACGTAGATTAAAAAGTTCTAAAGAATCATAATTTAATTCCTTCAAAATTTTAATATAAAAATAAAAATAGGGGTGTTACATATGTCCATTGGAATTGATGTTGAACATCCTGTAGCATATGTTCATACACAAAATGGACTTGCTGAATCATTGATTAAACGTTTGAAATTGATAGCAAGACCATTGTTAATGAGATCAAAACTCCCAATTTGAACTTGGGGACATGCAATCTTGCATGCAGCAGCACTAATTCGCATCAGGCCTACCAGTTATCATGAATATTCCCCTTTACAATTGGTTCATGGTAAAGAATCAAATATTTCCCATCTAAGAATTTTTGGAAGTGCGGTATATGTTCCTATTTCTCCTTCACAACGCACTAAGATGGGACCTCAAAGAAGGTTAGAGATATATGTTGGATATGAAAGTCCATCTATAATAAAATATCTTGAACCTTTAACAGGTGATTTATTTACAGCTCGTTTTGCTGATTGTCATTTTAATGAATCAGTTTTCCCACCATTAGGGGGAGAAAATAAACAGTTGGCTAAAATGATTAGTTGGAATGAGATATCTTTATCTCATCTTGATCCTCGAACAAAGCAATGTGAACTAGAAGTTCAAAAAATAATTAGTTTGCAAAATTTAGTAAACTAATTGCCAAATGCATTTGTCGATCCAAAAAGAGTGACTAAGTCACATATACCAGTTATTAATACTCCAATAAAGATTGATATCCCTGAAGGACAATCTAAAATTGCAAATGAGTCTGAAGCCAAAATAAAATGTGGCAGACTTATTAGTTCTAAAGATAAAAATCCTCGAAAAAAAAAGTAAATAAAGAAGATGGTCGAATTGAGGATATAAAGACTCCAATAGAGTCTCCTGACATAATCAAAGTTTCAAATCTAGAAGAAACCAAGGTGCCTGAAATTGATAAAAGGAAAAAGATCTCTATAAATTATGTCATGGATGGAATACAATGGAATCGACATGAAGTCGATGTTGATAAAAAATTTTCATTTAAAGTAGCTCTTGATATTATAAATGATGATAAAGATCATGAGCCAAAATCTGTTAAGGAATGTGCACAAAGAAATGATTGGCTAAAATGGAAAGATGCAATGCAAGAAGAGTTAAACTCACTTGCAAAACGAAAAGTTTTTGGACCTGTAGTCCAAACACCCAAAGGTGTAAAACCAGTTGGGCACAAATGGGTCTTTACGAGAAAAAGAAATAAAAATGGTGAAATTGTGTGATATAAAGAAAGACTTGTTGCACAAGGATTCTCACAAAGACCTGGTAATGATTTCGAATAAACATATTCACCAGTGATGGATGTCACTACTTTTCGATACTTAATAAGTTTGGCAATCCGTGAAAGGCTTGACTTACGCCTTATGGATGTTGTTGCAGCATATTTATATGGCTCACTTGAAAATGACATATATATGAAACTCCCTGAAGGATTTAATTTGCCTGAAGCATACAAGACAAATCCTCGAGAAAATTATTCAATTAAATTGAATAAATCTCTTTACGGACTGAAACAATCTGGACGTATGTGGTATAATTGCCTCAGTGAATATCTGTTGAAAGAAGCGTATAAAAATGACTCGATCTGTCCATGTGTTTTTATGAAAAGATTGGGAAAAGAGTTTGTTATAATTGTAATTTATGTAGATGATTTAAACATCATCGGAACTCCTGAAGAGCTCTCAAAGGCTGTAAATTGCTTGAAAAAAGAATTCGAGATGAAAGACTTAGGAAAAACAAAGTTTTGTCTCGGATTACAATTAGAATATTTAAAGGAAGGAATTTTAATGCACCAAAAGACTTATACAAAAAAGGTGCTAAAACGGTTCTATATGGACAAATCACACCCATTGAGCAATCCAATGGTTGTAAGGTCACTTGAAGTGAGCAAAGATCCTTTTCGACCTCAAGAGAAAAATGAAGAACTACTTGGTCCTGAAGTACCATATCTTAGTGCAATTGGTGCACTAATGTATCTTGCTAGTCATACAAGACCTGATATATCATTTGCTGTCAATTTGTTAGCAAGACATAGTTCTTTACTCACGAAAAGGCATTGGAATGGGATTAAGCACATATTTCGCTACCTTAGAGGTACAATGGACATGGGTTTATTTTTCTCATATGTATCTAAGGCAAACCTAATTGGTTATGCAGATGCGGGGTATTTGTCTGATCCTCATAATGGTCGATCACAAACAGGATATTTGTTCACATGTGGTGGTACAACAATCTCATGGAAATCCATAAAGCAAACAATCACAACAACATCATCTAATCATGCTGAAATTTTAGCATTACATGAAGCAAGTCGAGAATGTGTTTGGTTGAGATATATGATTCAACATATTCAAGAAACTTGTGGCTTGCATACTGGAAAATTACCACCAACAATCTTATGTGAAGATAATGCAACTTGTATCTCCCAGTTAAAAGAAGGTTACATTAAAGGAGATAGGATAAAGCATATTTCACCAAAAATTTTCTTTACTCATGATCTCATAAAGAATGGTGCAATAAATGTCCAAAAAGTCTGATAATGTGAAAATTTGGCAGATATTTTTACAAAATCATTGCCAACCAAAATCTTCGAGTAACTAGTACAGAAAATTGGTCTTTGACGCTTACATAAGTGTTCTGATGAGGGAGATAATTAAATACTTGTACATTTAATTATATATTTTTCTTTGTAAAGAACGTTGTACTCTTTTTCCTTCACTAGGTTTTTATCTCACTGGGTTTTTCCTAATAAGGTTTTAACGAGACACATTCTAAAATATGGACATCCAAGGGGGAGTATTATGAATATATAATATAAGGTGGATGTCCACCTTGGGTTATAAAAGGGAATCATTCCCTTCCCAATGGAATGCACAAAAACATTTCGCTAAAGTGTATTCCCTCCTTCCTTCCTCTGCGTTGTTTCATTTTTTATTTCTTTATTTCTTTTCTATTAAAATTTAGTTTATAACAAGATAGAATTAATTTGTATATATTTTCATTTTTCAAATGGTGTTTGATTGACTTAGCTGAGATATTTTTACATCCCTTTAAAAATCTTATCTCTATTCTAATAATTATCGCACGTCTTATCAAATATATTATCATGTAAGACCTTACGTGTGGCCGAGTCAGCGTGTGTAGATAGAAACACCATTTTGATATAGGACAAGAAATGTGATTAGATTAAAATTAAAATAATAGTAAAAAACGTTACCAAAAAATAACAATATTTGAAACCCAATATCTTTCTTCATATAAATACTCCAGTTTTCTTCGGCCACTCCAAAGAAAACAACTACCATATCAACAAACTTACAAGTGGATATTTGTTGCGCTCGCACCCAACCTTATGGAAACCACAACACAGGTTGTTTCATCTCATTCTTCTATGGAACTTCACATTCAGAATTTTGGGTATGTCTTCGTATATTCTAACATTATTATTTATGTATTTGAAAATTTCTTTGAGTTGGGATTTTAAAAGAAAAAAAAAAATTGTTGTTTGTGTTAGCTGCTCACATTACAGAAGGAGATGCAAGATCAGAGCGCCGTGTTGCGATGAGATTTTTTACTGTAGACATTGCCATAACGAAGCTAAGGTATAAATTTATGTTCTTTTTTTTCTCTGAGTTTTTTTGGGTTGCGAATGTTTCTCTGTTTAAGGTTGAGTTGAGTTGTGTTAGCAGAAAAATAAAACTAAAAAACGAAAGTTTCTTGCCTTACCCATTTGCTTTATTTGAACAGAACTCCGAGGAGGTAAATCTTGTGGATCGTCATGATATACCACGCCATGAAATTAAGAAGGTTTGTATTTGTTTACTCTTCTCCTTAATCCTTGTTGGTTATTAAGGGTTTGTTTGGTTCTGCGGTTATAAAACTTAAGTTTTGATTGACCTGATTTTGTAAAATTGATTTTGTCTAAATTTAATCTCAACTAACATGATTTCCATTTGGATAATGGATATTGGATATGATTAATGAAGAATGATGTTTGGATGTACTTTATAAAGTTACTTCTGAGGTATATAAGATATTGCGTGATGTATAATGGCCTTTGTTAGAAAGTAAAAACAATTCTAAGATATTACACGATCTATAATTTATTATATAACGGCTGGACTCATCTTGCAAGAGGTTGATTTTACAGGTTAAATTTGTGACCTCCAAGTCACATGAGAGTAACTCCAACCTTGCACTAAAGTTCACCTTCTAACACAAATGTTAATTATCCAAAATTCATCTAAACATCCCAAGGCTAAAAGCCATGGTTTGATTATTCCGAAAGTGGTTCCCAACACACGCTAATACTCATTTGAATTCGAATTGGATGATAACTATGTTGTATAATTCTTTTGTGGGTGGTCCCATTAACTTATAGTAAAAAATTTCTATTCATCATTTTTTTGTTAGCATGACCCTCTTTGATATATGTAGTAAGGTTGCAATTTCACTATAGCCCTATTCTACTTTTGGTTTAGCAAATTAAAATCCTACTAATTATGTGTTTTTTTTATCATTTTTTGGCAGTGTTAAACCATATTCGTGCTGTTCATTTGTTAACTGCTTTCCATTTTGTTGATTCTCAGGTCATCTGTTCCTTATGTGATACAGAGCAAGATGTGAGTTCTAGAAATGCTGAACCATAACAATCAATGGATAAATATATAAGTATATTATATCATGCCTTTGGCGATAGTATTTTTGTTCCTCATTCTTGATTGTTTTTCATGCTCTCAGGTTCAACAGCACTGCATAAACTGTGGAGAATGCATGGGCAAATACTTTTGTGCTACATGCAAATTCTTCGATGATGATGTAAGTGGTGAAAAATTGAGCTGTTTTCTCCTTTTTTTCGTAGTTAAGTCTTTGTTGTGCATATTGTATTTAAGATTTTACTGTTTCAGATTTCGAAGAATCAATACCACTGTGATGAATGTGGCATTTGCAGGTACTCTTAATCAATTTGCTAACCTTTGTGTTTTGTATCCTATATTGCTTAACACAATTTGATCAATCATCTCACTCATTTACTATGTAAATTTCCTTTTTACAGAACTGGAGGCAAAGAAAATTTTTTCCATTGCAAGAGATGTGGTGAGTTTATTGTTCCAGATGCATTGGTAATGGGTAAACTCTCAAGTTGATCTTTGAGACTGTATGGATCTGACAGTTTAATCCCTATGAGTTTGAAAAGTTTAGTATAGTCCCCAACTTAATAGAAATTCATCCATTTTAATCTTTTTCCACATTATTTTTTATTGTCATTTGATACTCAAAATAACTAAATTAAACGCTGTTTTGTAAAGTCAAGGGCTAAATTGGAGTTTTTAAAATCTCAAAGACTAAAATATCTTAACTATACAATCTAAGGAATAATTTACTGGATTACTGCATTGTTAATTTTTCTCCAACCTTTCCTCCATTAGCTAATCAGTGTGAATCTGCCAAATCTTGTTATAGGATGTTGTTACTCCAAGATAATGGAAAAGGGGCATCGTTGTGTGGAAAGAGCAATGCATCACAATTGCCCTGTTTGCTTTGAGGTAAAGCAAACCACTAGTAGAAGTCTATGCTGAAATCTTACTAGTAATCTGATTCTCATTTGGATTTTTCTTCTCTCCTTGTAGTTTATATTTGATACACTAAGAGATATCACTGTCTTACCATGCGGCCATACTATACATTTAGAGTGTGTTAAAGAGATGGAACAACACCATAGGTAAGACAATTATATATGTCTCATGTTTTAATCTCTATCAAAAGAGAGATAGAAACAAAATTTATGTATATAACCTTGTCATGTGAAATTTCAACATGAGACCATTTATTCTCACAATTCTGGTATACCTGTGAGGATTTAATTGTGCAATATTCATCTTATGCTAGCATGGGCCAGTGTTGCATAATGTATACCTTCAGCAAATGTTATTGAGTCATTCTTTGAACATTCAGGTTCTCATGTCCCGTTTGCTCAAAATCCATTTGTGACATGTCAAGTTTGTGGAAAAAGCTTGATGAAGTGGTATGTAGATGCCATTTTTACTTCCTCTTTGTATATTTAGTTGTTAAAGAGCACATGATTGCATCAATATATTTGGTGTTCATATAATGATAACATACTTTTATTAAAACTTTGGTCAGGTTGCCTCAACTCCGATGCCTGAAACTTACAAAACCAAGATGGTAAGTAAGAACTCCAACTCTAAAGCTCTTTAACTTGAGTTAATGGTAACATGTTAGACAAGTCTAACCGAGTACTTGTGTAAAACCAGGTGTGGATACTTTGCAATGATTGTGGAGTAAACTCTCATGTACAATTCCACATTGTGGCCCATAAGTGCTCAAGTTGCAACTCATACAACACAAGACAGATACAAGGAACACCTGCTACATCATGCTCATCTACTGTTACTGAAATGGTGAGATGAATTGAGCTTCAGAAAGATCTCCACTCTAAGCCTTGTCCCGTTCTTGTTATTAGAATGCTTTTGATGATTGTGGAAGAGGGTAGTAAACTTGCTCAAGAAAGCAGTCAAGCTCCAAATTTTGTCAACAGAATTTTATCTCGTATCTTCAATGTAATCTAATTTATTTTTTAATTTATTTTCTACTTCACCGTCTTTCTAAGTGTTAAAGATGTTTAGACAAATCTCATATCGATTAAGAATATGATCAGTATACACCTTGAAAGATTTGAGGTCACTCTTAATTTATAAAGTAACTTTTAGTTAATATGGTTTAAGAGCTATAGGCAAATAATCTCTTTTTAATTTGTTTGTTTTTTTGCATCAAATAGTAACATGGATAAATCAAAGGATGAAAACTAAGCACCAAAACCTCAATAGCTCTAGTAGTTGGATTGTTTTTTGGTCAATTTTTTTTTTTTGTTTCACATACTTTCATCAAGCTCAAACCTAACAACATTAATATTCCAACTTCAACTCAAACTCAAAATGTGGTAAATCTAGTTTATCAAACCCTAAACATTAATATTCCAACATTAATATACATATCAATTTTTAATGAAGAGAGACTAAACCTGTTAATAAGTTTTAATGAAAGCTACAATTGGTTTTAAATATAAGTAATTTTTAATGAACTTTTTTAATTCCTTAATATAGATAAAATTATACTTTCCTAATGTTAATAAATGTTTGTTTACTAAATATGTCTTTATTTATATTTTAAGGTCACTAATTTTTTAGGTAATAAATGATATTAAGGGTATTTTAAAAAATTAAATAAAATGTGAGAACATTAATAAAAAAAACTACTTTTGCTTACTATTCTTAAATTTGGAATTGAATGTATTATAGTAAGAAAAAACATACTCCCTTTATTCCTTGACACAATTTTGAAAAAAAAAACATAGATATTAAAAAATCATTAAATGGTGTTAAAATACATAATTTCACAATCTAGTTTTCTGGTTTAGTTTTGTACCCATCTCTATCTTCATATATTCCACATCCTCATTATAGTCATTCATTTAAAGAATAAGAATATAATAGGAAAATAAGTAATAAATATTTTTTAAAACTTCTAAAGTAATAGATAAGAAGAAATATTTTTTCCAAAATTACTTCAGGTAAAAAAGAATAAGAGTACAATTTGTTTAGATGAAATGAATGACATTAAATGAGATTAATTACTTTTCTTAAAAAGTCTACATTAGTTATGGTTTATATATATAAAAGGATGGGTTTAGAATTAGTTATAGTTAAGCAAATCATTAAGACTAATAAAAGTAGTTAATAAATAATTAAGTGTATTGAATTTTTAAAAATAATATTCTATTACAGTTTTACCCTTACAAACTTAATTAAATATTATTAATAATTATAAGTATATTGAATGACATATAGAATATTTAAACTAATTAATAAAGATAAATAAGAAAAAAATCAACAAATGTCTTGCGTAAGAGACCAAGGGCTGGTTTGGTGCAGCGTTGAGTTTAACTCAACGGAGGTGGGGTGAAGGCAAAACTTTCATCCTACGATCAAACAGAGTTTTAACTGTTTCGAACAACGTGAAAGATTAATATCAATATTTAAATTTTTCCATGTCCCTAACTTTATTTCCTCAACTGCAAACTAAACATCCTAAAAGAATGTTAAAAACAAAGCTCTGGTAGAATGTCAATCTAATTTTCTCAAATAAATGTATTACTATGTTGCAACATTGGAAAGAGAAATCCAATAATACCCCAATGGAGAGAACATGATGATATATTGTAGAACAAACACTACTCCTTGATGGGTAGAAGGCCCACTTGTTCTGTACCTTGAGTAAAACCCAAGATTTGTTATTCGGCCAACAAATGATTTTCTGGGTCAAGATCTTAATGGCCAGACAAAAGCATGAAAGGACTAGCCCAGATATGCCTTTCCAGACAAAAAGCTTTAGGACAACACCTTTATGCTTCTTTCCCTCAAGTTTGTAGCTAAAGGCACAGAAGAATGGGGACCCATAAAACAGTACTATACAAAAACTCAGCTTTTTAGCCTCCCATAATTTTCTATCTTAAGTCTTCTTACATGTGAGGAATCTATTCAAATTCAATTCAAGTAGCCCATACATTTTTGGAACAAAATTGTCTTAGCATTAAGATTCTTGTTGTCGTTTAGACTAATGCTTTCTAAAAAAGTACCTTCACCTTGCATGAATATCACAAGTTTAATAATTCATATACTGCCAATATAGAGCCAACAAGATATACTGATGTCCTCAGCTCAAACATAAAAAAGTACTCCACAAACTATATTCAACATTACAATTTAAAGAGTAGTCACCTCAATCACCACCCCTAGTAGTATCATTGTGCATAAGCTAATGGGGCCTTAAAGCTAGCCTAGAAGCATTAAAATGTCAATTTGTCTAAATATATTTTGGTTTCCAAGAAAGAAAATCCCAACTTTTGAATATCTTGACTAGAAGCTCCTTTTTAGGCTTAAAAGGTTCCATAAATGTAGCTTTTTACTAACTTTTTTTTAGCTTTTGAAAATTACTTCTGATTATATTCTTATTATTTTCATTATTATTAGAATCAAATTAAACCAACCAATCCAAACCAAATACACATAAACTAGTTAAATAACTAGTTTGAACTAATTTTTTATTACAACTAGTTCAACCATAATTTAATCATAGTTAGTTTGATCTGATATCTTTCTCAATAACTAATCAGATTCTCAAAATATAAATTATTTTTAAGTTAAGCACGAGCGAATCCAAAGCTCACATGCTTGACAATAGACAACATCAGCTCCAATGCCAAGATATGGGTTTGAAAACGACATGCACTTATTTTTGTATATGCACCTTTTGCCCTTGGAGATGCAAACTTGGTAGCAACCAATAATTTGAAGCAAATAAAAGAAAAGGGATGCAAAAGGAAGAAGAGGGTTGTATCAGAAGTTACAGGATAGCATTCCCTCTCTAAACAACATAGTGTATTTAAGGAAATGGACCACCGGGACCACACCTGCACTATTACCTCACTTTGCAATGTGACATTGTCAAAATATTTCATTTTGTAGGCTTATGGAAAATGTCACATGGACCTACCAAGATATATACAATCTTGCTAGATTCAAACTAAAGCTGAAAAACTAGCAGTTTTTCTGTTATCTAAAATCTGAAACTTGAACTTTTAAGAGCTGCTAGATGCTGTGTCACAATATGGTTTAGATTGGATTATAACCCGAGCTCCTGAAGCAAGCCTGTTGAGTAAAAATAATAATAATTTAGTTTATGTTGCTCAAAGTTGTAAGAATGTAATGATATAATTGAAGGAGAGATTAGAAAAATAAGATAAAGTCAAGACTTAACTTTCTTCAATTTTGATCACCTCCTCTTCTTTGAATGAATCTATCCTCTTTGACTGTTTTTTCCCTGAAGTAGGTTCAGTCATTCTTTTGCTGCTGCCATTAGATGTTACCGGGGATATGCCTGAGCCATCAATTCTATCCGATGAGGTCCTTGGCCCGTCAGAAGCAGGGGATCTCATGGATTCACTTCTTGACTGTTTGGTCAATGAAGCTTTAATTGATCTTGGAATGCATTTTGAATGTCCTGAGGATGGTTCCTCTTTGTCTTCTTGCGGTTTCTGTTCTTTACATGTCCTGCACATTTGTGTATTGGTTTTATTACAAATGAATCATTGGCCGGAATGCGATGATTGATGACTACCATGTTCGTATCACATGCCAATCAAAATCAATTGCAAAACTACAAAACATGTACCCAGAAAGCCAACCACAATAATTCTTGGTAATACCATGTCATTTTTAGTGGTGTTATGAAGACTAGTCTCTTCAGTAACGGGCTCATTTTATAAACGAGAGAGATCAAACAGCAACATAGTTTGCAATAACACACGCTATGCGCCTCTCTAATATTCCATGGATTCTTAATTCGGCCCTTTTTTCAGTAGATATTTCAATGATTCTAAATTTCATTTAGCACACTAGTTTCATATAACAGCAATGAAGGTCTTTCTTTGGCCTTTGAAGTCTCCATTTTCAAGAGACATCTTATTTATCATATAAAATTTAAGGAATGGATAACTGGATAAGTATTTGATTATATGACTTGTTCATTTCTTGCACAATCAAGAAAACACCAGCATGTGTAACTTATTCCCTCCCATTCTAATTTGTAAAGTTGAAGATTTGAAAGTAAAATACCTCTCAGCATTGTATGAAGAAGAGCGTTTGAGAACAGTATGTCCATCTCCTTCCTTCAGTTTGGTCTCAACCAAGCTCCCACTAAAATATTCTTTGTCTTCCAATCTTAGGCTCATCAGCTTTGGATTCTCAGCTAAGCAATCAAACTCCCCCAACATAAAAGAAGTTGAGAACAACGGGGAAGGGAATTTTGAGTTGGAAAACCTAGGCTTATAGGAAGGAATAAGGCCAAAACTGTGGTTTTTCACTGATATTGAGCCACATGAGATAAGTTGCATCAGCAAATTTGAAGCCTTCAGCTTTGTGTTGGTTGGCATCCGCATACCCTCTTCTTCCAGAATCCTAAAGCTGTTAACTTTGCTAGCATCGGCTCTAATCAGAGATTCCAAAGTCTCAGCCTTCCCTGAAAAAGACGAGGCACTTGAAGTTGAGGGAGGAGGAGAAACAGTATCCCTACATATTTCTGGAGTCTCTTTCACTTGTGGAACTTCAGCTTCACAAATTTCATTGCATTCAGATTCTGGTGACCCATCTTCTGTTGACACGCCCCTTGTACAAGTTTTCTGAGTTTTGGGTCTGCCGGCATTTTCTTCTGTTTGAGTTGAAGCATCTGCTAATCCATCAGTCTTGTAAATTTTGTACTCAGTCAATGCCAAGCTTAGAGAATCACTCTTTCCAGCTCTAGACTCTGGAGAAACATCGGAGGAACCAGTATGCGGGTCTTGGGAAAGATCATCGTCTTGAGAGTGTCTTGTCTCTTTCCCATTCATGCTGGAAGACGATGAGGCTTCATCATGGCTCCTAGAAGAAGCTGGCCCTGGCAATAACTTCACACTCTGAATTTTAACATTGCTAATGGGACTAAAACGATCTGTAAACAAAAACCAAAAAGATTAAGTTTGCAGGCATTATATATCATTCCAGAACTAACAAATTTTTATCAGTCGAACACAAAGAAAGTAGATATCTACTTTACCTGAATTGGATTCATCAAAGAGCTCGGAGCCTTTGAGAACATATTCATTTCCGTGAGCTGGTAGAATTAGATCATCTTCGCATAGATCATGCCACACAAATCCATTCTTGTAGCTTCTGAATTACAAGAAGAACAACGACTAATGGTGAAAACCATGTGCAATAATTCAGTCCAAGAAACTACACATTCATGATTGCTTCATCTTAAATTGTAAATTTTAAGCTGCCTAGACTTGACTTTATTTTATCATTTAGAATAACAATGCGAGAATTAGGGTACAATGCACAAACCCTACTTCCAACACTTTATGTCCATACTGAACTCCAACAGCCTAAACTTCACAAAAATTCAAAAGGGAAAACAAAGGGCGAGGATTAAGGCCTAAAGCCGGCCAAGTCTGAAATTGTCCTTTCACTCTCACAAAGTTTTTTTCTGTTCCTCAGCATGCAAACTGAAAATCAGGACATAATGAGATAGAAAATGCAATAACTTGTTCACCTCTTGCAAGACCATGAATACAAGGAAGCCATGCCTCTACCTCTCAATGCATTTAGCCTGTCAATCACATCTATACACAAAAACAACCCCTCAAAACCCACAAACAAAAACAAAAAACTACATTTCCAAAAGATAAAAAACAATCAAATCAAATAAATAGAAACAAGAAAGTGTTAGTGTTGTTTCCATTTTCTACCTCTCAGGTATAACCCATCAGGGGAAGAAAGTGGGACCTCCATGAAATGAGGGTGTTCTAGCTGCCTGTTTCGACATAGATAGTAAATCACAGGTACCTTCAAACTCTGGTGGTATTTTGGGGACTTCTCTGTCCACACTTTCGCCCTCTCTGGACTCACTTGCCTGTACTTCTTCATCCGAGCTTCCATTCTCACATCCACAACAACAACCCTTCAAAATTCCACCTTTCTCCACTTCCCAACTCTAAAACCCTATAAAAAAGAACCCCATTTCCCCCATTAGCTTCATTCCATGTAAAAATGTTACTGGGTCTGGTTGAAGACTCTCCACCACCATCACTGAGATTCTTCCCCCAAACCAGATCTAACCACCTAGTATCACCAACAATAAAATGCCTATAAAAGTTGCCACCTTTAACAACATAAATGCAAAAATAAGTAAAAAAATGAAGACAAACAACTACCTTGGAGGGGGAAAAAAGTAGAAGCTGGGAGAGGAATTTATGTGTTGACTTTAAAAATGTCGTGAGTTTTTGAGTCCTTCTGCTGACAAGCTAGGTGCTAGTTTTGGTTTATTAAAAAAAAAGTGTGATTTTGGTGAGGTGTAAATGTGAGGGCCTGAACAGAAAAGGAAGAGGAAGAAGATGAGGGTGGGAAATTTGGAAATCCAAATGATGGGAAGGAAAGAAGGAACGCCCGCAATTGAAGCGTTGAGAGTTGAGACAGAGACAAGAGTGAGTAAAGGGAACTCAAACTCAGACTCAGTAGTGTTCTTTTATTTTTATGGTGATGTTTTTGGCTGATTTGATGGACTTGTTTGATGTTGCTGAAACTTGAGATGTTTGTGTTTTTCGTGTTTGTGTTGGGAGCGGTTCTCTGACTTTGTTGTTCTGTCCACCTTTTTATAATACGGATTTTCCTGTTCTGTCCTTTCTCCAACTACCATATTTGCCCCTCAAATCATTCGCGGTAGAATTCAAAGATTAAAGCAGAGCCTCTAATATTTTAAATTTCTACCTGTATTTAAGTAAATTATTATTAACTTAAAGATTAAATTATAATTAAATTAATAATAATAATAAGTTAATTTAAATAAATTGCTTAACTAGTTTATAGTTTAACTTGTTGAATTAGTATCCAACCATTCGGACTCTTATTACAATGCCCTCCCCATTTCTTGAACCTATACAATTATGTTATTTGTTTGTGTTAAGCTTTTTATAAATTACCACTCGCTGTCATGTTATACTCTATTGTGCAAAGTCTTTCCTTTTAGTTCTGTTGTCAGAGTCTGCAAAATTAAATAATGCCATAAGTTGATTGGAAGTAGTATTAACTTTACTGATCTGTTTGACATGGACATGGGTGGTTCATAATAATAGTGTGTGTATCATATGTATACAACTTGTGTGTTCCGATAAGATTTTCTATCTTCCAAATGTATATTATATATATATATATATATATATATATATATATATATATATATATATATATGTGTGTATATGTATATAAAGGTTTTCTATCGTAAATTGGCATTCAATTTATGATGAAAAATTAGTAAACTTAGATAATTTTGAATATAAATAATGTGTATTATAAGTTGTGTTAACAATGTCCAGAAGTGCATTTATAAATTGGCTATTACTCTCACTGATTCTTTCAATAAGATAAAGAAAAAATTATTTTAATTGTTATTTTAAATTAGAATGACTCTACTGCAACAATACTTAAAGCTACCAATGTTTAGGTATCTATTTAACTTTTTTATTTTAGTATATGACAAAAAAAATCATTGCAAAATGCAAACTATCTAATGTTTTCATTGCAAACACTTTGTTTTGTTTTTTTTTTGTTCTCCGGAGAAAGAGAACACCTACATAGCCAGATCTTACGAAATGAAAGTAGCTTTACTCTTAAAATTCAATGATTTTGGAGGTGAATGTTTTGAAAGTGAGCAGCAAATATGATTAGGAAGTATGGTGTGGTTTATGTGTATACAGATTTATACATCATTACAGTTTATGAACAATGATTTTAACACCATAAAAAAAGAGAGAGGAACTTTTAATGGAATAATAGAGATAGTGGTGACCTTTCAATTGTGCCAACTCATACTTTAATCAAGAATTTATAGGAATAAAAATTAGATTACAGCCTATGTTTTTTTATTGTCTTAAACGATCCATAACTTTTAGATTTTTTTTATTTTTATAATTTTATTTTCTCAACTGTATATCAAACAAATAAATACTATACCAATATAAATAACGTCGAATATCATGTATTCATGATTCATCAATGTATTTAAAAAAAAGGTCAAATAATAAATATTCTTTTAGTGCATAAAGTAAACTTTAACAGAGGAAATACGAAGAATTTATATGGACGGAAGATGGATCTTTTTCGCACCAAATAATGCTTAAAAGACCCCTTTTTACATACGTTTTTCACGCATTAATATAACAGATTATTTATTTCATAAATTTTAAATATGACATATGAGATTTTTAACGGAATTTTTTTATATATACTTAAAATTTTAAACTCATATTAAACAGCTTATCAACCAACTCTTGTTTGTTATTATACTATACTTTTTGTTACCTATTAAATGTATATCACATTTGTTAGTTTAGACATTCGTTTTCCTCCTGAAGAAATGTTCTAAATAAGCTTACCCTCACGTGATTGGAAAAAATACACATAAAATTAAATGTGATTGCCACTGAAAAAGGTCAGTCATGTAAATATTATGAATTATCAGAGTGATTGAAAAAATGCCATAAATATATATATTTTATCCTAAAAAAGTTAAGAGCAGTTTTTAAATAGCAGTCATAACCGTGCGTGCACATAGTTTAATTCGTTTTTAATCTGAGTATAATTCAGCCGAAAACTAGGATATGGGGAATTTGGTGATACTTCTTTCGGTTTTAATTATATATAAACTAGATACATTTTAAATATTAAAAAAATTGTTTAAAAATGTTATTTATATTAATATTATCAAATATCTAATGTATTTGTTTAAAGATTTATTAATCGTATTTATTGTAAAAAGTATTTAGTTGTGTTTCTTCCGAATCAGGAGGGAGCTCCACTGAATCCCTTTATTTTTAGAGAGCATAATAGAGATCATGAGTTTCCACGACCACAGCATAATTGAGTTCTCTCTTAGCCAATTGGGCTAGGCCGGAAGGCCCTTCCCTCTTTCTTTTTACTAATGTATAAATAAACCTAACATACTTTGTATAATTCAAGTGACATTTTGAGTACACTTCTCATTGTCTAGGGTAAATCTTCAAGGTTTTTGTGCGTTACGTGCTCATTGTGAACATTTTGACGCTCACCGTGGGGCCTGGTGAAACGGTTCTCACAAAAAACACAAGAAAGACCAAGCCAAAAAAAAGAACAATGGTAACCATGCGCAACAATCTCAGTCACCGGGAAGATGACAATCATCAAGAACAATAAAGGAGATAACAATGCAGAGACGACTAATTACAAGAAGTCTTAAGTGTTGTTAAGATGTTGCAACAAGCGGTGGAAGAACTACGCAAAGAGAATGAAGACCTATACTAGGGTGGAGGAGAAGGAAGCCTCCAGCTATCACAACACTCAAACCACGAGGCACGCAGCAGACAAGCCCTCAGCCTTACACAGCCCACATGTTTATAGAGGAGATAATGGCAGCCAACGTTTGTACACTACACATTGTCGACAATGGAAAAGTATAACGGGAGGGATGACATAGAAGAACACCTTACCATGTTTACCACCATTTTGCTGATCACAGAGACGTCCAACACGTTGCTCTACAGAATGTTCCTCATAACCCTGACTAGGTCTGCTCTTTGGTGGTTCTTACATATCCCTCTGAGGAAGGTTTCTTGCTTTGTGGAGCTGACAAAGAAGTTCTTAACCCAATTTGCCTCTAGTTGATCAGTGCAATAGACCTTGCATAGTTTGGTTAATCTAAAACAAGGACGATAGAAGACTTTCTAACAGTTCATGGCTCGCTTCAATAAGTAGGTCATTCAAATCCATGATCTGAGTTTAGAAGTGGCCCTATATATGAACCAAACAGGGTTATGTCGGGTAAGTTTTCAGACTCTTTAGCTAAACAACCCCGTTGAATATGGATGGTTTCAGGCAACATGCAGCCCGATATATCAACATGGAGGAAGAAAAGCCAATCGAGTGGGAAATTTTGAGCCTAGTATCACGAAGATGAAGCCACGGAAGAAGTGTCCTAAGCCAAACAGGGAACAAAAGAACACAACCTATCCCAACTTAAAGTTTAACGCTTTCAAACTTCAACAGAGACACGTTGAGCAATCTTTGTTATTGAAGTATAAATGATTTTTCCAACAATTTTTTACGGATGCTTATAGCATGATAGAATCATCTCGTCTTACTTACATAAGAACTCATCAAAAAGATTTGAGTGTAGAAATGTACAACGGTCTTTCTGAAGCAATACTCAAAGTAGAAACAAATCTAGTCACATCAAGAAAGCGCATTGTATTGCCTTTATTTTTTACTGGGGGTGTAAGATATATGTTTCAAAATTATCAAGATGCTATGGGTATTTATAGATAGGTTGGGTATCTAAATTTATTCATAACCTTCACATGTAATCATAAATTGCCCGAGATAACGAGATTAATGATAAGCCAAGGACTAAAATCAGAGGATAGACCATATATTATTTGTTGAGTGTTCAAGATGAAGCTGACACAATTTGTGAAGGATATTGGAAAGGAATCATTTTTTGGCAAAGTCAAAGTAGGTAAATGAGTCTATTATTGGCTTTGCTTATATCTTTATTTAAATTAATTGAAATGCAATATCTTATTGATAATTACGCTAATTATGTCTTAATAAGGTACTTATTTGTGTTATAGTCATATATACCATTGAATTTCAGAAGTGTGGATTACCTCATGCATATATTCTGATATTCTTGTATCTTGAGCATAGATATCCATCTCCAAATGATATGATAGAATAATTTATGAATCATAATTTATGTTGTTGTATTCCATAACAGTGCCTGCATTGATTCATAGTTTGAAAAACTACGTGTTCGTGAATCATAATTTTTGTCATGAATGGAAGCCAATAAAATATATCCAGAAGCAAAGAATCTTACTTATGCTGAATTTCCTACAAAATTTGTTTGGAAGCAAGATCGGTATTGGACTCTAAGAAAATCAAGTTTCTCTATTGGAATATTGTATTTTGTTTCTCCAGGAAGTGGAGAACTTTACTACCTCATGATATTGCTCAATACAACTAGAGGGCCATCATAATATCTACAGATAAGGACTGTTAATAATGTGACATATCCTACCTTCAAAAATGTTTGCTATGTTATGGGTCTTTTAGATGATGACAAGGAGCACATTGATGCAATTAAAAAAGCAAGTCATTAGGGCTCTGCAACATACTTGAGAAGGCTATTCACAACATTGTTGTTATCAAATCAGCTTTCATCTCCTGAATTTGTTTGGAATAGGACTTAAGAATATCTAAGTAATGACATTCTTCACAGACAATGATCACTTTTACAATGAAATGGTATGTTAACTTCATCTAACTTATTATCCACCTACTTAAATACAAATTTTTGCCAATCTATCAACTTTTTTTTTCAAATTTTTAATCTATGATTATATATGATATTCTTCAATGCATCATAAATTCAAACCTTTTTGAGGATGAGCTCAAAATTTTGACACTTGCAAAATTAGACAAATTGTTATAGAGTAATGGTAAAAGATTATTTGATTTTGCAACAATGCCACAACCAAATTTCAGTTTTGTTAATTAACCAATTAATAGATTGGTTTTTGATGAGCTAAACTATGATAGACAAACATGGACTAGTGAGCATGACCAATTATTGTCTAAAATGAGTTCTGAGCAATGACAAATTTATAACAAAATCATGACATTTGTATATGTCAACAAGGTAGGATTTTTCTTTTCTATACGGATATGGAGGGTCTGGGAAAACATTTATTTGGAGAACCATTTTAGTAGCAATTAGATGCAAGGGAGAAATTATGCTAAATGTTGACGGAATAGTTAGTTTACTAATCCCAGGTGGTAGACTCATTCAGGGTTTTCTATTCCAATTAATGTGGATGAGCACTCTACTTGCAATATTAAACAAGGAAGTCATTTGGTAGAGTTGATTATTAAAACAAAATTAATTATTTGGGATAAAGCACCAATGACACACAAGCATTGTTTTGAAGCCATAGATAAAACTTTTCGTGACATAATGTATTTTTCCAATGAAGATGGCTTAAATATATCTTTTGGTGATAGAGTGATAATATTTGGTGGAGATTTTAAACAAATACTTCCTATAATTCTGAAAGAAAAAAAGGATGTTCATTCCAACATTAATGCACCATACCTCTGAAACTGGAAGCATTGTTAAGTCTTGACATTAACAAAAATAATATATAAGGCTTCAAACTGGCTTTGTTTTGGATGTAGAGGAAATAAAATTATTCTCAAAATGGGTGCTTAGCATTAGAGATGAGACCATTGAGAAACCAAATGATTGAGACGCTAGAATTGAAATTCCAAATGATTTGCTAATATCAGATATTGTTGATCCCATCGCTTCAATTGTGGATAATACTTATTCATCATTATTACAAAACATGCACGATTCATCATTCTTTCAACATTGAGCTATTTTAGCTCCAACAAATGACATTGTTTCCAACTTGAATGAATATATGTTGTCATTGCTTCTTGGAGAAGAAAGAATATATCTCAGTTTTAACTGTCTATGTATAGAAAGTGTTGATTTTAATTCTGTTGATGATATTCACACTCCAAATTTTTTTAATACAATTTATTCATCTAGTCTTCCATATCTTATCTTAAAGTTAAAAATTAGTGCACCAGTAACGTTGTTGAGAAACACTAATGAGTCTTTAGGTCTTTGCAATGGTACCGGGTTCATTATTACTTAGTTAGGAGCTTATGTATTAGAAGCAAAAGTCATTTTTGGAGTGAAATGTAAGGCACAAAGTATTCATTCCTAGGCTGTCATTGACTCCTTCAGGTAATAGAATTCCTTTTAAGTTTCAGATAAGGCAGTTCCCGATTGTTGTGTCGTTTGCAATGACTATTAATAAAAGTCAATGTCAATCTTTGAAGCATGTTGGATTTTACTTGCCAATGTCTGTCTTCTCCCATGACCAATTATATGTTGTTGCACTTTCTAGAGTCACCAACAGATTAGGATTAAAATTACTCACTAACGATGAAGGACGTATTTCATATACAACTTCAAATGTTGTATACAAAGAAGTCTTCCAAACTTTATATTAAGTCGCTCCTAAAATCTTTTCATTTAAAATTATTATTATTATTGTTTATTATTATTTTTATATTATTTAGATTATTCAAATCTTTTTATTTATAATTGTCTTCGATTAACGACTATCATATATTAATTTCCTTTATAACTTTTCAACCTTTTTTTAGGGCATTCAAGAAACTTCTTTCAATGTCTACTTATAATTTTGTATATAATGGGAAACTTCATATTTCTATATCAATATTACTAAATTATCAATACCTCAAATATTTTTTTTGTTATTACATCTTTTCAATGAACTTTACTATTAATATTAATTATAATTAATAATTTTTTATATATTCATAGATAAATCTAATACTCCACTCTTTATCATTTTCCTCATATTCCCACCCATGTATCACACAGATTCCCCACTAGTATATATAATAATTAAGCCCCAGTGTGTGCATATATAAATCATGACTTTTATAAGTTTTTTCAAAAAGCTTAATTTACTGTATTTTCTTAAGGTAATTTATCAAAATAAATTTCCCTTAAGTTATTCTGATTTTCATACCGTCAACCAATTTATAACTTACATTTATAATTAGTATTTGGCATGAGCTAGATTAAAAAAATAGTTTGCTAATAAGTGGTCAATTAAAATAATATATGGTATTGAATTTCTCTTAAATTAAGATTTCAAATTTAGGACTTAGACCTCATTTATTATTAACAAAAATTAAATTTGAGTTTTATAGATAAAAAAAATTTCTGACCAGAATAATTAATCTTATCATGTTATAGATATTTTGGGTTCATATAAGATGACTCCATGTAAATAATGTTAAGGGCATAGTACCTAAAGACACCCAATAAAACGATGGTTGAACACTTTCCTCCAGTTTTTGTTCCACTTTGCACGGCAATTGGTTTCACCCCTTTCCTCACCTACTTTGTTCTACATTTCTTAAACTCACGTCAATGGTGCGAAGTGAAAGGTATTAAAACATCCCTGAAACTTTTGGCTCTTGAAACCAACATTGACGCTTAAAATTGTACGTCTATTCGGTTGAGGTCCCTTAAATAAGTTGTTATATGGCATTGAAGACTGAAAAAATGGAATTGGTCAAAATGAATATCATGGTCATGAGTTACATAATCAGATGAAAATGTATGGGGTACCTTATTCTCCACTAATGATTTAGGCCCTTCACCTACCTGTCATCTTCCTTCACTCAGGCGTGAGAGAAGTAAATTTTACCATCATGATTCAAGAATTTGGCTTCTATGTTGTTTTAAATAAATTAGTTTTTGTAGCAGTTATAAAAACAATCAATTTAAAATATTGATATGTATTAAAGTTAATTTATATATGCACTCCAACTAATATCAACAGTATAGTGAGTTAGATATATTTAGTGTGAGTTAAGTATTCAACAAATGTCAACACAAATGTTAAATGGGACAAAATGAGAAGTGTTTTGTAAGGTGCCTTCGGTGTTTGATCAGAAAAATGTCAAAGTGAATAAAAATAAGATCATTATAATATGCAATAAATGCGATGAGGAAGCGTATAGTAGGGTGTTGTACAAATGTAATGATAAAAGTGTCAGGTACTTTCTATCGCTAACGTCATACTATCAATCGATATGTGTGCTTGGATAATATATCGCTTCTTTGAGCCAGGTTGCTTGGATTGATGGTATGTTGTCATAGGTCGTTGTAGACTAGCTAATACTTCGAATCAATATTTATATATACACAAACATGCCATTGTTGGAATTTCTTGTGATCTTTATAGAATTCCAAATAAACTTAAGGCACATAAAGTCAAATTATTGAGTAGTGATAAAAAAGAACGTTATGGGAATATTTAAATACATAGAGCTAGATGAAATAAATATAGTGGAATGTAAATATTTTGATACTGTGGTCTTTCTCAATCGAATCACTTTACTCTTCTAGTAACCTTAATGTTTTTTCTTCTAACAAGAAAGAGAGCAAACTTTTTGTGATTTGGCATCTTAAGATCTTGGGGATCATGATCATTTTTTTTTTAAAAAAATAGGTTTCCATTATCACCTGATAAGCCTAAACCTGGTTTCCATTTATTAAGCTCATATCACTTTCTATTAGAAATTGAAAGAATTTACTGAATTAGATGATTCATATTAAGTTAATAAAAAATACAAATTACTAATATAAATATTATAAATAATATATAGCTCGTGTTAATATAAGAAATATAAAATTTCTAAAAGCTACGAGTAGATTAATTATAAAAAAATAAAGTAGTAGGGGAAGAAGTAAGCAAGCATGCATCAAAGATGCTCATTGCAGTAGACGGTGAGATGGATACAAGTGTGGTATTGCAATCACTTTGCAAGATTTGTTTGATAGACATTCTCCACATGCAATGAGATTTAGATTAACTTTTTAAAAAATGGATATATCTTAACTTCACTTATTCTTTATAATTGGTTTGTCTTAGAGTGGATTAATTATAGGCTAAAGATTGGATACAATAATTTCGTGCACACTCTTGGAGATTCTTTTTGTTTTAAAACGTTTTTCATCACAATGGATCAATCGTCAGCACCATGCTGATTACAAACATGTAATCATCCGCCATAAATAGAGACCTGATCAATATCAATCAACAACCTAATTAAGTGTTCTGTGTTAGGATATATTGAAATTGATTGATTAAAAAAAGTTTTATATTGTTTTAGAATGATAAAGGCATAAAGACACTTATGTTATATATAGGTCTTAAGCTTTTGTAATTAATGTTAAGACACCAATGAAAAATACCTAAGAACACTTTAAGTTTTTCTTTGTTGTAATGCTCTTGTGGTAGAGTATAAAGAGATTAGAATTTTGAAGAAAGTGAAGGTGTACTTAAGGGCTAATAGAGTATATGAGAGTGAGGTTTATGTATAAATTGTTCACATAATGTTATTTTTTGGTTGTCGGTTTTGACAATGGCCGTAGTTTTTCTTCGGTATTGGAGTTTTTCACGTTAAATTCTTGTGTGTTAATTATGTTCTTTCATATTATTATTATTTATTATTTTTAAGGAAAATTCTCTAAAAGAAATGGATATAATTTCCTAACATAATATGCATAAATATCATTTTTAGGCCTTAAGAAATATGACTGAAAATCAGTTTTTCAATTAAAAGACATCTTAAATATTGTGTAAGATCAATATCAATAATTAGATGATGTAATTGAACAAATTCTATTTTCACAATAAAGGTACTAAATAATAAGCATTAAGTATTAAAGGTTCCATTCCAAAACCAATTAAGGATAGTTGGAGTGATCCAATGGAGATTTAAACTATGTGAAATATCATAAGACACACTCCTCCCACTAGTGCAAAAAATGGCTACGACGACGGGATATGATCACGGTCCAGGAAAAAACCGTGTTTGAAAAATACGTGGTGGCATTTTTATAAATATGAGGAATTTTTTTATCACGGTTCTGACGTAACCGTGGTTGTAGGGATAAGGTTTTTTATTTTAATTTTATATTTTTAAAAAATATACCTACAATCACGGTTGAGAGGAAACCGTGATTATAGGGTATATATAATCACAGTTTTATGGGAAGCCGTGATTATATCTAAAACCAGGTTTTTTTATTTTAATTTTTATATTTTTTAAAAATGTACCTACATTCACGGTTGAGAGAAAAGTCGTGATTATAGATACCCTACAACCACGGGTGTTTGGGAACCGTGGTCATAGTTGTTTTCAAAATATAAATTTTGAACGTCGCGCGCTCCTTCTCTTTCTCTGTTGGATTTCTCCTAACTTTCTCTCTAAGATTTCTCTTTTCTGCTTTCCCATTTCCATTGACGTTTGTATTTGTTTGTGTTCTAGACCTAACGTTCTATGTGTATATTTTGTAGGTTTTCTTTTGCTATTATCGTTGTGCCCCATTGACGACCACCACGCGACCTTTCTTTTATTTTCTCGTTCAACCATGTAAGGGTTCTCTTTTGTACATCTCTTCTTTTCTATTTCTTTCGATTATAATGAAGGTTTTACAGGTTTCTGTTAGTTATTCTGTTTGTTTTTGTTATTTACGTTTTGCTTCTGTTTGTTCCTATAATGAAGGTTTTCTATTTTGAAGGTCAACGTTGGGGTTATTTTGAGGAGGATGTTGGTGGCAACTGCGGAGATGTGCGTAGAACTTTTAATCACGTTCTCTGATCGAAAGGAGGTGGTGGTGATGGTGAGTTGGGTTTGGATTGTGGCATGAAAGATTATAGAAGGTTGGCTTTTAATCACGGTTGTGGTTAACAACCGTGATTAAATAGAGTCTTATTTAATCACGGTTTCAAACAACCGTAATTAAATGTGATCTATAACCACGGTTGTGAACCATGATTAAAAGCCCTAATCTATTACCACGGCTAGAACAACCACGGTTCATGAATTGTGATTAAAAGCCCATTTTAATCGTGATTAAAAGCTCATTTTAATCGTGATTAAATCCCTTTTTTGCACTAATGTCCAACGAAGCCTGCTGAGTTAGACAAAGAGCAACTTTTAACCTATAACAAAAGGGAAACTCTTGGGTCAAAACATCTGGAAAGAATATTGTAGCTTTGCTTTTGACATTCTTTGACTCTTCTATGCCACATCGAAATCTCTTCGTCTTGATAATGTCTTTCTATATTAATCACCCTTATTAAGTATCTTTGATGAAAGGCTAATGGATGAGATTGTCAATTAGCCTCTTCACATGTGCATTGTTGGACCTAGCAATAATGGGTTGGGTCATTTTATTAGGTAAGTGATCTCTTTTCCTTTTTGATCATATCAGTTTCTATAAATAGAATCATCTACCTTGCATTGTTTTATCCACCTCTCTAAACAAGCATTTCGCTCCTTGCGAGTTTCCAACATATGTGGCTATATGAACCCTTAGAAAGTAAAACCGGTTTTATTTACCCCACCAATATTTTATTTTCAACACAATGTTTATAAGAAAGTCGCAACTTTTCCTTTTCAAACCTAACATAAGATTCTACTCTTAAGAAGGCATGGCCCATGTTCTCGGGTCATTTGCCAACAAAAATCTTAAAACGATTCATGTAGAACAAGTAATTCATGCTACATATGTAATATATATATATTTAGTTCCCTCAACTATTTTTTGTCTTTGTTTTATGCATCCTATTGTTTTTTTAAACCAAAACCATAATGTGTTTCTATCGTAATGTTGTTCCTTGAGCTGATTTAGGGAAGTATATATTTGAATTTAAAACATCTTGCAAACTAGCCAAATTTCACCAAACCTAAGGATTTGATATCATTTAATTAACACTTAGATTCAGAAAGAAATTACATGAGTGAACTACCATTGCTGCGCACGGGACACCTTAATGTCTTGCATTCATACATTAATCATGTTAATTCAGGTTAATTATTTATTTAGACAAATATTAATTATTAACTAAATAGGCTTCATCATGATGAATTGAGATGAAGGTTTGAAATCCTGTAATAAAACTCCCAGCTTCATTCAGGCCCGCAAATCAATTCAAGCAATTATTCCCTTTTAGTAGCCCACTTTTCTTATTGGGTATGAAAGTGGCCATGCCACACCATTATTAGGTTCAAGATATTCAATGTATTTATTTCAGCACTCACTCTATTGGTTAGAGTCACTATATATTCTACTTTCTTTATTAACTTGTTTCAGGTTGACACAAACACATGTAGGAATCATATATCCATAATTCAAGTTACTCAGATTTTGAAAAACCATCCATAAATTTTAGTGTGTGTGTGTATGTATGTATATATATATATATATATATATATATATATATATATATATATATATATATATATATATATAAGTATATTTTTTATGTGTTATTTTATGATTTTAAACTTTATATATATTATCTAATTATTCGGCCCTTTCAAAATATATATTCATGATCTACCTTGCGTGAGACTATTGAGAAATCCCCTTCTTCAGGGGCAAGAGTAATTATGGCAGAGGTTCGATAAAATATCAACATCTTAAAATGAAAAAATACATTTTAAAATTAAGTACAATTATGATTATCTTATTCGTCAATTTCTAAAATGCATTCTAGCATTTTTAAAGAAAAAAAACTTATAAGAGAGATATTCAGGTTAAAAAACTTAACAGGAAAGACTCGAATTATGTGTTAAGTCATCACGAAACAAAAAAATTATATTTTCTAATTTGTTCATCAAGTGCCACCAACTTTAAATCCTAAACCCAATTGTTGGAGCTAACCTATAGAGTATCCTTTGTGAGTTAACAAACACGCGAAGTATTATGACATTAATTTATGTGTGTTAATTAATTTCTAGAAAATATCATGTGTAAAAAAAGGAGTAACACATTTTTACGTCGTTTATCCACGGTTACCTAGGTTGCTATACTTGAGAAACCGTAGTCCTAAATATTCAGTTTTCAATCAACAAAATTTTTTTAAGCTAGAAGATCAATTTGGATTGGTCCGGATTCGTCTAAAAAATATAATTAGAGGAATTATAGGTGAAGCAATTAGATAAAAATAGATACCAACTTCTCATATTTTTATAAATAACTATTTATGAATTTTTTTTGTATTACATCCATTATTACAAGTGTTGGATCAAATCAATCTATTGACTCAAATAGTTCATGAGAGAAAATTAAGTTATCTGGGCTCATATAATTAACAGAATGAACTGTTAATTTTTGGATATAAGATATCTACCTTAATCACTACTATAGATGCATTGGTCTAATTAACATGTCTGAAGAAATCAATATTAAATTTATTGGATCCCTAACAATTTAAGTGAGGATTAGTAGTCCTGGGTCTATAAAAAATCTATTTTATGAAATGTCTGATAGATTAAAAAAATGAATAAAGCACAAAGCACTACACTATATGGCACGTGTTTTCAAATTAAAAAGACTTGACCATATAAGCCCTCCTTTGTAAATACTTTACTTAGTAACATAATTATTAACACTTGTGTAAATACTTAGTAACATAATTCACGTCATATTATTACCAAAAATCTTTTGCGACACACGAATAATAGAGATTCTTATAAGCATTGAGTATTTTGCTTAAACTTTTTAACAGTGAATAATGCCAATTTTTAATCCCATAAGCAGAGATATGACATGAATGTTGTGATCCACAAAAAATTGAAGTTGAAAGTTGTCGCCCTAATGGTCAGCGCATGTGAGAAATGAAAATTAGGTTTTAATTATAATTATTTTAATTAATAATTAATTGATTAGAGCCATAAAATGAACGATCAAGATGAGGAGTTACTCACGTAATGTTAGCTACAACAACATTTTTTTTAGTTTTTAAAAGGATTTTTAATTATTTTTTTGAAAATTTTGAAAATTTGAAAACATGTTAGAAATCCTACAATTGAACCCTGAATGATTTGTAATAGTTATAGAAAATTCCATAGAAAATAACGTGAAATGAAAAAATGATATAATTGAAGAAATATATCATAATGTAAAGCGGGATTTTAATAATGGAAAATTTAGAATATCATGTTAGATAGTTTTTTAAATAATAATTATTTTTTGAAATAATCGATTTTTCATTTTTCAACCATTTTTCTTAAAAGTTGGGTCAATGAATATGTTTTTTTTTAATTTTCTTGCATGTTCTATGAATATGTTATTATTTTTATTGAAAATATAATAACTAAACACACCTTTAAGATTCTTAAATTTTTTTTAAAGTATTTCCAAATGAAACATCAGGATCTAGTTTTTCAAGTAGGAAAAGTTCTAGTCACAGTTAACAATATTCTTATGGAACATTAAAGGATGTCAAAAACATTTTAATATTTTCAGTAATTATAATTTTTAAGAAACAAAATTTCTAGTAAACATAATTTCTAAAAATGTAAAAATATTCTAGATATCAAATGCTCTCTAAAAGTAATTGGATCCTTCATCGTGTATGTGTCTCTATATATTTCTCTATGTTTGCATAACATTGCAAATTAATTATATGCTATATCAACAAAAATAAATTCCTCTATTATTTTAAAGATGGAGTCTATATTTACCTTATATATAAAAGTTCTTTTATAATAGATGGCAGATGATATTTTTAAAAATTTATAATTTTCAAATTTTCATTTATTACTTAAGATTTATTTATATTATCTTTTATTTACCATATTTAGAAATAAATATTATAATTTTTATTGGGATATGCATAATTTTGCATAAATGATATCATTCAAAATGTAGTGTTTTAATAAACATTAAAATAATACTGATAAATAGAATTTAAAATTAAACACTATTTATTGTAAAAGATGTATTTATATGTAAGTATATATAAAATTTTTATTTAGTATATGTTTTTAATATATTTTATTTATTTATTATGAAGCATCCTAATCCTTAATACAACAATAAAAATCCAAGAGAAAATTTTCACCAATAATTTACTAACCATTAAATGAATTATTCCTCCTAACAATTCAAGTGAGCCCAAAACAATGCCTATAAAACATTCCTAACACCCCACATCAGTCACCAGTGTGGAATTATGCAAAATAGAAACAGAGGGCTGACGCGTGAGCAATAGTTTTCGTCCATGACACTAGGCATCAACCCTACACTAGGCGTAGACATGACAATAGCAGCAATGCTGCTATCATGGATTTTAGGCATTTTGGCCAACTTCCTATCTACCCAAATGACCCGTTTTAAGTTTGATTGTCACAAAACTTCGCGGGCCACATGTTTGCCCATTCCAGAACTGTCGACGCTATCCCTTCACCAAAATTTCAATATATGCTCAACTTATCCAGAAAAATACATTTATGTCAAAATAATGCAATTGTATGTATCAAGCCCTTCAAATCACCCTCAAACTAGGTAAGGTCTATTGTATAACTCACAAATGTTGTAGGGAACCTATTGACCCATTATGAGGGTCTAAAAACCCATCGAATCACAAAATCACCTCTCCAGTTTCTAAATTCCATATTATCCACTTTTACACTATTATATAACACAACCTATTTCAACATCACTATAATCACATTGTTCATCATCAAACTAAGTCTCAATCCATAATCTAACTCAATTGCAATATATGCACAAGACCTGCCCATAACATTCATGCAATGCATAAAACTTCACAAGCATAATTCCTGGATATATCAATGCATCTCATGCACTGTGGGACCATCCATGGTCGTCACAACACAATATCATCATCAGTATCTAGCACATCATTATACACATGAAACCAAAATACAATCTAGGCTTGTAGTGAAGCCGCCGGCTACCTAGGATCCACTATGCAGGCATATACATTGTTAAAATAGTATCTACAGGAGCCGACCAAGGCTACAACACCAACATGCTATACAATGCATATACAAGTATATATAATTGCTTTTCGCACAAGCATGGTGACATCTCACTAATCACCATCACAATCCAATCCCACTGAAAATAACCATAAAAATAGGGGTGAACACAGTACATATTAAATGACAGTTACTGAATCAGATCAACATATCCAATACTCTAACATACACTACAATATCACAATCAATTATTTCATTCGCTGTCATTTAACACAATTCACAATTCACTAGATATTCTCAATATCACATCACATGGATTATTTTATTAAAAACATTAGTCTTTTACCTTATAACAAAAGAAGATTCAGGCTTGCTATGTGTCACATCCTCAATAATTTTATTCCCGCTCTTTTTTTTCTTTTTTTTAATTCACTTTCAATCTCACATATTGTTTCATTAGTCTTACATGTTTCTACTACCTTTGGATTCTTGCTAAAATTATTATCTCAAACCTATGTACAGTTGGTTTTTAAAATTTATAAAATATAATATACTTAATAATTAAATGACCATGATATATTTGGTAATGAAAATTTTCTATTTAATTGACAATACAGATCTATTTAATTTTTTTATTAACTTTAATTTATGATATAATCATGAAAACAACCTACCATTTGATATGTATCTCATGAAACATTCGTTCAAACATTTATTTATTTTTCTTATATGATCAATATTGTAATATATGATTATGACTAATAATATATGAAATGTTGTAGAATAAGTTATTTTATATATTTTCATCTCTTCAATCTCTACTATGCTTTACAACTACTTAAATTACACAAAGATAATTTACATTCTTCCTTAAATAAGAATTGACAAGATGGACTAGCTCAAAACAATTTTAATTTATAAGTTTAAATTTACTTACTTAATCATTATAATTATAATTTTGTTGACTTTAAATCCATCTGCCATTACTTTATTAGTATTTTATAATGAAATCTAAAAAAATAATTTATCCAACGTTCGCACGCAGCACAAAAAACATTCCTTCAAAGGTTAAACCAGCTTTTGCATCCACTCTTCTAGTTAACACTTTGTTTGGATAGATCGATTTGGTAGAGAAAAAAAAGGGTAAAATATAATTTATTTCCATTCATTTTCTTACATGGTATTTTCATTTCCTTAAACAGAGTGTAAATTTAATAAACCTATGTTTCATGGTAGTGGGAGTGGGAGATACCGAGATGGAGTCCGAAAACCTTACAAGATTTTAGCACTGTGAAAAACAAAATCCCCAATATTTCCCGCCATTTCTATCTTCTTCTTCCATGCTCGCATTGCATTTCCGTCCCTTCTTTGGCGCCAACACCATTAGGGTTTCCTCTCTCTGTCGTCTCTCTCCCTCTCCCTCTCTCTCTCTCTCCTTCACTCCTCTCCGCGCCATGTCCAAGCAACCCTCCGCCTTCGACGCCCTCATGTCCGGCGCCCGTGCCGCCGCCAACAAGAAATCCCAACCTTCCGCATCCCCCAAGAAGAGAAAAACCCCAACCTCCCCCGCTCCCGCACAAAACCCCCACACCAAACTCCAACCCTCCGAAACCGTTACAAACGTCCAACAACCAAACAACACTGTTGAAACCGCTCAACAGGAGGAATCCGCGGACCCCGCGAAAAAGATTCGCCAAGTGTCGTCTTCTCAGGAGAAGGTCGCGGAGCTGAAGAAGCGAGTTCCGCAGCTGAAGAAGAAGCCCTCGGAGTTCGATCCCGCTTTGGTGGCATGCTGGGAGAAGGGCGAACCCGTGCCGTTCCTCTTCCTCTGCCTGGCCTTCGACATGATTTCTGAAGAGAGTGGGAGGATCGTCATCACTGACATTGTTTGCAACATGTTGAGGACCGTCATGTGTGTCACGCCGGAGGATCTTGTTCCCGTGGTCTACCTCTCCGCCAACAGGATTGCTCCCGCGCATGAAGGCTTGGAATTGGGAATTGGTGATGCTTCGATCATAAAGGCGCTTGCCGAGGCCTGTGGAAGGACCGAATCACATATTAAGAATCAGTATAAGGTGGTTGAATTTGATTAAATTCGTTTTCCTTACATTGTTACTGTTGTTGTTGTGGAGGGGAATTTGGCTGAGGAATATGAGTTTGTTGTTGGCAGGAAAAAGGTGATTTGGGCTTGGTGGCTAAAGCGAGCCGTTCATCGCAGTCTATGATGCGGAAGCCTGATGCATTGACAATTAAGAAGGTTTTCAACACCTTCCGCCTTATTGCTAAGGTGTGTTGCCGTCAATTTTGAATATCATGCAATTGAGTGATTTAGCTTATTGCTAAGGTTTTCAACGCCTCAAGATTGTGGTTTGTTGTTTTAGTCCGGGGAAGTTTAAATCTAAGTTGTTCAACTAGTGTGTAGGTAATAATTTGAATTTGTTGTAGTACGTTAGTGTATTGAGTGGATGAAGAAACTGAGCAAAGCATTGAACAATTTTTTTTTGGCAATAGCTAGGTTTACTGATTTCTCAAAAGCTGGTATAAAGATAGAGGATTTGCAAATATGAATTCTGAGATAAGCCGATACTGAAGACTTGAGTGTATGTTATTGGTGTCTTTTGTCACCCATAGTCTGTATGATAAGTGTGATAATTATGTTGGTCATTAGCTTAGTTAGCTTAACCTTTATATCTGTTGTACCACCCTCCTCTGTATAGATTGTAATTAATTCCTCTTCTATCTAAATAAAATAACAGAATCAGTTTCACATTCTCTCTCTCTCTCTCTCTCTCTCTCTCTCTCTCTCTCTCTCTCTCATGTCTGCTGCAGCTATGATAATCACATGCCGTACATAAAACACTAACAATTTGCAACTCTTTTTCTTGGTACTCTATCATGGTTAGAAGTTTCTTGGAGTTCAATGTGCTGTACCAAAATAAGTATTAGGGAAAAATGAAAGAGTTCATTTGTTATTATTTTCTATCTCGCAAGCATATATCTTTGCTGAAAGCCTGAAAGCTATGGCATAATAAAAGTTATGTTATATGTTTGCTTTGATCTTTGAATACATTGTTACTTGTTTGGTGTGTTTGTTGGATGGTCTGGTCTAAGAGACTGAAAGCGGAATTTGTAGTTTGTAGGGGGTGTGAAAGAAATTTTTGTTAAGTGCTGGATGTGACTAATTTTGCTGTTTCTTTGTCTTTATTTCTGAACGTACACAGGAATCTGGAAAAGACAGTCAAGAGAAGAAAAAGAATCATATCAAGGCACTTCTTGTTGCTGCTACCGACTGTGAACCTCAATATCTAATCCGGTTGTTACAGGTTGAAGTTGTACTCTTTATTGAAATATTCTGGTCTGCTTAATTCTCCATGTTAATTGTTTCTTGATTTTGTTTTCTAGACAAAGTTGCGAATTGGGTATGCTGAACAAACTCTCTTGGCTGCATTAGGCCAGGCTGCAGTATATACTGAAGAACACTCTAAACCACCGTCTGGAATTCAGTCTCCTTTAGAAGAGGTAGGTAAGCCAATGTGATTGAAGTGGGAGAGTGAACCCACTTAAATGGCTTATTTTTGTGAGGCTAGGGTTAATGACAAATGTGCTTTTGAGTTTTAAATGTTGGAAATGCATCAACCCTAAAAGTTGGGGATGGGGCTGCTGCTGAAATGGGTATTGGTGATTTTTGGTGCTAGTTATTCTGCATTCTTGGAAACTTTAGGCTGCAGTAATTCATTAAATTTCCTTTCCTGTTATATATATATATATATATATTATTTATTTCTGGTTTCATTTTGCATCAGGGTTCTAAGATTGTTAAACAAGTCTACTCTGTTCTTCCTGACTATGACAAAATAGTCTCTGCACTTCTGACAGATGGCTTATGGATGCTTCCAAAAACATGTAATTTTACTCCTGGTGTTCCAGTCGGACCTATGCTGTCAAAAGCAACAAAGGGTGTATCTGAAGTTCTAAATAAATTCCAGGATGTTGAGTTTACCTGTGAATACAAATATGATGGAGAGCGTGCCCAGGTGATATTTCATGGTCAATATTTCCATCAGAAACATAGTGCTTATTATTACGTGCAATAACATCAGCTGTAATGAGACAGATACATTACTTGGAGAATGGCTCAGTTGAGATTTACAGTAGAAATGCAGAACGGAACACTGGGAAATTTCCTGATGTTGTTGCTGCAGTTTCAAGGTATAAGAACTGTATTTGAATTAAGAAATAAAGAATATTATACCTGAGGCCTGGTCAACTCTTTCTGAGTTGGTTATGGACACTTCCTAAACAACTTGATGACCAGTGATTATTTGAGACATGTACACCATTTGCCTCCCTTTACAACTTTCAACTTCCTATTTTCTGATATTTGCTGTCAGCGAACAGGTTAAAGAAAACAAATGTATCATCATTTGTTCTTGATTGTGAACTTGTTGCTTATGATAAGGCAAAACAGAAGATCCTTCCTTTCCAGGTAATCTTAATGCTGATTCTGTTTTTTTGTGGATGTCATTTAATTTAATATAGCCTATAAACCTTTATACCAACCTTTATGTCACATTTGTGTTGTTTTAACTATCTTGGTGATGCAACTTCTGAGGACTTGTGATTAGACATATGACTTAAAAGAGAAAAAAATGGTTTATTTCCCTAATCTATGAATCAGAGTTAATTACCTATTATCTATATACCAAAGCAAAGAAGTGGATACTTATATCAGTGTTATCAGTATTACTTGTATGTGCATTTATCCTATCCAAATTCCAAAGTCTTATCATCCAGGACCAGGACCAGGAGTTAGAATTTTTAAATCTCTTGATTCTTTTGAAGTATAAGCTTATGTTTATCTCTTCATGAACTAATATCTTGACAGGTGCTTAGTACACGGGCTCGCAAAAATGTATCTATGAGTGATATAAAGGTTGATGTTTGCATATTTGCTTTTGATTTGTTGTATCTTAACGGCCAAGCACTTCTTCAGGATAACCTGAAAGTCCGTAGAGAGGTACCAACTAACAACTTCTATCTTTACTCTGCCAGTAGTTTCATTTTATTGTTTTCTTTATTAAGTAGCTAAGTCCTCAATACAGATGGCTGAAAGTTGGAAACCTCCATTTTTTTGTGAAAAAATTTTAAACTTGCAGAAATATTGGAGGTGCTGGGTGTAGGTTTCGGGTCATGGTCTAGGTGGATTCTTGTAAGATAGCACTGTAATGCTTGACTAGTACACTTTGGTAAGAGTTATGCATTGACTAAAATACCTATAACTTTTGGCTCAATATTGAGCGATTGATTGAGCAAGTGCTATCAAATGGAATTCAGGAGTTGTATTGAATTGTATGAGGCAGAAGTTGAGAAAAGGGGATAGTAAGATTGTTGGAATTGGGGTTGGTGCATTTAAGCTGAAAAGGTTGAGCACGGGCTAATAGCTTTAGTGTATGGTCTTTGCTTATTAGTCAATCCAATACGGTCTATGAAATTTTAATTTTCAAAAAGAATTATTCATTAAGTTTATGAATTGTCACCTATTAATTATGGGCTATATATGAGTACGAACTATATGTTGACAAGTGTATTGTTTTCTCTCTGCAGCATCTCTATGCCTCTTTTGAGGAAGAATCTGGATTTTTTCAGTTTGCAACATCAATAACATCAAATGATGTTGAGGAAATACAGAAATTTCTTGACAAAGCTGTTGATGCAAGGTCTACTGATTCTTCTAGTTAATTCCAATTCATCTATATAGAAATTTCATTTTCAAAAAATTAAAATTATACTACCTCCGTCCCTTAATATAAGAACCTTTTAACTAATTTTAGTTTTTAAGAAAAGTTGGTTAATGTAGTTAAAGTCATTTAATTTGTCTACAAATTATATTAGTTTTTCAAAAGTACCCTCTTACTTTTATTGGTACTTACAAATCTTACTCTCTTTCTATTTAATTAATACTTATTTCATTAATGACTAATAAGAGTATTTTGGTAAAAAAATAATTAATGCTATTGACTTTTTAATGAAGTTTTTATATTAAGGACCAAATAAATCTCTCAAAAGATTCTTATAATAAGGGACGGAGGTAGTACATCATTTCAGCATAATTTATTATACTCTTTTAGGATATGTAAACGTGATTGCCATATTACTAAATACATTATGCAGGGCATTGAAATTTGAAAGACATCAGACTAGCTTTTCTATCATTCACAGCTCTTCCAACTTTGGTTTTTCTTGTAATTATTTGTATGAGAGTATTTTTCCTTAATCACTTGGCTTGTCTCTTGATATGTAGTTGTGAGGGATTAATCATCAAAACATTAAATGAAGATGCTACATATGAACCTTCCAAGCGGTCGCTCAACTGGCTAAAATTGAAGAAAGATTATCTGGAGAAGTAAGGATGTAATATTCATTTTTTCATAATCATACTGGATATCTCTTTACTCATTGGCTCCAATTTGCAGTATAGGGGACTCACTGGATTTGGTACCCATCGCCGCTTTCCATGGTCGTGGGAAACGTACAGGTGATCATGAAGTGTAATCTTTAATATGGTGGTGCCTATATTTGTTACTTATGTTTTTTGACATCACATATGAATAAGACTGGCCCTTTGGATTTTATATATACTGCTAATATAAACCCGTGGCTCATAGCAGTCTGAAATGAACTAGTGGCGTATCTTGTAGGAGTCTATGGTGCATTTCTCCTTGCTTGCTATGACAACAATAATGAAGAATTTCAAAGTATATGCAAGATAGGTGAGTGTTTGTGTTTTCAAGTCACTGTTGAGTTTATTTGTTTATTTGATTTCTTTCTTGTAATCTTCATTTTATGGTGGGTAGGAACGGGATTCTCTGAAGAAATGCTTGAGGAACGTTCTACTAGTCTTCGTTCTAAAGTGATTCCCAAGCCAAAGGTTACTGCTTTTGTTTTGATTTGTACCTTTTCAAGAGTCAGGCTTTATATTTTAAGAACTAGTTTAAAAATGCCCTTTGCTTTCAGGCATACTATCGATATGCAGAAACAATCAATCCTGATGTCTGGTTTGAACCCAGTGAGGTAAGAATTATCTTGACATGGTAATTCCATTGTTCTTTTCCTATTTCCCTATAATGTGCTGTTAATGAGTCATCTTATATTGGCCTCGTACTGGCACTTCAATGGAAGACGTGGAATCATTTTCATACTGTTGGGAATACTGTCATTGATTGGATGAATTTTCCTATCTGATGTGGAAGATGAATTGTATAACTAGAATAGTATGCAATTACAAGGAAAAATAAGAGCAGAGCTCCCAACAATGGAGACAGTTTCGCCAATCCCATGCAAAATCAAGATGACTACCGGAATGACCTCTCCGACAGCCTCCACCTCTCACCCCCCCCCGGGACATTCCCCATCTATTATTTTCTTGGGCCTTAGGACCAAGCTCATCAGTCACGATCTGATGCCACTCTACCATGGCTGAAAGATCTCCCAACAAGATCGAGTGGTCAGATCGATCTGGGAATTTAAATGTTACATTAACCTCTTGTTACTTTGCCTTTGGATTAATGGGTGCAGTAAGCTAACATTGTAGTCATTGTTTTTTTTAACCAGTATAGTTAGCTAATGATGAGAAGTAATTAATTGTTTTCCTCCTATCATATTATGGCAATTCAATTTTCAAACGAGAGATGAAGGATCCAGAGTAGACATACTTTTTTGCCAATGCTTTTCTTTTATGAATGGTATTCTATAAAATTGTGAAATACTGTCCAAAGATTTTTTTGTCTTATATTTAGTTATATGTTACCTTATTTCATCTAGGTGTGGGAGGTGAAAGCTGCGGACCTGACCATTAGCCCTGTTCACCGTGCTGCAGTGGGCATTGTAGATACAGATAAGGTAACGGAAACAATGAATCGATTGTGCAAGCATCAAAAGTGTTCATTTTTCACTCTGAAAAGTCTACCTGTTAACATTGTTAGATTGCTTATAATAGTTGCATTTAACTTTTATTAGTGGCGCTTTTACTTTTTTTTCTATATAGGGCATATCTCTTCGATTTCCACGTCTTGTTCGAGTCCGGCCTGACAAACCTCCTGAAGATGCCTCATCATCCGAGATGGTAAATTACAATCTTCATCTGATAAACAACAGGAATTGAAAATTGAAATCTTTGATCAATGCTATACTTGCTTGTTTTCAGGTTGCTGACATGTATAATGCTCAAAAACACAATCACGCCAACAACCAAGCTGACAATGAAGATGATTGAGGGGGAAACTTTTCTGTTTCTCTCATGCTGAACTAGAAATCTCAGTATTTTATGCTGATGATCCCATTAGAGTAGATATGTAGATGTAAATTCTTGGTTTTCAAGCCTGTCTCAGCATAATTTCTATTTCAACATGATTGGGCGTGGAATAAGCTCATGGAGGATCCAAACTGTAGACACTTGCGGTTAAAGCATGTTAATTGGGTCAATTTTCAGAAGGGGCCCTTGTGTACTTGGTGCTTCTATAGAATTCTGTATTTTTCTTATGTGATACAGCAGCTAAAGCTGCAAGCGTTGATGAAGACCCTGTTTAAAATTTTGCACATGCTAATGGCATCTCAATGAGTCCATTTGTCAAATGATTTACCATAGCACATGTGTTGTGGAACTTTTATCTTTCCATATTTTCAACAGTAAAATATTGTATTGGACTTTGTTTACAACTCTTGGATATCTGTTTCATAAATTAATTCTAATGCTACCATGGACCTGACTAAGAAGATAAGATTGAAATATTATTTCCATGGAGTGATGGCTGAGTCTTCTGGATGCCAGATAAACACATTAGATAAAAGGACTGGGTTCAATGATTGCCGTGAAGGAGACACTTAGGTGAGATCTGCCTAATGTTTTGAATGGGGTAGTCAAGGTAGTGATCATCTTCAAGCCTCCGCGTTCTATGGAATAACCTCTCATAAACCCTTTTCACTTTGATTTCTTCTATTTGCAGACTCAAATGTGGTTTCCTTATAAAGATTCTTTTCTGCAATTTGTTCAAACCTACTTTTCCTTTTAAGGTTCTGCCATTTGTTCAAGCTTTGAATTTTCGTAATTTTTCTTAGACTCGAAAACGACTTTTCTTTTCATTTGTACAATTTTCATTCTGATATTTGAACACGGGCGGCTTCTTGTTGGCACGACGTGTAATATGGGCTTGGGCTTCTATGTGATGATGTGATATTTAGTTGTGTCAATGTGTCCAATGAGCTGTTTTTTTATTTGGCTTATTCGGCCTACTATTGACTATATTTCTTTTGTCTAGTAAGGCATGGATCGCGTCATTTGCGCACCGTTCAGAATAGGTTTAGCGTGTTTTGTAGGACTTCCTTGTTGCCGTCACTGGCAAGGAGATATGCAATGATGTAATGTTTATTAGCAGAGCTAGCTGGATGAAAGTAACATTTTTGTTTAAATTTTTAGGGACAAAGAAAGCAATTTGCTATATCTTGCGCTAACCTCGCAATAGGAAAGATCCGAGGTCAAAATGCCACAAAATCTTTTCTGGACAACAACAGTTTCATATGCTAGGTAAGGCTAACATTTTGGAAAATTACGTGCAGTACGCACTATTTTGGGCAAAGTTATGTGGTCTCTGCATCTACCTGTCTGCTTTCAACAAGACTCTCCATGTGAACCAGAAACATTACCACCACTGTTATAGAACATGGCTAACCTTAGTACGATCCCTGTTGCTGACATTGTTCTCTTAAATCTTGAATTTATTTTGTAAAAAAATTGGCAGAAAATTAATTCTAGTTTGGTAAACCAAAAGGATTTTCTTTGATAACATGGCATTGGAAGATAGATGGGTCTCAAGAATCGTAGACAACATTTTTTAATCATATTTTCTGGTGCAAAATGATTCAACTTTTGTATGTCATAATTTGGCATGCTTCATTTGTTGGTAAAGCTATGATTTTTCTTTTCATTGCCATGCTTTTGTCGAACATGATATGTAACACAGATACAATAGTCAAAATTATGTACCCTTCATTGACATATTTGGCGGTGGAATGATAAACAGAATGAGTGGGAGTGTATAGATATACATAAAAGAGAAGAGTATGGTGAGTTAAATAATATTAGAAATAAGATTAGAAGTGAATAATGAAAAGTAGGGTAACAAAAGCATAATACAATGATTATAGATGGTGATTCTAATTTGTGGGTCCACCTTTACCCGACACAGAGCTGAAGCCTGAAGGGCGTCCCCCTTGGTGGTTGGCCACACCATCTCCCAAACCCAATCACCCCCATCCCTCCTTAATTGTTGATGTGATCACACACACACACACACACTCATATCACTTGCTGGACTACAGTATCTTAGTTACATTACAATTTCATTTAGTGACCCTTTCACTTCACACACAAAAACAAAAGGAGAATGTGAACAGGGAAAATTTCCAAGGATTAAAATTCTTCTACTACTTCCAAACATACCAGAAAACCATAGTCAAGCTTCTCCTCCTTCTCCTCCGCCTGAGTTAAATCCACTGTACATACAGATGCTACATCAGTCCAACACCACCTTGCTAATCATCCTAACCTTTTCTTAACCATAATTAACTTAGGTAAATTAAAAACTAAAAAAGGGTACTAATAAATCTGACTTAGGAACAGTTTTAGTCAGTGGAGTACAATCCTTTGGTACTTGTTCTGCGTGGGAGAATCAGAGCCCTCACAGAAAACCCTTTTCCTGCTGACCCTTCCACAGTTAGAGGGAGTGCTGTTCCCGTTAGTGTTAATGAAGGAATCATGGTTGTGGAGTAACTGTGGTGGTGGTGGTTGTGGTTGTGGAGGTGATGGAATGGTGACTGGTGGAATCTCAAAGGACTCAAGAGGTGGTGGAGGGTGTCTCCATTGAGGAAGTGGTCCTGCAAGAAGCAGTGTCTGAAGAAGAGGACCAGCTTTCATAACTGCTTGCAAAAGTTTACCCTTTTCTGGCAAAGGTTTATCTGGTGATATCAACTCAATCATTGACTCTGACATTGAACCTAATGGTACTGGTGGCTGCTGAACAGGAGGAGAGGAAACAATGCTCTCCTCACAATCTGATGATGAGAGGCCGTTGTTTGAGTCAATTCCTCTCTTGCTGGGTTCATCTTCAATGCTGGATATTCCAGACACAGGACACACTTGTTGACCCAACACCATTTTCTCCAACACAAGCCTGTGACATTTCTCTTGTGCCTCATCTCTCTCTCTCGTCACTTTGTTCAGCATCTCCTTCATGCTAAGTAGCTGATCATCCCTCTTTCTCAGTTCCTCCTGCACTGTTGCCCTTGTTTGCTCAAGCTCCATAGTAGTGTACATCAGGGATTGCTTCAGCTCCTCCATTGACTGTCCCACCAAATTTATATAACCAAACATTAGTAACACATTTTAGTGCTCACAGCACATTCAATCTCTTAGTGAAAAATAAAATGATGAAAGAAAGTAAAGTAGCTACCTTTCCGTGGCAGTAGTAAGCCCAACTTAGAAGAGGGCTACGTTGATTATCCATGCTTTGAGAATGAGAGTTGATAGAGAAATTTGGAAGGGAAAGGGAAAATGGGGACAGGGGAAGAGTGGGAAAGAAGAAAAGGGGAGACAGAGAGAGTTAGGAGGTGTTGGGGGAATGGTTGAAGCTATTTTATAGCAAAGTTTTGTCCAAGTCACTGTTTGCCTTCTCACTAGGGGTAGGGAGGTTGAAAATAAAGCACAAACAAAACCCAAACTGTGGCCTCTATCCTCTATATCACTGTATCTAATAATATCTGCTTAGTTCTGTAAAAGATATCATATGCCGCCGTGGAAACTCATTTTATTTTTTAATTATTTTGTATGAACTCAATTTTATTATGTCCAATGGTATATAATTTGAAGATATCATATAGTTCGAGTTTTTAAAGGTATTTAACATGCTAAATATTTGATTATTTTATCAAAAAGCTAAAAACTTACAAGAAATTAGTCTTTCAGTGTGTCTGTCTCTAGGATGATATACTTCCTACAAGTTCCAACACTGATAATTAGATGAGGTTATTTCGAAAATAATAATACAAAATTTAAATACTTCTCAAAATAAAAACTTGTTGCAAAAATGTTTAACTTAATTAGTTGAGTAGGTTAATTGTTGGAGGCCTCTAATTCTTAAAGTAATATATATATATATATATATATATATATATATATATATATATATATATATATATGAATTTATCTAACTTTACATAGATTAAAAAATAAAAAAAATTATTTAAAAATATTATTAACACCTACTCACACTAATTTTTAAATAATTATCAAATAAATTTTAACAAAACAATCCTGTCTTTAATCTTTTAACCTAAACAAAATTACACAGATTAAATAACTACTGGAATGAGATAATAAATTTAGAAATTTATGTGTAAAATGTATGGTATGATTTATGTTTTCCACACTGTATTTCTCCAATACTGGAAAAGGATTTTCTCACTTTGATGCGTCCTAATTAAGTATGAAGGAATAATGAGGATAATACTATTATGATTTTGGCAACCATCTCTGCTAATAGTCATAGTGTGTGGTGGAATGGAAGCAAAAAATGAGCAATAAAAAGCAGAAGAAAGAAAGAAACCAGTCACTTTTTGTTCTTGTTTTTAAGAAATTGCCTCTCTTAGACAAGTCATCTTCAGGTCTATTACTTGGCTTTTCCAGCATCCTGCATGCTATATATTGATGATCAAGAAAAATCTAAGAAAGTGACCTTATAAAACAGTGATAACCTTTCAGCTATCTATAAAATATATCAAGAGCTGAACGTGACATGTCCTTTGAAAAGCCCAATTATAACCAAATGATCTTCCTTTTTGGAAAAATAAAGAGAAAAATGATACTCCAAGTCTCCCAAAATTCTATATTCAATCCATGGTGAGTCCAACCAGACCAGCTATCAGAATCTTGTAGACGTTAATCGTATCCTTTATTATAATCTTTCAATCAACAATTCCCTCAAATGCCAAAAAATATTTATTTACATAAATTTTACCTAGATTATAAAAAGTTGACTAAAAGTTAAAATATTTTATGTATTTTTTAAAGTGGTTTTTGAGTGCGCAGAAGCTAATTTTCTTTTCATTTTTCCAAAATTTAAAGACAGGTCTTCCCATTAGTGATATTTATCTATCATTACCTCGTTTTCATATGCCCCTGTTATTTATTTATAAAGATGTTAAAATGTATGGTTTTTTTTTAATATGCAATTGTTATTTATAAGTAGTTTCTTAATTTTCGTTGAAAGAGAGACTCAAACTTATGACAACTTCCCATTTACCTTTATTATTAGATCAATTCATAATTATATTTAGCATCAAATTAGCTAGTCTCTTAAAGGTGTTGTTTAAAAAAGTAAAAATAATTGTTTTTAAAAAATTATATAATAATTGTTTAGTAATTAGAATAAGTGAATTTTAATTATATTTTTAAATAAAATATTTTCACTTTTTATTTCTTTAACTTATGTTCACTTATTAGTATTTTCCTTACGTTTATTTATAAGTGACCGATAAACCTAACTTTTTTTTAAAACTAAAATATATCAAAATATATGTCACTAGAAAAATGTGTCAAAATAAAAAAATAATGCATCAATTAATGGATACAAGCATGTAGTTTTTGAATTAAGAAGGATTTGTGTGTAATTATCATTAATATCAAGTTAAATCGATTAAATCAACCCAAACGCTAAACACAAGAAATTTATGTTTTTGCTTTATACACTTTATTTAGATTTGAGACTAGTTGGATGATTATAAACAATAAAATTCTCTGGATCAAAATTTAATTGTAAAGTGCAAGAAGTTTTAGTAAAACAGGTATTGAAAAGAATTTTCCCCCCTGAAGTATGGTTATTTCCAAAATTATCATTTAACCAACATTAAGAATGACATGAACGTGTTGATATTAATTATTCTTAATCATTTCAAATTTGGGTGGCTTTTGAGTGAGATGAAGTTATTTTACGACAGTAATTAATTTGAATACCGATGAGGCAGGCTACGATCCTTATCCCTAATGCATGCTCGTAACTTCAAACTTTTCCTATCTGTGTTCCCATGCATTATGCATAACCATTTTTGGCAGGTATGATTTCCATTTTTGTTTTTTGTTTTTAATTTAATTATAAAAATATTATTATATTCCCTGTTTAGAAAAATGGGTACAAGAAAAATAAGTAAAAAAAAGAAATTAAAATAAATAAATAAAAACAAGAATAAGAAATAGAAACCAAAATATATCCTAATCTTTTCATTTTCATCGCACGTGGGCTGCGTCGTCCAATGTTTCCAAACATTTATTTTGTTTTTACCGCATAATTTCAATATATTAGTTCGATGCACTCGAGTATCTCACTTCGATTTTGCTCCTTATCTAAATTAAGGTTTAATTACGTATAATTTCAGCCTCTTGATTTTTAATTATGTGAATTGTATCTTTCTATTAATTTTCATCGGATTATAAACAATAAAAAATTGATAATGTGTTGTGTTCACAAACAAAAGCGTAATATATGAAAACCCGAGAGAATTATTCTAAGAAATTAGGTTTATTATTTCTCTTTGTTATGTCACTTAGGTTACAAATGTCTTTACACGTCATATTTATATAAGGGTTAAAGCCAAAGAATCTAGCCCAAGCCCACTAGTTATAACTAATAGAGAATCGATCATTTGCTTAAATAAAGGGGTTAGAAGGGTCTCGTGGGCCCTCCTCCGACTTTGGGGGGAACATGTTGTTTTATTCAGTATAGCCTCATATTACTGTGTGTTTTGAATACATGCAAAAAGTACCTTTCCTTTCATAAATATTTATTTCAATAATTAATTATTGAAAAACTCTATTATGATAAAATCTATTTGAATTTTGGATATGATTATGAAAAAAGAGATTATTTAGATATCTTGTTTTGTTTTGATTGTATTTGTTCCCCTAGGTCAAGTCAGGTAGCTATGTGGGTAACTGCTTATCCTTAAGTAACATATGGAGATCATCTCCCTCGAATATCGGGTTGGGAGGTTTATGAACTTAGCACGCAGATCAACACGAACGATTACTTTAACCCTCATAATGGAATGACATGAGAAGATAGTGGGGACCATATTCTAACGAAGGAGGGGGAGATAATTACCAAAAATAGAAGGATAATAAGGTATATAAGGAGAGAGCCAAGAGGATAATGGTTAAGTGTTACACCTAAGGCTAAACATTTGACTCAGAAATCCCTCTCATCACTAGGGAAAATTTCCTCGCTAGCCTAGCCTAGTCTTTGACTGAAGGGAAGTTTACGGCCAACTAGGGAGGATCTTTCAAGGTTAGAGAAGCGATCGGCCTTAAAGCTAGCGTACTACCTAGAAAAGCTTAATGGTCAATCAATTCCACTAACTTGGAATGCCATACATCTCATAAGATATTTCAGCTGAAGCGTGACTGGAAGTACTTTTTCTTAACCATAAACTTTTTCCCATTGGGTTTTTTTGGGGAAGGTTTTAACAAGGCACCTATATGATTGCACCCATAGGTCGTCCTTTTCGGTAGATCATTTAATTGTTCCTTTGCAAATATAGCATGATTGAATACATTGTTTTGTATGACTGACTGCATGAATGAACCTTGTTAGAGCATGTTATTCTATGCCTATCATTTGAATCTCTTACTTTTATCTTTGTTGGAGTTATTTTTAGTGAATTCTATGTTAATATTACAAACTAACTTTGGACAAGTTATATACGATTCACACCAATGAAGACCGAGCATTGTTCCCAAGAAGGAATATTGGGCAATAAGAAACGAGGGTGCTTTTCACGCCAAATAAAAACTTTTAATAAAACCCCCAATGATTTTCTTAGGGAAGAAAACCAAGCAATGAGTCGTGATAGTACGACCCACAAAAGACAAGAGAACTTTTCAAAGTAAAATAAAAAATTAAGATAAAGGTAAAGCCTTAAGATTTGAGCATTAAAAGCAACGAGTAAAAGTTCAAATTATTACAAAGCTCTCGGGCTAATAACACCGGATAATACAAGCATAATTACCAAGGGATTCCCACCGACCTTCAAGCATCTTCCCATTCCTTAGATTCAAACATTTCAAAGATTTTCCCATTTACCACTTTGAAGAAAGGAACCACCCCGTCGGTCTTCATACTCGAGTTTAGCATAATTAGTTGCTCTTGAAGGTTGTCGAAGCCTTCAACATACTTTCTAGTCATATCCTTTTTTATAACATTGACCATGCATCACTTTTTTGCTTTTGGATCTTCAATCGCGATTGAACTGGGTCTCACTCAAGCACGAGCGAGGAGTTCTCCAGTTTTAATTTATTTAAGGATTCTCCCAACTTGAAAATGTCATTCTTCAGCTCAATAATTTTAGTTTGATATTCCTCAGCCTCTTTCAACTTGGGCTCTAGCTCTTTCAAATGGTTTTTCAATGTGAAATATTTTTCACTTAGATTCCATAAACATCCTTCGTTGCTCTTCCATGTTAGAGTTTGCTTGATTAAAGAGGGCAGTGATCCTTAAGCCTATCAGCTCACCCAATTATGCACGAGCGACAAAGCGCCACTTGGATAGAGATCAGTTGTCTTATTTGTTAACATGTAACGACTAACCAGAGTCCCACTTGAAGTATAGATCCCATAAGGAAGGGCTCAACCCTTATGATTCAGACTCGTGCATGTTGTTTAAACACCAAACATTTCAGTTGGGCTCTCCCTCGCCCTTGCTAGTATAAACCTAAACAAAGGAAAATAGAATTGGTTATGAAAATGGCTTAGAACAAGGATGTTTCTTGATTTCCCTTTAAACCATCTCTCGCTTGAGGAACAATATCTTCTTCTAGTCATTAATTGCAATATGGGCTTCAGTGCCCTCATCGTTAGGCTTTTCAATACCCTTAGTGCTTTCATTACCTCCTACACGTTGGTCCTCAACCTTTTTCTTCTTCACTTTAAGAGCAGCTCTCTAGTAAGCCTCCTAGAGTTTCTATAACTCCTTCTTGGAAATCACCGAAGAATCGTCCATTTTTCTAGAAAAACAAAAATAAGGTCAAATAATGAATAAGATGAGCAACAAGGAAAAGAAAGGTACTTACAGAAATAAATGTCTAAAGTTGTAGGTATGCCCTCTAAGTGAACTAGCACGATTGAACTAACTTTGTGATCGATACTCTTGAAAATCACAATAAGAAATAACTTATTGTCAGTTAACTCATCCTACATTGCCTTACCTTGGGTGAGATACCTCAGCTAGTATAAAGTAAAGAAAGGTTTCTAGGTGAAGGTATTCAAAATCTTTCCCTTAAGGTGCTAGACGAAATTTTAAAAATTAGTTTTTAAAACCTTTGTATGACACTCAAGGGCTCTAACAAGCCCTGATTGGTGATTCCATTCATTGATAATCATAACACCCATGAATAATCTTTTGTAATTTTTGCTAGGAATTAGTAAGAAAATAGGTTTTCAGTTGAAGGGAAAAACATAATACTCAGAGAGTAATTCAAACGTCTTCATGAACCCCCCAAGTGTTAGGATGAGGCTGAGTGTGGGCCATATTTAGGGTAACCTTAGTTTGAGTATGCCAAAATATATAAACATAAGGTTTGGATTTTTCATTCAAAACTTGGACGCACACACCCTACTTCCCTTGAGACACAATCACACACCACCCTATTGTCATTCATCCCCATGATAAATACCAGCTTCTCCACTACTTCATCCATGGTATCGAGTCCATTAATGATTGAAACCACCTGAAAAATGTCATCCTTTACCCAAGCGAACAAGTTCATGGTGGGGATATAAGGATCAAACATTTATTTTTCTAATTGTTCCTATTTTGGCTTTATCTTCTTGCTTGTAAATAGAACTACCAAACTTCACTTATGTACTAACCGCTATCCCAAACAAATCGAAATAAACCCCTCAGAATAAGCAAAAAAGAAACAAACATTAGGGATCAAAGGAATTAAAGTGGAAGATAAAGAATAAGCTTTAATGGTAGAAGATTGACAAAAAGGGTAAAAAAAGAAAAGCAAATGGAAAGTAGGGGGAAAAGGGAACTTAAAGAGTGGTTCAATGGTAACCCAAGCTTGACGAAAAAAAAAGAAAAGAAATTGTTCCCCTTACACCAGAGAAAAATAGAGGTGGAGAAGAAAAGGGAATGAGCTTTGAAAACCTTATCATGAAAGGAAATATCAAAAAGTATGTTGGTGTGTCCATTGGGGCACCTTGAAGGAGGAGAAATATATCTCCAAAGAGGAACTATTATCTGTGAACAAGATGATAATGATTTCCTGGATGAGGACAAACAAGGTTATGCAGGGGTGGGAGGGAGATACCTTCACCAACATTTCAATAACATATCAATGTCTCCAAGTTATGTTAAACAACTTGCATCTTCCCCTGGGTTGGTCCTAAGACAAGCGATGTGGGCGTATGCCTAGGGCCCATAGATAAAAGGGGTCCAATTTCATAAGTTGTTATATATACTCATTTTTTGCCAAATTAAGAACCTTGACACACGTTTACCATGTCATTTAGTAAGGGTGAGAATATGCCAAATTGCTCGTCGGAGGCCTAAAGTCTATCTTATTTAAGGTCTAGTTTGACTCAGTTAGTTTAATAATAAAATTAGGCTAAAACTTTTTTAAAATGTCTATTTAATTAAAGAAACTGAGTTTAGGCTTTTGAAAAAAAACTTTTCAACTTGTTGGGTTAGCTTTTTTAAAACTCTTATATGATTTTATAAAATAAATAATAATTTATGATATATAATAATTTATAAATACACATGATATTTTCTATATATAAAGTAAAATTTAGAAAAGTAAAATATGTTAAAATTAAATTTAATATGAAAAATTAATAAATATATATTTTATATAAATTATTAACTTTTCAGAGACTCTTTTGATTATTTAAGATGAAATCATTGAAATTTAACATATGTTAACATTTTTATTGGTTTTAAGGTAAAATCAAGCTTTTATATAGATTATCAAAATAAATCAAGCTTCTAAATAGGACAGACCAAATCTAAAAATATTTCCGATGTCAACTAATAAGACAAGCTTAGATCTTACAAGTAAGTAACATGTCAGGCCCATGCTCGGTAAAACTTAGCTCGATCCGGTCAATTTCCACTCTTAACACTTAGTTTTCCTCAACCAATTTCCAAGAAAGAATAGAGAAAGAACGAGTAAAAGATAAGGGGAAAGATTGATGAACAATTTTGTCGAAGATATTATAGCATATAGGATTATTGTTACATTTCTAGTGATTTTATAATAGTACCATTCTTATCGTTAGAGTTTGGAGTTTATAGTCATGTATACACTTAGAGGTTTTTGATTTCAAGTAATATGAATACCATTATACACTTAGAAAAACCTCCCTATAACAATATACATGTATACACTTAGAAAAACCACCCTATAATTAAAATTGACCACTTTTAGCCTTTGTCATTCATTGTCAGCAGTTCAATCCTGAACAATAATGTAGGTGAAATTACTAATAATGAATTATAGGGTTGTTTTTTAGTCATCCAAAAAATTTAAATGGTTAAAAATGATCATTTTTATTTATAAGGAGTTTTTCCTAAACCCTAAATTTTACAAGGAATGAATTTATATTTTAACCTTATATAAACTATGGAACTTTTTCATTTGGTAATGAAAAATATTTTTTATGGGACCCTTTATACTCGTTATGCCTCGAGCCCCAACAAGATCAGGAATGGCCCTGATCTCCCTTAGAATCCAAAGGCATGATTTGGGTAATTACTAGAGAATTCCATAGGGGAGAATCAAGATCCGCAAGAAAGATATACACTAGAGAATCTAAGGAAAACCATTCAAGATGTAGAAAAGGTAGGGAAAACGTACGCTTCAGTAACCTTTACTGATTAAGATTTTTTAGAGGATTTACCAATTTATGATAATCCATTAGTCATAATCGGTATACTCACCAACTACGAGATGAAAAAATATTCATAGACTAAGGAAGTTCAACATATATATTGTTCAGGAAAGCATTTCAAAAGTTGTAGTTATCAGAGAAAGGCCTAAGTCCTTATACCAGGAACTTAATTAGGTTCAAAAACGAGATACATCACGTTAAAGGGATGCATCAAGTTGATATTGATATTAGGGACAATACGAACACCAAAATAACAAATACGAAATTCTTATTGGTAGATTGTCTGTTAGTATACAATGTGATCATGGGCAAGCAACCCCCGAATTCCCTAAATGCAATAGTATCCATTGCCCGTCTTGCTATGAAGTTTCCAAAAAACAACAAAGAGGTAATTACCATATGAGGTGATTACAAGGAAGAAAGATTATTCCAAGAAAGCTTAAAGATTTGTAAGGCTTTTTTAATGTGATACCTCCTGGAAACTCATCCAAGGAAGAGCATCCAAAATCTAGCTTTATCATGATAACATAGTTGGATGGAAGAAAAAAACATAGATTTGGTCTAGAAACTACTGTGTATCCTTCCTGGTTGTAAAGTAGTACCCCAAAAGAATAGTAACTTTAGTCTAGAAAGGCAGGAAGTCATTGAAGAAAAAATGAGAAAGATGCTTGATGCTGGCTTCATTAGGGAATTTGGTATACCACTTAGCTTTCTAATTAACATGGTAGTGTTGAAAAGTTGAATAAGAAATGGAGAATTACCACTTGGAGTACCTAGAGAGCTATTAATCACATTGAGAGCCATAACCCTAATGTTACCAAGTGGCCTTAATACTAGAAGGGGGAGGGTGAATTGAGTGTTCAAAAAATTGTTTAAAATGCCTTTAAAAATAATTTTTATGTACTTAAAATCGTAATACAAATTCATAATTAAGAAGGAATATAATACTTAGGCAAAATAACTAAATAATACAACAATTTCAACTCAAACTATAACAACAATTATAAAAATTTTAAGATAGAGAAGCTTGCAAACCGATATACTAGTTCCACCACTTCCACTTGTGGTGTACATCTAGTCCCCAAGCAAAATCACTTGGAGAATTTCCACTATTGAAGATTTGAGATACACTTTTTGGAGCAATTACAGTCTCTCAATATCCCACACTAAGAACTTAATTCTCACAAAAACTTGGGCACCCTAACCAATCTCACAACCTCTCAATATCACACTCAAGGTCAAAACCTAACCTTTGAAATCACTTATTTTATGGTGCACAACAACAAGAAAACTCTCAATAGAGTATATGGAACAAATTAAAGCTCAAAGAAATGTAACTCTCAAAGAAATAGAAAGCTTAGAGCCTAGAATTGCTAAAATTCAAGAATGTGTAAATCCTAATCAACTCTTGTGTTTTCTCTTTTTCCTCCATGCAATTGGAACCCTATTTATAGAGCCTTAGAGCTGAAATGGTTGTTCGAAGAAGGTTAGGGTTTTTGATCTATTTTGGGAATAAATGATTCGAGTTGATTTTAAGTTGATATCTATCATTTTACGCTTTCCAATTGATTAGGCTAACAAGCTAATTGATTATTCATGAACTAATCGATTAAGTATTCTTTCTAATCAATTAGGCTGTTGAGTCATAACTATGTTTCAATCATCTTATTATCTAATCGATTAGGCCTTTATCTCTAATCGATTGGAGCTTGTGCAACCATAATTTTTAGTACTTTTACATGATAGAGACCTTTATACATTGTTGTTCCTTTGGCTCATTGATCCTATACATGTATTTCTATGAAAGTATAAGTGTGTAAAGTGTAAGAACATATTTATGTGAACTTTAACTTCATTTCTTTTGATCTTGAACTTGGTTCTTTTACTCTTAAAGGAATTTCTTATCATTATCACAACCTGTTACAACATGCAAACATACTCGTGAATAAAATTGGAAACAATCTAAACTATCTCCTTAAGGTTCAAAAACTCATTGGAGAAATTTTTCAAACACCTTGCCTTCTACAACCACCAAATCATAGTTAAGGACATGATCTGATGTCTATCTAAATGATCTTTAAACCAATCTTAGAAATTCATCAATCTACAAAGATTTAAATCCAAAAGGAGCCAAACTTTCATGGTAATATGACAGTGTTAGAGCATAAGGAGAAATGTTGAATGTTGCTACAATGCACAAAATACTCTATTTCAATTCTACTAGAGCAATGTTTTAGCTCTACGCTGATAAGAAGAGCAATATTAAAATAACTTCGATCAAAAGCATTTTGAACCAAATGGAAGATGTCATCACCCATAATGTGCCAATATTATTCAAAGAAAATAACTTGAAAGCAATTTGGAATGGGAATCTTAACGGGCTTCATGGAGTTTAAAGCTTTAGCAACCCCTTCCTTAATAGTCGGCCTCAATAAAGAAATACAAGCCTCCTCACCAAGGGATGGAAACATAAATGACAAAGTATAGCTAAAGCCAACTCTATTCACAAAAGAGAATAGATTATTGTAAAAAAAAAAAAGCAAAGTCTCATTTTTAAGAATATATTGATCCTCACACTAGATGTCATTAGGGGGATGTAGCCCTTGAATCTTGTTTCTCCTGCCTCTCACCTTTGTTTGGGTGTGGAAAAAAAAGGTATTACGAGGGTGGTAGTGCATAGCATTTGGTGAGGACAGTACAAGGTGGTTGGCAAAGGTTGTTGACGTGCAAAACAGAGAACCATTTGGTGGGTCAATCAAATAGCGATTGATGAAGTGAGTTGTTCTTTTGTTTATGCAATAGATTGATCATGTTTTTCTTTTTGATTGGTGGTTTTTTTTTTTGCATTATCAATGGTCTTGGATTTTATTATAAATTTTTATTATTTCCCTTTTTTACAACTTGATGGTAGAAACAAGAGAATGAAAATTTTCATTATTTTGCTTATAAAAAAATAATTTATGATGAAAAATTATTAATTTCCTCCTTGGTTCTTTTTTATTATTATCAAGGTTAAACACCTATTAATTTTTTCTTTTTTGTATTCCATTCCAATTCATTCAAACATACCTAATTTAATTTCTATTGGTTTCCATTTCTTTCTATTTTATTTATTTTTACCCAAATTCTTTTCATTATATTTTTATCTTGTATCCAAATAAAATATAAGTACACACCACTAAAAAAACAACTGTTAGCGACGGACGTAATTGGTCGCTAATCAATGGAATTCCCGTCGCTAACACCATTAGCGTTGGCATCGCAGACGGGAAAGAGGACGTCGCTAAAACCCTCGTCGAAAACACATCAGCGACCACATACACACCGTCGCTAAATTATTGACGGCATACGGCCGTCGCTAAAATCGTCTCTGCCCCAATAACACCAGCCGTCGCTAAGTGTTGCCATACAGCGACCGCGTGACCCCGTCGCTACTAACAGCCACCAGCGACCACCGTATGCCGTCGCTATAGGTAGTGATACAGCGACCAAGGGATTCTGTCGCTAGTGTTTGCGATGTAGCGACGCCGACGGCCGTCGCTAGTTGTTGCCAGGTAGCGACCACAGCCTCCGTCGCTAGTTGTTGCCAGGTAGCGACCACAACATCCGTCGCTATTCGTTGCCACGTAGCGACCACAATGTCCGTCGCTAGTCGTTGCCAGGTAGAGACCACAATGTCCGTCGCTAGTGTTAATAATTCAGCGACAGACCTGAACCGTCGCTAACGGGTATTTTTAAATTTTTTTAAAATTAATTCAATATTGACTGGTTTTGTTAATTTAACTTTAAAAATATCTTAATATTTTGTATTTTGTATTGGCTGATAAAATTTTATAATTAAATTAAAATAATTTTTTTGAAGTAATAAATTATTATTAAAAACAAAATAATAGATTAAATTAATTTATCAAATAGGTTGAATTATTAATGATAGGTAGAATAAGGCTTTGTGATTTGAATGTAATTACCAATAAATATTGACATAATATATAAAGAATGACAAAATAAATACTGAATGAAAATATAACATAACTAAAAATCAAATATACAATGTGTATAAATAAAAGAACTACAATCAAGATGGTGGGGGATCCTGGGGTGGTGGTGGGGGCGCCTGGGAAGTGGGGGGAGGTAGCCTCGCCATCAACTGCATCAGTAGATCCTGCTGCTGAGCAAGTTGCCGACGAGTCTCGGCGTGCTGCTCCTCGGCCCGCTGTCGGTCCGCCTCGGCCTTCTGTCGGTCCGCCTCGTGCCGCTCCAACAGCAACTGCCTCTGACGTCGCTCCTCCTGTAGCTCATCGTTCAGGTTTTGAATTACCTGAACGACCTCAGTCGGAAGACCAGAGGAAGACGAAGAGGAAGGGGTCTTCCCCTTTTTCGCCAGCTGCGTGCCGACGCCACCCAATCCAAACACCCTCCCTTTCTTGTTCACACCGCCAACAACCTCCATATAGATGGCGTTGTCGTCAGAACAAGATAGGGTGGGAGGAACCTCCCCTTCAGGAGTGGAAGCCACCAGGTCCGCCTCCTTCTCGGCCCTCCTGGCCTGATACGCCTCCTGTAAATTCAAAAACAACGATAGGATTAGTAAGCTGATTTGTAAGTAAATTAAAAGCATGTGTCAGTTAAAAGTAAATACCGCTAGCTCCGTAGTCTTCTGGTTTACCCATGCACCGGCTTTGTTCTTCTTGGTCATTTGCATGACCTCAAACAAAGAAGGCTCCCGGTGCTCCCTCTGCTCCTGTGGTGGACAAAAAACATTGAGATTATTATTTGTAAACATGTAAGACGAATCATAATAGAAATGTTTAACATAAATATACTTACAAATCTTTTCTTGTGCTCGAGGGTTGAAATGCTTCCCCCAGTGTAAACCGAGGCTGCAGCATCGGCGGCTCTGTTGGCCCTATTCCGAGCACTCGCTTGCTGGAATGGGACCCCGCCCCACTTTTGGACCATCCCGTCCCAATGGTCCTCCGGGATCCAACGAGGGCGCTCACCCTTGTCCCTCACCTTCCAAAGGGTACTCTTGATGATTTTGGAGGTCTTTGTGGCAAAGACCTTCCTAATCTCATCAATCATACCCTCCGCCCACTGGTAATCACGCTGTAAAATGAATTAAGAAATCAAAATTAATAACAGGTCTATTTTACAAATCAAGTCACAATAAATGAGCTAGGAACTTACCGAGAAGGTGTCAAACCACCTATCTTGCACAACCTTCCCAGCATCTGTCCAAGATATATATGGACTATCCCACTGGGCCTTCAAAACCTTAGTAATCGCTTTGGTAGTGCGACTACTATCAACAAAGCTGTAATGACAACAATTATGTTAGGAGTAAAACAACACACAATCTAGGGAGACACCCAAAATTTCGGCAGAGTCTCCCCTGTAAATGTAACATTTCCAAGTTTAAATAGTTACCCTGTTACAAACAGAAGAGTGCCCAGTACAATTCAATCTATACAAGTACTAATTAAAGTAACATCCAATAAACCAACAAGTCTTTCAACTAAACCCTAATATAAAGTATCATACAAATAACATAAAAGTATATGAAATTTAGTCACTTACTCGTCTCCGGCCGGCACGGGTACCAACATGGGCAGAGGGGATGCCGGAGGTGGGGTCGCCTGATGGCCATCGTCCTCCAAGCCACCAACTCCAGGAGTCTGCTCTGGGGTGGTCAGCTGTGGGGGTGATGGGGTTGTCTGCTGTGGTGGTGGTAATGGAGTGGTCTGCTGGAGTGGTGATGGAGTGGTCTGCTGTGGTGGTGGTGATGGAGTGGTCTGCTGTAATGGGGATGGAGTGGTCCGCTGTGGTGGTGATGGAGTGGTCTGCTGCCCTGGGGTTTGCATCCCCAGACGGGAAGCCGGGGTCCTGGACCCACCACCCCTACTGAAGGGCAGTCGACGTCCCGTCATCTGTGGATAAAATCATGAAAAGAAAGGTTAGTCTCAGGATATATATAAACCTATGTATATATGTTTAACAACTACATACTCTGTGTCTGTTTCAGTTTCAAATTCCCCCTCAGTTTCAGTGTCACTGTGGTTATCTGTTTGAACAAGTTCATCAGTATCCAAATCAGCCCTAGACCGTTTTGATCGAGAGACAAGGTCTTTGTCAATGTGTTCACCCCCTGTAGTGGCGAGTGTCTCATCCATTATGACTGGATCAATGTTGAACAACAAATTGGCATCGTTGAGCTCGTGTGGTGCAAGCTGATAAGCGTCATCGACCTCCTCGGAGACATTGTCAGTGATCTGACTTCGGGCCTTGGCCTTGATTACTGCATACCAGTCCCGATGTCCTCCCGGGAAGTCGGTGTAATAAACCTGCTCAGCTTGTTGGGCAAAAATGAAGGGATCAAACCCTTTATATCTACCATTCTTCTTGACCTCAACTAAGCCGTAGTTGTTGTCAACCTTTGTTCCAACACCGATTGTGTTGTCGAACCAATCATATTTGAATAGAACAATATCTCTTCTTAGTCGTCCAGAGAATGAAACTTAAACAATCTCCGTTAGCACTCTATAAAAGTCTTCTTCCAACTGACCGACGGTGCCTTTAACACAAACCCCGTAGTTATGGGTGCGCATCCCTTCACTCCATTGAAGAATATTAAACTTGTAGCCATTTACGTAGTAAATAGGCCATTTTTTAACAGTCTTCACCGGCCCCCAAGAAAGGGCTTGGAGTAAAGAATCTTCAATATGGTTGTTAGGCTCTTGTATCTATGTACAACATAAGAAGTAGGTCATTGTTACCATATTGACGGGAGTTAGAAGCAAATAGGCTTAAAAACACTTGGTATACGGGTCTTACATGTTGCGCGAACCAACCAACGAACTTGGATGACACCTCACTATGAATTTGGTCATCAGTTAAATCATTTTGCTCAACTTTTAGCATATCTGTGTATAAGCTATTGAAAGAAACAAATAAGTTTAATATAAAAGCTACGTTAAGAATGTATAATATAACTTCTATGACTTACTCAATAAAGGGTTCCACTTCTGGGCAATTGAGAAGAATGTACAAGTGAGCCGCCTTTCGATCTTTCTCATCAATGTAACATTTTGTGAGCCTGCCCCCCGGGTGACCAGGATAGTTGAAAATCGATGTTTGTTCATCAAACCCTGTGCGGCTGGCTACCCCAAGATTGCGGGGAATTCTACTCATTCTAGTTTCTATCTCCGTCGGAAAATAGAAAGAAGCAAAGGTTGTCATTTCTTTGACTAAGTATGCCTCACAAATTGAAGCTTCAACGCAGGCTTTGTTCGACACTTTATCTTTTAAAGAGCGTAAGAATCTTCAACATCATTAAGAAGACGGTGTTAAGTTAGAAAATACTATTATAAGAAGTGTTTGCAATGAAATTAAAGAGTTCACCAAGCATTCACCTTTCGAATGGATACATCCAACGATACTGCACTGGGCCACCAACCAAGGCCTCGTACGGTAGATGGATAGGCAAATGCTCCATGGAGTCAAAGAAACTTGGTGGGAAAATCTGCTCCAACTTACAAATCAATACCGGGATAGTTTCTTCCATCTTCACAAGTTTCTCCACACTCAACGAAGTAGCCGTCAACTCCTTAAAGAAGTGACTCAACTCCACTAACGGTTTCCAAATAGGCTTCGGTAAGGCATGAAACGCGTACGGGAGTAGTTGTTGCATAAACACATGGCAATCATGACTTTTCATGCCAAACACCCTGCCCTCCTTCACGTCGACACATCTACTCAAGTTAGAAGCGAATCCGTCAGGCAGGGTCAACCCATTCATCCAAATACACACAGCAATCTGTTGTGGTCTAGTTAAAGCATACTTTGCATGGGGTTTAAACATTCTTCCACGTCCCGCATCCCTCAACTCCAACTCCTTCCTAGAACACCAAATTGGAAGGTCTAGACGACTCTTCTCGTTGTCCTTTGTTCTCCCTTTGATGTCCATAACAGTGTCAAAAATATTCATGAAAACATTACGTTCAGTGTGCATGACATCAATGTTGTGTCTTAACAACAAGTCTTTCCAATATGGCAAATCCCACAAGACACTCTGCTTCACCCAGTGGTGTTCCTTACCGTAACCCGCAAACTCCTTAACACTCTTGTCCCAGATGTAAGGATACTCTTCGACCCTCTGCCAAACCCGTGCACCAGATAACCTACGGGGTGGAGGTTCATTGACAACCTTGTTTTTCTTAAAAGCGGTTTTGTTCCTCCTAAACGGGTGATCCAACGGTAGAAACTTTCTATGACAGTCAAAGAAACTTGTCTTGCCACTAACAGGGAGTGATTCCCCCCCGGTATGTTCCATGCATACAGGGCAAGCAAGCTTCCCAGACGTGGACCATCCAGAAAGCATACCATAGGCCGGGAAGTCGTTAATAGTCCACATCAAAACAGCACGCATCATAAAGTTGTTCTTCAAAGATGCATCGTATGTCATTACCCCGACATCCCATAACTGTGATAACTCTTCAACCAACGGTTGCAAAAACACGTCTATGTTCGCCTTTGGATTTTTGGGTCCTGGAACCAGTACAGATAGAAACATGACCTCCCTCTTCATACACATATCAGGAGGCAGATTGTATGGGGTCAGGATGACTGGCCAACAAGAGTAAGCTCTTCCGTATTGACCGAACGGGTTAAACCCATCAGTACATAAGCCAAGTCTTACATTGCGTGGCTCGCCAGAAAAGTCCGGATATAGCTCATCCAAACACTTCCATGCTTTCCCGTCGGAAGGATGGCAAAGAAACCCCTCTTGTGTTCGGTTCAGAGCATGCCAGCGCATGTGTTTTGCCGTGGACAATGAGGCATACAGGCGTTGAAGACGCGGTGTTATAGGGAAGTACCACATTTTCTTCCTGGCCGTCCGGGTTACCTTCCCTCTCCTTTTAACGGTCTTGTAGCGTTCCTCATTACAATGCAAACATTTTGTGACACTTTCGTCTGCAAACTCATTTCTGAACAGCATACATCCACCAACACAACACTCTATCTTCACACAACCCAACCCCAAGTTTGCCACTTGTTTCTTAGCACGGTACAGGTTTGCTGGCATTCTGTGATTACTAGGCATGGTGGAACCCATCAGATTGACCATCCTATCAAAACAACCTCCAGAAAGATTATAATCTGCCTTTAGGCTTAAAGCAGCTAGGGAGGCGGATAACTCAGTGTGACTGTTGCACCCGTCCCACAATGGAGTCTGAGCCGCCGCCAACAAATCATAAAATCTCTTCACCTCCGGATTAGGATCCTCCTCTACATTGTCAGAGTCCCCATTACCTGCTTGGTCATTATGTTCCAGCATACGCCCGGTGGAGGGTCCAACATGATCCATCACCATTTGTTCTATGTTGTTGTACGTATCCCTGTTTCCTCCAACCTCGTAGTAAGACTGTTGTAGGGTTACGTCTGATGGTCTACGCGGTAACTGCTCACCATGGTTGTACCAGTAATGGTATGTTTCCATGAACCCTTTCTCAGTTAGGTGGCACATGACATCATCCGCGTATTCAAAACTCATGCATTTGCACTTTGAGCACGGACAACGAATCTTTTGAGTTGCTTCAAATGCAGGCGTGTTTGCCGTAGCGAACGGAATGAACTCCAATAGCCCCATCATAAACTCCTCAGTCACTCGCCGATTGCTATCTAGTCGGTTGTACATCCATCGCCGATTTGCCGGTACCTCCATTTACAATATCTAACAAGCACAATTTCTGTTACTTTAAATTATTGTAATTTTATTTGACTATCGGTTGTGAATCACTCTCTATCTCTTTGATGTTGCAAATTGGTGGGGCCCTATCCCATTCGGGATGAATATGCAACCATCCGTAACCCATCCCATAATTGTATGCGGTCTATCTTGAGTTGAACGAATGTTCATTTGAAATTTCGGCAGCATTTCGCATTGGTCCCCGAGTACACAGAGATACGTACGGTATGAAACTCCGCACGCAGACATGCACCCTGGGGACAATACGAAATACCATATCCGAAATTTCAAATCAACATTCATTCAACGTCTCCAGATAGACCACATACAACATTGTTGGGTTACGCCCTACAGGTTACAAATTCATACCAAACTGTCCAACCGGGACAATTCAAGATCCAACACAACACGGTACATCGACCGGTTGTTTTGAAACTTGAACGGGAATCTAATGGGGACACACACGACTAAACCCTACATTATTAACGTTGACTTTCATCTTTTTAGTTCCCTAAGAAAGGGAGCCTGCCGAAATTTTGGTAGAGTCTCCCCTGTAAACTAGACATTTCCCAAAATTAGAAACGGCCTGGTACATACAGAAAACTTGCCAGTATTGATAATTATATATGCTACGCATTGTATGTGATATTGAGAGGTATTAAGTCCTAAATCATGTTATCAACACACAAAATCAAGTCCTAATGAGCTCTGCTCTCCACTAACAAACAACATTACACATGCATAAAATATCATGTTATCAGCACACAAAACCAATTCCTAATGAGCTCTGCTCTCCACTAACAAACATGATTACACATGCATAAAACATTATGTTATCAGCACACAAAACCGTTGCCTAATGAGCTTTGCTCTCCACTAACAAACAACAATTGACATGCATACACACAATGAGAAAGTCAGTGTTAGGGGATTACCTGGGGAATAAAGTCAGGGATGAATATAAAGTTGTCGACAGACGATCAGAGCCCACGCGTAACGTGTGCTAGTCTGCATGACAAACCAATAAGTGGTTGGACAGTTACAATTAGCAAGGAAACTAAACAAAGAGAGACATGTAAAGTAAATTATAGATTAAGTTCATCATCAAAATGGGCGGGACAACAAATTGAAGATACAAGTTTACCTTATATCAAAATCATGTTTAAACTATATAAATTATTCTATATGTATAGCATTGTTCCATTAAAATGCATTTACATTTATAGCCCGAAAATGTAAATTCAAACATGTACTTATTCTTTCCCCTAACATTTGCTTCTCTGAGTATTCTGTCATTTTCCACCCTTGACATTATGTTACATAGTTTCCACATTCTGCTGTATTTTACATTTTATGTAGTCATAGAGAACCCTGTGGAATTGCCTGTGAAGGTATGTGGTGTATTAAATGCAAGTCTGAACCCCTAAGCCACAAAATTGTCATATATTACACACATGCATTTATTGTTGCCGTCAGTTTCAAGTTGATTTATCCCATCACTCGGTTTTCTTCTGCAACACTCTTCAAACCAGTGACGTGATGATGAAAGGGTGGTGTACACTGTGAATATGTTAGGTTTTTTTATCATTATTCTTGTGTTAATGAGGTGTGAGTGAAGATGGGAAAAGCAGCATGTTGTGATAAGCATGCAGTTAGAAGGGGTGCTTGGACTCCTGAAGAAGATGAAGCATTGGTTAATTACATTACAAAATATGGTCATGGAAGTTGGCGTACACTCCCTAAACAAGCAGGTGTGCAAGTTTCTATTCATTATTGCAATTTGGTTCTAATTATAAGTCACGGGCTGAACAGGTGAGATTTATTGGTGTGAGATTTATTGCAAGGAAATTCCCAAATGTAAGTTAGGCTATGATGTTGGACAGAACAGGTGCTTTTAACAATTTTTTAAGCAGCTTTTAAGGTACATGTTACTAATGAACATGACAACATCATGTTACCAGAAAAAAAGAGGCACAAAATTAAATTACTGCACCTTATGCAAATAATGGTGAACCCAACTATAATGGTTCTGTCTTTCTCTCTTATAACATGACAATGTCACGTTCCTTAATAGCATGGAAGAATCTTAACCCGTTTTTAATTGGATAAAGTGTTAACTAATATTCTTAAAAGCTAGGACACTTAAGAAAAAAAATTCTAAATTGTTATAGATGCATCTCAATATTATTTTCAATAAAAATATTTTATTATTTATATTATATGGGTGTAGGACTCTGGTTAACAAAATCTATTTACTATTTCTTTAAAGCTAATGGATGGTTAACGAGTATATCATCGTAATGAAATAGTTGAAGTTAAGTGAGTGGTGAGCTCGGTTGTCTATATTAAAACTACTGTGGCCGGCTTAGGTGGATAAATTATCTTCGGCCTGACATAAAGCGTGGTTCAATCAGCATAAGGAAGAAAGCACGATTATTCAGCTTCATGGCATGCTTGGTAACAGGTAACAAATTGCTCCTTATGCTGATTTTCTTATACATGCAGACACCTCTATTCTGCCCATGAGCTTGTGCTAGGTACTAAACTTACATTTTGCATCCTATGAAGCCTACCACATTGATAATGCTTGAATTCATGTATTAGTTTTACATTGACTCAGCAATTTCTAGTCTAAGGAATCTTCTTTCATCACCTCTCTACATAGAAATAAGAGGATGATATGTTTAGATTCTTATGCTGAATTTACTTACAGTACCTATTAAGTTAATCTTAATCCATTTCTGCATATGGGATATGAATGGTTATCTTTCAAATAGGTAACTATTTGTGTCAAAAAATCCTTGATGGAAAGGGGAGATTTCAAAAGAAATTGGTTATCTTTCAAATGTTTGTGATAGATCCCAGTCGAAAATTCTTCCGGTGATCTATATCAGTATAAGCACCCACATTCTAAAGATAAAACAAGAATAAAATAAAACAACTCACAAATTCAGCGTAGTTCAACACTCCAACTAGCAAATCCACTTACAAACTCTCTCATTACAACTATCCAAGTTAAATATATACCTAAAAAGACAAGTGTAGTTGTGGTGAGAAAACGCATCCTAACCGTGTAAGTTTATAGGGAAAAAAACAGCCAATGGGATATGCTGAAGTAAAAGTTATACGTGGGTGTTCCTCATAAGTTGCAATCAACCAACATTTACTCTCCCTGGGATGTCTTGTTTTTTAGGTCTTGCTATATTAAGACATTGTAACTGTAAAATAGTGATGCCTAATGCCCACTAGTTCTATACATATAACTCACTGCATTTATCGTTGTTACACCATTTTATAAATTTCACATTTTTTCTTCTTAAGCCAAACTTAGATCACCAACAGGAAGGAACCCATTATTTCATATTTCTTATGGACCCTCTATGGTCAGAGCCACATCCATCTGTTGGTTACTCTTCCCCTCAGACCAAGATCAGGCAGAGGAAGTTCTTGGTGGCAAAGAAGAAGAAGAATCAGAACGACGCCGTTTCAGGGCCTTGCAAGTGCGGGAACAACAACAGCAAGTGCGTTTGCGTCGCTTACAACAATCTGAGGAAGTCACAGGAAGAGTTCTTCAAGAACAAGCTTGATGATGGTGGTGATGATGATGAAGGGGTTTCTAAAATTGGGTCTGAAACTCACTCTCTGAGTGTGGTTGAACATGAAGAAAATGAAGAAAAAGGAGAAGACTTGGAGAAGGTTGAGGGGTTAAGGGGTTGGTGGTGAAGCGTAGGAGGGAGAGGATGATGGAGGGAGTTAGAGAGAGTGTTCCTGGGAGTGGGTCTGGGAAGGTTATGAATTTGGTTAAGGCATTTGAGAAGCTTCTCTCTATACGTAAGGATGGTGATGATGAAGAAGATCATAAGGAGGAGTCTATTGAGAACGATAACAACAAGGTTGGGAAATTGGCATTGCCGGGGTTGCAGTTTCATGCACCTTCTGAAACTGAGGTTTCTGCTGCTGGTGGTGGTGGTTCCTCATTTTGCCCACCGAGCTTTGTTTTGACCTCTGAAAACCTTGGCTTGGATAATCGGGTGTCGGTTTCTTCTTCCTGGGATAGTAGCCGTGGAAGGTTGGATTTCATTCTTCAGAATCCATGTTTGGTTTAGACTTTAGTTTTGATCCATTTTGACAGAAAATGATAGATATTCTGGTGTTTCAAGGTTATAAAAAGTCAAGTTGTTTGAAACTAAATTGAGGTGGAAGCACATATTTAACATATGCTATTATGATGTATGCATCAATCCAATTTACTGAATGCTGAATTGTCAGTGAGTGTTAATGCTTTGAACAGTGTTGATTTCTGTGTTGTGAGTGTATTTTTCATCTTGGTGCAGTGTGTGTAGCAGAACTTCAAATGGGGGGCGCAGAAGCAGGACAAATGTAAGGCTTTAGTGAAACTGATATTTTTTATAATTTTTTAATTAGCGAAAATGCAGAATTGTTAATGGTTTATTCAGTAATCTGCCAATCAGAGTATTGAATGAATGAATTTTAATTGAATGGATTGTTTCAGAGCCTGGAATCATCAAGCACTTTTGAGACAAGGAGGTGGAAAAAGAAGCAGGAGAGAGTCACCAACCAGAAACCATTCAACTTAAGAACTGAGGTAGGTTCTGGCAAATTGATTGATACATTGATAATTTTAAAGTTCACATTTTGTTTTATTGTTAATGGAATGCAAATTGCAGCAAAGAGGAAGGTTAAAAGAGGCAGAATTTATAAAGAAGGTACAACAGATGATGGCAGAAGAAGAAAAGCAAAGGATACCTATTGCACAGGGTCTTCCTTGGACAACGGATGAACCAGAGGTAAATTATGATCCAAAAAACAATAATTCATCAAATCCATGATATATATTCATTATTACCTGACATGTTTTGGTGCTACTATTTCAGTGTTTGGTAAAACCTGCAGTAAAGGAAAACACAAGGCCTGTTGACCTGAAGCTTCACAGTGATGTACGGGCACTGGATCGCGCTGAGTTTGACCATCAGGTGCTGGTTTCATCTGTATCAGCTTTTTTTCATCCCTATTTATATCTTTGTGTTGGCATTGTTTTTCTTACTTTTGCACAAATGCTTGTATTTTAAGCTCCTAGCCTAGGGATAACTTTAAAGCTGAATTAGTAGACTTGTCATGTTGAATTGTCGATTGAGTTATATTTCATTTTCAGAAGATGTCGACAGTAGGGGTACGGAAACAAGAATTAATGAATATTGAATTATGCAGGTGGCAGAAAAGTTGAGCTTAATAGAGCAATACAAGATGGAAAGGGAAAGACAGCAGAAGGTGCACTGTTACTATCCATATATTCTTGATCTGATTTATCATCCTTCCTTCCTTTCACTAAATAGTAAGTACTGATTTCTTGTATGTTTCACTCCACTATAGTTAGCAGAAGAGGAAGAAATCAGAAGGTAAAGGAGGGAGCTTGTTCCAAAAGCACAACCAATGCCATATTTTGATAGGCCTTTTATGCACTGGAGGTAAGGATTGATTCAGTTGCACCTATTCAATAATATTCTCTTTAGAATGTTTATCTCATATTGGTTCTTTTTGTATCCTCAAGGTCAATCAAGAGTCCAACTACACCTAGAGAACCCAGGTTCCATAATCACAAGAAGATCAAGTGCAGCTTTTCATCATGGAACGATATGAGCCCCTGATGCCTCCCTCTTTAACTATGTTTCCAAATATTATTTGTTGATGTGAATTGTTAAGTGAATAATATTCTTTTCATCCTCCTCATAATGTTTGTCTAAATATTCTTCAATTTTCTACTAAAAAAATTTAGTTGCACATTATTCTCTTTTTGGCTTTGGTCTTTTCTGTACAGTGTTTTAAAGGAATAAACTACCTTATTACAACAAACATCAACTACATAAAACGAAAAAGGAATAAGTCATTCGAACACACCTTGACTAGAGAGAAGGAGCTGTTGGAGGGAGCTTCAAATAGAGGATGCTGGACCGGAGGTTTGTGAGAGAGAAACTGAGTGAGGAGCTTCAAACGGAGGAAGACAGAGAGGGTTGGACCTGGACCGGAGGTTTCTGAGAGAGAAACTGAGTGACGACCTTCAAACGGAGGAAGCCAGAGAGGGTTGGAGCTGGACCGGAGGTTTGTGAAAGAGAAACTCAGTGAGGAGCTTTAAACGGAGGAACAGAGAGAGCGTTGGAGAGACACAGTGACGCCAGAGGAGGAAAAAAGGGAGGAGACGGGTGGAGGAACTCTGAGGAAGGGACAGAGGAAGGGAGGGAGTTGGAGGGATTCGGGGAAACAGAGGAAGGGAGGGATTGAAAGTTAGGGCAAATGATTAGGGAGAGGCACTGTTCGAGTATGAGAAACCCTTAGCGACGGTATTCCACCGTCGATAAAAACGTCACTACAATTAAAACATGTAGCGACGGCAAACTAATTCTGTCACTAATCCCCTGAACATTAGCGACGGCAAACAAATACCGTCACTAATATCATGAACCTTAGCGACGGTTTCACAACCCCGTCACTAACTTCCATTATTTAAATTCAATAGTGTGGAGGGAAGACGAAAACATAGCGACGGCAGAGCTTACCGTCACTAATATCTTCATAAATAGCGACGGTACCTGCCAACCGTCACTAATTGTTAGCGACGGCATTGTACTTCCGTCCCTAATTATTTCATATAGTAGCGACGATGTACGCCTCCGTCACTATTACAAACCATAGCGACGCGGCCTGACCGTCGCTTTAGTTGGAGGGAACCTTAGCGACGGTAAACAACGGTCGCTAACGTTTGCCGCGAACTGAAAACCAGGGCGGGAAAGAAAAAATGGTGGAGTTAAACAATAGCGACCCTTCTAGCGACGGTGTTGACATGGATTAGCGACCGCGTATTATACACGGTCGCTAATGTAGTCGCTAGCATATTCTTGTCCCTTTTGTTACGAGACGGTCGCTAACACGGTCGCTATTTAGCGACGGCATATGGTGGTCGCTATTTTGAGGTAGCTGTTTGGGGTTTTTTTGGTTGTGACATGAAACTTATTTTTATCATAAAAAAGCTTTTTTAAAAAGTTTATTTGAGAAATCGTATAACACAAAGGTAGAAATTCTTTTGAAGGTGATGTAACTCAAGATATTAACCATCAATCACATTAATTAATTCTCTTATTTGTGAGTAATATTCTAGACAAAAAACCAAATCTTTTATCATTTTTGTCAAGGGTATTTTCTCTAGAAAACCAACCAATCTAAATTATTCATAAGTTTCTTCAACATCTTGGTATTAGCCAGTCACCTAGGTACTTCATAATATGGTTACTCTTTACAATCAAAAGAGTTTCAAAATCAAATACAATATAAAAGTATATTCACTTCATCTTTCTTCACTCTCCATCTCAAATACCAATAAATATTATTTTAAAATATTTTCAATGACATAAGAAATACTCAACTATCGAAGTCTACTCCAAGAGCTATGACTTGCAACCACTCATAAAAGTTTTCTCCTTGTATCTCCAACAAGAAGGTAAGCTCAAAAATCTAACATCAACCCTTTATGTAGAACAAGATAAAAAGTAGGAAGAAAATAGGTTTTGTTATATATATTAATGTAGATATCTATAGGATGCATAGCTCTCGAGCCTTTTTCTTTTTATGGTTTTATTTTTTTTCATAAAATAATTATGTTTCCTTTTGGTTGACATTTTCAACAATTGAACATGTGGAAGATGATATATATTGACAAATTGAAGTTATGTGTGAACATTAATTAGTAGCGCATGTGGAAGATAATCTTTAGATTAAATTGGTGTTTAATTTCCCAATACTTCAAATTGTAATGATATTAAACTACTATTCATAAAGTTCAATTTGATAGAATTATTTTATCCTTTAACTTAGAATTTCGAGAGAATTTTTGTTTGCTAGCTTAAATATATAAACAATGATTTGCCGTTGAAAAACCCACTTGCCGGTCGTCTCTTCATATTTACCCATTAATGACTTTGATCTTTCTATGTGTACGTTCATGTTGGATATCAAGAACTAGAAACTCACTTAACCAAACTAAATTTGATTCTTTAATTGCAAAATTTTCACACGACTACGCCTATTTTTTTTTAAAAAAAAACCAAATAATTTATTATAGAGTACAAGAAGTACTCAACAAAACAGAAGTACACGACGCCTAATTAATATATTAAATTATGGAAAAAATACTACGGTTCTTTTGACTATATATATTTTAAAAATCGAAATGCATTACTAAAACATGACGTTGTTTTAAAATATTAAGGAATTAGACACACTTAAAAAAAAACATGTGATTTAGAATCGGGCAAAAACCAATATAAACATTTAAAATTGAACTCTAATATATACATGTATAGTATTGGTTTTGAGAACCATTACAGTGTCAATCTGGCCGATGCTAATGTGCGTCCTCCACCATGAACAATCCCAAGCCATGTGAACCATTCTCCTCCACCATGAACATGGAACTTTTGGGTTTCAACTACATTCAATGTCACCATAAACTATGAACCAGAAAAAAAAAAACCACCACCTAGTCACCATTACTATATGCTTCTGCAGTGCCATCGAAGCTCCATCGTAGATTAGAGATTGAGGAACCGCACCTCTCCAATCGAGGACCGCTGCACAAATACCCTCCAATCATCGTTGAGCACCATCCTCCCGTAGTTAGAAGTAGAGTTGTCAAAAGTGGTGGACTTGAGCTTTTTGGGACAGGGTTGAAAAGACTCGTTTTGAATTCAAATTATGACTTTAGGACTTAGACCCATTCCGCATCGGCTTAACGAATTTGGTAGGTTTTTTTAGGCTAATGTAGTTTTTTGATAGACCCACATTAATTTTGTTGGTAAAAATTTAAAAATATAACTTATAAAAATAATATCAAAAATTTTTAATATTCTAAATAAACTACAAGATCTAATTCAAACAAAATATATAGAGAGTAAAGTTTTTCATGTTAGTAAAAAAACATGTTCGGGCTATTTACGGCTCGACCCAACTTGACAAAAGTACATTCAAGCTTAAAACATCTTAGTTTCAATTCAAGCTCCTTTTTCAAAACCCAAATTTGTTTATTTTATGACTCGACCTAACCTAACCCATTAGATGGATTTGAGTCTGAAAGGAAGGCAGGAAAAGAGGAAGTTGGAGAGAGAGAAACAAAGGGAAGATAACCCTCACTAGCTACATGTACATCTTTATGGGGCGTCTACTTACTTGACGCTATTGACATTAAAGCAGCCACAAATAGCATTGGGTCCGTGATATGCTATTGCATTGGAGCGACCTTAAAATGATGTTTTCTTGTAGTGAAAAAAAAAACACCTCGTGCCATTGCATTATGGAAAATAAATTTAAGGGGGGCGTTTGGTTCTCAGTTGTGTTGGTCAAACCGAGGTTTGCCCAACCAAAAAAATCTACGGTCAAACAAAATTTTGACTGTCGAACGACGTAAAAGATCAATATTAACCTTAATGCCTGTTTGGTTATGAACTCAACGCTGTTCCGTTAACCCTAAACAGTGACTTCTTTCATTCCCATTGGCGTTGTGTTGTTTGGCTCTAGTTCTCCTTCCTTCCGTCCATCGAACTGCCGTTCCAGCTTCCGTTTCGCGTGTGTCTTTCTTTGTTGCGTAGAGGCGTGTCTGTGCTCCCTCCAACCAACGTGGTTTGGTGAAAAGTCGAAGCTACCATTCGGTTTAGGGTTAAAAACACGTACCACAAACCTTAAAGGTGGAGACTTTACGCAGTGAGACGCTCGATTTCACATCAAGGAAGAAGCTTTGCACAGTGAGAGGCACGATCTCGTAGAGAAAGAAGAGGCTTTGCACGATGCAGGTAACATTCGACTCTTCGACATTCATTTTTTGGTTCTCTGGTTTTTTGTGTTTGTATTTTTGGTTCTCTGGTTATGTGGGTACTGGTGATCTGTTTTAGGTGTCTATCTGGGTTCTAGGTCATAGGCGTGAGGGGTCTGGGTTTAGGGTAGTGGTGGGGTTTAGGTGTTGGGACATTGCTGGTGCTGCTGGTTTAGGTTTGGGTCATGGTCGTAGGGAGGCTATGACTTTGGGTTACGGGTGTGGGTGAGTGGGTGAGTAAGTGGTTACAGGTATGGGTGGGGGATGGCCGTTGGGTTTGGTTACTGAAAATTAACTAGTTCACATGTCTGATTCTTTGATGAGCTTTCTAAATTTCTTTTTAAATTAAACTTTACCTAATTAAATTCTAAATCATCTTTCTATTTTTAGCTATTGTTAATATCAGGTTCTTTTGGATAAATGGTAGAAGTATTATTTATTGTTTCCATCTGAAATACATAGGTTTGTTTATTAGTTTATATATTAAAATCTTTCTCATAGAAGTTGTTAATGTTTAGGGCTTTAATTTTAGCTACTTCTTGCTAAGTTCCAATAGGGTTACATAGACTCCCTTCATTTTACTCTAACTGATTACATGTCTTTTGGATACACTATTCAATTTAATGTTTTTGCGATTTATGATCTTTGATATAGATGCTTTTATGCATTGTCTACATTGATTCTACATGTTCTTACTATGACTAATTTTGAATTTTCTGATATAACATGTTTTAAAGGATTGAAGTTACAATTGTTATTGTCATATTGATGCTATTACATTGATACCTGCTATATTGATAGACTACTATAATGTACGAAGAAAATATTATAAATTGAATGTAATCCTAATTGTGTTGTGATTCTGAGAATTTAAATTTTGGTGTTGTGAATTATAAACTTAAGGATATTAGATAGTGCTTATGATTTTTATTTGTAAAATTTTTCTGTAGAATTTGAACAATGTCTCATAGTCTCACGCTCTTGCTTGTTAATTATTGCCAAGTTTGTTCATTGTTACCTTCAGAAACAAAGCTTTTTCATGTGATTAGTGTTTTTACAGGGTCGATGGGAGCAAACTTCAGAGAGTTATTAGAAGCACAAGGAGTTGAAAAGAGTTAGCATGCAGTGCTTTCATTCCCTGTTTCTGATTGGGCATTGAGAATGCTAAGCCACTTAAACTGTAGATCATGAGTTGTATATGATACTGTATTTTCATTTGAAAGTTTGTATAAATAAATTTATGACTTGTCTTCAATTTATTTTAATGATTTGATAGTTAAATTTATGCTTAACCTTTCAAGTATTAAAGCTATAAAATAAAAACTTCATCAAATTGTTTATGTAAACATACCATGTATATTTAAACCTTTTAACAGTTTAATTAATTGTGTCAAGTTATGCACTCATTAGAGAGACACAAAAAAAATGTGTTCATTCTTAATTTTACCCGTTACAACTTTTAATTTGGACTGTCATTGAGGATAAATTAGTTTGTATGAGAGTAACCTAATTTATTAAAAAATACATTCTAATTATACATAATATCATCTAATTTGTTAAAAAAATCTAATTTGTTAAAAAATACATTCTAATTATATATAATATCATCTAATTTGTTAATATATATTGGGTTATTTATCAATATATATATATATATATTGATTTAATATATATTTATATTATATATATATATATATACATATCAAATATATTTTTCACTAGTATCCTTTTTGATAATTTTCTATCAAACCATCATTTACCCAACCCAATTTTTTTTACAACCAAACACAATCACTACTTTCTAACCCACTTTTAAAAAGTTAACATCCAAATACAATTTCGTTTACAAAACCTCAATTTTCTCATTCTCAACTTTGTTTACAAAACCTCAATTATCTTAACCAGATTACACCAACGGATAACCAAACAAACCCTTAGATATTTCTATTTTTATAAATCTGTTTCTTCCATAACAAACAAAACAACCTGTAAAACGATAACTAATTGGGTAATATTCTATAGGGCAAATTTATTTAGAGTTCTTTCATTAAGAACATGTGTCCATAGAGTAAAATCAGAAGACATTTTGTTTAGCTTTGTATTCTCTATAACCGGGAGCAACCGGATTATAAGTATTATTTTAAATTTTTACATATGTCAATTACTATTTTTACAGGTGATTATAATTTTATGTAGGTATTATGACCAATTTTTTAAACTTTACGTATATATGCATGGCCAGAGTTAGTTATTAATGCTAGTAAATGTTGGTGTAGTTACTTAAGAATTCATCTATCTATAAAGGTTTAGGTTCTCAGCTCAAATTTTACTAATGTGAAAAAATTGGTAGTAAATGATATACAATAGCTTCCATTAAGTTGTTTAGTGATGTTTCCTGACCTACCATTATAAGTCCAAGAGATCCAACTCACCCATAATATTTTAATATGATTAAAAATCAATTCTAATTTCTCCCTACCACATTAAATTAAGAATATGCATATGCTTGATTTTGAAAGATTCTTAATTATTTTTGGTTTTCTTTTTTTTTTTCTCTTATTAAAGCTCTTGTTACTAAAAAAAAACTTGCTAGCTTGCAGTGATTCTGTTGGGAAAGATATAATGAATAATTTTAGTGCATACATTTCTTTTATATATATATATATATATATATATATATATATGCTTTCATCATTCGAACGTTCCACACATGTCCAATTTTAATTTTTTTTTCACTATAAAATGCTACCATTTCTTGAAAGGTAATCATACAATGAATCCAAATCTCTTAACAGTGGCAGAGAATTACAGTAATATTAAATTTATCTAGAAAGCGTGTCCATGAGAAGAAAATTCTGGTACTTGTAGTTGCTAATTGACTAATCATATGCCTATGTTTAAAATTAAGCATAAACTACAGTGGTCCTTTAAGGTTACGTTCCACCCCATTTTACAACCAAAATTACAGGAAATTCCAAAATGAAACAACCATTACAATTCGCCTCATAAAATTAAACCAATATCTTACTATGAGTTGGGTGTGGGCCATGTAACTCAACATAGAACTTTTTTTATTAATTTAAACGTTTGAGAAACAAAAATGTACAATTAATTAAAGTGGGCTCATATAACTAAACCCTAAACCCTAAACTAATAACTAAATCTCAAGTGATTAAATTATTTTTTAGAATTTACCGTGATAAGTTTCTGATAACTGTTAATTACCCGATTGGTTTTAAAATTAACTAAACACGGAAAATTACCTGAATACTCTTAATGTTACAATTGCCATTTCACTTCATTCCATTCTATATTCACGCACGTGCTACTGTAGAGAGGAAAAATCAGAATTTCACTTTCAATTTCCCTTGCATGTTCACACGAGCAGTGAGAAAGCAAAGGTGAAAATTCATTTGGCTCCACCCTTTCATGTTGTGCCATTCTTCTTCTTCTCCAATTCCCTTTGACTTGAAGCAAGCTTGAATTTCTTCTTCCCCCTCTCACGTGGCAACCATGGGCCTTGGGGAAAAGCTTCAATTTCTCTAATTTGAGGGAAAATGGCTAAACTCGATTTCTGTTTTTGAAATCTGTAGTTGAAATCCTATGGTTAAGTCAGATCTGCATGCATGTGTATTGTTGTATGTTATTGAGAATAACATGATTGCATAGCCTATGTGATGTGATATTGTGAATATCCGGTGAAAGTGAATTTGGTTGAATGATAGTTGATGTAATGATTGATTGTGATATTATATTGTATGTTAGAGAATTGGATAGGATGATCCGATTCAACAACTGTCATTTAACATATATTGTGTTCACCCCTATTATGTGACTATATTTTTAGTGGATTTAGGTCATGATAGTGATTGGTGAGATGTCACCATAGCTATGAGGAAGACACTTGTGTATGATATATATAGACTGTATAATATTTTGGTGGTAACCTTAGCCGGCTCTCGTAGATAGCTATTTTGATAGTTGATGTATATAACTGTGTAGTGGATCTAGGTAGCTAGCGGCTTCAACTGGAAGCCTAGATTTATTTTGGTTATGAATGTGATGATGCGATGATGATATAGATATTGATGATGATGTTTGGTTGTGGTAACCATGGATGGTCCCACCATGTACATGTGATGCATTATGATGTCGAGGAAATGTAAATGTGCAGTTGATGCATTGTGTGAATGATATGTCCAGGAATTGCTCATGTGTGATTAATTGAATTAGAATATGCATTAGAATGTGATTTGATGATGAACACATGAAAAAATGAAGGTTTTACATGAGCTTTATGTGTAATTAGGCAAGTGATAGAGTCATAATGCGTTCCGTAAGGTTTAGATACCTCCGGATGAGTCCGAACAACCAATTTGAGGTTGAATTAAATCGGGAAAATTTTCTTTGGGTTTTCATAGTTCTTTTAAACACAAGGATGTTTCATCATAAAAAAAAAGTGTTTTGGACTAAATCCTAATAATTTTAAAATTACAAAAAGTAAAAAATAAAAAATATGAAAATATATGCGGGTTAGTCTGCAGGTCAACCTGTGAGTTTACGGTCTTTACACAGTCCTAAAAAAATTGGCCCATTTAAAATGCGGGCTCACATGGGTTGACCCGTTGCGGGGCGGGCCGACCCTTATATCCATCTCTAATTGCGAGTTCCCGATAAAAATTTAATTTTTAATTAAATAAAAAATAATAATACAGTTAGTTACATGAGCTCCACAGCCAATTATGGTAACTTGTTAGGTTAATTTCTTAAGGTGGGTTATACCAGTTCACACATTTACTCGTTATGGATAACTCCCAGATTATTTACGGGTGCATATATATTTTTTTCATTCCTATATAAATTAGAGTATAATATAATAAATTCAAATCTGAAATGAGTAAAGTGTAATTTATCCTAAAATTAATTTTAGAAAAGTAAAGAGAACAGTGGTTTTCTTGGCATGCCATATTTGACAAACCAAATAAATTAGAGAAGGAAAAAAAATTGTAATTATAAAACATCCCACGGCACTCTACTTTGACTTCAGAAATGAATAGCTATGTGCTTTAGTAGACTACCCCTAATATGTACGTATTTTCCATTAAAAAGTACATCTTAGACCCATTTCACTTCACTTTATATTTATATAATTTTCATTTCCCTTGATAAGTTATTTATATATAATTCTGCTATACGGACAAATAAGTAAAAAAGTAGGTAGATTTAAACCTTATCTTATCTTTTTATTGCATAACTCGGATTTTTTTCTCTTACCAGTTTCAATCATACTCTAATTTTCTGGCCATGGTAATAGAAACCGAACAAATTAGTAAACAAAAATTGAAAACCCAAAACACTGCAATTTTATATGCGGATTCAATCGGATTTTAAATATGTGAATTAAAATTCAACCAGATCGACCCAAATGGTAAATACAACTAAATTATATTAATTTTACTATTTTATTCTTAATTAAATTTTTATTACCTATATAATACATTGTTTTTCATCAATAAAATATTAGAAATAATATCAAATAATTGTTTAATTAACATTATATATGACATTAGTATCAATTAAAATAGTCTAAAAAGTAGTATTATTCTATAATATCTTAACCAACCTCTGATAATATTTTGAACTTATAAAATATTTCTGCTCTGGTCTGTGAAATCAAATTTGTCTGAAATTTAAAATAAAAGTATAATAGGTTAAAAATAAAACAAAAACGTAAATAAACGATCTAATTCAAAAAGAAAAATGGATCAGAACAAATAAACAATCTAATTCAAAAAGAAATGGATCGGAACAAATTTCATATTAATCTCAAGTCAATCTAAATCGAATTATAATGATATAAAAATCAATCAAATTATATAGTAATATTTATAAAGGGTTAAAAGTGATTAGGGGTATTTAGTAGCCGAACCAAACTATTATAAACTACAAAACCAACAATTCAAACCGCAATAAAAAAAATCACTATTATAGTGAGATTTTGCAACATAAACAAAACCAAACTAAATAAAATTGCATCGCGTATCCATAAAATTTTATTTTCTATTATTTTAGAGATTGGTTGTGCAAGACAATAAATATTAATATTTATTTGTTTTTTGTGACCTTAATGATTATGAACTCATTTGTATAAGTTTTAATTGCTGTATTTGAAATTTGAGATATAAATTACTTTTATAATTAATATTTTATGTTATATTATTATTACTAGTGGTTGTAACTAATATATGGATCATATTATAATTGGGTTATGATTTTATTTATAAATTAATTATATATTATTTAAACTGTAATGAATTAATTTGATTTTTAAATTATATTTTATTTTAAATAAATGAAACCAAATGAGAAGAATTTTCACTAAAAAATTTCTGTCATTTATTACTTTAAAATCAAAGTAAATGATACCAAAAAGGAGCTGGTCACCAAACTTTGGCACCAAAGAAAGGTGAGGGCCCCTTTGAAATAAGAAAGTCCAAAGGAAAGGAGGCTTCTATTTGACGAAATCAGGACCCAAATACAGTACTTTTTGTAGGAATATCAAATCATATTTTTTATTAGCCTAAAACTGTAGGGTAGGACACGTGTTCCATTTCAACCAAACTTTTAATCATTTAATGGCCGTTAATCTTATGATTGAGGGTAAATTAGTTAATTCCATGTTCCTACCTATGTAGTAATTAATGCCAAAATCTTATCATTGTTTTCTACTTTCAAGAAAGAGAATGGGAAATCCAATTTCCAAATTCATAATACAAAGCCCAAACCCAAGGCAGTTGAATAGGGCGCCGTTACCTTTATGTCCCATCTCCAATCTTTGCAAATTACCTGCATGTTTGATTGTGTCTATTACAACAAATTATTGCCTATTATCACATCACACGTAAAAAAATTTAAATTTTATTCATAAACAAAAATTATAAGAAAATTCATTCTATCAATCTATCATACAAGTTTGATTCTCAGTTATAATTATACTCAAATATGTTTCGTTATAAGAAAAATTTTAACAATTAATTAAACGAAATATTCAATAATATATCAGATAGAACTCATACGCTAAAACTTTAATCCACAACCTTGAAACCATACTTGTGTTTAAAAGACTATGATTTTGATCATTGTTAGTAAACAGAGGCTACAAGGATTAATTGAAATTAATATTTCTTTAAATGGTACTAACAGATGGCATTGATTTGTTGTCCACTTCTGTAGTTGAAGAATTTGAGGAACTTTTGGCCTTTGTGCTGTCCCCTATACAGATCATATATAATTTATGCCCTTATTACTATGTGTCATTAGTTTCAATTCATGAAAAAAATGGGATTAAGTGAAATATAAGAGAATTCACCCTAATATGGCTTCGAACTATTTTCTGGTCCAAAAATGCAATGTTATAAACATTCTACTTTGTATATAAATGTAGTTAGCCAAGTTCACTTAATTAGTACAATTCAAAATTTATTATTTTCTCTCAATACACATGCTTTCTTTTATTCTAAAAGAGCTCTACTGCGCATCTCATATTGTTTTTTTTTTTTTACTTCTTTCTTAAGCAATAAATGATATGAAGCCATTGAGTGTGGTGGTTGATCCTCTCATCCCATACTTTCTACATCCAAATGAGAATCCAAGTTTGGTGCTAGTGTTATCGGTGTTGGATGGTTCTAACAACCATTCTTGTGCGAGAAATATGAAGATGACGCTTCTAACAAAGAACAAAATACAGTTCGTGGATGGTTCTTTGCTAATTCCTCCGATTGTAATACACTTGTTGTTTCTTAGTTGAATAGATCTTTAGAGCTAGAGATCGCCACAAGTGTTATATAGATTGCTTAGGCATTTACATTGTGGAAACACCTAAAAGATCGGTACTACTAGGGAGACATATACAGGATTGCAGAATTGCAGGAAGAATTATATAGTATCAGGCAAGGTGAGTTATCAATCACCATTTTTTTCACCCAATTGGAAATTGTTTAGGAAGAACATGAGAATTTTAGGACTATACCTTCATGTATTTGTCAAATTCCATGTACTTGTCAATTGGTTCCAACCATACAATCATATAGAGAAAATGATTATATGATACACTTCTTGAGAGGTCTCAATGAAAAATATGCTTCGGTGCGATATACATCATATTGATTGATCCATTGCCTCGTTTAACAAAATGTTTTCCATACCTATTCAACAAGAAAGGCAGAATTCCTTAGTTGGTATAGGTGATAATTTCAAGAATGCAGTTTTTGTGAATAATTCTAGAGGATAATCCTCAAGTAATGATAAGGGGCAACTATAGGGGTGTGACTTTAAAGGTCGTGGTCCTTTTTGCAAGGTTGTCAAGTTCATGAATTTAGGTAGATTCATTTAGGTCTTGTACACTTCACTTAGGAGTTAACTCTTAGACTTATAAAAGTTTACCTCTTATTAAAATAATAAAAATTATATATGTCTAGCAAAAAATAGGAGTCATAAAACATTAAAAAGACAACATTTAATTAATAACAAACTTCTATAATACTTATAAAGTTAAAATATCAAAATATAGTGGTCCAAATTTTCAAATGAGGGCACACATTACTAAAGTTAGTAGAGGCGCAAGCAGATAACATTGGCAACTACAAAAGGAGAAAACACGGCAAAGATATAACAAAGCAAAGAGAAGAACGACAAAATAACATGAAATAAAGTAAGGATCAAAATAGAAGCTTTCATGTGGTTGTAGTAGAGGAAAAGAACCAAAAATTATGATTTGGACACAAAATACAAACATTTCTAGGAGTTTTTTTTAGCAAGAATTCAATTGTAACCAATAGACTTGTGGACTTGGCATAAACTCACGAGCCTACATGATTTTATTTGAGTCTGCATAAGTCTAGACGAGTTTGAACCACAAGTTTATCATGAGTTCATCAGTTTCCTTAGGTAGACTCATAAATTCGTGTGATATTAAGAGTTAACTTGGGAGTTTGACAACAATGGTCCTTCGAAAGCTCAAAGATTGGCTCGTCCAAAGGCCAACCATTCAAACTATGCTCTTATTGTGGACGCACAGGCTATGTTGTTGATGCTTGATGCAACTAAATTGAGAGAACATGCATTATATTCTAACCTGTTGGAAGTATGCACTAAGTGGCTATGTGTTTAAGACATATCACCTTATTTGAACTAGGCATTTTGTTAAATAGTTTAATAACCTTTGTTAGTCTTTAGAATATTAACTCAATATGAGAACTATTTTAAAATTTTTCTAGTCAAGTATTAATATGACAACATAAAAATACATTATGACTAGGGTGCGAGTGTATTGATGATCTGATCTCATAGATCATGGATATGGATGATATCAAGTCTTCACAATGGTACACCTAAAGAGTAATGATGTACTGGATATATCCACCATGAGAACATTGCATGAATTGTTACATGAACATCATAAATGATTATCAACGTGACAATGATATATATAATCCTTCGACCTAAACTTACTATGATTCATGCATGAGAAATTAGTTATTTTAATATAATCAAACATTATATGTGACAAGGTGATTATAAAGGTTGTAATTAGAAAGTGAACAAATCATCCAGAGAGATGCTAATGATATAGATGAGATTTGTCTCTCTTATGTAACAAGAATGATATCTATGAGCTACTTGATAGAGTGAGATTAAGGAAATGTATGGTCATGCCAGAGAGAATAAATATGGGATATTTATTCAAGTGAAGTGTACTATGATTTTAATTAAAATGAATTGGGTCATATAAGGATGATGACAACCATGGCTTTAGCCTAATTAAATATCATGACAAAAGGAATAAACATGTAAGGTTTATCACTTATAGCTTATATCAAATTGGTATTTATATTTGAATAATGATGTATTATTAGATGTTGCTCATTATAATATATTAAATATAAAATATTTATATGTAATATAAACCAAATATATTTTCTATATGGTCACATGCATAGAGTAAACCCACCAAAAGATGGTTTTTATCTTAGTTGGACTAAAATTAAAATTATTAAGCTTGACTCGTTTAGAATTAGTAAAGAGCCCATTCACTAAAAAGTACTTATTATGTTAGACATGAGCTTATAAATAGAGCATGAGATGCTTATAGCCTGCACTCTTGTGATACACAAAATTCCGTAAATTGTTGGAAAGGCCGTGAGGAATCTGGTGGGAGTGTCTGCATGGAATTCTATAGAGATGAGTCTACTTTGACTTGTTAACAAAGGTTTTATGCTATAAGATATATGTTTAAAACTGTTATTAAACTATATCTTGATTTGGTTGCTTTGAATCACGTATTTTTCCAATGACCTTTAGGAATCCTCTGTGTTTTTGCTACCTGACCATTAGGGACTCCCTTAGATAACCTCACTAAGAATTCTTGTAAACGATTTTCCTTTATTGACTATTAATTTTTTTCCTATGAGTAACACTGATGTATGGCATGATAGATTTGGACATACATCTAGCCATGTGATTGCTAAATTGTGTAAGATTAATGTCACAATCACTTGTAAAAATTCAGTTGAGTGTGATGTTCGCGCCATGTGTAAGCAACAAAAATTGCCATTTAATTTGAGTTCTTCATGTGTTGATAACATGTTCAATTTGATCCATGTAGATATATGGAAACCTGAGTGTACCTTTAATATTATGATACAAGTACATTCCCACGGTAGTTGATGATAAATCACGTTTTACGTGGTTATATTTCATGAATACCTTGCTAAGAAATTTTGTTGCTCTAGTTAAAACTCAATTTGCATATAAAATCAAATGCATTCGTTCAAATAAAGGCTTGGAGTTTTAAATGCCACCATTTTATGATTCAAAATGGATCCTTCATCACAACACTTATATGGAAACGCCACAACAAAATGGATCCTTCATCACAACTCTTGCCTATATGTTGTTCTCTACAAAAAATAAAATAAAATCAACCATTATAACATGCTAAAGGTCCTTGGATCCCTCAACTATGCATGTATCATTCATGCAAATTAAATGAAACTAGATCCATGTCCATGTAGGTGTATCTTTTTGGGCTTCAAACAAGAAACAAAGGGCTATATGTTATTTGATCTTACAAATTATGGAATTTTGTGTCATAAAATGTAAGGATGTCAAAAATATCCAAACTCGTGGATACCCGCGGATAAAAACCTGTTACAGGTACAAAAACCTGCGAAACAGGCACGTGTACAAATATAATGGTATTTGTACCCATGGGTACCCGTATATATAAAATTACATTAATACTCTTTTCTATTATTAATATATAATTATATTTAATGGGTATTTTTGATATTTCCTATATATAATTATATTTAATGGGTCTTTTTGGTATTTCTTATGGGTCTTAAAGGAACCCTAGACTAATACTACTACTTAGGCATGGCAACGGGGCGGTTCGGGGATGGGTTTCACTCCTACCATCCCATCCCCGTTATCCTATATCGTAACTGTGCCCGTCCCCATCCCCGTCGGGCAACATAAAATGACTCTCGTCCCCGTCCCCGATCAGGATCGGGGAAACCCGTCCCCGTCACTGTTTTTATAAAATAATTTCCTTATCAAGTATTTTAAAAGTTGTTGTTGTATCTACAAAATTATTAAATATTTTACATACAATAATAAAAATAGTAATAAATTATCTTAGACACAATTATTAAACATTATCTAATAAATCATCTATATATATATATATATAGTAAGAGTATTAAGTAATTTAAGTATGTCGGGGCGGGGACGGGGACGGGGGCAGGGAGGATACTAGTTTTACCATACCTGTCCCCGCCCCTTACTTTTACCTACCGGGTAAAAACCGTCCCTGTCCCCGAAACCAAAAAAACGGGGAAAACCCACTCAAACGGGGGCGGTGCGGTGCGGTTACCCGTGGGGATGGATTTTTTTTGCCATTCTTACTACTACTCTAAATTAGAAAGAAAGAACCCATTCTGATTTTGTGTTGCACCCCTCTCTCGATTTCCCCTGTGTTGTCATGTGCCTATGCGTGCACCCTTGTGCTCTTTATTCTATAACTTCTATTTCTGTTTCCTTGTACGTCTTATACGCTTGATGTTGATGAGCTAGATCGTGTGACATGTGTTCCATGTGCGTATCAATCTGGTGGTAGATGATAGTTTCCTTATTCCGTGCGTATCAAAAGAGGTACAATTTCATTTTTAACTTGCCTTCTTAGATCTAGTAGAAAGGGATACAAAATAGTGAATCTTTTTTCCTATTGAAAACCAACCATTACTTTCACTATTCCTATATTATCAAAGTGCAATGTTACGATTGGTAGCAATTTAGCAGTGAATAGAAATAAAATGTGGTACAGTGGAGCTGCTACTCTTTAGGCATTAATTGTAAAAAGTTTTATTAAATTGAGTTCTCAACCATATCTTTTCTATTCTTGAATAATTAAAAGGCACATCCTAAATTTTCCTTTTTTAACAAAGTGGTATCAACACTACTTGTTTAACTTGTGCCTCACATTAAGAAAAAAGTGGTATTAACAATACAAAAGAAATTGCTAGAAAAAGTAATCAATTGGTTGAGAGCTATTATTGTGAAGTGTTAGACATGGAAGAGAACTATTATTCTTGTAACATTATTAAGTTTTAATTTTTGTTTTATGTGTAACAAGTAACTAAGTATGGCTTTGGATTATTGGATATTACTTCTTCAAATTTGTATGGTGAATTGTTTTTTTTTAATTTTCATTTTGCTTTGGATATTACCTTTAATTTGCCTTTAACTTTGATTTTGAATAATGGCTTTCAATATGATAATTAGAATGTCAAACAAGAATGCACCTATTGCATTGGGTTCATAAGGTGTGGAGGGCCAAGTTAAAAAGCGTCTTTCATCAACTAATAAGGAGGATTCCAATGTGGTTGCATCAAACGATGTTTATGAGAATATTGAGATTGAGATGACCTCAACTCAAAATGAAACTGAAAGCATACTGCCGAGTAAAAGAAAGCACACTTCAGATGTTTGGAATTATTTCAAGAAGAGAACCATTGATGGAAAATTAAAAGTCATTTGTAATTACTGTGACTCAAAACTCCTAGGGAACCTAAAGCAAGGAATATCACACTTAAGAAACCATTTCAAGTCTTGCAAACTCCTAACAATTCATGATGTTAAACAGGCATTTCTTAAAATAGAAAAAAGGCGCTGACACATTACTTACAAGTGCTTTAACATTTAACCAAGAAGCGGGAAGATGTGTACTTGCCAAGATGATAGTTTCACATGAGTATTCGTTAACCATGGTGAATCACTACTTCTTTAGAGGTTTTGTTGGTAGTATGACACCTTTGTTTAAGCTGGTTACTCGTAATACTATCAGGAGTGACATCATCAATATTTATAATAAGGAAAAGGAAAAACAAAGAAGTTGTTGGCGAAAAGTCAAAGTCGAATTGCAATCACCATTGATATGTGGACATCCAACAACCCAAACTTAGGTTACATGGCTATGACAGTGTATTACATTAATGACTTGTGGACTCTTCAAAGTTAACTTGTAAGGTATAATCATTTAGTATTAATGGTCAGATTATTACTTCTCATCATAGTAATTTGCTTCCTGAGACTTTAGAAGCAATGATGTGTTTCCAAAATTGGATATGGATTGATGTCAAGGGTAACAATTTATTCTTTTATTGTTAAATATGGTTAATTAAATTTTATTTATTGTAATCAGTTTTGACTTTATTCTGGTTATTTTTGTTTTTAATTTCAGGTTCTTTAATAATAAAAAAAGACAAATGAGAATATGGAATTTGTAAATACAATATTGGTTGACATTGATGACAAAATTGTTAGTATAATTTTGAAAGTATTTAATGGAAAATTCAAGATAATTTTGCAAATACATGCTCAAGCGATGGCTTTTATTTGTAATTAATGTTACTGAGGAAGTTGATGATGAAGTGGATTGTTAAAGTCTTCTATTGATGAACTAGTTGATCAAAAGCTCTTGAATGTTTTTATTTTATTTTATGATATTTTAGGACTATATTAATCAAATGCTTGTTACATTCTTTGAGTTCAGTTTGTTTCGTTCTATAATTTATGATACTGGATATTTAATTTGTAATTCAGTTTAATGTTTTTATATTTTCTGTTTCAATTAGGTGCCCGTGGATACCTGCGGATAGTAGTTACCCGAAAAAACCTGTAAAACAAGCACCTGTGCGGGTAACAGACATGAGTTTAATAATTACCCGCGAGTACGGGTAGCGGGAAAGAGGTACCCATGTCCACCCTGCCCTGTTGACATCCCTAATAAAATGTAACATTATATGAGAATGTCTTCCTATACCTCTCCTCATCAATTACCAATAACTTTTCACCCACATCACCTCTAACCATTACCACTACACAAACTTTACTACCTTCTCATATCATCCCAACCACAACATTACCTAAGACTTACCATTGAACATAAGACAAACCTACCTAACACCCATCCACCACTAGATAACCCTTCTTTTAAATGCTCCACATAAACCAGACAACCTCTTAATTATCTACATGATTAGCATTGTTCCTTACTTTGCAATACTCCATCTTGCACCAACACACCTTATCTACTCTCAAATTATATCCCATGATAATCTCTCTCAATCAAATTATGCTATCACGTACCCTTTTTCACCATTCATAAACCAACTTCCTATTATGAGGTAGTAAAGCATGAATGTTAGAGAAATGTCATAACTATTAAACTTAAAGCCTTTGATAAAAATGGAACTTGAAAACTGACACAACTACCTTTAGGGAAGTCATTTGTAGGTTGCAACCAGGTGTACAATGTAAAATTAAAAGTTGGTGGTTCCTTAAATGATACAAGGCATACCTCAATGCCAAAAGATTCTCCTCTGCTACATGAAAATAAATAAGGTATTGTGTTTGCTCCCTTTTACAATTGTACAACCATGGAAATTGAAGCAACTAGACGTGAACAACGCCTTTTTTCCTAAAGAACTCGATGAAGGGGTTTACATGTGTCCCCTGCTTGGCCTAACTATTGATCACGCTAGTCAAATTTGTCATCTTCATAGATTGTTATATGGTCTTCATCAAGCTAGTCGGAAATGGTTTTCTTTCTTGACTCTACTACTCTTGAGTTCACGTAATCTTGTTCAGACTACTTACTTTTCACAAAGACTTCATCCTCATCTTCTATGATGTTCCTTGTTTATATTGATGAAATCATCCTTGTTGGTGATGAGGTACATGAGATCTCTCATGCTAAATAGTTCTTAGATTCAATTAAAAATAAAGGACCTCAGTGCATTAAAATTTTTCCTAAAGATCGAGATCGTCAAATCTTCATGTGACATCTTTATTTATTAATGCAAGTATGCACTTGCATTATTACAAGATAGGGTCTCCTTACATGCAAACCCACGTCCACGCCTATGGACTTCTCCTTGAAACTTCAATGTGACGCTGGACATCCACTTGAGCGCGTAGCTTCATATCATCGCCTCATTGGATGTCTCCTATATCTGACCATGACATACCCAGATATATGTTATGCCACTCAACAACTTAGCCACTTTTTGACAAACCCTATGGCCGTGTAGTTCCAAGTTTCTATATGTATACTTTGTTGCATCAAAGATGCGCCCAGAATAGGCTTGTTCTTCCATCCACTACTGATATTTCATTGTGTGGTTTTTGTGAACCCGATTGGGCGAGCTGCATTCACACAGGTTGTTGTTTCAACTACACTTTCTTCTTAGGATCTTCTTTGATATCGTAGCATACAAAGAAGGAAAATACCGTGTCATGCTCCTCTTCTAAAGCAAAATACCGTGTCATCAACTTTGCATCTATGAAGGTTCAATGTTTATCTTCTCTTCTCAAGGATCCTCATGTCAATATTATGAGTCCTAATACTCTTTATTGTGATAATAAATCTACCATTTACATTACTAATAACCCAACATTCCACGAATGAACAAAACACATTGAAATTGAGTGCCATTTCATTCGGGAATATGACCCATCAGCAAATTATTAATCTCTTCTCTAAAGCACCACCTCCTAAGTCTTTTCAGTGTCTCATTTCATAGCTTAGCATGCTTAACATATGTTTGCCAGCTTATAGAGGTATTACCGCATAGCAAAACTCCAAATGCAAGCATTCACTTGGACCATGGCTAAGTTTTGTTAATCAGTCACATACTATATCTTTGTCTTCCAGGTTTCGAGTTCTGTAAGCATTCCAATTTTGTCTTCCATGTTCAAGTGCTGTAAGCATATTTCATTTTGTATACAAGCTTAGTTAGCCTGGTATAGTTAATCAATCGATACAAATCAGATTTCATTCTTTTCTCCCAGTACACATGTTTTCTTTCGTTCTTGTGATATTTCTCTTCACTTTATTTCATTTCAATTTTTAAAATTTCACCACCATTATATATGTCAACACACATTAAGGAGTCAAGAGATTCTAACTTAATTGGTTTTACATGATGTTGAGTTACTGTAAGCCCCTAATATTATTTTTGATTCCTACTAAAATAAAAAAACAATTTAAGGAATTATTAAGTTAGGGATTGTGTTTTCAATACAGGATGAGATGGTAGGAAAATATTCAAATTTAATCACACTAAACACATTTTTCAAGAGGAATGAAAAATTTTAACCATGAATTATATTTTAATAGACGTTAAGGAAGAATTTAAATGAAAAACCAGAAAAAAAACTAAATATATTTTATTATTAATGTGTTTTTAAATTTTAATAGATTAGAAATATAAGATTAAAAATGATATAGTATTTAGTTATATTAAATGGGACAAAACAAAGAGAAACAAATTATAGTGATGGATAATGATTTTACTTTGCCCTATATACTTACCAAACACAATTTAGATATTTTTCAATGAAATGTAAATTAGAATAATATAAGATAAATAATTACATCCATACTCCTAATATTTGATAGAAAATACAATTGGTATCTTCTTTTTTCTTAAAATGGGAATGGTATATAACATGAGTATTTATTAGACCGCATGAAATGGGGGGATACAGCAATGTCGTAAATCTCATTACATGTGATTATTATAAAAAAAAATATAAGTTATTTAAGTTGAAGTTAAATACAATTATTATGGATGATGAAATCTTTTTTATTAATATTTGATGTAATTACATTTCTTGAAACTTTAGCGTAAAATAAAAATTAAATAAAAGAATAATATGTTAATCAATGTACTCAATGATAAAAAAAAAAGAAGAGAAAAAAAATACTCATTTATTCTTTAATAAAGTTAAGATCGTGATCTAATTTAAATTAGTTGACTTGTGCCTAAATATTATTCATAGAGGTCAGAACATGTTAGACATCTTGACAATAACTAAGACTTAACTTATATCTAACTTAAATTATATTAGACTAATTTCTCAAATGAATCAAATTTAACCATCTTAAAAAACTTATTTAATTAAATAGATTAGAAAACCATAATTTCTTTAAATCATCAATGATGGGTTGCAAAAAGATACCTATGTTTACACTTGAATTTTTTTAATTTACGTATCAAGCAAGTCAAGAAGCTGAATAATTTCGACATACACATTTCAAGTAAAAGATTATACAAAATTATTATAACATGCCAATAAGGATACAATAAAAGTGAATGTTTAAATGTAAGACATAAATCTATTCGCACATAATCCTAATTCTAACATTCGTTTGGACACATGTTACTAAAATGTTTCCATGCTTCCCCATCATAAGGATGATGCAATATTACAATCATTTTTCTATTATAGTGATGCCATGTCATTTAATGTGTGAACTCATTTGATGAATACGACCTTTGTAGCCCAGGGATAATGGGGAAAAAAAATCTTACAACGTCATCTTTGTATTTACCCATCTAAACTCTCCTAGGCAAGAACCTTGGTTTCAAAAAAAGCTAACGTACATCCACTTCTTCAGTAGTTTATTTTTCTATATTTAACCCAAGAGTAGAAACCAATCTTGTTGTATCATAAAAACATTTTGGAATATTCTGCTTGATCTCCACTACATTCATTGTCAATTATACAAAAAAAATAATGCTCATATGATGAGTATGTCAGTTTTACTAACCATTAACAGCTTTACAAAAACAAATAACTTAGACATGGAAGCTCCATCATAGATTGGTTGATTAGTAGACAATAACTTGTCATAAATTCGTTGAGATTCATGATCATGTATTCTTACCTCAACCATTGTCTCCATCATCTTTAACATTATGGATGACTCATAGTTGTTTTTCAATAATTCACCTAGATGCATCCTTTAACATGTGATGCAAAATGAAATTGTTTTCATCTTGAAGTGGAACACTAGTGCTTAATCGCCCCCACTACAATTAAGTACTTCGTTAACTTCATCATGTTTTGTCTAATCCTAATATCTAGGCTTAAACCTAAAGTTCTATAAATGGAGTTTGACCTTATCTAGTTTCAACAATTTTGTGCACTTACACCTTATGCGGGAACATTATACCGCCCCCATAGACAAATAATATGATTTTCACATAGCCTTACTAACAAATTCATTCACCCTTACAATAAACTCATGTTTCAAACCTAATCTATTTACATTAACTCTATCACACATATAACTAAATTACTAATAAACACAAATCAAGAATGCCAAACTAACTAATCCTAAGCGATCCTAAATAGGGTGGGAAAAATCTGAGCCACCTGAAGTTGTCCAAAAAATCCAAGCCAAAAATATGTTTACGAGTCAAAAAGGTTCTAGTTTTGGGGAAAGAATAAAAGTTACACGGGTTACAAAATGGAGAGACACAGACAGGTACAAAATTATTTTTCACTTCTTTGATAACCATAGTTATCCAAAGGTGACTGACCAAGTCCAGGCCCAAGCCTAATTATTGTGGCCCTTTACTCTTTATCAAGTCTGTAACATACACTTCATTTGCCCTACCTTTCAGCTTTCACTTAAAATAAGTTTTCTCTCTTAGGTTTTATGTTTCCTCTTTTCTCTTGCGTGGTCGTCTCATCGTGTACTCGTGGTGAATCATGTTCCTTCCTTTCATCCGAAAACGTCATCCTCACTGGTCGTCGTCCCTACCGGCCGTTCGTCTCGGTGCCTTTATGAAAATTTTAATTTTGCCCAATGATAAATTGATTTGTGAATTATATCAACACTCCTCGGACTTGTCATCTTGAATTTTGTAGCTATTACTGAATCATCTTTTATTATAAGTTTGAGAATTTTGTGCATAAATGTATCTTTAAAACTTAAAAAAAATTCTAGTTAGATGAACTTGAATATAAAGAATTCCAGTGTTTTAAAATTTGGATATTTCCTTTTAGTTCTGTTTGATGGCTAATGTCTTGCTTCTATGAGTGTCACTTGGATATTGTCGTATGTGTGTGCTTCCTTAGTATTTTTTTCTTGCGTAAGCAAATCCGGGGGAGGTGTTGATAATAATTAATAGATTGATCTTTCTAGTTTAACTACAATGGTGCAAACTACTCACACACTTGTCATGCTCGCACTATTTGGCTATGAAAATGAGAAAGATTGTAAAAATAAAAAGTTACTTCTCTATTTGTAATAAATAAATTCATGGATTTCATGTTGTAATATGCTTTGTGTTCTTATTTTCTGTGAGTTTATTTGTTACGCTCTGCTATTTTCTTGTGCTCGACCAACTTTTGTGAGGCCTAGAACTGATGTATGTAAACACTTTGTCACCTGGTGGAGTTATTCTTTTTCCCTCCCTCAAGTTGCCCATTTCATGCATTTAGAGTATATGTATTGAATTTCACATCTTATATACATGCATATTATATATATATATATATATATATATATATATATATATATGTGTGTGTGTGTGTGTGTGTGTGTGTGTGTGTGTGTGTGTGTGTGTGTGAAATTTTACATCTTTGTATGAATGATTTCATAATTAGTGACATTAGTAGGAAGAAACAAAGCTGATTTGGATTTCTCATGGAAAGTAAAAGAATCTGAAGTTGTCTTCTGTTTCACACATCATCCCAAGACAGATAAAACATTTTTCTTTTGCTTTATGAGTCTTGCTTAATAATATTATATAATTAGTTCAATATGATATATTGGATATTTTGGTGTGTTTACTATGTTTGTCTACTTGTTTTAGTTTACATATTTTTTATTCTTATGTTTACACTTTACATGATGCTTTTGTTTGTTTATTTTCAAGTTTGATACTTTATTATTTTGTAAGTCACATGTTAGAATATGTCACATTGATTTGGTTTAATATGATCTATAACTATGTGATACATTCATTTAAACACAAGCATAAGATACAATAATAAGACTATAAGTTAAAAAAATTATTTTAAAACTTGAAATCTGCAGTAGGATAACCTATTAATCAACAACCTAAAACCCCTAATCAAACTGAAGTTGTTACGAAGAATGTAAGAAAAAGGAAAGCTAACGCTAATGAAACCCGTAAGAGATTACCCTCATGGCTGCACTTCGATAGACTGCCTAAAGTTAAGGGAAGATCTCTTAAAGCCTTATGCAAATATTGTGTGAAGAGTTTTTTATGTGACTCTAAGATACATGGCACATCTAGCTTGCTCATTCATTTAAGAGTGTGTAGTAAAGTGCCCCTTGCAGTAGCTACTGATTCTACTCAAACAATATTGACACTTAATTAAGAAACAAATAAGTTGGTTGCTACATTAACTAGGTTTGATAGTAAGGCCTGTAGGAAAGCTGTAGCAAAATTTGTCATGTTAGATGAACAACCTTTTAAGGTTGTTGAGGGTGAAGGCTTTAAGTAGCTTTGTAGATAACTTCAACCTCAATTTAGTATACCCAGGAGACAAGTAGTTGCTAGGGACTGTTTTTAACTGTACCAAGATGAGAAAAAGTGTCTAAAGGATTTGTTCAAGTTAAACAATAGTAGAGTTACATTAACTACTAATTGTTGGACATCAATCCAAAATTTGAACCACCTTAGTCTTACTGCTCATTTTGTAGACAATGATTGGAAGTACCAAAAAAGGGTTATTAGTTTCTCCGTTATTGAAGATCATAAAGGTGAGACTATAGGCAAGCATGTTGAGAAAGTGTTAAGAGATTGGGGTTTAAGTAAGGTGTCTGCCTTAACGGTTGACATTGCTTCCACAAATAATGTGGTTGTTGCGTATCTTAGGAATAGGTTGAAGACTATTGATGGCTTGGTGTTGGATGAAGAATTTTTTCGTATATGGTGTTGTGCCCACATTTTGAATTTAGTGGTGAAGGATGGGATAGTGTCTTGATGACTCTATTAACAACATTAAACTTGTTAAATATGTGAGGTCATCAACCATGAGGTTGCAGAAATTTAAGGAATGTATAGAAAGAGCCAAGGTTTAAACTTACAAACTAGTGTGTCTAGATGTTTTCACTCGTTGGAATTCTACTTATATTATGCTTGATGCTGCGGAAAACTTTGAAGAAGCCTTTGAAGGATTAAAATTCCATGATCTAGCATTTTTGGAAAATTGTGGTCCACTTGGACCACCCACATGTATTGATTAGGCAGACTCAAGGGTGTTTGTTAATTTTCTAAAAATCTTTTATGATGCTAAAAAAATTAATGTCTACAAGTGTCACTATGCATGCTGCTTTTAAACAATTAGCACTTATTTTTTTGTAAGGTTAATGTTGTTATACTTGATGTTGATTGTACCATTGGCCATATGGCTGTTAGCATGAAAACAAAATATGAGAAATATTGGGGGAATATTCTGCACATGAATCATTTTCTATTTTTTGGTGTGATATTAGATCCTAGATTCAAATTCTAGTTTGTTGAGTAGTGTTTTACTAGAATGCATAATGACCTTTAACTTGTTGTTGAACTTGCATCTAATGTCAAACTGAATTTGGCAAGGATGTTTGTTTGGTACTCAAAATTTTTTGACACACATAAGTCTTCTTATGCTCCATATGTACCACATCTATCCAACTCAGTTGTTGGTAATACTAGTGATGCTGAAGTGAAGAAACACAAAGCATAGTCAAATGATTTTAAGCAACATCTAAAGGTAAAAAGTTTAGTTGATAAAAAAGATGAGCTTGAGACATATCTAAGTGAGCTGTGTGTCGATGAGGAAGATAATTTTCAGTTGTTAGTTTGGTGGGAAAATAATAGTTCTCAGTTCCCAATATTGTCAACTATGGTAAAGGATGTGCTAGCCATTCTTGTTTCTATAGTTGCCTTTGAATTTGTTTTTAGCACTGGGGGGGGGGGGTATTAGACCCATATAAGATCTTTCTAAAGCCAAAAATGGCAGAGGCTCTTATATGTGGCCAAAATTGGTTGAGACCATCAGAAAATATTTTACATCAACTTGATTTTAGTGAGGAATTAGAGATAACTAGGCAAGTTGTTATAGGTACTAACTAATAACCAAACTTGTTTGAATTTTTTTTATTTGTTTATTTTATTAATTAACTAATTATTTGTTTGAAAATTCCTTTAGGAATTGAATGACCCTATAACTGGAAACAAAAGGCAAAGTGGAACCAATTTGGTGATAATGGCAGTACCTAGTCCACGAGCTAGACCTTTTACATCACACAAATAGATTGCAGGTATCAACTTCATTTTTTAGCTACTTATTTTGTGTCTGTAAATTTATATATACTTTGGTTTTAAAAATGTTTCATCTGACTTTCTTTTTGTATGAGTTTAATTTTTTTAGATGTCCTGTATTTTTTGGTTAATAGGCAAATGGTTGGTAAGTGTTAACAAAACTATTTATAAATGTTGTTGCAACAGTGGATCATTTTTTTTGCTTACTCATGCTAGTATTTGGTTGTTTCAATACCTTTTTGGACATAGGTTGTTTAAATGTTGCTTTCTTGTTTTCATTTTCTTTAAATATATTTCTATTTATCTATAGCACATCACTAACCTATTTAATTATAAATGCTACTATAATAGTGAATCATTTTTTTTTTGCTTACTCATGGTGGTATTTAATTCTCTCAACACCTTTTTGGACTTAGGTTGGTTGAATATTGAATTGATTTTTTACTCATAGATGTGCATACTCTAACTTTTTCTACTTTCACAGGTTTATGATAATACAATAGTTTCATTCCATATTGATACTTGCTTCAGCTATTGTTAATTTTGGTAAAATAATGGGTTATCTTGTATACTAATTGATTTGAAATAAATTACATACAAAGTATAATTGTAATAATTCTTATTTGTTTTTGTTAGATTTATGGGAAAGTTGGAATCTTGAAAATTTTAATGCTGACTTGATATACACCACCACCATGAGTTAAGAGTAAGGTGAATAAGTAATTTTTTTTATTTTCTGGTGTCTTTCTCAATAGGAAGGAATTGCTCCTAAATATTGTCTTTACTATTTTTATTTTATTTTTTTAGATTCACAACCACTACAAGTGTATCAGATATAATACTATCATTTTTGTATTTTAACTATAAATTACTAAATTTTAATGATGTGATCACTGATGTATAAGGTGTGTTAAACACCATATTTTGTATTAGTATTTTGTTTTTCTACTTAGTTTAAACTTTTACATACTTTTGGTTTGATGAGCATAAATATCATGGACTTTGGACAAATTTAATATGAAAAGAAAGATATCGTAAAAAAATTAACTTTCCGTTTGAAGTTAAATTTATATATGATAAACAAAAATCAGACAAGTAGAATGCTATTATTTTGGTTTTCATAAAGGAGAATAATGGATCAAATTTTTATTTTGGGCCAATAACGTTCTAAAAATGGCAAACTATTTCTTTTATACTGATGGTTATAAAAATAAAAATTATGTGAACAGAATGACCCAAATTAATTTTTGGCGTAAAAAATGTTGTTGGGCCTTGTTCTGTCCAAAATTATCCACCTGTTCAACCCGTCTACCTGAAAAGTCCAAACCCAAAATCCCTAAAGCCCATCACAGATGGGTTTGGCCCAATAATTAAATGTATTGGATAAGTCTGGATGTCAATTTTTTAGGTCTAACTCATCTGAACCCGCCCAATCACCAGCCCTAATCCTAAATACACACATCATTTTCAAAAATACATATTTATCATTTCCTAATTTATCGATTTATCATAATTTAATTACCTAATAAATAAATGGTGACTTATTAACATTATAATCCATTGACTGTATGTTCAAAAATCAATAAAAGATCTTATACCCTACAACAAATACTACCTAAGCCATCAAACTAAGTTCATAATTAATCTATTAATCAAAATAAAAGAGTAAGTAATTTGAGAACTAACCTCTAAACCTGAGTAGAAATCCAGTCAGTTGGAAATTCTTCTTAAGCTTAGGGGAATGCAAGGAATGAATAAAATGAGTATGGTTAAGTGTGGAGGATGCAATGTGAGGTAGAATTGTTATAGAGGACAAAAGTAAAAGGAGAAAAGAGGAATAGGGAAAGGAGAACTGGGGGTAGGCATCGTGTCACCCCAAAATCTATCACTTAACATTGACTAATTTTAAAAAATCTAATGCATGCTTAGTGTCAGCCAAGTTGACATTACATACCTCATTAGAGCTAACCCCCAACTATCATGTGGTTCAGTCAACATCAACAAAGTCAACAAAAAGTATTACCTAATCACTCTTTCATTTCCTTTTTTCCTAGCAACTGGTGTCAGCCAAACCAAGGTTAACTTGTACGGTTAAACATTAGTGTCAAGATCGTCACTAAGAAATGAAAATTTTGTTGTTGTTAATGCCTACCTAGTGTTCATTTAACCAATGTAGATATTGATAACGTCAACAGCAGATACCTCCGTAACTAGATTGCTTCTTTCTAGGAGTGACAACTAAATATTAGGATACAAAAATAGTGTATAAGATTTATTTTATTTTATTTTGTTGAAAACATCTGAACTTAAGTTTTATATTATGTCTATACATACTCAGCAAAAAGTAATTTGATTCCATTTTATAAGCAAATGCATGTGTTGATAACAAAAAGGGAAAGATAATACTAAACTAACGGGTTTAGTTGCCGAAGAATTATTCTGCTTGCTAATAAGAACCAAAGTGATCTCAAAGTTAATTGCGTTGTCTCTTGCAAGATTTCACAATAACTCCTGAAAAGAATTAACCAATTTCTTTTGGGTGGCAGTTAAAGAGAGTCATAAGGGTAAATGGATAAAGTTATACTCTACCCTTTTTTGACTCATCCACTTTCAGTTTTTACACACGAAAACATATGTACCAAAACCAAATTTTTATTAGAAATTTCTTTAATTTCAAAAACAAATCAATTAAGTTTATATACAATATTATCTCTAGAGAGTAGGGTATTCATCACATCTCAAATCTAATTGCTAATATAGTACTCGATTCTCTGATGAAATTCAAGGGACCATCAAGATTACTTTTAGCTTGCAAACAAGATTTCATGTATATGCTTATTAATTATTTTCATATTTTCATTGCCACTATATACAGCATTTTATCAAATAATTAAATAGAGCGTTTTAAAAAAATTGAACAATAAAAATTAATTTCAAAAAATTGTCTAAAAAACTCAAAATCAAATAATTAGTTTAGTGTCAATTTCAAAATCTTCATTTAGATGCAAACGTATCAATTATCGAATCTCATAATTAATTAATGCAACGCTTGAATATGTCCAATTTAAGCAGGCGTGTGATATCAACAAATTGCATTTACAGATTGCATTATTTTACACCAAAATCAAATCGAAGTGATGTTTTGAGTCCGAGACATCACACAAATTTTATTTTTTCCGATGTAATTTAAGGTAATCACTATCAATAATACTAATTAATTTTTTTGTTGGTTTGTAAATACTGATAGGTCAAATAATTAATTTATGATTTTAAAATTATTTCATATTTAAAATAATTATCAGACCATTAATACTTAGTTAAAAAATTAACTTTTTTCAATCAACCATACTCTCTAATTTAGATATGACATAGGGTCCAAATAAAAAAGTGAACATATGAAACAAACAAAATCAAATCGAAGTGATTAATTAGAGTTATAGCAAATGTAGATAAGTTTGATATTAGTTGAAAGATGGAATATACCTATGATTAAGTAGGTAGGAAGAGATTAGTATGAGATTAAGGCACATGAGTGGGGTCCGTAACGGCTAATACCTGTCGGGGAGGAACCCTAGAGAATCATGGATGACAACTTTGGCTAAACCGCGTGGGCTCCATTAACTCAAGTAATTAAGATTAGAAAATAAACAAATTAATCGGAAAAATGGTTCACTTGGAACCAATCCTTTTTTATTTAAAGTCTTTAGGTGGGTCGTCAATTCCATCACCAATCATATCATGTTTTCATGATCTTTGGAATCCCAAGCAGTCGTTAACATAAAAGTTGGGGGACCCCACTTAACTAAAGCTATTCAAATATTAAATGAGTAAAATTAAGAATTAAAAACCATTGTTATCAAACTAAACCGGTTCGGTCGGTCCGACCGGTTGAACCGTGAACCACTTAAGTTATCGGTCTGGGTCAATTCTTTATGGTTGAACCCCAGTTTTAACATGGTTTTCATGAACCGGTGCCTTCACCGGTTCAATAACCGGTCCAATTTTAAAAACATTATTAAAAACTAATTAATCCTGGAATAAATAAGCAAATCATATATCACATTAGTAAGTAGTAACCTCTCCTTGTAAGCAAACCCTACTGGGATTCAAAGATATCATCGATGTGATTTATAGCTAACTCAATAAGTGAATATATAATTATTCTATCGAATGCAAATTACTTTTCTTGCAGGGGGAAAAAGAAGAAGAGAAATGCTAACTGACATATATAAAAAATAAATTAATTAGATAAATATTTTTTTCAAAAAATAAATAGTTACAACCAAAATATTAATGGCTCAGGTGAGTACTGATTTGCACGAAAACTCTTGATACAAAAACTGAAAAACTCAAAACGCTTTATTGATTAATTTGTAAGCATAAAGAATTAAAAAGAATACCATAGCGACCAAATATACAATAAAAATTACTTTAGCTTAGAGTTTAATCACATTCAGAGTGTGTTTCATATGTAGAATTAAAATTGTAATTTGAAATTATAGTTTCATCAATTTTTATATAATGGAATTTTATGTTTAGGTCATATAAAATTAAAATGTAGAATTATAGTTCTATACTAGGGATGATAGTGGTAACAATGTTGGTGGTGCTAACATTCTAGTGATTGTGATAACAACGATGATGCTGGTGGCAATGGCAGTGACAACAAATGGCGGGTTGTAGTGGTGATGGTGGCAAGGTATGGGAGGTTATATCGACGACAATCCTAGTAGTTGTGGTAGCAACGGTGGTAATAGTAGTAATGATGACGATGACAATGATGATGATAACAAGAGTAATAAGGAGTAAGTAGTGATGATAATAACAACAACAATTGTAAGGGTAAGGGTGGCAGCGGCGGTACGGTGATAATGGCAGAGATGGAGATGATGACAATGTCAATGGTTGTGACGATAACAACACCAATAATAACAATAGTGACGATATAGTGTCATGTAATATTAGGAATTAATAAGTCAAATAAGAGTATGAGTTAGGAATTGAAACTCATTAGTTTTAGTTATGTTACAATTCTATTAAATTAGACATTAAAATTGTAATTTTAATATTTAGAAAATTTCTAAACATAGAAATAAGGATTTTAAGATTCAATTTCAATTGCAAAGCTTAATTATATGTGAAATTTTGTGCCAAACATACATGTAAGATTTTTCGCTATTCTCGAAAAAGTATGAGGGAAATCAAATCAAAAGAATTACAACAACCGAGTTAACTCATAAGTATAATTACACCATTTAAAAAAGTAATAGTTTAATTATTTTAGCATGCTAATGAATTTTATTTTAGCATTTGAGAGGACAAAATCTACCTACACACAAAGTACGACGGAAAGAAATTATCTCGCCCACCAAATCATAAAAAGAAAACTTTGCCCATCAAAATTATGTCTTTTTTATTAATGAATACTGAATATACTTCCCTTAATTGTATTTTTATAAAAAAAGATGTTTAAATTTTTTCTCATTCAATCTAAAAATGGTATTAAAAAAATTATTGGATGATTGTGGGAACTAACTAACATCACATGTTTCCGTACAGACAAATTTTCTAAAACAAAAATATTATTAAATAATACTACTATGATCCTAAACTAACATCACATGCAGGACGCACAACACCCTTTTCCCCCTATAATTATATGTATTGGTATTTAATTTTTAAATTTAAAAATGATGATACATATTCAGTGTCTTATTTTAACAAAGGAAATTAGGTAGACGAATTGAGAAAACTTGGCGCATGTTGAGGTGAGAAAATATGAAAATTCAGAATGAGAGGGTTTTGTTATGATTTGGGTCACCAAGCTTTAGGAAAACGACAGGACATTTGTCGGGATAGAAGTTTATTTTGAAATTAAAATATATTAAAGTAGTTTTTATTTTTATCTTAAATTAATAAGTGATTATTTTTTATTTTTTAAATTTTAATTGGTACATGTTATAACATTACAATATATTTTAATTTTAAAAAGGCAATAAATCATAAAAATTTAAGAGCATTGTAGCCTGGTCCCATTTGTCCGATTGTTCCGACCAGATCTTGCATGTAGACAACTTAGATTGTTAGTTAACGTTGCTTCGATTCTGCCGCGTGGCCCAATCTGATTTCCAACTATCCCAAAATCCAAAAAAGCATGTTTTCTCCATATCCTACTTTCTTCTAAAGTGAAAAAAAAAGTGTTTTTAATTAATAAATATGTTTAATCAATTAAAAATTTAACAGTCGAAGTTGTGATAAAATATTTGTATCATAAATTCCAAAATTGTTATGATGTTAGTAGTAACTATTAATTTTATTTTATAAACCTCGTGTATTTTGTAATAGATGTGTATTCACTCTCATTAAGTTTAGCCTTTAAATCCATGGTATATGGTTAATTTCTCAATGCTACAAATCTATTTTCTTCTCTAAAATGAAAATGCACTATAGTCAAATCCATTTTTCGGCACTGGAATCTGTGGGGACATTATGCATTTCTTCAATGTTCACGAGACTAGCAAGACTAACCTAGAAATATTCTTGATTTTTCTTTTATTATTTCTGAAATAGTGATTAAAGGATATAGTCATTAGCAACTTTGATATTTTATTTCAATCTTTTTTACAAAGTGGGCAAAAAAGGGTACATGAAAATCCAGGTAAAATCTAACTATAATGGATAAAGCAACCCATCATAAGGACAGGGAATAAGAGCCAAGAAAAATGGATATGATTATGGTTTGTGAGTTAATAATAATATAACAAGGCAAGGCACATCATTGTCTAAACAAACACCAAAAGCAAAGGATTGCCATTGTTATTACGCATAAAAATTGAAACAAAAGCACCTGCGAGGAGGCCCCACACGTTTTCTTCTTAAAGCCATTTTGGTTCATGGAAGAACATGGATGATGCTACTCTCACAAAACAACAAAGAATTGAGGTATTGACTATTGGGTCTCAAATCACATGGTTGCACAATTTCGATTTGGTCAGAAATCACTTGTCAAGTAAAAGTTCACATGGCTTTAAGACCTTTAAAGCTCAAAATCATTTCCCTTGTCATTATCTTTAGTATAATACTTTAATGTGCTATTTTCTTTTGTGAGATTAAATTTGGGTCTAACTTCTTTAATGTTTAATAACTCTGACTTGAAAAATCTTGATGGGCTTGGATCTTTAGGTTATAATTCACAGCAAATATTTTGGACGATTTAGAACCAAAGGCCCACATATAATAACAACAGGGTCTAACTTTAAGGAACTAAAGGCCCACAGGTACTTTCTTCTTCTTCTTTTTTCTTTGGGTTTCGCTCTTTTTCTTTGATTTGTTACTGTTGCAGACTCTCTCTGTTTTTGGATAACTTACTGTTGCAGACTTTGGATTATTTTTTTTTGCCTTTGTTTGGACCAGCAACTTAAATAAACCCTTGTTTCAAAATAAAATAAAATTTCTGAACCATGACTGAAGATGAGAAGTAAAACTAATTGTAGCTCAAGTAGTTAAAAGTATTTGGGGGTCATCTAGAACAGCAGGATTCGAGCCCTGTCTCCCCATCCCAGACTAAAAAAAAGGGCAGAAAAATTGTAGATTAATTACCCATGAATCAAAGCATGACAATTAATATTTTCTAGTGATTGTGTTCTATTTCTAAGTATTAGTTTTCTCTTTTTGTACTTGGAGAGAAAATTGTAATAATTGTGAAAATATTTCTATGATATTATTTTGTTACCCAACAGTGGTATCAAGATCATTGGTTGTTGGTTAGTAATCACGTTCCTTGTGGAAATTGAAGATAAAGGTGATTTTAAGAAAAGAAAATTGTCGACGGCAATTGAAGGTAAACCCGCCAGTATAACTAATGAAAAATGGAAAGATATGGATGAAAATATTGTTTCCACCTTGCACTTAGCAATAACTGATTCAGCTTTGTCAAGTATTGTACAAAAAAATATTATAAAGGAGATTTTAGATGCTCTCATCAAACTATACGAGGTAAAATCACTTCATAATAGAATCTTTTGAAGAAGAGGCTTTACACCATTTGGATAAGTGAGTCTACATCGATGACGGACCACCTCAAACTCTACTCAATTGGCCATTAGCCATTACAAGCAACCTCTAAACAATGTTATGGACTTATCCATGCTCTCCAAGGGTTTCTAAATCCGTCGGAACTCCGAATCACCTATCCAGTTACTGAAAATTATTCTATTCCCTCACCTAGGCATGCAATACATGGTTCCCCAAAAATCAAATCCTTAACTCTACAATATCACCAAATAAATCATATAATGGACAAATCATTAACATGAACTAATCACAAGTCACCTACCTAACAATTTATCATTAATCAATGCACCACAATCTTTAGCAAGATGGCCCTCTGGCCACAATTATAATAAGATCTGCTTCCAGAACGGCTAGAACCACGACCATAAGAAGAGGATGATGTGGCTAAAGACTTGCCCCATTTTCTTGAAACTGAAAGCCTTAGCCTTCAAGGGCTTCTTATCTTTTATCCTGAGATACCCTCTACAGGTGTACTTCCTCAGTCAACCTGGCCTTATTCACCAAGGTAGGGTAATCACGGATCTCCAATGGCACAATCATACTACGGAGTTGAATCCTAGCTTGTTTTACAAGGCAATTATATCCTAACTTGTTTTATGAAGTACATTGATTTCGAGAACGAAATCCCTTTTTAGGTGGTGTGTGTAACATCTTGAGTATTAAAGTTAATTATCGGTGATTGACGAAAACTAACAAATAAATTATTTGGAATTAATTTAGATTTTTTCCCAAAAATCACTATTAATTATAATGAATTAATTTATAGATAATTAAGGTGATGGAAATTAAATAAATTAATTTAATTGGTTGATTATTAAATCTAAAAACTTAATTAAGTAGGTGATGGTAAATTTTGATTTACCAAAGGGTTAAAAATAAAAATTCTAATTAAAATTACAAAAGAAAATGGAAAAGAAATTAGTAAATGACCAATTCACCCTTAAATGAAATTAAAATCAATTCTTCTATTCTTCCCCCACAGTTTTTACGTGAGAATGAGGTAGAGAGTGAGCTTTCTTTTTCTTTTCCTATTGTCGTGGGTTTAAAGCTCAAATCAAAGGACCATTCGGCGTCGAAACCTTAAATTGATCAAAGGACTTAGGTGTTGTTTTGAGACGGTGCTTGATGGCATAGTCTTCCAGTTCTTATTATTTATGATTGGGAAAATTTTATATGCGAAAAAATTTTATGTGATTTTCATTAAACCTAGAATAAATATTAAGGATTGAGGAGGGTACGTTACACCTTGGTTACCATGGTATCTAACAAACATACAGTAACTTGCTGGATGATAGCCAACAAACTAAAAGCATAGGATACATCATACAACTTACACAAAGGATACAAATGTTAAATATTTAAAGAAAGTACATTAAATATACTTCTATCAGTTAGTTTATCTTATTGTAGTCTTCGCATCTTGACATTCAGAGGAATCTCCTTATAAGATTGAACCCTCTGAACTGCACTTCGTAACGGTCTTCTAAAAGAACACCTTGGGGCTTCACTTCTTAAGCCAGGGCTTTCTCCTGTTTCAGTTGGAGATCTCAGCATGTTAGGTGCAGATTGAGTGGCAAGATATGTAGCATCCTCTAACTCGAACAAATTTTCCAGAGGTTCATGTTCATGGGTTTTGGACATAGCAGAATGTCTCCTCAAACGTCTCCTTTGTACATAAAAGTTGAATTTTCTCAATTAACAAATTTGTCTATTAAATAATATATTATTTTGCAATGTTAAGAATCTTCTCAAGAAAGAAAACGGAAAAGCCCCTTGATGCAACTTTGGCATCTCATGCATTCATCACAGCTAAATATAGGTGCTGTTGTTCAATGAACCTAGGCATCCAAGAAATCCAAATAAACCATGCATTGTTCATTTTGAACTTAATTAATCTAAGAACTAACCTGTTGTCTTTATCCTTGTCTTTGCTTGCATTCTTGGAAACAGCGGATGAACCAGTAGCTGCGAAGTTCCATAACAAGCTTAAACAGAGCTGAGAATAAAAAATGTTATACATTTAGTTTAAGTCCCAGGATTTACATCTACTCCTTATGCGTCTTCTGTTCATATGGCAGTGTTTTTCATCATTGCTAGCTTTAGGGGATGGTTGGCTGGCCTTTTCATCTCCGTCCTTGAGCTAATCAAAACATGCAAGAAGAAAAAAGAATGAGGATTAATTAACATTCATCCATACAAACATACAAAATAATATGGCAAACAAATAAGTGAAGGGTTTTAGCCCAGGCACCTGTGTCAGCGACTGTGACAAAGTTGTATTCTTTTGGTAATCAATCTCCACTTTTTCCTGAAAAAATGGAGTGTTCCAGTTCATTTATGATGATAAAAGAGGGGGACAAGGTAAAGGAAGGCTTCCTTTTTTAACATAATTGGAATTCTTGCAGATTAACGTGTAGCAAAAAATATGATGACAGGTAGAAAACGGACATAGTTAAACGCCAATTCAAAGATGCATTAAAAAACGAAAAAAATTCAGTTTAGAGCTACGCTACATGGGTGATGGCACAAGTACAATCATATTTATAAATTAATTTGTTAGTTCTTTTGGTTTATAATGAAGATTGTTGAACTTATGAATTCAAGTTAACTATCCAACCCTACCAGTAGAGTGATCCTAGTGAGTCCATATTATTATTATTTATTATTATCTTTTTCTTAGTCTAAATGATATCTATATTGTAATGTTGTTGTCATCATTATATTGCTAACTTTAATCTCTCGAAAAGTTGATTAGAAAGATATGATCATAATTGAATTTAAATAAAAATTTTATATTTAAGTTATGATAAAGATCTTTTCATTATTTAAAATAAAAATTGTACAATAAGCGATTTGAAGATAAGACATTATCTTTTTGAAGTATATGCCCAAATGTGTATCATAAGGTTGAGAACAAAATTTTTCACGATGGCTATTGTATGTTAATTATATTTCACAGTGGTCCACGTTGCCATGCAGTGAAGACAAACAATCTTATTATTACAATAAAATACATTAATGGTGTTAAGATACAAAGTTCCCAACCATTCTCTAAAACCTACAGCTTCTTACACACAACACTCTACACTCCCAAGTCGAAGTTAATGTAACTGAGATTTAGTTTCAAAATCAAGCTTAGAACATAACATAGCATACCATACCTGCACGTCCATGGTCTTTCCTTTAAGCAAAGCAGCTCTCCACAAAATTTCATGTTGCAGCGTTTTTATCTGAAACCACCACCACCATCATCATCCAATTCAAAAAATGCCTTTTCAAAAACAGGCAATTTGAATTGGGTTACAGTCCACAAATATAGTTAGTGGAAAGAAGTAACAAACTAACTCACTCACCCTTTCCCTCCCCAAGTTAAGCTCCTGCAAAGTTAACCACCACAAACCATTATCATCAACTTCAATTCATCCGAACAACCAAAAATTGAAAATATCGATTTGAACGAATAACGCGATTTGAAACAGACCGCTAACATGTGCGTGTTTGACTGTGCAAGATTCCAGTTTTGGAGTTGCAGCTTCTTGACATCGGCTCTCAGCCTCTGCAGCTCAGCTCCCCTCACATCAACCATTTTACTGTCCAAATTATAAGCAAATCAAGCATGGAAAAAGAATCAAAACTCTCTCCCTAACCAAATGCATAAAAAATCTGAGTAAACCTCAAAACTGGTCCTCAAGATTGTGTAGATCACAAACTTTTTAGTCCTAACAATTTTAGAACCTTCAAATCAATCTTTTAAGCAATTCATTTCAAGGTTTTGTAGTATAATTTATCAGTTTATACTTTAGAAAAACAAAATTAAATATCAAAATGGAAACTCATACACTAATGTCACCCGAAAGACCATAATAATTAGTGAATATTTAGAACTAAAATATTCAAACTTTAGTCTTAACACTTATTCTTAGTCCTTTATACGTTATTTTAACAGATAAAAGGATATTTAGAACTAAAATATTCAATCAGTACAAAAGTTGATCCCAAAACACGATAAGTTACTATACTTTCTTTCTGCAAGTAGTTGGATTAGAGTGGCTCGTTCCTGCATCACAATTCAACGGAAAACATTAAAAAAGGATTATATTAAATATTGTGTAAACTGGAAATAATCTTTTCATACATATAATGTGATTTTCACAACTAAATATTGTGTAAACTGTAAATAAATACATAAATGTTACCTTAAGGAGTTGTTGAATAGAATCGTTGTTATCGGAGGGGAAAGTGTGATTGAAGGGATAGGGTTCAGGTTGTTGAGAGTGAGAATTGGTGTTGGTGATGTCTGAAAGCTTCTTCCGCATTAAGCTTCCAATCGATTTCTTCGCCATTTTCTCTGCTGGAATTACAGGAACTATGCAACATATGAAAAATTGAAGAGAGAGTGTAGAAAGTGAAGAAACACGAAGGAAAGAAAGAATGAGTGTGGAGGAAGGAAGCAAAAATAAAAGCTAAAAGCGCAAAAGGAAAGAAAATGGCTTCGTTTCGTTCGTATAGCCTAACGGCTTCCCTAACTGAAATTACCGTTATGGCTCCGAACCTAATTTCAAATTCTTCCGAACCTCTTTCAAATTATTGAAATCCAAGTCGTGGGTCTCCCAAATTTTCACTTTCTCACCTTTTTTTTACTACAAGTTTTCGCATTCACGCTCTTGCAAGTTTGACTTCAAATTTATCCAGTTATTTCACTATAAATTTAAAATTAAATCAATGGCTTGCATGTTTATACAATTTTCATGTTAATTTTTAATTAATGCACTCTAAGTGAAGTAAGGTCCCTTCATGCTTGCGCCCCAAAACTGAATCAAGTTATGTCATTCTCTAGTTGTTTTAAGCTACTTTAATTATTCACTGATGCTATTTCCTACGAATCCGTTAATCACAAAACTTACGAAAATTGTGTTAAATGGCGCTTTTCAACTAAATATAAGAAATGGTCTATTTTTCTTTTTAAAAATTAAAGATAAAGATAAAAATTTTAAACTTGAGAAATTACTTTATAGTCGAATTAATAATTAATTATCATTCCAAAAATTTTACCGAGATACAGTACAATGTATATTTTAATCTTTTTAAGCTGGTTGCTTTAATATTTAATGTAAACTATTTCACACGATATTCATTGGAACAACCGGTATAAACTATTGTTTTTTTATATTTCTTCAACCAATTGTTTTAAAAGTGATATAAAATAATTTTAAATTTTTTATTTCGTTAGCCAATATAAAAAATTACACCAATTATTTCAATAGTGAATATAAAATATTTTTTAAACCAATTATTGTTATTTTATTAATCGATATAAAAATTATTTGTTTTCCATACCAGTTTGTTGATAATTGATGTATAAGATTTTTACATCCGCTATCAAAATAATTAATGTAAAATATTTTTTATACCAACTATTCAATAGATAATTAAAATTTTAAAAAATAACTGTTGAAAATCAAATAAGTTTCGTATGATTCATCTTATATTCATACGAAACACCATTATTCTTAATCATTACACCATCATAAGTGATGCATGTAGTCTAATGTAAATAAATTTCCCCCAACAAACAATTATGACAAATCAAACTTGTTTGATGAATTAAGGGGATTTTTGGTTTGCAGTTGGGAAAATAGAGTTAAGTAAATAAAAAATGATATTAATTCTTCACGTCGTTTGAGCCAGTAAAAATTCCGTTTACCCGTAAAATTAATTTTTGGCTTTTGAAAAACTCTGTTACTTTGAAAGCAACAGAAAAATGAGTGTCAATCAAATATGCCGTAAAATTTTTATGTTTAAGATCTTTCTCATCTAACTTCTCCAAAAGTAAAAATGTATGACTTATTTTACATCCCTTTTTCCTAGAAGAAGTTGCATTCTATTTTAAAGACACATAAACTTCACCATCATCCAACTTAACGGTTGAAACGGTGGTATTATATGAAGATTACAGCACGTTTGTAATTTTTTAATCAGATGTAATATAAACATGGATTATAATCTACTCTCCAAAGAGAAATATAGATGTGAGACTTTTGAATGACTTTTATGAGTATCATTAAGGAAAATTTTCAATTAAGAAATGATCACAAAACATGCTACCATTAATAGGGTTAGTCAACTGCATCGAAAAATATTTAGCTATTCCACTGTTCAGTCACTCTTTCTATTACTCATGAATCTATATATTGATATCTCTCTATGAAATATTTACCTTGAATCAATTTACACTTTACATCAATAGATTTTCCCACTTCTTTTACTCGATTTATTTTTCTTTAACCTTACTGCCAATATATATTTTAATAGATGAAAGTTAACAATTAATTGATAGTTATATTAATAAAGGAGGGTCCACTACGCAACCTTCTCTCGTTCCCGAAACATTTACCACATTTGTTGATACACTTAGAAGACTCATTTGAATTGAAGAAAAATAAATATTGATTAGAATAAAGATGAGGTAATTCTCCAAACTTCAGTTGCCACATGCCAGAAGCATTGACTCCAACATGAATGGGCTCAGAACAAACTACACAACTTACATTAGGGTATAAACACATTTGGATTTTGGAATTAAAGGGTATAAACATAGGGATGTAAACGGATGGATATATCCATTAAAATTTATAGGTATTTATACACAAATAATTATAATAAATACCTATGAGCATTTATTAATATTTTTAAAAAATTAAAATAAAAAAATAATACTACTGATTTTAAATATAAACAAATTTTAGTAAAAATTTTAATCCCTTAATATAAACAAAATTATAATTTCTTAATATCATTAAATACTTATTTACCAAATATATCCTTGTATATATTTCCAACACCATTAATTTGTGTAATTTAAAAAACTAAATCAAATATATAAAAACATTAATACAAATAACTACTTTTTGCTTATATTTAAAACAGAGATAGTAACACATAATGTATTAAATATCATATTATTCTATATGAAATTATAAATTATTATACTTAATATATTAAAAACAGTCTCATGAAACAATAACAAATAAATTTTACCTCATTATAAAATAACAAAAAATTCTTAATATTTAGTAATCTACGGGACGGATAGGTCAATACTGATACCCATCTATTTAGTAAATACGTGAGTACCCATTACGGATATTCATGGGCAAAATTTTTTTTTACAAGCCTATATAACACATGCCGGTATACACTTGGACTTAACATACAAAATGTATAGCCTAGGATGAGCAACAAATCTTGATTCATGCCAACCAACAAAAAGCAAAAACACAACTAACATTCACCACACAGCCCTTGCTATTAGAACAACATTAAACCATCATTATATGCTCAAGGAGAGGACTACATTCTGGGGGTCCGAAGAATCTGGTGTATAGTCAAAATAAGAGATGTCGCGATAGTTGCCATTGCAAGGTAGCATTCAAAAAAATTTCATCCTTCAAGATTTGGCCATCCCAGGCTACACAAGTAGGAAGAGTGAGACTACTTGACGATTAACGATTCTTAATGGTTAGTTTTATCTAATTGAAGAAATAATGCATAAGAGATACTTCTTATGGGGATAGAATACTGAAGATACCTGAAACAAACTATTTGTCGATGCAGAAGTGCAGAAGATATGCAGCCCTATGACGAACCTGTAAAACGAAATTATTTCTGCACATGAAATCGCAGCATAACCAAATCGGTTGTTAGAAAAAAGGAAGGCCAGTTCATTCACCTTTGATGCATATGAACGTAGGTCGGTGGCTGAAATTAAACTAGAACAATCTCTAAGATAAAGGCAGAACATCTCGTAGATTACCGAAGTGTCGTCAATTGATGAGTTGGACAAAATCCAATTCTCTGCCAAAACTAAATGAATATACAGCTTGAAGAAATCACATTTTTTGTCTTTGAAGTTAACTGCTCTAAGTGATCTGAGGACTCCTTCTCCATTGCTGACCTGAGGGGGAAAAGATCAAAAGCTCAGATGCAAATATAGATCTATAACATACAACTGCAATTAACTAAGTTGTGCTCATTGTTGACATGCTTGACAGAATTTTCTCATAGCATTTTGAGTTAAGTCTGAATTGGTTTGTACATTTTGCTAACAGTTTTAGATTGTAATAGACAAAAATATTTTAAATTGAAACTGAAACTAATGAACCAAAAATGCTTCATATTTTTAATGAACAGATTTTACATTCAATTAATGAATACAGAAACAAAACATTAAGAGCCTGCTTAGAAATTTTTCTTGACGGAAACACTTACGGGTTTGGATTGAAGAATAGAGAAATGTTGAGGACCTGTTACTGGTGGCGAATCATACAGATAAAGTATGATTTAGTGGTGTTCTTTAATACCAAAAAATTAATAAGTGAAAAAGGTGCTGAAAACAATCACATGTAGAAAGTCATTGAATACTTTCAGCAGTAACCCTTTTGAATTATTAAATAATAGTTTCATTTAAAAAACACATTGATGGCTTGAAATAAAATATATTTTCAAAATATACATTTAGCTTAAAGTTTTCATCACTAAAAGATTGATACTTGATTTTCATTACTAATCCTTTGACACGCCCTATAAATATTCAAACAAGCAAGAGCAGACATAAATGCATAGCTTGCTGCTCTTATGCTAACATCCATCGCATGATCAAGGCCATGGTACTTTCTATAAGCACATCGATACAAGCATAAATAAACCTGAAGAGATAAGGGCAAGTAGCATACTCCATCAAAACAAGAAACCAGGGTTTGATAAGCAACAGCACTCCTAAGTTGTTTACAACGAGAATTAACTTCTGAAACACATTCAATAGTCTGGATGCAATTTAAATCCATTGAGACTCTGCATATCCAAGATATCAAGAATAAGAGAAGGAATTACAAAGCTGAAAGTAAGATCTAGAAACTAGGCATCAATACCCACTTCAGCAGCTCAATTTTTTTTTACAGTACTGTAGTAAACACTAATTTAGCAACTAGTCTCAAACGATAACTGCAAAAAGAACTTGAGAATGTAGAAAAATTTAGGTTATTAACAATCCAAAATTCTGTATTCCAGAATATAGTACATCACAAGCACACTATCGTCACCAGGGGTCCAAGACGTCCAATCACCTTCACTATAATGATTAGCACCAGCTCAACAGAACTTATCTACAGAGTCCTGCCAATTACTCATTGGTACCAAGGAATCTTTTACTGCAGACTATGAACAGTCAGATCATTCTCATGGAATGATCTGCAATGATGACAATAGTATATTATATTTGCAACCCATAAGAAAATTCTCAGATAAGTTTAATCATTTGCTAATCCACCCACAAACATGAAGAAAAATGTATACACTGCAATTTGCTAAACCCTAGACATGTTAACCAATTTATACACTGCAATTTGGGCTTTTATTAATAATTGGCCAGCATGCAAGAGTGATACGGTGATCCTAGTAAAGGAAATGGAATGGAGGGAGAAATTTGTGGGTTTGACTCCCTCTAAAGTGATCCAGGTAAAGGAAATGGAATGGACAGAGAAGGTCGTGGGTTCGACTCCCTCTGCTAACAAAAAAAACTACAAATTAACTATTAACTTTACCTATTAAAAAAATATATAAATTGATTGACCAACATGTTAATAAAGGAAGACCAAATATAAGAAAAACAGAGCATTGTCTATTGCAAATAATCAATCTCTGCATTAGTATCAATGTGATACAGAACAAAGACTAAGAACACAAGTAGCAAAGTGGAGAGGAATTCTCTCTCCATCCTTCATCCACGTATTCACATGGCCTGGTCCCTATCCATTCCAATTTCCTTCTCACTAATGACACTAAGTAACTCTGAATGTCCCCTTTTATCACTGAATACAAGTATTTGTTCTGCTACCAACTAAATCTGGTCCTAATCACTACTGACCCTATTATTCTACCTGGCCTAGACCCTTTTAATTGCAGTATTTTTGAAGGGGTGTCCATCTAAAACACAAAAAAATAATGACATTATGACTGACAAGGAAATGTTTATATACTGTTACCACTTACCTATACATAAGCAAGGACAGTTAATAAAAGTAATAACCTGCAAGCAATGAATTTTGCTATGTTCTCACAACTTGAGCACCATTCCTGATCTGTAAAGTAATTAACAATGGTTTGCATGCAGTCACTCAGAAGCACCACTAAACCCTGAAATTGGCGATCTAGGAATAGACAAATAATAATTTCAACTATCTCTTCAGCTTCTACAGCAGAGAAGATAGCTTTCTTGCTCCTGCAAAAAGAATCAAGATGTGAGTTGATACCATCATACTTCTGAAATACTTTCACTTGAATTATCAACAGGTAAGCAATCAAATCAATACAATCTAAAACTCAAATGACGACTAACAAAGGGAACAAATAACAGAAAAAGCATTCACATTATTCTCTAAATAGACTCACTTCTGTTAGCTGTTGCTTACCTTATCAGACAACAAACAGTCACAAATCTGACCCAAGCTCTGATGTTTTGAGGTGGTCCTCCAATGTCAGACTCTAAAATGAAAACATATAGATTGTTCTTAGAAGCACGGTAACCAGTGCAGCATGATTTTAGCAAAATACAAATATAAGTGCAATTGAAAAAGACAGATCAAATGAATTATTAATGTAAAAGTATAGAAACACTTCAAATTTTCAGGTTTCAAACTTAACTAATATTTATTTATTTACAAAGATAATGTCTCCCACAGTGCAGATATAAACTAGTATAGATATAAGAGACTTGCCTAAATTATTAAGCTCAGCACTGGCAGAAAATTTAAAGAGAAACCCATAAATGTCAAGAGCTCTTCTCAAATCTGTATACTCAGGAAACCAATCAATTTTGACAGACAAAGGATCAACCTGGTAAAAGATGATTGAGAATCACAAGATATTGTATCATTAGAACATAAAATAGAAATAAGCATATAATTTTATAAATGGTAGTAAAAATAACAAATAAGTTTACCTCCTTTTTAGAAAAGAGAATTGCACACCAAAAGTCACAAGAAGAGTTTTGTACCTCTTCTTTTGATGAATATAACACTGAAAGAACATCAACAAAGTAAAACAGATGAACATGAAATACTGCAATTATGCTCATAGCTACAAACAATGTAAACATAAAAAGCCACGCTTTCACTCACTTGTGTTGAAGGCCCAAATAGCCACTGGTTTTTCAACATGACCAGACAGAAAAGCTAATTTTGGAAGCCAACCATTGACTAGTAACCCTTCAAGAAAGATATCTCCTGAAAGAACACATAATATTAACCAAGATAACCACTCAAAAACAAGCACATTAGCTTCATCTGATAGCACATAGAAAGTAACTTGGTATAGATCTGGCTTAATCCGGTATTTTGCCCAACTAAGGGTTTCGGGTTTAGGGTGTAAGGTTTCCTTGACATTACAAACCAACAAAAAACTACATTGCCTTAACAAGCAATACTCGGGAGCAACCTTTGTCCTCGGCCAATCCCACCACAGAATTCAGCTTGTTGTTTAAAAAAGACTGTATAAGTTTACAACTTCCAATATCAGGAAAATCCAGAGAGGGGAAGGCTTTCTGCAGGTAAAAAAATTGAAACCATTAATAACCCTAAGTAACCAAACAACTAAGAGATATAAGTAACAACCAATGCAGAGACAATGACGGAGGACTCGACTTAGGGTAATAACCTGATCTCCAAAAACTTTCACACCCCAAGGTGGAATTTCTTGTTCATCACCAAAAGCTTTCAACTTTATGAAAAAGACCAGATAATCAGTAACACACAAAAACAACAAACACAAACTTGAGTAAATAGAGAGATAAGGAGAGGTAAAAGATATAGTACCTGGTTGTGACATTTCTCAACTAGCCTAGTCAACTTGGCTTCTTTGCTATCTTCATCATCATATGAAGTTTTACTCTTCTTTGCCTTAGCCCTTGCCTGCTTATTCCCCTTCTCTAAAAGCTTGTCCTGTTCTATGTAATGATCTTTAAGGAGATCATCCAACCCAATAACTTTCTTCCTGGTAATTCCAATTACTTGTTACAACCCATTATTTGATTAAACAAAGGGAATCCCCCCAACAGCGCAAAACATGGACTTATCATAAAAGTGGCATCAGGTAAACTACAAAACCCTAGACCCAAGAAAATAAATTGATAAAAATTGAAACTTTAGGGGGCAAACAGTAATAGAGATGAAAGGAGTTTGAGGAAAAGATTACCTTTTGTTGTTTTTAAGTGGAGGGGGCTTGAGAAGGTCGTCTTCTAGCTCGAAATCCAAAGGGTCGTTGATATCCATCACATAGAGTTGGTGTTTGAAACTGTTACTCTGTTAGAAAGCAGCGAAGTGACCATGGAAGCAATTTTTGTGGGCTGCGGTATCCTATATTTTGTAGGTTCTTCCTTCCACGCAGATTTTGGAGGGAAAATTTTCTTGTTTAAGATGATTATGTTTAACCCCCTGTATCCTATATTCGCGGACGGTGAATTTTATTGTCTTGTGTTTGGTTTGGCTTTCATTCTTCTTTGATTTTTTTTTAAAAAAAATGCATGTAGCCTTTTTAATCCTTGCTATGCTCAAGGTTGTGAAAGTTATTTTGTAAGATTACTAATAGTTGATTGATGGGGTTGATTTGTTTAAAAATATATTGAAATAATTAAAAAATATAGAAAATGAAATACATTTAATAATAATAAATAAGAATTAATTAACTTGTTATTTTAAAGAAGTGAAAAGATAAATTTATTAAATAAAAAATAACTCAAAAAAATAAAGTGTAATGAGTGTTTAAGTATACAAGTGAGTCTAACATAAAATTAAAAAAATAAAAAGATAAGCATATAAATCTCACTTGTCAAAAACTCATTTGATTGACAGATCAAGCGAGGCAAATTAAATATTATGACAGACTAAGTTTGAAACATAAAATTTTGATGGGCAAAGCGAGGTTGACTTATCCCCTAATTATCCATGAATGTTGATAGTGAGTTGGTGGGTTAACTAGACATGCTCAACCCGATTTGACAACTTAATACACCAATAAGATGTTATGTTATGGTATTTTAGGTAAAGCATGAAATTTAAATTAGCCCCTCTTTAAAATATAAGATTTTGGAAACCCCCTCCAAACATGCTGGCAAAAACTTGCGTTGTAAAATTTGAATAATCACTCCATCATTTAAAGTTTATAAATAAAAAGCCTAATTCTTCAAACTCTATAATTTGCTATAAATTTATGTGCCAAAATATATACAACACAAACATTATTACCCTCGTCCCTAAATATAGGACTATTTTCCTTATGTCACGGGTATTAAAAAAATTAGTTAGTTTAGTTAAAATCATTAACTTTGTTTGAAATTAGGGGTAACTTTCCAAAATTACCCTTAAGATTATTGAGAATACCATTTTTCTTCCTACTAATTTTCTCTATATCATAGTTAGTGACTTGTATTTTTGTGAAAAAATAAAGTCAATAAGAAGAAAAACTAATCTTTGTATCAGTCAATTGTAATATGAGAGATAAATATTTAAAACAATATAATTCATTTATTGTATTTTAAACTTCAATGATAGTTATTCATTGAATAGGGGTATTTTACTATATAAATAATTAATGACAAAAATTTGTAATAAGGTTTTATATTAAGGGACAAAAAATTTTCAAAAATCTTATATTTAGGGAAGAAAATAGTAATTTTTATAGTAAAGTTTGAACTCATGATTGAGTAGTGTGAACCCTATGAAATTTGTTAATAATGCATATTAAGACTTTCAGCAAAAATGAAGTCTGTTTGTTTGTCTAACAATTTTGTTAAAGTGTGTCAGGAGTCCGCAGAGCTCCATTTACAAAAGAAATAGGGAGTCCTAAAAATCAATCCGCTCCTAAAATGAAGAAGTCCACACTATTTCAAGTTTCAGTGGATCAAGTCTCTTTTGTGTCTTCACACCACGATAAGATCTGTGACTCTTCGAGTTCTTGAAAAGGATATTTCCTTTCCAAAAATAAAGTTGCATGAACTTTCTCATGTCTTCTTTGAAGCTAGCATTAAAGAGGCAATCAACGGAAAAGTTGAAGACTTTCTCACGTGTATCAAGAAAACTGCCTCACATGTGTCAATGTGTCAAAAAAGCTGAACCTGATTAGAATGGATAAACTAAAGTCAACTGCTATAGAGTATACGTGCTTTCCTACCGGACATGAGCAAAGGGGATCTTTTTTTTCTATTATTATTTCAATTTCCTGTTTCTCCCACTCTCTCTTTCTTTTTCTTATTATTTAATTCATTCTTTATCTCAATCCCTCACCCTCCTTGATATTTCCTTTTGTTTGGCCATAACATCTAACCCTTCTTCTTTTCTTTCTCACGGCGTGCCTTTTTTTTTTTAACTCCCATTCACCCACAAATAGCAAACCTCCATCTTAATTTCACTTTCATTTTTTCAATTCAATTACCCCATTCCCTCTTAATTCTGCATCTCTCTTTGTATTTTATATATATATATATATATATATATATATATACTCCTCATAATTACTCTTCCTCGTTTCCGTTTCAAATAGGTGTTAAAAATAGCAGTGTTAAATGTTAAATGTTGAAAAATAGCAGTGTTAAAAGTTGAGAACAAGTTTTAAAAAACTGAAGTTGGCAGTGTTAAAAATAAGGAGTTATTGGTTTTAAAAGTCTAGTATAACAAGTGTTAAAAGCAGAAGTCTATCGGTGTTAAAAACTGTAATTAAAACTTGAACTTTTCAATAGGTATAAAAAGTCAAAAAAAATTTGTGATGTTAAAAACAGATTTTTTTAAAGAAATTAAAGACTGAATTTTAGATATTAAAAATTGAATTTTTTTATAAAGTATAGGGTTGGATTTTCTAAATAATTCATGTGGGAATTTGGTTTAAAGAAGTTTTATAAAAAAAATTTAAACTAAGTAAGAAATATTATAAAATTATTTAAAATATTGAGTTTTAGAAGGTTTTAAATGAGTTGTAAAACCTTAAGTAAAATATTTCCAAACATCTATTGATACATCGTGTTTATTATTTTTATTATAAAAAAGTTATTGAATTATAAGGGTATTTTGATAGAGGAAAAAGTTAATAGTCTATAAAATTTAAAGGAATCTTATAGGAAGTAACAAACAAAATTTTGAGAATAATCATATATTAAGAGATAAAGATAATATTATTTTTAGAATAAAATAATCTCCCTCTTTTTTACGAATAAATTAATCCTTTTTTTATAACATTAATCCCTGTTAATACACTGGAATTAAAAGAGTGTGAGCCCCCATTAAAAAAAATAGTGCAAGCCCATTAAGCGACATATGTTTTACTCTTCGGCCTGGCTAAATTTTTGTCACTAATCGCTTTGTTTGGGTCACGAAAATAAAATTGAACAGATCTTTGGATAATATCTTCTTCCACCATCTTTTCTAAAATTTGAAATCAAGACTTGTCCAGATTCTTCATCTGTGTGTGAATATAATATTTCAATTTTATCATCAACTAGTTATAAAATTTATAGTTTTAAAATATTTATAAATATACTAATCGGTTGGGCCAGTTGGTAACACATATTGAGATTGTGAAAAGAGTCCTGAGTTTGATACACATATGAGAATGATGATATAACTAGACCCTAAACATGATTGTTGTAATCGAGTTACATGTTTGATTTTCCGCTAAAGTTTTTCAACTGAGTTAAGCAGAATCTATTTTAATTTGTGGATTAAATAAAGTTTGACTAATCTCAAATGATATACATGATTAATATTAATCGCTAAACATCTCTATTTTCACATCAAGTGAACCACTTTGACATGTGGATTGTTACCTAATTTTTTTTATAAGAAAAACCTTATTCTTATCATCATATTATACCAAAAATATTGTTTTTTAAAAAAACCTTTATTAGTGTATTCACGTGACTATGTTGTTTTGGAATGTGTTTTGTATTGTCATTAGTTTACGATTGATTATGAATTATAGATTTATTTACTGTAGAATATGTAATGTTTTTGTGTTTTCGTATTAATTAATTATTATAATGTTTGTTGATTATGTATTATATAGAATTGGAATGTGAGGGAAAAATTAGCTATTTTGTTCTATTTTTTAATTTTTTACATAGTTTTTGGCATTTCCTCATTTAATTTGTTTTTTAATTTGTAAAAAAAGTGGACCAATTTGTGAACCACTTAGTGGGTTGAGCCGGATTGAAAAAATTAACTAACTTTAAGGATGAACTAGGCTAGACTGAATTGTCAAATTAGTCAATTGTGTTATATTGACGTTAGTTTTTTTTTTTATAAGATTTTTTATCTATAAAATTTAAATATAAAACTTCAATGAAAAGAATTTACTATTAAATATATATTTTCTGGACCAATCATACATGCATTGATTAAAAAAAGGAATATGAGAAGCATAATATGATGAATCATAGTTTCCTAATAAATCTATGGAACAAAAAAAGGGTCTCCCCTGAATTCCCTTATTCTATAGATCAGTGAGCTGCATATCTGGAGCCAGACAGGCGGAAGGCACGGCATATATGCTTCACGCTTCATCAATACTTTAATTTCGATTTGGGCTATATTTTACTATTTTATTAAATCGGTTGTTTTTAATAATCATACTCTTTGCAATGGTTATTAAAGACAATTGATGTAATAAGTGTGATGAAATGTATTATATGTTGAATGCACCCACTCTAAATTCTATTATATTTACTTGCTAGTTTTTCATAACGGTTTTTTTCTAATACATGTCCTCCTGGGATGAGTTTTTAAATATAAAAGTCGATAATTTTTACTGAAAATTATGTATAATGTAGTTTTATATTGATTTTAAAGTAAGTCTAACATAATTTTTCATAAAAAATTTTATTTTTTATCATTTAAAATGTGTTATGGGACATTTATTAGAAATATCGTTTTTATAAATAGCTCTTTTCTTTTTCATAAAAAAAGTTTAAATTCATACTCAAAAACTAGTATTTATCATTTCTAAAATTGAATTGTTCATTACACCAATTAACATACCAAAATCTAGGATTACTGTGATTAAATCTATAACAATAAAATAGTTTACCTGGATTGTTAGCTTAACTAATTTACAATTTAACTGATTAAACCAACCGATAACTTGAATTTTAATGCTAATATCTTTTGAATTGGAAAGATCATTAGAGAAAGTCTCTTGTTTCTTTTATTGGCCAGGATCAATGATACATTTCACTCAACAAATTAAGTTATTAAACTCCATTTGATAAAATGTATTTACTTTATGGATATCCATGGCAACATGCAGGAGAGAAAAAACTCAAAATTTCATGGCAAAGTTCAGATAAGAGGACAGAGAGAGAGGGTATATACTAACTCACAGTTCAAACTTGAAACCAAATACAGAGTCCCCACTTTCTGAAATCTGAAGGGAAATGCGAATTGCCAATCCCTAAATTCCAATTCAGGGTTTGTAGTTGTAGCGTGTCACATGCACACATGGGAACATGTTCCCCTAGCCAAAGGCAATTTTTCATTCAACTTTTTCTCTCCAATAATTTGGAAGATTCTACATTTTTATGACAGAGGGCTGTGTTTTAGTGACTCATGTCCTGTCCTTTGTTTAGCCTATCCATGTGCTTACACAGCTCACACCGCAATGCCGTAGGGTCACTCACTGCATAAACCAAATGCCAATGTTTTCCCTTTACCATTCAAGCTCTACTCCTGCTTTTTACTGCAAATCTAAAGGATAATTAATGGTAGTTCAAATAAACTATGATTCCATTAATTGCTGTAAACTTCATCCAAATAAACTTGTCCACATTTTGAGTAAGTATATGTAGCATATGATGAAAAATGTTGAGTGTTTGTGGGGAAGGGTATGAAATTAGGTGTGTGTGTCGTACAACCTGTAATATACAAATCTTGGATTAAAAACAGAGCCTACTAGTTATATTTGCAAGTGGTTGGTTTTCCATTAATTACTTGGATATGCCTGGAGATTATATCCTTATGTCCTTAATTTAATGGATTAGCCATGTCAGAAATTTTAGCTTAAATTAATATATGTACACAGCACCACAATTAAATATTCGTCCTTTTTTCTTCAATGGCAAATGGTCAACTTGTGCCATGTCTTCCGAATTGTTAAATTTAGAAAGACATGAACTCATGGTAGTGTTGTTCATTTATTTACAAAAACTGTGCATTGACCTAACCTAACTACATACATAAATGTTGGGATATTAAATTAAACCCAACTCTGATTAATATAACCTCTAAACACATGCCTTCTCTTCGTATTGCTTTATTTGATAGGTGCGTTAATATAACAAAGATAAAATATTTAATTTAGTACTCGTTTGGTTTGCGGTTAGGAAAATAAAATTACAAAAATAGAAAATTTTAAAGGTTAATATTGATCTTTCACGTTGTTTGAGACAATCAAAACTCCGTTAAGAAACCAAACAACCTCTAGTGGTGCTTAGAATAGTTTGTGAGTGTACTTTTAAATGAGAATTTAAAATACACTCAAAGAAAATTATCATTTACCATCCTACTTGAAAATTGTTGGAAAATTTTCTTATAACCAATAAAAAATTATAATGTTAATAAATTATTTTTAATTTTCACTAACAATAAAATATATTATACTAACATTTAATGTAATATTAATATAACTCAACTTTATATTAACAAAAATATTTATTAGTATAATTCATTAGTATAAATCCAAATGACTTATATTAGCATATTATTTTTTGTTAGTTAAAAGATTATAACAAAAGATTTCCTAACAACTTCTAAATGTTATTTGTTTTGGAAGTTATTAAAAAAACTTTTGTAATAAAACGATACAGGGTTAGTAAAGGTATTTTAAATTTTCACTTATTAACAATTTAATGTAATATTAATATAATATAACTTTATAGTAACAAAATTATTATTTATTAATATAATTTATTAAATTGTTAGGAAAAATTCAATTATGCCAACATTTTTTTTCAACAACTTCTAAATTTTGTCATACTGTGAGATAAAAGAAGAAAAAACAAGGAGAGATAAAAGATTGATTGAGAAGAAGTCCAATTTTTCTAAATTTGTCAACCAAACCAGACAAAAAAATTAATTAATATTAGACTATAAGCATATTGTAAATAATATAATTATAAATTATTTAAAGAATATTCTTAATAACATTAATTTTATAATAACATTATTCTATATTTTTCTTTTATTTTTAATTCCTCACTACTATTATTTTTTACACAAAATGTATGTAAGGTGGTAACTCACAGTTATTATTATAGATCCACTTTTTTGTTGAGATGATATTCAAATCTAAACTTAAAAGGAAGCTTTGTTTATAATTAAGTTCTTACACATAACTGGAGGCATTGTGAATTGTGATTGGCACAAACCTCCCCACCTAGCAAAGTGCATATGTAGGTCCACCTCTGCAATCATTATATAAACCATGTTGCTGCATGTTCTATTCTATCCACTATGCCGCTTCAACGTCTTTGCAACATCTTAAGGCCACCTTACAATATATTTAGATACATCTTAATATAATTTTTGAAATATGGGTACTTCCAAGTTTATATATGTACGTCGGTAGTTTATCAACTTTCTTATGAAAGTTGAAACAAAATTGTCACACTACTTTTAAGTATGTGGTAAATTATTCAAATTCCGGGTAACTTGGTTTCATCTAAAAATAATTGTCCAAAAACGATTTGCAAATTTGCAATGAGTAAATACATCTTAACAAATATTACTGAAAAGGATTAAGGAGTTACATGTGTAACATCCCTGATGTTTTAATGAAAATTATGAAATGGGAAATGTTAGTGAATGGTTAGAAATTCTATTTAGTATTTATTCTGTTTGAGCCGGTGTCGAGATCGGTCTCAGAAGCGCGGACAGGCAGAGCTGAAGATCGGATGAGTAAGGAAGAGCGGGCAGGGCTAGGCGGTCTGGTCCAACTGTTGTGAGGAGAGCGCCTCACACGGTGTCGTAGCCCGGATCAACCTCATACTAACTGAAACAATGGGTGTGTGTAACAAAGAGTCGAGAACGGATGATATATCCGACCTCTCAAGTTGTAGCTCGGATTTCCGAGGTATGAACATTAAGTTAGGACGGCGGGGCCGATATTTATATCGGGCCTATACTCTTGCGAATTATTTGAGGATTGTGACTACTTAGACGTTGGGGGGATAGACACGTGTAATTGATTTGATAACTATGCAATATTTTAAAATAGTGAAATTGATTAAATTTAGTAAGAATACAAATAAAATAAAGGAAAAGACGATCTTGCCATGAGCCATATATATATAAGAAGATTTCCTTCCTTTCCTCTTCATTTTTACAAGTTACCTTGCTGTTGGTCTGGTCCTTCTCTTCCGTTTTTCTCTTCTCTCTTAACGCTGACTTGCATGCACTGGAGAGAGACTCCAATTGTGTCTGAACTTCAATTTAACCTCATTCCTGTGATCGGGACTTCAAGGTGAGTCTACTGATCCAACCCAATTGTAATTTCCTTATTTCTTTTATTCTTTGGTTGTTAAGAGCCGTGCATGGCTATATTCGTGGCTGTTCTCCACTCCTCTGTGAGTGTGAGCCCAAATGTTGTCCATGAACTAAGGACGTTGAGGTGATAAAGTTGTACTTCATGATCCGTAGGTAGTAGGCTAAGCAACGGAAGACTGAGTGAAGGAGTTGAGATTTCAGAACCGGTGCTCAGAGAAAGAAATCGGCACAGAGAGCAAATCATCGAAGCGTGGAACCAAAGTAAGGGGGGTGTTCGGGTTATAATTAATTAGAATAGGACTTACTTCTTATTCAGATCTTTAAGGTAACGTAAACAGACTAAGGGAAAATGTTGTTAAACGTAATTGTGTGTTTATGTTGTGCATGTGTGACTGAGTTTAATAATTGTGGATGATCGGATGTAGATGAGTTTATCATGTATGATCTTGTGAATCTAATGTGAAATGATCAGTGTTATGTGACGTCGGGTTAGCAAGCAGGCTACCTGAGTGATGAGAAATTGATATCATTGTGAGAAAGGTAAACTGTTGAATGATTATGTGGTATGGGATGGCCGACGGTATATGATAGCCCCTCATTTCCGGCTCCCGTGGTTTTCGTGCCCAGTTGAGCTATCCAGTGGTCAAGTAGGACCCAGTGGTCGAGGTGGAGAGTCAAGCAGGACTCGGTGAACCAAGCAGGGTTCACGGGGTGTCAAGTAGGACCCCCAGCTGAAGGCCAATCCTTTAGTATCCGGATACTAGGAGTCAGATCGTATGAGAGTCAGTTGTGATCGTGATGCATGTAACGAATGTGATGAATGTGATGGAATTGTGTAGTTGGTTTAATACAGTTACTGCATGAAATACTCTATGTTTCAGTATGTTTATTTAGAAGTAATGATTGATGTGTATGTATAGATATGCATGTGTATTTGTTAAGATCCGTTCTAAATTAATTATTATGCCAAACACTCACCCTTGCAATTTTTTTTTTTTAGTAACCAGAGACAGGGAGGGGGAAGGAGCCGTGGAGCTGGGCCAAGGGGGAGAACGGTGCCAGGGTCCAAATGAATTTGAGTGACTCTTTATAGAGTCTCATGTGTGTATAAAAACCTCGTATTATAATTATTAGTTGCGTTTAGTTAAGACCGGATCAGATGTAAAACTATATCTTAAAATATATTTCTGTTATGTGCATATGTTTTCATGGTAGCTATGGTAACTGCTTGGGTTCACAGGACCATTTGTTAGAGCGAAGTTTTGGGAGTCCGGTTGCATGTTTGTTTAATCCGATGTGAGAAAGGAGTTCGTTCAACGAATAGCACCTCGTCTAAGTGAGAGTCCGGAATCTCGCTTAGACGAGTAAGGGCCTCGCTCAAGCGAGACGCCCTGATTTCCCTTTCTCTCATCCGTTGTGTTCAAATTAAATTGTTTTTTTTCCTAAATATCAATTAATTTTCAAGAAAAGGGAAAAATTTATTGTAAGATGTAATCGTTTGGATAAAAATAAATGTAAAAATAATCTAGGACGTTACACTTGGTATCAGAGCGGTTCTTTCTAGAGCCGGTGTGTGGGCCGATCTAATGATTGTGATAATTTTATGAAAGTTGATTGTATTTTGTTGTGTTGAGATTACGTGTGGTCTGGCACCGTTCCCTTGGCACTCCACTGGCGTTGTATTCTATGAATATAAGGTAAATCTGTGATCCCCTGACTGATCTTGGTTATTAATGGTGATGTGTTTGCCCATTGTAGAGTTACTAAATGGACAGAGAGACTAGTTCTGGGGGAAGAGATGATTTCTTCTCTAGATTTACTCAGCTGATGAGTAGGACCGAGTCCGGTCCCACTCTGGATAAATTCCTGAAAAGGAATCCTCCGACTTACAAAGGGGGACATGACTATGACGGGGCATATATCTGGATTAGGGATATTGAGCAGATTTTTGAATATTTTGAGTGCTCTGAAGAGCAGAAGGTTTTATTTGCCACTTATCAACTAAAAGATGAGGCTAGAGTATGGTGGTCCCGTATGAAGGTGCAGATGAACGCAGCTAATGAGCCGTTGGTATGGGTGAATTTTCGAAGGAGGTTCCTTGTTAAATACTTCCCAGACAACTACAAAATTCGGAAAGAAATGGAATTCCTGAAGTTGGAGCAAGACCGGATGTCTGTAGCTGAGTACACCAGCAAGTTTGATGAGCTGTGTGATTTTTATCACCCTTTCTCGTTAGAAGGGACTGAAGGTAGCAAGTGCGCCAAATACAAAGCTGGACTACGGATTGAGCTCCGTAGTGTAATCGTACCGATGGAGATTAGGGACTATCCGACCTTGGTGAACAAAGCAAGGCTGACAGAAGAAGTGCAGTTGCAAAGGATGTCTTAGCCAAGAGATAAAAAGCCATTGAAGGCAAAAGGTTTCAGCTTCAAGAGGATGGGTCAATTCTTTCGGGGCGGCAAGTCTTCTGCTACCTCCTCATCCTCCTCTGGCCGTGGTTCCACTGGTCGATCGGGTAATCCCCCTAGGAATCGTACATGCTACAATTGTGGTCAAGAAGGACACATTGCCAAACATTGTCAAGCTAATCAGATTGTGTGCTTCCAGTGCGGACGACCAGGGCACCTCAGGCCCGATTGCCCTCAGAGGCAGCACCAGGGCAGAACGGATAACCGAACTAATTCTTCTGGGACCCGGGGTTCCAACTTCACGAGAGGAGGTCGGAATGGAACTGGTAGAGGGAACTCACAAACGGGAAGATATGACGCTCAATCTAGCGATGCTCAGAACGCCATGACCGGACGTGTATTTGCGTTTGATGCTTTAGAGGCTACGAGGAATGACAATCTGGTACAGGGTAAGTGCCTCATCTGTGGTTATCTGGTTGATGTGATTTATGATTCAGGTGCCACCCATTCCTTTATTTCGGAAAGTTGTGTGCGACGACTTGGGCTGCCAATTAGTTTAATGGAGAACGCTCTTATTGTTTCCACTCCAACTGGTTCTACCTTCCGTGCAACTACAGTGTGTAGGGAACTGCCGATGCAAATAGAAGCCCGTACTTTTCGAGTAAATTTTATTTGTATGCCCTTGAAGGACTTAGACGTTATTCTAGGTCTGGATTGGCTTGCTACTAATCATGTGTTGGTCGACTGTCATCGGAAGAATATTGTTTTCTCCCAGGAATTTGATGTGAAGAACGGGGTGAGCGATGTCTTAACCACGTATGTTGTTTTATTTGCTCCGGAGGGTCGACATAACCTCCTGCTAGGTGATATTTCGATTGTTTGCGAATTTCCTGACGTTTTTCCGGAAGAAATTCCGGAGCTACCTCCCAGTCGGGAGATTGATTTCTCTATTGATTTAATTCCCGGGGCAGAACCGGTGTCCCGAACGCCATATAGGATGTCTTCGGTGGAATTAACCGAAGTGAAGAAACAAGTAAACGAATTACTAGAAAAGGGCTTTATTCGACCTAGTACCTCACCCTGGGGCGCTCCGGTGTTATTAGTAAAGAAGAAGGACGGTAGTATGCGAATGTGCATTGATTACCGACAGCTGAACAAACTGACGATCAAAAATAAGTATCCACTACCCCGGATTGACGATTTACTGGACCAGTTGCGAGGCGCCGTTGTGTTCTCTAAGATTGACTTGAGGTCGGGATACCACCAAATCCGAGTGAGGTCGGAGGATATCCCAAAAACAGCATTCCAGACTCGTTATGGGCACTTCGAGTACGTAGTAATGCCCTTTGGAGTGACAAACGCTCCTGCCATTTTTATGGATTATATGAATCGGACCTTTCAACCGTACTTGGATCAGTTTGTGGTAGTATTCATTGATGATATTTTGGTATATTCGAGGTCGGACGAGGAGCATGCTCAACATCTTCGACTTGTTTTACAAGCACTCCGCGAGAAGAAGTTGTACGCTAAATTATCTAAGTGTGAGTTCTGGAAGAGTAGTGTACAATTCTTGGGGCATGTAATTTCTCAGGAAGGAGTCTCAGTCGATCCGACAAAAATTGAGGCGGTTATGACTTGGGAGACACCAAAGTCAGTAACTGAAATCCGGAGTTTCCTTGGATTAGCTGGATACTATCGACGCTTCATTGAGGGGTTTTCTCGGATAGCACTCCCTCTGACTCGATTGACAAGGAAAGGAAACCCTTTCGTGTGGTCGGAGAAATGTGAATTAAGTTTCCAAACTTTGAAGCAGTGTTTAACTACTGCGCCCGTGCTTGCACTGCCCGATGTGACCAAAGAATTTGAAGTATATTGTGATGCATCCAAATTTGGATTGGGGTGTGTGTTGATGCAAGCGGATCGAGCAATTGCCTATGCTTCAAGGCAATTGAGGCCACATGAGGAGAATTACCCGACCCATGATCTGGAACTCGCAGCAGTAGTGTACGCACTGAAAATTTGGCGCCATTACCTGTATGGAGCTCGCTTTGTAGTATTTAGTGACCATAAGAGTTTAAAGTATTTATTTGATCAAAAGGAGCTAAATATGAGACAGAGGAGATGGATGGAGTATTTGAAGGATTACGACTTCGATTTGAAGTATCACCCGGGCAAAGCAAATGTTGTAGCGGATGCACTAAGCAGGAAGGTGTTACACGTGGCTTACTTAATGGGCAAATAACAAGAACTGCTAGAAAGCTTTAGAGATATGAATATTGGAGTAGTCATGAGTGCGCCAAAACGAATGACGATTGGAATGTTAAAAATCTCCAATGAATTTCTGGAGTCTGTAATGACCGCGCAGAAAGACGATGAAGAGTTACTGAAGTTGATTGACACTCAGGCCCAAGGTAAAAATGAGGAGATAACTCGAGGTGAGGATGGCGTATGGAGATTCAGGAATCGAGTTGTGGTGCCTGCTCCTGGAGGCTTCAGGCAGGCGGTGTTAACAGAAGCACACAAGAGCTCTCTGAGTATACATCCAGGAGTGACAAAATTGTATCATGACTTAAAGAAGGAATTCTGGTGGCCAAACATGAAGAAGGCAATAATCGAGTATGTGAAATCCTGTATAATATGCCAGAAGTGCAAGGTTGAGCACCAACGACCTCCGAGTTTGCTTCAACCTCCAGAAATTCCGATCTGGAAGTGGGAAAGTATCACCATGGACTTCGTGTCCGGACTACCCCGTACTCAAGTCGGATACAACGCGATTTGGGTAATTGTTGATCGACTAACTAAATGTGCCCATTTCCTGGCAATAAATATGAAGTGGTCATTAGATCGATTAGCTAAGTTGTACGTTGCTGAGGTCGTACGACTGCATGGTGTGCCCTCAAGCATTATTTCCGATCGGGATCCCCGATTTACTTCAAGATTTTGGGGAAGTTTGTAACAACAACTGGGTACTGAACTCAAACTGAGCTCAGCCTACCATCCCTAAACGGATGGCCAATCAGAACGGACTATACAAACTCTTGAGGATATGTTAAGAGCATGTGTGCTGGAGCAGGGCGGATCATGGGAGAAATACTTGCCCTTGGTGGAATTTGCATATAATAACAGTTACCATAGCAGCATTGGGATGGCTCCATACGAAGCTCTTTATGGTCGGAAATGTCGTACTCCATTATGTTGGAATGAGAACGACGATGCCCTTCATCTGGGGCCTGAGATGATTCAAGAGATGAACGAACAAATCACTTTAATCCGAGAGAAGATAAAAATTGCTCAAGACCGGCAAAAGAGCTATTATGACAATCGGCATATGTAACACCCCTAATTTCGTTATTTATTATTTAAAATAAAATTTCAAAGGAATTTGATTATAGTTCTTTAGAACTTTTTGATTGTTATATAATTTATAAATTTTTGGAATTTTTATATTTTTTTCATTTTTTTTGACAAAAATACCCTTAACCTTTCATTTAATAACCAAAATGCCACTGTCGACATCATCGCTTACATCATCGCTTAATTACATCATCGCTTACATCATGAATAGTAAAATAAATAATTAAATAATCTTAAATAGTGAAATTTTCTTCCTATAAATAGATGGCTCATTTACAACATTTCCACACAAAAATTAGAGAGAGAATCTAGAGAGATAGTGCGTAAGAAATTAGTGGAGAGTAAATTCTTTTGGTAAAAAGAAGTTCTGCCGGAGGTGTAAGGTAATAACTTTCTTCTATATTATTTTTATAATTTTAGTTTATTTTTTTTAGCACTCTTAAACCATCGATATACTAGTACTATTATGAATAAGTTACTATAGTAAAAATAAATTATCGCTGTGTTATTTTTACTATTTACTGTTACTATTCAAAATTTACTATTTACCGTTACTATTCAAAATTTACTATTCACTGTTATTGTTCATGATTTACCATTTACCACTACTATTTAAAAAGTTACTATTCACAATTTACTATTTACTGTTACTATTCAAATTTTACTATTTACCGTTACTATTCAAAATTTACTATTCACTGTTATTGTTCATGATTTACCATTTACCGCTACTATTTAAAAAGTTACTATTCACAATTTACTATTTACTGTTACTATTCAAAATTTACTATTTACCGTTACTATTCAAAATTTACTATTCACTGTTATTGTTCATGATTTACCGTTTACCACTACTATTCAAAAAGTTACTATTCACAATTTACTATTTACTATTACTATTCAAAAATTACTATTTACCGTTACTATTAATGACTTACCATTTACCGTTACTATTTATTATTACTATGCATATTTACTATTTATCATTCTGATAGCAATCTTAATTTTCATCTTAAGCTTATACTGAAATAAATTAGTATTAATATTTTGTTAGAACTTGGAGGCGCAGAGCGAATTCACTTTTGGTAGCAAATCAAGGTAAGGGGGGGTGAGATTAAGGATATAATATGAAATTACATAAGAATATTGGGAGGAGTCCCCTACTCCTTTTAAACATAACAATATTATTATTTTAAAATAATAACTTTTAACTTAAAATTTATAATAATTGTTATTAATAAATTAAGCATCTTATGTAACTTAATATCTAAAATATTTAAGAACTTGAACTATTATGACCTATGCGGACTGGATTGAACCTATGCAAAGACTTGAACTATTACGAACTTGACTGAACCTATGCAAGGACTTGGACTATTTATGACCTATATGGACTGAACTAGACCTATGCAAGGACTGGACTATCTTGGATTTACATAGACCTGTGTGAGGAATTGACCATAGAACTTAAAACAAAATTTATTAATTTAAATAATTATTGAATTTTAAATTATCATATTTATAACTAATGTTTAATTATTTGATTTGATTATGATTGTTAATATTTATTTATGCTTTATGATGTTTTGATTGTGATTGACAATGTTTGATTATGATTGATAATCTTTTATTGTGGAGTTTGAGCATATAACAAGCATGGCGGAAAGCTAAAATTCAGTAAGAAATTACTTATCTCCTACTTCTTTATTTATTTTTTTTTATATTTATTCAAATTACTTTTAAGAAATTTCTTAGAAAACTACATAAGTTTTTAGAAATCTCTTTTTATCTTTTAATATATATGTATATATCTTTACTAAAATTTAGATTTTTAGTTAGTTTATCAGAAGAAAAAGAAAGAGAATTTATTTTATAAGAATAAATTTTTTTTAATATATATATACGTATTATTTAAATGTATAAAAATATTATACAAAATTTTCAAGTACTAAGGTTTTAAATATTGATAATTCCAAATTTAAGTTTTTAGAAATTAATTTTGAATTGACAGGTTATGAAATATATTTAAGGCTTTGAAACTCAAATTTATAAAGAGATTTGATTTGTGATTTGAAAAGGAACTGTACTAAAATTTTATGTGCGTATTTGAGAAGTTGAAAAAGTACAGTTTACTGGGGTGGCTATGTCATGATCCATAGGCCCTGATAATATAATTGAGTTTCTAAAAGCCTTAACCAACTAAATACGCGAGTAGTTCATGCATCATGAATCATCGAAGAGAAACAAAATGATATTGTCTGGGGACGGATTATAGAAACCGAGGATACATTAGAGGAGGCTTAATTGTGAGCCTTGGGATGAGAGGGTGTGAAAGGGTGCTTCAGGGGACCTGGGGTAGCTCCCTAGTGTCGGGTACTTTCACAATAAAAACCTTTTCAATCTGACTAGTCTCTAAGTGTTTCCATGCCAGTTGAGCTGTTCATGTTATTATTATCCGGAATTATGGAACAGTGTAAACTCCTGGTTGGCCCAGTGCAAATTAAAATTTAAGGGGCCCACATGTATAAATAAGTTATGATGAAGATATGACATATCATTCATACATTCATAAATTGATTGTGCTTGTGATTGTGATTGATATTATTATACTAGTTTGTGAAAACCCTTTATTGCTTATGTCCCATTTGGGAATATTATATTCTGTTTCTCACTCCTTTCTCTATGTTTTTGTTTCATATGTTTTAAATTAATGGTTCGTACAGAGGGAAGGATCGAAGAACATTGACAGTATATATAGCACGTTCTAGAAAGGGAGCTCGGTATGAATACCGTGGTCCAATAAATAAATAATGTCATTAGGCAACTGTTCTTGGGCCATGGAGTTTCCTCTCTTTCTTATAATGTTTAATGTTTATTTTCTTCGGATGAATGTACAAATACTTTATAAAGTTTTAATAATATTGAGGTATTTCAGAAATAATGTATATAATTTATTCCGATAGTTTCTTTTTAACAAACATATCTTTAGTAAAAAAAAAAATTTATGAATTTTTCTAGAATTTATTAAGGTGTAACAGAGGGTGTTACAAAGTGGTATCAGAGCAGTTAATCCAATAGGCCTGGGGAAAAGGTCTATCTTGCTTTGTCCGTAAACTCTGTATAGGTGATAGAGAATAGAATATCTGATTTGGTAGTAACTGTGATTGATGTGACAAATCTCAGTTACTGTGAAACAGGAAACTAATGGCTGGAAACGATCTTGCTGGAGTTGTAGAACGCTTAATCAATGCAATGGGAGCACGTGAAGGTCAAGGTAACGATGCCTTGAGAAGGCTGGACCTATTTGAAAAGCGCAATCCACCTCGTTTCAAGGGAGGATATAACCCTGATGGAGCACAAATCTGGATTCGAGAGATAGAGAAGATCTTTCGAGCATTGCAATGTAATGAAGCTGATAAGGTAGTCTTCGCTACTTATGCCTTATCTGAGGATGCCGAACATTGGTGGGATAGCACGCGTAGACAATTTGAAGTCAACGACGTGGAGATCACTTGGGATTATTTCAAGGATATGTTTTTGGAGAAATACTTTCCAGCTGATGTTAAAGAGAAAAGACAATTCGAATTCCTGTCGCTGACCCAAGGAAGTATGACCGTTGGAGAGTACGCATCCAGGTTTGAAGAGCTATCTCGTTTTCATTCTCATTATAATGATGCTACTAATGAAAGAGATCGGTGTGCAAAGTTTGTAAATGGATTGCGGCCAGAAATTAAGGAAGCTATACGAATGCAGGAAATCCGTGAATTTTCTGTATTGGTAAATCGCTGCAGGATCTTTGAAGAAGATCATAAGGATAGAATGACTAAAAGTCGTGAGCCCAATCACAAGGCAGGAGAAATGAGAAGTGGAGGACCTCACCATCACCAAAGAAGAGACTTCAGGAGAAATAAGCCTTACCAAACGCCATTTCGCCGGTTTGGAGCAGCATCTGTTCCTAACAGACCCCAAGCTTCAACTGGAAGCTATTACCCAACATCTGCACCAAATTTTAAATGTTTTCTCTGTGGAGGACCCCATTTGAAAAGGGATTGTCCTAAAAACACTTATGTTTGTTTTAAGTGTAACAAACCAGGACATCACATCAAGGATTGCCCAGAGATGAAGAGGGAAAACCCTGAAGGTGCAAGCATAAATACTCAAGGAGGCGCGCACAGTGCAGTCGGAAGGCCGAAGGCAAAAGGAAAGGTTTTTGCAATCACTGGAGAAGAAGCATCTCATTCTGATTCCATGGTGCAAGGTAAGTGTATCATTAATAAGATTCCTTTAACTGTTATGTATGACTCAGGTGCATCACATTCCTTTATTGCCAATGACTGTGTAGAAAAACTAAAGTTACCTGTGATAGAACTGCCATTTGACTTATCTGTACATACTCCTGGAAACAATCCCATTGTCACTTCTAAAGCCTGTTGGAAATGCCCTATTGTCATAGATGGTAGGGACTTTAAGGCCAATCTTTTCTGTTTACCCCTTTCTGGCTTAGAAGTTATTATTGGGCTAGATTGGTTGTCTGACAATTATGTTCTAATAGATTGTCATAATAAAACCATAATGTTTAAAGAACCAGTGAATTTGAATCCTGAGGATTCGAGATTTCTAACCGCCAACCAAGTGAGTGCCTCTTTAAAAGGAGGGGCTCAAGGATTCATGCTATTGCTTTCAACGAAAGGAGAGCAAGAATCAAAAATCAAAAATCTGCCGGTTGTGTGTGAATTTCCTGACGTTTTTCCTGAAGATATCCCTGGTTTACCCCCAGAAAGAGATGTGGAATTTGCCATTGATCTAGTACCTAGAGTTGGACCCATTTCAATTGCACCATACCGAATGTCACCTCTAGAATTAGCAGAGTTAAAGAAACAACTTGAAGAGATGATAGAGAAGCAGTTTATACGACCCAGTGTATCCCCCTGGGGTGCACCAGTGTTGTTGGTTAAGAAAAAGGATGGTAGCATGAGGTTGTGTGTAGATTATCGGCAACTGAACAAGGTGACGATCAAGAACAAATATCCTCTGCCAAGAATTGATGACTTGATGGATCAGCTGCGTGGTGCCACAGTGTTCTCCAAGATTGATTTGAGGTCTGGATACCATCAAATAAGGGTGAAGAAAGAAGATGTACCAAAAACTGCTTTTAGAACACGCTATGGCCATTACGAATATCTAGTAATGCCTTTTGGTGTAACTAATGCACCAGCCGTATTCATGGATTACATGAATAGGATTTTTCATCCATATCTAGATAAATTTGTAGTGGTGTTCATTGATGATATATTAGTGTACTCTAAAAGCAAAGAAGAACATGTTGAACACTTGAAGGTTGTGTTGGAAATCCTGAAAAAGAAACAACTGTATGCAAAGCTGTCGAAGTGTGAATTCTGGTTGGAAGAAGTGAACTTTTTAGGACATGTAATTAGTCAAGGAGGAATAGCAGTAGACCCTTCCAAGGTGGAGGCAGTTTTAAAATGGGAGAGACCAACCACGATCACTGAGATTAGAAGTTTCTTGGGCTTGGCTGGATACTATAGGAGATTCATCGAAGGATTTTCAAAGTTAGCATACCCACTGACCAAGCTAACACGGAAAGGACAACCTTTTGTGTGGACGACACAATGCGAAAATAGTTTTCAAGAGCTGAAAGATCGACTTACTTCTGCGCCGGTGTTAGTACTCCCCGATCCACATCGAAGTTTTGAAGTTTACTGTGATGCGTCTAAACAAGGACTAGGAAGTGTACTCATGCAAGACAAGAAGGTTGTAGCCTATGCGTCACGCCAATTAAGGCAACATGAGATTAACTACCCTACCCATGACTTAGAATTAGCCGCTGTAGTCTTTGCCTTAAAGATTTGGAGACATTATCTATACGGTGCAATATTCGATGTGTTTAGCGATCATAAGAGTCTCAAGTATTTATTCGACCAAAAGGAGTTAAACATGAGGCAACGGAGGTGGATGGAGTTCTTAAAGGATTACGACTTTGAGTTACAGTACCATCCTGGAAAAGCGAACATAGTAGCTGATGCTTTAAGTCGAAAGTCTCTGCATACGTCCACAATGATGATTAAAGAGCTGGAATTGATAGAAAACTTCAGAGATCTTAACCTAGCAGTAAAGGTTAATGCTAATAGCTATAGATTAGGAGCGTTGCAAGTGACAAGTAAATTCCTGAGGCAAGTTTTAGAGGCTCAAAGAGATGATGAATTCCTGCAAGAAAAGAAAGAACTCTTGAAACAAGGAAAAGAAGTCGAGTTCAATGTAAGAAATGACCAATTACTAAGGTATAAAGATCGAGTGTGTATCCCTGATCAAGAGGAGTTGAGGAAAGCAATTCTGGAAGAAGGACACAAAAGTTATATGAGCATTCATCCCGGAGCTACTAAAATGTATCAAGATTTGAAGAAGTTATTTTGGTGGCCTGGAATGAAGAAAGCAGTGGCAGAGTACGTGGCTGCATGTCTAATTTGCCAGAAGGTTAAAGTAGAACACCAAAAACCCCCTGGAATGCTACAATCAATGGAAATACCGGAATGGAAATGGGATGGCATTACCATGGACTTTGTGACTTCTCTACCTAAAACTCCATTAGGACATGATTCAATATGGGTAATAGTTGATAGATTAACCAAATCTGCCCACTTTATTCCCATCAATATTCGTTACTCTATGGAGAAGCTGGCAAAATTATATATAGAGGAGATTGTGAGATTGCATGGAATTCCTTCAAGTATCATTTCTGATCGGGACCCTCGTTTTACATCGCAATTCTGGAAGAGCTTACACAAGGCTTTGGGAACAAGACTGCGTCTAAGTTCAGCATATCATCCTCAGACGGATGGACAATCAGAAAGAACAATCCAATCTCTAGAGGACTTGTTACGAGCTTGTGTGTTAGAGCATAAAGGAAGTTGGAATCAATTCTTACCATATGTGGAGTTTACTTACAACAACAGTTTCCATGCTAGCATTGGCATGGCACCTTTTGAAGCATTATATGGAAGAAAATGTAGGACCCCGCTATGTTGGTTTGAGACTGGTGAAAACTTGATGCTAGGACCAGAGTTGGTACAACAAACCACGGATAAAATCAAAATAGTTCAGGAAAAGATGAAGGCAACACAGAGCAGGCAGAAAAGTTACTATGACAAAAGAAGAAAGCCGCTCGAATTTCAAGAAGGCGATCATGTATTCTTGAAAGTCACACCTATGACTGGGGTCGGTCGGACAATGAAATCTCGAAAACTAACTCCTAGATTTATTGGTCCATATCAAATAATTCATAAAGTTAGTCCTCTTGCCTACCAAATAGCATTACCACCTTTTCTTTCTAATATCCATAATGTTTTTCATGTGTCAAACTTACGAAAGTATATATCTGATCCTACACATGTTATTGAACCTGATGTCATACAAGTTAAAGATAATCTTACATATGATGCACCACCTGTCAGAATAGCTGACAGAAGAATAAAAAAGCTAAGAGACAAGGAAATTCCACTCGTGAAGGTCATTTGGAGTGAAACGAGAGGGGAAGATGCTACATGGGAACTAGAAAATGAGATGAAAGAGTCTCATCCCCAATTGTTTTACTAAAAAGTGTAAATTTCGAGGACGAAATTTTTTTAGGGGAGTAGAGTTGTAACACCCCTAATTTCGTTATTTATTATTTAAAATAAAATTTCAAAGGAATTTGATTATAGTTCTTTAGAACTTTTTGATTGTTATATAATTTATAAATTTTTGGAATTTTTATATTTTTTTCATTTTTTTTGACAAAAATACCCTTAACCTTTCATTTAATAACCAAAATGCCACTGTCGACATCATCGCTTACATCATCGCTTAATTACATCATCGCTTACATCATGAATAGTAAAATAAATAATTAAATAATCTTAAATAGTGAAATTTTCTTCCTATAAATAGATGGCTCATTTACAACATTTCCACACAAAAATTAGAGAGAGAATCTAGAGAGATAGTGCGTAAGAAATTAGTGGAGAGTAAATTCTTTTGGTAAAAAGAAGTTCTGCCGGAGGTGTAAGGTAATAACTTTCTTCTATATTATTTTTATAATTTTAGTTTATTTTTTTTAGCACTCTTAAACCATCGATATACTAGTACTATTATGAATAAGTTACTATAGTAAAAATAAATTATCGCTGTGTTATTTTTACTATTTACTGTTACTATTCAAAATTTACTATTTACCGTTACTATTCAAAATTTACTATTCACTGTTATTGTTCATGATTTACCATTTACCACTACTATTTAAAAAGTTACTATTCACAATTTACTATTTACTGTTACTATTCAAATTTTACTATTTACCGTTACTATTCAAAATTTACTATTCACTGTTATTGTTCATGATTTACCATTTACCGCTACTATTTAAAAAGTTACTATTCACAATTTACTATTTACTGTTACTATTCAAAATTTACTATTTACCGTTACTATTCAAAATTTACTATTCACTGTTATTGTTCATGATTTACCGTTTACCACTACTATTCAAAAAGTTACTATTCACAATTTACTATTTACTATTACTATTCAAAAATTACTATTTACCGTTACTATTAATGACTTACCATTTACCGTTACTATTTATTATTACTATGCATATTTACTATTTATCATTCTGATAGCAATCTTAATTTTCATCTTAAGCTTATACTGAAATAAATTAGTATTAATATTTTGTTAGAACTTGGAGGCGCAGAGCGAATTCACTTTTGGTAGCAAATCAAGGTAAGGGGGGGTGAGATTAAGGATATAATATGAAATTACATAAGAATATTGGGAGGAGTCCCCTACTCCTTTTAAACATAACAATATTATTATTTTAAAATAATAACTTTTAACTTAAAATTTATAATAATTGTTATTAATAAATTAAGCATCTTATGTAACTTAATATCTAAAATATTTAAGAACTTGAACTATTATGACCTATGCGGACTGGATTGAACCTATGCAAAGACTTGAACTATTACGAACTTGACTGAACCTATGCAAGGACTTGGACTATTTATGACCTATATGGACTGAACTAGACCTATGCAAGGACTGGACTATCTTGGATTTACATAGACCTGTGTGAGGAATTGACCATAGAACTTAAAACAAAATTTATTAATTTAAATAATTATTGAATTTTAAATTATCATATTTATAACTAATGTTTAATTATTTGATTTGATTATGATTGTTAATATTTATTTATGCTTTATGATGTTTTGATTGTGATTGACAATGTTTGATTATGATTGATAATCTTTTATTGTGGAGTTTGAGCATATAACAAGCATGGCGGAAAGCTAAAATTCAGTAAGAAATTACTTATCTCCTACTTCTTTATTTATTTTTTTTTATATTTATTCAAATTACTTTTAAGAAATTTCTTAGAAAACTACATAAGTTTTTAGAAATCTCTTTTTATCTTTTAATATATATGTATATATCTTTACTAAAATTTAGATTTTTAGTTAGTTTATCAGAAGAAAAAGAAAGAGAATTTATTTTATAAGAATAAATTTTTTTTAATATATATATACGTATTATTTAAATGTATAAAAATATTATACAAAATTTTCAAGTACTAAGGTTTTAAATATTGATAATTCCAAATTTAAGTTTTTAGAAATTAATTTTGAATTGACAGGTTATGAAATATATTTAAGGCTTTGAAACTCAAATTTATAAAGAGATTTGATTTGTGATTTGAAAAGGAACTGTACTAAAATTTTATGTGCGTATTTGAGAAGTTGAAAAAGTACAGTTTACTGGGGTGGCTATGTCATGATCCATAGGCCCTGATAATATAATTGAGTTTCTAAAAGCCTTAACCAACTAAATACGCGAGTAGTTCATGCATCATGAATCATCGAAGAGAAACAAAATGATATTGTCTGGGGACGGATTATAGAAACCGAGGATACATTAGAGGAGGCTTAATTGTGAGCCTTGGGATGAGAGGGTGTGAAAGGGTGCTTCAGGGGACCTGGGGTAGCTCCCTAGTGTCGGGTACTTTCACAATAAAAACCTTTTCAATCTGACTAGTCTCTAAGTGTTTCCATGCCAGTTGAGCTGTTCATGTTATTATTATCCGGAATTATGGAACAGTGTAAACTCCTGGTTGGCCCAGTGCAAATTAAAATTTAAGGGGCCCACATGTATAAATAAGTTATGATGAAGATATGACATATCATTCATACATTCATAAATTGATTGTGCTTGTGATTGTGATTGATATTATTATACTAGTTTGTGAAAACCCTTTATTGCTTATGTCCCATTTGGGAATATTATATTCTGTTTCTCACTCCTTTCTCTATGTTTTTGTTTCATATGTTTTAAATTAATGGTTCGTACAGAGGGAAGGATCGAAGAACATTGACAGTATATATAGCACGTTCTAGAAAGGGAGCTCGGTATGAATACCGTGGTCCAATAAATAAATAATGTCATTAGGCAACTGTTCTTGGGCCATGGAGTTTCCTCTCTTTCTTATAATGTTTAATGTTTATTTTCTTCGGATGAATGTACAAATACTTTATAAAGTTTTAATAATATTGAGGTATTTCAGAAATAATGTATATAATTTATTCCGATAGTTTCTTTTTAACAAACATATCTTTAGTAAAAAAAAAAATTTATGAATTTTTCTAGAATTTATTAAGGTGTAACAGAGGGTGTTACAGCATAGACTCCTTGAATTCCAAGTGGGTGATTGGGTGTTCCTAAGAATTTCACCAACCAAAGGTGTAGGTCGAATTTTGAAGAGTCAAAAGCTTAATTCGAAGTATATTGGACCATACCAAATTCTAGAGCGGATTGGTGAAGTCGCATATCGGCTGGATCTTCCCCAATCATTGACTAACATCCACAACGTGTTCCACGTATCACAACTTCAAGCCTACATTCCGTGTGATACAATGATTGTACCGAGTGATTCCATTGAAGTGAAGAAAAACCTGACAGTGGAGGCTGTACCGGTTAGCATTGAAGAGCACCAAACCAAACGTTTAAGGAACAAGGAGGTACCGCTGGTGAAGGTGAAGTGGCAGAATTTACATTGGATGAACTACACTTGGGAGTTAGAATCTGATATGAGACGGATGTACCCTCATCTTTTTCAACCGGGACACTGATTTCGGGGACGAAATCTCCTTTTAGGGGGGGTGAGTGTAACATCCCTGATGTTTTAATGAAAATTATGAAATGGGAAATGTTAGTGAATGGTTAGAAATTCTATTTAGTATTTATTCTGTTTGAGCCGGTGTCGAGATCGGTCTCAGAAGCGCGGACAGGCAGAGCTGAAGATCGGATGAGTAAGGAAGAGCGGGCAGGGCTAGGCGGTCTGGTCCAACTGTTGTGAGGAGAGCGCCTCACACGGTGTCGTAGCCCGGATCAACCTCATACTAACTGAAACAATGGGTGTGTGTAACAAAGAGTCGAGAACGAATGATATATCCGACCTCTCAAGTTGTAGCTCGGATTTCCGAGGTATGAACATTAAGTTAGGACGGCGGGGCCGATATTTATATCGGGCCTATACTCTTGCGAATTATTTGAGGATTGTGACTACTTAGACGTTGGGGGGATAGACACGTGTAATTGATTTGATAACTATGCAATATTTTAAAATAGTGAAATTGATTAAATTTAGTAAGAATACAAATAAAATAAAGGAAAAGACGATCTTGCCATGAGCCATATATATATAAGAAGATTTCCTTCCTTTCCTCTTCATTTTTACAAGTTACCTTGCTGTTGGTCTGGTCCTTCTCTTCCGTTTTTCTCTTCTCTCTTAACGCTGACTTGCATGCACTGGAGAGAGACTCCAATTGTGTCTGAACTTCAATTTAACCTCATTCCTGTGATCGGGACTTCAAGGTGAGTCTACTGATCCAACCCAATTGTAATTTCCTTATTTCTTTTATTCTTTGGTTGTTAAGAGCCGTGCATGGCTATATTCGTGGCTGTTCTCCACTCCTCTGTGAGTGTGAGCCCAAATGTTGTCCATGAACTAAGGACGTTGAGGTGATAAAGTTGTACTTCATGATCCGTAGGTAGTAGGCTAAGCAACGGAAGACTGAGTGAAGGAGTTGAGATTTCAGAACCGGTGCTCAGAGAAAGAAATCGGCACAGAGAGCAGATCATCGAAGCGTGGAACCAAAGTAAGGGGGGTGTTCGGGTTATAATTAATTAGAATAGGACTTACTTCTTATTCAGATCTTTAAGGTAACGTAAACAGACTAAGGGAAAATGTTGTTAAACGTAATTGTGTGTTTATGTTGTGCATGTGTGACTGAGTTTAATAATTGTGGATGATCGGATGTAGATGAGTTTATCATGTATGATCTTGTGAATCTAATGTGAAATGATCAGTGTTATGTGACGTCGGGTTAGCAAGCAGGCTACCTGAATGATGAGAAATTGATATCATTGTGAGAAAGGTAAACTGTTGAATGATTATGTGGTATGGGATGGCCGACGGTATATGATAGCCCCTCATTTCCGGCTCCCGTGGTTTTCGTGCCCAGTTGAGCTACCCAGTGGTCAAGTAGGACCCAGTGGTCGAGGTGGAGAGTCAAGCAGGACTCGGTGAACCAAGCAGGGTTCACGGGGTGTCAAGTAGGACCCCCAGCTGAAGGCCAATCCTTTAGTATCCGGATACTAGGAGTCAGATCGTATGAGAGTCAGTTGTGATCGTGATGCATGTAACGAATGTGATGAATGTGATGGAATTGTGTAGTTGGTTTAATACAGTTACTGCATGAAATACTCTATGTTTCGGTATGTTTATTTAGAAGTAATGATTGATGTGTATGTATAGATATGCATGTGTATTTGTTAAGATCCGTTCTAAATTAATTATTATGCCAAACACTCACCCTTGCAATTTTTTTTTTTTAGTAACCAGAGACAGGGAGGGGGAAGAAGCCGTGGAGCTGGGCCAAAGGGGAGAACGGTGCCAGGGTCCAAATGAATTTGAGTGACTCTTTATAGAGTCTCATGTGTGTATAAAAACCTCGTATTATAATTATTAGTTGCGTTTAGTTAAGACCGGATCAGATGTAAAACTATATCTTAAAATATATTTCTGTTATGTGCATATGTTTTCATGGTAGCTATGGTAACTGCTTGGGTTCACAGGACCATTTGTTAGAGCGAAGTTTTGGGAGTCCGGTTGCATGTTTGTTTAATCCGATGTGAGAAAGGAGTTCGTTCAACGAATAGCACCTCGTCTAAGTGAGAGTCCGGAATCTCGCTTAGACGAGTAAGGGCCTCGCTCAAGCGAGACGCCCTGATTTCCCTTTCTCTCATCCGTTGTGTTCAAATTAAATTGTTTTTTTTCCTAAATATCAATTAATTTTCAAGAAAAGGGAAAAATTTATTGTAAGATGTAATCGTTTGGATAAAAATAAATGTAAAAATAATCTAGGACGTTACAACATGAGAATATAGAGACACTAAGAACAATAAGGCTACTAGTGTTGAATGTGACATCCTAGCGTTGTTGAAGGATGGGAGTGAGCGTCGATGCATGGGCACGGACAATGAACGGCTCTTAGAAAGCTTCCAGCGGGGAATGTAACATCCTGGGCACTGTTGAGGCGGTGGGTGATCGTCGGTGCATAGGCACAGACAAGGAGCGGCTCCTGGCAGGCTTTCAGTGGGAGGGACACATAAATGAACTGAATAATGAGAGGGATCCGAAGATTGTACAGGTACTAGACTATACAGTAGATGATAGCTTAAAAGGAATTAATTTGTACTACATATACCAACAAATGCATTTGCCTTTTCAGTAGTCCATCACTTAAGGAGTCCAAGGTTAGGCGTGCTTAACTTGGAGAAATTCTGGGATGAGTGACCTCTTAAGAAGTTCTCGAGAAGTGTGTGATTGATGATAAAACACACTAAAAAGGTCTTGTGTTAATTCGTGGGGATAGTCGTTCATTTCTAAAAAGCGGTTAGGGCGTTACATGGACACATAACACAATTTAAAATGTTAAAATATTAAATATATAAGTTCTTAAACTTATAAATTGTTTGAACTTATTTGTATTAATCAGATACAAGACTAGGTTATATTTAAATTTTTCAACAAATATAATATTTTTCTGTATAAAATTTTCACGTGGCATATAAAAACTAAGGATGGTAAAACGGGTCTGGCCCGATGGGCTGGCCCCCAAGCCCGCCAAATTTGACGGGGCGAACAAGAATTTTTAGCCCGCCTCCCGCCACGGCCTGCCCTGCCTGGCAACCTTGGCGGGACGGGCCGGCCCGATGGCCCCCCGTCAAAAGAAAAAAGTTATAAATATTACTAATTTATGCTTTATTTTATTAAAATATATACTTTCATTTTCTAAAATTAAAAAAGGTAACATATCTTACTATTTATACATTTCTTTTAATAATATCTTCTTTAATTTTTTTAAATTATTTTTTTAATTTTTAATTTTAATTTGACACTTTAAAAAAAAATTATAATTTTAACTCTGGCGGGCGGGCCCTAAATTTTGGCCACTTAATTTAGCGAAACGGGCCAGTCCATTTTGCTATCCCTAATAAAAACCCTTGTTATGGGTTTGATTTATACATATCCTTGGCCACTAAAATATTTTAACTTTGGCTTAGCTTTTGTGTTCAATATTATGCTTGGTGGTTACGAGTTTCCTTAATCTGTGAGGGAAAAAGACTTGACTAAGAAGATAAGATAAAGAAAAGAAAAAGTGAAAACACTTGGAAATGAGGCAATTTCCTAAACAGTTAAGATGATTTTTTTTTAAAAAAAGGAAAGCTAAGGACGTTAATATGGCGGTTGAACACAAGTGAATTTATAATTTGACGGGTGGTTCTCATGTTTTACACATACCATCAAATTAATATATATTTGGGAAGGGAAAGTTGAGGGCACAGTATTGGATGTGGATTGATTAAGGAAATAATGATGGGAACGTAGGTTAGACGCATTTTTGTGAGTAGGTTTGGGTGTGGCTGTTCCAACAAGTAATAAAAACCATCACATTTCATGTAGAATGTCCCTCTTGGATTTCATTTTAGCTGATGCATATCAATCCTTTTGCCTTTGACCCCAAGATACACAAAAAGATATGCCTTTTTCTTTAGCTAATCTCAAATAAATTATAATTACATCAGATATTATTAAATCAATAATAATAAAAAAATTGAGTTTAATTCATTTATGTAATCTTACACATAAGATATCAAAATTAGAATTATTTTATTAAAATTTGTGTAAATGGGAATTAATTATGTTTTTAAATAAAATTTGTATAAAGTTGCATATAACCTGAATCAGTTTACAATTTACAGTTCAACTCACTAGTCTAATTATTTAAGAGTTTGTCTAATTTATACAACCTTACACATAATAAAATATTAAGATTATTTTAATGAAATTTATATAGAGATTATTTAGAAATGTGTTTGAGTAGATATTAATAATATTTTTAAATGATAACTTTCTATATTTTAATCTCTTTAGTGTGAACCAAATAACATTAACTAATAACTAATACTTTTAAATGCTCCACCTTAGCTGGTTCATAAAATAGGGTTCCAATACGTCAACTAATGCTGCTGCTTTGATAGGTTAAAATTAAAGCTAAAAAATATATTTAAATAAATCAAAATAATAAGATAAAAATATTTATTATATTTTAAATTTTATAATTAAATAATTATATTTTTTAAAATAAAAATTACCACTTTAAATTGCTTTAACCTCAACGATTAACAGTAAAATTAAAAAAAGAAAAACTAGAAAGTCTTGAACGCGTCTAAAGAATTAAATTAAACGCTTCCATAATTTTCGATTATCTTTTTCTCATTTATAAATTTGTGTTGCCAAATGAGAAAATCCATAATAATAGCTTGCCGTGTACGAGACCTTTTGTCTTTTTACAAACACGTATCCTACTCGCTTTCATTATTATTCTCGGTAAAAAAATTAAATATGAAAATTTTCTAATACTCATCCAATAATATACACCTTTCTTTTACTCAATCAATAATATATACCTTCACTTTTAAATAATAGGATCTAATTTTCAAAATTTTATGTATATGACCTTTTGATAAAATTTCAGGTGCAATTCATTACCATTTCTATATTTACTTTTTATAATTATTGATATTTTTAATTTCTTTCTAATTAATATAATATAAATATTTAAATTTAAATCAAGATAAATTTAGAATTTCAATTTTATCTTATTTTAATTTGCTAATCACTGTAACGTAATAAAAATGTCTTATACCTAAGTAACTTAAAACAAATTGAGTAAAAATTATAACCTACTATATTATTTTGCATTCAAATTTTATTTTTCTATTTTACTCATATCAATTAACCAAGTAATTAGTTAAATGCATACCTAACTAATTCCATGCCATTTTCCATAATTTTACTAACCAACTAAATGTTTATTTTAAACAATTAAAAAATAGATTATCTTAAAAGTTAAAACTACTTATTATCTAATAAATTCAAGCATATACCATAAGTAAGTATTAAAATAATCTTTGAAAACAACCCTATATAACTAAGCACACGTATATTTTTATATAAAATAACTTGTCACTTTTATTTTCATTGACTATCAAGATTAGTTAGTTTATTATATAATGGAACAATATTGTCTCTCACTTTCACTTTGATTATATAGACAAGTCTAATCCATTTACGATATCGCGTAAATATTTCGATTTTATGATTAACTTATTAAGATTGTAAACCAATTTATGCAAAGAAATTGACGTGAAAACGACGTAATTCCGAAGGGAAACAAACAATCAATCGCACGTCAAAATAATTATGATTTTTTCTTTGATAAACAAGTGGTATAATTCGGAACACACACGTACAAGATAATGTTTGCATGTTTATTTTCCTAATCACAAAAAAACAAGATAATTATTTATGATAAGAGATGTAAAAGGCAAACATCATGAAAAACACACGAAAATTTAAGCTTTCCCAATTATATATAATGAACAAATTAATTTTTAGTTGAATGGGTCAATAGTGTTTGTCAAATTTTCTTTCCTTTAACAATCAATTGGTAAATATATCACTATACCTCTATACGGGACATAAAATTAATGACCTGACTTTGCTATTCGATCGTAGTTTTGATTTTAATATTTTCACTTCGTAATTTGGTAGGAAAATTCATAGATGCGTTTAATTGGTATATTTTAAAAAATATTTTAAGAATAAATGAAAAATATACATTCAATTTTTTGAAGAAAGTGTTTAAAAAATAGAAAACGCGGAATTCTAAATTTTTCCATAAAATAACTACTATTTGAAAAACTATCCAAAATAATTTTAAAGATTTTTTCATTATAAAAAATAGTGAGTATTCTAAATTTTTCTAAAATAAGAATAATATAAATACGGTATTCCAAAATTTTTTAAAATGTGAAAAAAAATAAAAAAATAAAATAACGAATTGGTTGTGTTTGACTGTATTTTTTTAGTTTTTCAAATTGAAAAATCAGTACAATATTTAAACATAGTTTCCTACTTTTCTAAAAAGATAAAAAAAAATTATAAATTTTCTTTAAAATAAAAAAATAAAAAAAATAATGTTGCAACTAAATATACTCTTAAAGGTTTTTTTTTGTTTTTTAGAATTATGTTTAGTTAAAAAAAATGGGAAAGGTATTAGTGTGAAACTTACCGAAAAAAATAAGTATCGCATTATTGATTAAAAAATATTAAGAAAACTATGAAATTATTAATTTTTGTTTAATTCATTAAAAAACATGAAAAAAATAGTTATAAAAATTATTAAAATTATCAATCTACCCTTTATATTATAAAGAGATCATTTGAACTAAAAACATACGTAAGACAGATGATCTTAAGAAATTTTTTTAACCATTATCAATGAGAAAATAATAATGTATGAGTCTCACCATAAAAAACTTTGAAATATAAGACGAAAGTTATCAAATAGAAGCAAATAATAATTAATCTAAGCTTGATATTGGCATTAGTATTGTAAGACTCGTACCAGTAGTTACACGTAAATCCAATATCAAGATGAGCACCACAATACCGCTCTTCGAAGAGCCCATGATAACCAATATTGTTAACGAATCAATATCACATAAAGGTTGATGGACATACTGGCGGCATACTGGTAAACACCTACAAATCTGTTATGGTTGTTCGCGTATGTATCATCTTTTCCTACAAAGTACTCACACAGGTATCATAACACAAAATCATCGCTTGACTTTTATAAATACCACTCATATACTACGCACGAGGTATGTTCAAACCTAACCTAAACACTTGAGTTCCGATATTGATATCGTACTCACTTGAATGTTTAAATGTCTTTGCAAGTGACACATTATTTTGCTCCTCAATGCGAGATGTGACGTGTGTTAGATGGAATACTACAAGACTTCGATATCGCATTAGAATTGAAGGGATAATACCAGATATTCACTAAACTGGTGTAAAAGATCATAAACCAAAATTCGGTACCCCCACATTGGTCAGATGAATAACATATCAAATCTTTTTCATGTAATACATGCCACACTTCCTCACCAACTCACCAATGTGTATGTTTGGTAAAAATATAAAAAAAATACCATTTTGATGTTTGAAGGTGATTATGAAAAAAATTATTTAGATAATCTGCTTTTGTTTGAATTGTATTAAAAAAATACATTTTAAGTTTAAAATTACTAAAATAGATATAAAATTTGTAAAATTAAAAAGATGTAAATGGTAAAATAGGAAAAATAATTAGTGTGTAAAAGAAATAAGTACTTTTATAAGCAAAATCTAAATTTTTAGATTATGATTACAATCACTTTCATTTACAAAATATAGGGTGTGTTTTGTATAAATTATTTTAAATATTATTCTTATAATCAATTGTTGTCAATCTGTTTATTTGAATTGTATTGAAAGAAATACTTTTATACAACAAAATTATTCAAATAAATATGGAATAATGTACTTTGGTAACAAAAAAGAAAATAAACTAGACTAAAATATCAGAACACAAGAAATGAACAATCTTAATAGGTGATCGGTCGCTCTCCGATCACTCTTTCTCGATTAAACGACCTTCGATTCAAGTCGTCAACCTCCGAACTCAACTTCGGAGAAACCCCGAGCTGTCCGCTCTCTCGAACAACCCCGACCTTACCAACAATGGAGGATTTCGAGACTCCAAGACACCCCAACGCTGCCCACGAGGAGGGGATGAAGAAAAAGAAGCTTGATTGAATTTTAGAGGGAAACAGGAATGGTGCCACTGCATGCACGAAAGGAGAAGTGAGCTCAATTCTCTCTTCCTTTTCCCCAGCTCAGCGTGAGTGGAGGAGTGAGACTGAAATCACTTATATTGTCAAGAGGGCACATGCATAATTTCCATGCCACTTTTAGTTATTCAGCTATTAACTTTAATTTGCCCATCAATACTCGATTAGGATGTTACAAAAAGCAATATTAGATTATAATCCATTTTGACACATGCTTCGTAAACAAATATAACTAGCAACTTTAAGAGTTTTTTTTTAAATTATAATCTGATTTTATAATCTTTACCAAATACACACATAATCTAATAGATTATAATCTATTAAAAAAATACTCAACCATGCAAATAAATAATTTTTTTTCTGAAGACCAAAAAAATAAATAATAGTAAAAACATTCTCAAACTCGCTAGTGTTACCCTTAAAAAAAAAAAAAAAGAAACACACTATTAGGGTTATATGACAATCAATTCAATTGTTGTGTGATTTTAGGCACATGCAACTGAACAAAGGGATTCCTTTGCAATTGAATCGGGAGGTCTACAATACAACTCTGTATATTTTATTTTATTTTTGAGTTTGAGCTTTGCATGGTTGCATTGCCTGTCAAAACTTTTGCGTCCTTCTAAATTCGACTATATATTCCATTCCAAATTCCTACCCCATATGGAACTTATTCAATTTCTATTTCCCACCCATTAACGCATTGCCCTTAATTGCAACCCATATTTCAATCCCATTAATGAAATTTGAAATTACCATTTTCATTTAAAAAATACATTTATTACAATTAACCTCATTTAATATCATAAATTTTATCTACAAGAAAGTATGTCATTTAGATAAAGGAGTTTTTTCCCCTCTTCAAATTAAAGTATGAATTAAATAAGAGTTTCTTAGAAATATTTTTATATTTAATAAAGTAAAATTAGTTAAATTTACTTATATTTTAAGATAAAATTATTTTTATTATTATTTATACTTAAAGATGAAGGATATATATTGGTTACATATATATATATATATATATATATATATATTTATATAATTATCATTTTATTTAACAAATTAGAAGATTGCACTAAAATTAATAAAGCTCACATAAAAGAATGCATCTAATTAGTATTCCACACACGCAAACTAAAAGAACTTCTAATTTTAGTTCAAAGAAATTAAATAATACTATTGTCTATTTTGCTAACTTATTGGAATAATGTTTGAATTTTTTTTCTTATATACTGTTTATGGAACATGTTATAAAATAAATTTTAAAATATATTTATTATTTTTAATTAAACATTATTTAATTTTTATAATGTTGATATATTTTTTTCAAAAGTATTTTTCCATCTTTAATAATAGAAGGAATTTTTGGAATAAAATTTCTTGATATTATTTTTTAAAAACACGTTGATACGATCGACATGTGCATTATTCCTGCACGATTGCATACAGGCAACTAATAATTAATAAACAACGTAACATTATCATTTTATAATACAAAGACCTAAAGTTTTTATAATACGACACGCCATTATTTGTGTAAAGAGTTGACTTTAAAATTTATGCTACTATTTTTCTCTATAACATGGAAGTGAAGTGTCATGTATATTTCTAACAGGGGATTTTTTAATTCATAAAATACAAAAATAATGTTACAGATTTAACATAATTCACACATTTTCCTTAACTAATTAAAACAAATCGCTTTAAACAGAGGATATGATCTAAAAATGACAATTAAACACTTGGTGTGTATATTGAGGAATCGAGTTTTTTTTGAATAGTAACAAGTGATGCAATCAAAGAGATTTAACTTTATGTTTAAGTATATACTAAGTGGAAGTGGAAAACCTTTCCAAAAATAAAAATAAAAATACTAAGCCGATTATTCACCATATTATCCCTTTAAATAAGTGATTAACGATTTGATATGTGGTTTTTATGAATGAAAATATATCTTAGTATCTTAACATAAAAGATTTTCATTTAAATACATCATCATATTGATCTTTAAATAATTTATATATAAATTTTAATAAAATAATTTTATTAACCATAAATTAAATACGCAATTGTATGGCGATGATAGCATTTCATAATAAACATTAATCTCTTGGACTTGCGTAATTAGCCGTATGCAGCATGTTGAGACAGAGGTTGTCACGTTGATCCTGATGTTATTAACTTATTAATTATGATATTCATATTTAAGTTTAATACAACATTATCTTCATTGCAATAACACCACAGAAAAATGGTTGTACCAAGAAACAGTTCTATATATTATCCTCTAACAGTGCGCACATCTAATGGGTTTTATGGTTACTGGAAATTGCATTCAACCAGTTTTAATAAGAAAAAGTTTACTATTTTAAAGTTCTACATACTATGTACTTATCTTCTTCTTCTTTTCCTTTTAAGGAATACCTAACTGAAATCAATTTTTTAAGGTTGTTCTTTTATTAACATTTTTTAGGATTCACATCTTAGTCAGCTCGAATAATTTATAATTAGAACGGGCAACAGAACTTTTAATCACTATTTAATTAAGATTTTAAAGTAATTTACATTCTCATGACTCAATTTCTTAATCACACTTCAGATACAATAATTCATTATTTTACACCTGCTTTTTATAAATAAAAAGATTAAATTTTAAATTTTAAATCTCATAAATTATTGAAATTTCACTTATATGGTAAGTCACTTATATATGTGTCTAGTAGTAAGTTTTTTCTATTCACAATTAACTTTGAATTTTAAACTTAACGACTAAAGTAATTTCCTATTATTAGACGGATCTTAATAAGTATATTTGGTAGTAATTGAAATTAATTTGAACTAAATTTATGTTTTTACAAATTTCAATATATAAAAGGAAATTATCTGGAGAAATAATAAATAAAATAAAATGTGACTTCTAACATTGAATCATATAACAATTAATTACAATTAAATCGAAATAATTTGATCTTTTTTTCAATAAATATAATTTTTATGATATCTTAGGTTGTTCAATTAATATGTTCAAAGTGAAAAGCATCGATTTTCAGACGAAAAAGTTAAAAAATAAGGAGAAAGGAAGTAAAAAGCTGCATAATAATAGACCAAGCTAATATCTGATCCATCACATGTGACCTCAGAAACAATCCACACTTTGTTTGTCTTTTTTAGTCTGTACCATTTCTCTTTTCCCTATCAATAATTAGGGGAATAATCGATATTTTTTTCTTACTTTTTCCAATTAAAAAAATCAATAGAAAACTCTGCAATTACTAATAAGACATAAGAGAGTGTGAATATACATTGTTTTTTTTTTAACCACTTCTAAGCTTACAATTTAGTCATAGTTAACATTAAAACCCATATGTAGAGTGGGAATAATTTAGTTCATAAAATTTGGACATGCTCATTATTTTTAATTTTATAAGTGATAGTAATTTTAATTCTTATTTTTTTACTTTTTTCTCATTATTTTAAAAGTTTTTTTAACAAAAAATTTTAAATAATTAGGCTATATTTGGTTATCAGTTGGGTTGATCAAACTTCGGTTTGATAAAAAAAAAATCTTACGGTCAAACAGAGTTTTGACTGTCTCAAACGACGTGAATGATCAATATTAACCTTTAGATTTTTCATTTTTATAACTTTGTTTCTCCAACTACAAACAAAAGACACTTACTGTGTTTTTACACAACAATAACTAACACAAATTTTTTAAATCTAATATACTAAATTATCCTCCATATCATTGATTGAATTAGTAATGATATGCATACTTACTAGTATTTAATACCTCTAATTTTATTTTATTTGTGAATTATATATACTTATCATGTTATTTATTTATATTCTTAACTCTATCTTACACATCATAACTCAAATAATGTTTAATATCTACGGTAGATTTTATGATTATTTTGTATGAATTCAATTTTAACAATAAATTAGTCATGACTACCAGTTGAATATTCTTAGAAAAATAAAAAAATAATATTTACTAAACATTATTACTAGAGAATTTTTTTATTCATTAAAATACGTGTAAAATGAAAAAAAAAGGTTTAAATTTTACTTTTAAACATTTTGCCTACGATTGAACTATCTGAAAATAGGAGTAAAAAAAAGAATAGAGAATTTTTTTTAACAGAAAGAATAATTTTTTATTTTCTCTTTACTTTTTCTTAAAAATAAGTTAATAAATGATTACTATTTGTGTTTTTGCATCTTTTTTCTACCAACTCAAACATGGAATTTATATCCACCTTTGTTTGGTGGAGAGAAAATTAAAAAAAAATAAAGATTTGGTTTAAGATAAAATAAAAAAATAAAAGAAAAGTAAAAAAAATCCAGTTTTCTCACGAATTCAAACATATTGTAAATATCAAGTGGTTTGAGGTGGGAAAAAGGAGAAGTGAATAAACCGGGTTTGTTGGTGAAAATTGAAGTGGCAACAAAACTCCACCCCCTTTCTTCTGCTGTCCCTGTTTCTTCGTCTCCACTTCTTCTTCTCAAACCAGAACCCGATAGCACCCTGTTAACCACCTTCCTCTCTATTTGGTGTTATTAAATGAAATGGCGCAGAAGAAAACACCCCCAAATAACAGGGGTTACTATGTCAGAATGAAGCTCTTACACAACAAACACAACAGACCCCAGCAAGACAAGAACTGCTTCCACAAATACTACAAATGGATCCTCTGGCTCTCCCTCTCCCTCTATTTCTTCACCTCCTACCTCATCAGCAACAACCACCACAACCACAACCACAACCACCCCACTCCACAACCCCACCACAACACTAGAACCCTCATCGAATCCAACTCCACCACAACCACACCCCAACTAGGTACCCCCAAAACTCTATCTAACTAGTTTAATTTATTTTTTAGTTATTCATTTACTTATTATTATTGTTGTTGTTAAAGGGTTGTTGAAAAACATGAAGGTGTTTGTTTACGACCTTCCTCCAAAGTACAACACAGATTGGTTAGCCAACGAGAGGTGTAGCAAGCATTTGTTTGCGTCTGAAGTTGCCATTCACAGGGCCCTGTTGACCAGCGAGGTTCGAACTTTTGACCCTTACGACGCTGATTTTTTCTTCGTCCCTGTTTATGTCTCTTGCAACTTCAGCACCGTTAATGGGTTCCCCGCGATTGGTCACGCGCGCACCCTTATAGCCTCTTCGGTGAAACTCATCTCTTCAGAGTACCCCTTCTGGAACCGGAGCAGAGGCCTTGACCATGTCTTCGTCGCTTCCCACGATTTCGGCTCTTGCTTCCACACCCTTGTAAGTTTTTCTAGTTTAAATAACGGTGTGCGTGTTTTTTTTACTTTTTTTTGTTGTTGTTGTGTTGCTTTCGTGGATTCGATTCTTTTGAATGATTTGGTTTGTCTCTGTTTTATGAAGGAGGACGTGGCGATGGCTGATGGGGTGCCAGAGGTTATGAAGAACTCTATTGTGTTGCAGACTTTTGGCGTTCTTTACGATCATCCCTGTCAGAAAGTCGAACATGTCGTGATTCCGCCGTATGTTTCGCCGGAAAGTGTGCGGAACACGGTGGAGAATTCTCCGGTCGACGGACGGCGAGATATTTGGGTTTTCTTCCGTGGGAAAATGGAGGTTCATCCCAAGAACGTTAGTGGACGATTTTACAGCAAGTAATTCTCACCATTTGATCTCCTCAAGTTATCCCAATAATCATGCTTTTAAGATCAGAGTTTAATTCTAATTTCTAAAGCGTAATTTTTTTAAAATTAATTCGCAAATAATTAGAAAGTTTTGGTGCTAAGCTATCCAAATTCTCACTCGCCATTTATTTTCGAAGTAATTATTACTAAAAATAACTAATTTTGGCTGATGAAATCACTATAGATGGATGTAAATATGATAATGGGTTTTAACTTAATTTTATTTTACTGACCGAATTTACTGTTTTAACCGTGAAGGAAAGTGCGAACGGTGATATGGCGGAAGTACAATGGTGACCGGAGGTTTTACCTGCGGAGGCATAGGTTTGCCGGTTACCAGTCAGAAATCGCGCGCTCGGTGTTTTGCTTGTGTCCTTTGGGGTGGGCCCCGTGGAGTCCGAGACTGGTAGAATCGGTTGCATTAGGTTGCGTACCGGTTGTTATAGCGGATGGTATCCGGTTACCGTTTCTCTCCGCCGTGAAGTGGGCGGAGATATCGGTGACGGTGGCGGAGAAGGACGTGGGGAGGCTGGCGGAGATACTGGAACACGTGGCGGCGACCAACCTCAGCACCATCCAGAGGAATCTGTGGGACCCAGAAACGAGAAGGGCCCTTCTATTCAACAGCAAGGTCCAAGAAGGTGATGCCACGTGGCAGGTTTTAAGGGCTTTGAGTGGAAAGCTGGATAGGTCGTATAGGAGCTTGAGGGTTTCACGCCAATTGGATTTTGACACGTAATGGGTTTAAATTGGGGCGCCAACTTGGATACTTCTTCCTATTGTGAGTACATACAAACACACACACCCCTAATGAAAACAAATAATAAATGGCAAAATAAATAAGCAATAATAATAATATCTAGTGGATGACAGCTGGAATTTGTTCAGAGATGGAATTTCATGACTCATGCCTGGGCCCACAGCAGGATCGCATTTATGATTTTCTTCGACTATATTAATGGTGACGTGGAATGGTTCCGCTGACATGGCGAGAAATGATTCGGTGGTTGTGCGGCTCGGGAAGAAAAAGGCGAATATGTGAACACACCACACTTGGCTGGAAAATATTTTTCGAGATTGATATTCATGTTTGTAAAAATAAAAAAAAAAAATCATGCTAGTACACAAATTTGTTTGTTAGAAGGTAAATTTTGTAAAATCATTTTTGGTTGTAAATAAATACTCCTCCCACAGTGTTTATTATTAGTATTTATTAATTGATTTGTGACTTGAAATTGAGTAAAGGGTGTGTCAGATGGGTTGGAAACTGTATGGTAGAGTGAAATGAAATGATTAATGAGAATGGAGATGGGTGGTGTCAGAGGTGTCAGAACTTTTAATTTGAATTTTTGCAAGTTAATGGGTGGTGTCAGTGGTCACGGATACGGTTTAATGTATTTGTGTCAAAATCATCACAGCATGGGATGCCACGGCTAGCACCTAGTTTCTTCCCTTTTGTTTTGCAAACACACTTCTCCAATGAAATTATACTAATGTAATTTTCATGGTTAGATAGTTGTTGATTATTTTACTGGGCATATTCATTAGGCTACTAGTATTAGGTAAGGTTTGCATTGATATAGGGGGATACTACGATGCCTACAGCGTTGATGTCACACTAGAGGGGAAAGTAAATGTAAGGCTTGGTGTCACGGTAGCGTCCGAAGTAAACGTAAGAGTGAGAAAATATTAAAGAATCGTTTATGGTCTTATTTAATAAATATAAAAATTAATAATAATTTAAAAGAGATAAAATTAACTACATTTATCATTTAATATACAAGACTATTTTACTTAATTTATACGTATTAAAAAATTAATTAATTTAGTTAAAATTATTAAATTTATTTAAAATTTATTGTAATTTTTTAAAATTACTTTTAAGATTATTATGACCTATCATTCAAATTTCTCTGTTTAGTCTTCCTATTTATTATCTAATTATCATGAGTGATAAATAATGTAATTGATACAATTCATTTATTGTTTTGTTAATTCTAGAATAAAGTTGATCCGGTCTGGATACCGGCCCCAAGGTTATCCGTTCTGGATACCGGTCTTAAGGACAAGAGGTCGTCTCAGCCGTCCTAGAAGTCAACTGGTATCTCAGGATAACGACGTAGTCGAACAATATATATATTAATCCGGACTGAACACCGGCTCCAACGTGAAGAGCTGTCCAAGAAGACAACCGACCTCACTAAGTAATGGTCCGGTCAGTCAACACATTATGCGAGTCTTTTCGCCATCGATCGTCCAAGGGAACACCGGGTGGCTTATCCGCTCTATTACACCAAGTTGCTGATCCGTTCCCTAACCGACTGCCCCAGTATCATAACGAGGAAGGTACTCTGCACAGCGGAATATGTCCCTTTCATTCATCGACAGGAGTGGGTACCATCATCAGCAGAATTTACGGAAAAGGTGATTATCTTCCCTCCCTATGTCAGAATCGTACGCTGATAATTCACCTACTCTCCTGACACACTCTGAATACTAAGTCACTCTGATTGACACTCTATACACGTTATCAGAACCTATGGGCCCACCTGCATCCGACGATTCATTTTCCATGACCCACTATAAATAGCAGATTCCAATATACATGCAAGGTTACGTTGTTCTATCTCACATCTTTACTATTGCATTGCTTGAGTATTCATTGAGTTTCATACACTCTTCTAACTTGAGCGTCGGAGAATCTTCGCAGGTGACACCACCTTTCGCCCCCCTTCAACGCGAAACTCTGGTGTGAAGGATCTCCAGGACAACAAGACCGGTTTCTCCCACTGAGAGGCCGGATTACAATACTGGATACCCCCTGTACCGGTGTACAAACCCTAAAACATCTATACTTTTGTGGCTGGTCCCACACCGGATCCTAGACCCCGGTTCAGACCAGTTCAAAAGTTATATATTAATAACGATATTTTGGTGAACAAATAATTAATAACATGAAAATTTTAAAAAAATGTCTTATATTAAAAGACAACAATTCGAAAATAATCTTATATTATGAAATGGAAGTAATACCTTTTTTTCCTATTTAGCTATAAGATAAATCTTGTTATTTAACTGTTCACCTATAATTTTAAAGCACCAATAATTATTCCCTTCATAATACCGACGTGATTAAGAAAATGTGCTAAATAAAGATAATTAATGTAGTAAAATGAATGAAGGGTAACTAAGGAACTGTGATATGTAATTAAGATAACATAATTATATTTCTTAATTTATATAATTTCCCCTTAAATAGAACCACAAAGAATATAATATTATATTTATTAACATATCTCATTTTGTGATTAATTGAGATTAATGATCTTGGATGATGTAATAATTTACCGTCAATAATACGAATAAACTTTTTTATTTAAAATTTAAAGTTTAAATCTTAATTTCATTAAGAATGTGGTGAGAATAAACCCTTAATTAGTCTTTGATATTCTAAAAATTTAATTCAAACCTAATTTTATTAAATGATTTTTAATTTAGTATATGTTTTTTCAGTTTCATCAAGAATCAAATATATGTGACCTCACACTACTTCACGTGCTCCATTCAACCAAGGGGATAGTGCTTTTTAACAATTTCGTATATTGATCTATTCAGTATAGCGTATAAGACTTAGGTGTCTAATCTCTTACACTGGTCCAATAAAGATTTGATATTCTATCCTCAAGTCCAATGAGGATCTTAAGCTCTTGTAGTATTATGTCCAACACACTAGTATCTCGTATTGAAACGTGAAATAAGATGTTATTTGAAGAGACATCCTGAAGTTCAAGTCCTACGATATCAATATCGAAACTCAAACATTTAGGTTAGTTTAAGCATACCTTATGCGTAGTAAATGAATGGTCTTTATAAAAATTAAGTGGTGATTATGTCATGATACTTATGTTAGTACCTTTTGTGAACTATATGAAAACCTGACATATGCACAAACATTTTCAACACATTTACAGGTGTTGTTCAGCGTGCCCCAGTATGCCCTTCAATTTTTATTTGATACCAATTACCAAGGGTTTTGTAGAGGAGCAATATTATAGTCATCATTTTGATACTAGATGCCATGTATAGTTACTAGTATGAGCCTATGTGTAACATCCTAAATTTAGAACTTTAGAAAATAATTCATTAAGGATCGGTGGAGTTTCTTTTTAATTAAAAAGCGGTAGACATCCGTTGCCCAAGTTAAGGATCAGTGAAGAATTTCTGAGTCTGACTTCGGACGAGTGTTTTTCTTGGAAAGGAATATTCCCAAGAGGATTGATTCTGAACGAAAAGGGGCTCTGATTTCGAATGAGCACCTTTCGGGCAAAGACGCTCCCAAGTTCCATACTTCCGAGTGAGTCGTTTCCGAGAGAAGTACTTCCGAGCGAAGAAAAGCTTTGATTTTAAATGAGTACTTCTCGGGCCGAGATATTTCTGAGTAGTGAATTCCCGAGTGGGGTATCTCCGAGTTGAGTGTAACTTTCCCGAGTGGGGTGTCTCCGAGTGCAACACTTCCGTGTGGGATGGCACCGAGTGAGACATTTTCAAGTGGGATAGCACCAAGTGAGACATTTCCGATTCCCGCGTGGTATGGCACTGATTGAGACATACCGAGTGAGTCTTTTCCAAGGGAAGTACTTCTGGACAGAGAAAGACTTTAACTTCGAATGAGTACGTTTCCGAGTGAATAGTTCCCGGGGGAAGTAAATATCCGAGTGGTGAAACCCTTCATTCAATTCGTGCTCGGGTGTCTTAAAGATTGCCTAGAGCCTGTGCTCGGGCCCATATTCAAAGTTGCCGAGAGCTTGTGCCCGGGTTCGTCTTCGAGATTGTCTTCGACTCCGAGTGATATTCCCAAGTGGAAAGATTTCCGAAAGAGGACTGAACTTCGACTATGAATGATCCTTTCAGTTGTAAGACTTCTGAGTGACACACTTCCGAGAGAAATATTTTCGAGTGAAGAAAGGCTTTGACTCGGGCAGAGATATATCCGAGTGAGATATTTCTGAATGAGGTGTCTCCGGGTGAGACATTTCCGAGTGGGTCACTTCCGAGGAAAGAAAAGCTATGACTGAGTGTTTCAAGCAGAAACATTTCTGAGTGAATCCCCTCCGAGTGAAGCAATTCTGAATGAAAAGAGACTCTGAGGAATCCTTCTCGGAAAGAGATATTCCCGAGTATTTTCAATTTAATCTTTTTACCATGTTAGAGTCTGAATTTGGAAATATGGTTAACTACAAAGTTATTCCTTGTTGTCTTAGCTTTCCAACAAGACCAAATTTATTAAAATCCATTAAGATATGAGGGAGATATGCCAAAATATCAAAACAGCGTCAGAATTGATATTTACTTCAATCATCGAGGCTCTTTCACGTCATTCTACTCTTCTTTTAAATTCTAGCAGATTCTCTTTTCTTTTTCTAAGCATAGGACCCTCTCTATTGTTCTATCCTCTTTTCTTTTATTATCTTGTTTCTTCCTTATCTCTTAATATATATATATATATATATCAGCACTTCCTCACTTCGTTCACGCCTTTTCCATCAACGATCTCTGTCAATCCCACCGTTGGATTGGTTTGAAATTTTGAGAGTGGAAAGAACTCTAAATTCCTTATTTCAAGGTATAAGGTTTCAGAGCTAGAAATTCAATTCAGAACTTGTGAATTGTGATTGGATAATATCCAATAGCCTCAGGAGCTGCTGGAATTCTTTATTCCAGGTAGGGTGAGCGTTACATTTTAAATGTGTAGTTTATGAACGGAATCGGGATAATATTGTTATCTTCAATGAGAAATCCCGAATATATGTGATATGTGTGATATATTATGAGATATGATGTTTTCCGTTCATATATGAGTGGTATTGATATTGAATTTATATGAGATATAAACTGTATATGTGATGTATGTATTTATGATAAATTCTATGCATGAGATGCAATAAAATATGTGATTGATGATGATGATATGAATGATATTCATGAAGTTTTCATGATATATAAATACATGTGATGCATATTGATAAAGCATGAGATGCTTATATGATGAACAAATATGATATATGATTGTGGTTTCGAGGATTCCACAAAAGACCTTGGGTGGGACTCAAGGCAAACCTCTTGAGCGGGGCTCGGGGTTTAGCCCGTTACACTACCGTTGTCGCTGGGAGTGATTGTGTCACGTGAGAGGGTAAACGGTTTGGTACCAGTAAAACGGCCAGATCAGCTGAGAGCTGAGTTATGGCTGAGAGCCAGTGTTGCAGCACAAATTAAAAGACTTAATAATGGATCCATTTGATTGAGCATATAATTGTATTGGTGTATGTTGTTGTGAACAACATGAGTATATGATTATTGTGAATGAATGAAATGTGATGAAATTGTGTGATATGATTTTGATTTATATGTGGTTATGAATTGGACACTTGATCCGATTCAATAATTGTCATTTGACATGTATATGCTCACCCCCTATTGTGGTTATCTTTTTCAGTGGATACAGGACGCAGTGAAGGCATATGAGAACGCATTCAGTGGAAACTAAAGTATTATGTATATATTGATATATAATATCTTATGATAGTATGTAAAAGCCTTGGCCGGCTCTTGATAGTATACGTTGTTATATATATTTGAAAGTTTGAGAATTGATGTTGAATAACTTCTTTTTGAAGTTTAAAATTTGAGAAAGTATATAAATATATGTATGTATTGATATGTATGTTATATTGCATATACAGAAATTGGAAGTCATTTTCTTTAAATTCTTCATTTTCTTTATTTACCTTAATATGATTTTATTACTTTTATTATAAAATCATATTTTCTTATATTTAACAATTTAATATACGCTTTCCGCTGATTCTTGTGATAATCTTCATTTTGATTATCCAAGCTATGTTTAAATTATTTTCATACCTTCTCATATCGCCATATATGGGAAAGGTTTACTTAATTGGTCCAGGGTATTGTTTAAACAATTATTATAAACTGCACAAAAAAAATTTACCCTTAATTTTATTATTCTAATTAATTATATTGGAATAAATATATTAAGGGTTAGGATGTTTTACTATGGATACTGAAACCGGTATCATGTCCAAATCATATATAGTTGTGTCAACCATTTTTTAGTTTTTTTATTGGTCCAACAAATTTCTAAACACATCTTTTTAGAAAATAGCTTATTTATACAAAGAAAATTTTTAAAATACCTTTTAAGGAAAAGCTACTAGGACTAACCTATTAATAGTTTTTTAAAAAAATTTCTTCAACTCATTTACTTATTCAATATAGAATCGATAAAAGGTTTAACTTGGTGAAATAGTCTAAAGCAATGAAATATAGGACTTGGAATGTAAATTGTGAGCTCAAATTTAAAATAAAGATCTTTAGCTTGGTCCAATAAAACCAAATGTGAGTTAAGCCTGCAATAACTCAAAATTTAAATTTTGAACCTAAATTTAATATAAATTTTAAGGCCACCCTAACATTATAGATTAAGCCAATATGAACCCATAAAAGCCAACAAACATGGAATACGCTTTTGAAAGACTTGACTACTATTCTTAAGTCAACTTAATCCCAACATTTCAACACTAGGTGTTATTGTCCGCTACCCATATTGATCGAAGTGGATAGTGGGCTATGACAATATGGACCAAAAAGATCACATTCAATTTGGTCTTTAAAAAATATTTTGAAGTATGATAAAACCTTATTCTTCGTGAGGTTGATCCGCAATGGGTTTCATCGAGTTGGCTGAAGCCTTATTCTAGTGGTTCCATTTGAAAGAGTTGTTAAAATAAACCATTTGACACATAATAGGCTGACTCAATGCAAGTAGTTTTGATGAACCTAGTTGAAAACATTTAAATAAAATTTGAATTTCAAAAGGAGTGGTCGAACCTAGCTAACATTCACAAAAATCCATTTTTAAGGGCTTAACTTGTATAGGCTTGATTGGAGCAAACTTAAAGGTTAGCCAAAACTTCAAACTTGCAATTTTTATATCTAAGCCCAACCATTCAACAGGTTGGGTCAGGCCAACCTGTTGAACTCAACCCATTTTAGAGAAAAGCATTGTAGTATTCCACACCAGTATCTCATATTGAGGGGCGAAATAAAGTGTCATTTGAAAAGATACTCTGACATTCATGACATTGGTACTGTGGTTTTTGTTGGGGTTTACCATGATTGATTTTTGAAGGGAGAGGAAAGGGATTGATGTTAACGTTCTTTCCTTTTAAATGTTAGGTTTTCTCACTAAACTATCATTACTTATGTATTAAGGTGTGTTAATAGTGAAATTACTTGTAAGTTGCTTGTATTTCAACAGGGTTACACATTATTTAGCCTACAAGAATAGGTGAAGCTCTTAATACCTGGTTCAATATTATCGTCCACTAGAAAAATGATTTTTTTGTCATCAAGAGGTACAACATGGATCACTTGTGTCATATAGATTTACAAAGTGAGGTTTATGATAGGTTGATGTTGGATTATCAGGTCAAAATTTCATTTGAGGGGTGGTCATTACCCAGTGATCGAAGAATCCCTATTGTTGATGACGAGAGTTTGGTTAAATGGCTCAATGAGAATAAAGTAGAATGGGTGATAAGATTCATGTATATGCGGATAAGCTTGGGAAAAAGGTCCATCCCTGTAGAGAAGCACAAAGGGAGAGTTATGCCCCCAAAGGGTCTTAGGGTAAGGCACCAATGATGAAATCAGTAATTGATACACCATTGGACTTGGTGGATTTTTTTTAGATGATGAATCTGAACCAATGATGATACTCTTGACAAAACGGCTAAGATAAATGTAACCAAACAAAATTATGTGTGCGATGAATTGTTGGACTTTGATCTAGATAATCGAGTGTTAGAATTGTACGATAGCTTCAAGGATAAGAAATGAGCATATATTGATAGAGCTCATAAAGGCAAGTTCTACTAGAAATAAGCTAGCAAGAAGATTATCCTTAAAAAGGAATATTTTTTAGATGACATACATATATAATACATATATACATGTATACACACACATACATAATATACACATACATACATACATACATACTACAACCTGTATAATGTGTGTGTGCTTTGTTAGATGTAAAAAATTAAAAAAATGACAAAACATAAATGAGATTTATAGAGTATGAACAAAAATATTGACACAACCAAACAGATAAATTTCATTATACATTCAGACTTTCTTGCAAACACCTGTTACTTCTTGTAAAACAACATTAAACATGACTCATCCTGACTACTTACCACAACAACAATGACAACATAAAAACCTAAATAACAAAAACACACATTAGATACAAATCCAAAACCTAGTCACAAACCCACATAACACAACAACCCAATACTCACACCTGAAACTGCTACATCATTTTGGTTTCAAAACCATCCCTATACCCACCATCAAACCCATAATTCCAACCTTAATTACTAATCAGGTGCACATAACCATAAGCTTGAGAAAGTTAATATTGTTATTTAAGTGTTCTACCCTATTCTGTAAGTTCACTACTTCTCTCTTAACATCTCCCATGTAAACATTGGCAGCATCTACATTGGGCTTCGCCATCATGTCGTGCCCTTGTCCAGTGAAACCAATGGGTCTATAGCCCATTTGAAGAAGTTACAAACACTATGTTGACATTTATGGCGAGCTGACTCAGATGACCAAGTTGTAGCTCTAACCTAACACCCACATTTTTCATTTCATAAAGGAGTATGTTTAGTTGGTATATTTTCAAGAAAAAATAATAAAGTATTAGAAGAATACACGAAAAAATAGAGAACATATTCATATACCGAAAATTTCAAAGAAAATACTTAGAAAATAAAAAACATGGTATTTCAAAATTGTCTAAAATGTGAAAGAAAAATAAGAAATAAAATAAAAAACTGGTTACATTTGAATATATTTTTTAGTTTTTCAAATTAAAAATTAGTATAGAATCTTAATATATTTTCATAATTTTTTTCATATTTTCCCAAAAAATAAAAATTTTTAAAAACTGAAAATAAAACTAAATAAATAATATCCTAACTGAATACACCTTAAACTTCTCCAATAACATTTGGACCTATATGCAAACGGAAATAACCTCCGTTGAGTGAAAGGAGATTTTTGATCCTACGAGTCAACGGAGTTTTGATTGTTTCAAAAGACGTGAAAAATTAATATCAACCTTTAAATTTTTCACTTCAACTCAACTCCGTTTTACAACCAAACAAGGAATACAAAAAAGAACGTTTATAAACGGTGGTTAGTTGCGTAAATAATCACAAATATAATTCCTGAAAACCTGGAGGCAGCCTTACGTTATTCTACTCACCCTGAAAATATATTAATTCACCATTATAAAAATAATACTTCACCCCGATACCACAATTTGGTAACTTCCTGAATATATATAGAGGTTTTTTTTTTTAATTATTGATTCAACATAGAGGTAAATCTAATGAATATATATAGTAATACTAGAGGAAATGTTCTCTTTGCCAAGCCCTGCACCAAACCCACAGATTTCATTTGGGCTACCCTTTTTTATTGGAAGTTTGTTCCAAACAATATATATATTTTTTCTTCAGGTCCAGAAACAATAAATGGTCTAAATCCCCTAATATTAATTTTTGGAAATTGATTTGGGAATCAAAAGCTCCCAAGAAGATCAAGATTTTCATTTGGAAACTATGTCACAACTTTCTTCCGGTAAGTGCTAACTTAAAAAAGAAAAGGATTATGAGGGAATCTAAATGCCCAATTTGTTTGAATGAAGAAGAAACTGTTGAACATAGTTTTCTTCTCTGTGATTGGACAATCCCTCTTTGGTTTGGTGTCAATCTGCATTGTTATCCTAGACAGGAACAAATTTCCTCTATTGAGCATTGGATTGGGGATAAACTGGAGTTATTTTCTAACAGCAAAACAGATTCTCAATTTCTCTTATCTAAATTATTTTTTACCTTATGGAATATTTGGAAAATGAGGAATAATTATATTTTCAGAGGAATTCAGCCAGACCCACTACATGCTTTACATCAGGTACAACAAAATGTCAATGAATTCTTCACAAAAAATAGTAATAATCAGAATACAAAGTCTTTGGTACCTCCTCCTTCATTTAAGGTATCCTGGAGACCCCCCCCCCCAATTAGGTAAACTGAAGTTCAATGTTGACGCCTCCTGGAAAGACCTAGCTCAGAAGACAACCTCTGGAATCCTTGTTCGGGACCATAATGGAGACATCCAGTACGGCCAATCCTCATCCTTTTGGGCTCCGAATGCTCTCTTAGCAGAAAGTATGGCTCTCAGGGAAGCGGTTATCTTGGCTCGAAATTTTGATTGCAAAAATGTAATTTTGGAGTCAGATAATCACACCCTTGTGAGGGCATGTAGAGGGGAAACCCAAATTCAGGAAATTGATCCGCTTGTGAAAGACATCAATTACCTGACTCATGCTTTTGAATCTTGTGGCTTTACTTGGGCTCGAAGGGAGGCCAATATTGCAGCAGATATGATTGCCCAGCTAGCAAGAACTAATTCCCTTGGAAGAAATTGGTGTTACTCACCTCCACTTAATTTAAGAAGAGCTCTGATTGAGGATAAGCGTAATATCCCTCCTTGCTTTGATTTTGCTTCATGATCTTCCCTGTTTCGCTGGTTCCCTTCTTATTGTTTCGTTCAAATTTGGGAATTTGTATTCGTGGTTAGAGAGTGTGTGTAATTTGGTTTTCCTAAGAATACAAGCAGGCCTGTTGTGTTAAGTCTTCTATGTTTGTAGCCTTGCAAATTGCAACATGCATGTAATGGGCCTTGGGCCTTTCTTTATCTCATATAATGTATCCTTATTTTCGGACAAAAAAAAACTAAAAAAAAACTAATATTTGAGCATTATTATAGACTTTAATGACAACTTTTGAATATACACACATTCAGTTATTCTAATTTTTATTTGAGTAGTTACTTATTTTAATTAATTTGTAGATGCTTATCTAAATGGTTCAATAAATTTTATTGATAACAAAATTTAATTAGAATTCCAATGACTAGAATCCATTAATAATAACTAAAATATATTGATAGAGGAGTACTAATAAGACATTTTCATACACACAATTCTAACTAACTTTTTATAAGTGGAGTTAGCATCAGATGATGTTGTTTTATAAGTGGAGTTAGCATCAGATGATGTTGTTGCTGATTTTGTTAAGCCTCATATTTTTTGTTTTATTTTTTTCATGTCACAACAAAAATTATGAGCTGACACTACCGTATAATTATCACAACTCTTTTATATATATTTTGGTAGATAGATGGATGGTAATAAAGAAAGATATTTTATTGGGGTGCTAAATATGAAAAAAATATGTTGGCTTGTTAAAAAAAGGTTTTATCATTGATAACAAAATGTTATATTTAAAAATGTTTATACAAACATGGATATACTATTATTTTTCTTTTTTAAAATATCTAAAAAAATTGATTTTTTCATAATCATGATTAAAATACACGAAAATATCCTTATCCACACGCACAATTTGTTCACATATATAGCTGAATACTTTTCCATAACCATAAATAGTTTTACAAATCTGAAAAACATATAAGCGGGTATTTATATGCACAAAAAATTATGATCCTTATCTACATTAAAAACTTGTAGGTTGATTTGGAGAACCACTAACTTCAAAGTATCTATATAAATATTTTTCATTGTCGGTATGCATGATTAAGTTTGGTTTGCCTTATCCGGACTCTTGTCTTTTTCATTTTTCTATTTTTTAAAATTTGTTTTGGATTATAAGATCTTAAGAGTTGATTTGAAAATAATTTTTGTTTGAAAATTAAAATATGATTTTATATGCTACTTAACATTATTAATAAGAATAGACAAATGTTTTTTTTCTTAATGCGCATCTTTCAATTCAAAGGAGTGAAGTCTAAGATGATGAAAAATTTAAAATAATCATGTGTAATTTGAGTTATTTCTTTTGTTAAAGTTCTTAACTGGTTGATTATTGATTAGTTGAGTTAGTAATTGATTAAAGTTTGTTAATAAGATGTTAGAGTGAGATAATTTGTTAGTATCTTACTCCTCTATAAATATCTTATTATTTCTCTTCATTCCTATTATTAATGATAGCGGTTGATACCCATATATGTTTTCTGATTTTTATGAGTAACAACATTTTATTATTAAATTTTCAACTCATAATTGAATAAAGAAATTAACAAAAAAAAAAATTAAAAGGTGATCTGGTTATCGTATTCTTAGTATTTTTTTGGTGAAGTATCCTTGGTGGTTGACAATAAACTCATGCATCAAACTTCAGATTAGTACAAGTGTTCGGAAATTGAATAAGGGTGTGGCCCATTTTGTTATTCTTCATGATGCTAATCAACTTCATGATGTTTTAAACGGGCCAGTGACAATGGCATGCTAGAATTTATCCAATACCATTTGCCATTGAAAAATAATTATTATAGTGGTCCAATATGTGACACCAAAGTCCTGCAGAAAGTTTCTTTGAAGGGAACGTATCCTTTCTCCCAATCTCTCTTTTCATACCATACACATATAAGGAAAAGGAAAGCATCTGAATCAATTTTTGGAACAGTCATATAGGTCCCAAACTTACAACAGAAAACATATATTTCCATTATTTGGGGGCTTGGATGTTCAACTACTCTTGCAATTACACTTAGCAAGTGGGACCATCACAAAAAACCACCACCTGAATAAACTGTCTTACAATTAAAATAATTATAATATATAAAATCCTTGGAATTCAAGGGCATCTTTGGATCCATGTTTTATGAGTTGTAAAAACATGGATCCATTTTAATGCTAATAAAATAGGTTTTGATTTTCAACTCCTGTGGATGGAAACACATCATGATCAATTTACTACTGCTTTGCATGCTGATCAACCTTAGGAAAAAAACACACATGCTAAAACAAGGTAGCATGAAATAGACCCTAGCACTCTGGGATAAGTGTGTGGTCTCTCCTAGGGTCATGGCAATAATTGTATACCAAGTAGTTGTTTTGGACCCATTGCATGGCTGAAAATTGTTGAGGGCTCAAATTACCAGAGCCAGATGATGAGGCAGAAGGTGGGTGGCATGAGGCAGGGCTTTCAATGGTGCAACCTTCAAGTTTGAAGTTTTTGTACCTACCAATGAAGGGTTGGTACTTATAATCAGCTTTGTATCTTCCATCCTCAGTTGCCCAAGAAGATGCATCCCATATTGATCCATACACATACATTGGTCTTGAAGGGTATGTGGCATCACTCTTCCTAGGATACCTCCTTATGGGGATATCATCCACAAAAAATCTGCATGTATTATTTCCAATATAAGACAAGCTATAGTACAACATACAAAAACTAGAATCCACGAGCAAGTTTATATTTCACAATCACGTGAATTGCTAGTGCGCGTGAAAAATCCTTGTCACCACCTCATGATGTGCTCTATGAATGATTTGCAAAAAGTGCTATATCTAGGATTTATCTCTACTGATATAATGTCAAAAAGTTAATTGGCTTATTATTAGAAAGGGGGAGATCATAGTATATTATGATTACATGAGCTAAAAGTTGTTAGGATAAAATGGTAATTGAAATATTAATTAATGAGAATTTTTAAAACTTATAAATGTTCTAAAATCTTTTAAAAATTCATTACGTTTTGTAGTTTATAAAAAGGTATAAGTTCTATTTATTTTTTATTTACTAAACGAGTGTCTTTGAAAAACTATAAAATCTAAATAAACTATAAATTATCTTTACCAACATTTGGTGTCACTTTTGAAAATGGAAGAGTGCAAATGTCATCGTGTTACTTTAAGGGAGTTCTACACAATCCACCATTTTTCTTTTTGGTAAGCCTATGATGATATAGTTGTTAAGCCACACACAATTCACATAATTAAAGTTCATGTGTAAAATAAATCATAATGTGGGCATGGTTATGGAGTATGAACATATAGACTAATAAAATTCATAATTAGGGATGATTGAAATTGATCAAATTATGAGTGTGAGGGTGCATGAAAATATTACATTATCTCACTTGGTTTCCATAGAATGGCATAGTTGTGAAAATCCTGTGTTGGGTCAAACCAAAGATGAAACTTCATCTCTCTCCCTATAATATTCCCGTCTCCACTTCCTCTAATGTAAACATTTGTCTGCAATACATAAGGCTTATCTGGGGTGGTACCAAGGAATTCAATGTCAATTTCATCATGGTTTCCTGGATGATCTTGGTTGTTTGAAAGCTGCAATTCCCAGATTACATTGCAAAGAGTTTAATTTAAAGAGGTGAACAATTGCATTTGAATGAAATGATTCAATTTGTAACTTCAGTTGAAGTTTCTAGAGTAATGTAATTCTCACATAGATAGATGTAATGACTCCGGCAGTATAACCAGGTTGAAGCTTAATGGCAGCGCCAAAGTATCCAGATTGATAAGAGTGTAGTGACTTGAATCCACTACCTGTGTTTATATAAAAAAATGTCTTGCTAAGAGTATACTCCAAGGTAGCAACTTTGAAGAATGAAGTGTTAGCAAGTAAGGAATTGGATTCTTTGTTGTCTTTCTTTGCCGAGCTTACAAATTAACAGTAAGGATTTACTGCCTCAAATCCAAAGAAAAAAAATAAATTTTATTTCATTTAATTGTTCACTTAAAGTTTTAAAGTATTAATAAATATATATTTTTTCAACAATACATGTATGGGAGAGAAACTATGATGAATAAAAAAAGATAATGTAATTTAATAAAAGAAGGGTTAAATAAAAATTTAATATGTAAATGAGACAAAATTATTGCATTAATTGATTTATGTAATTTTTCTTCTCTCTGTAGTATACTAGTATAGTAGCATAGTAAATAATAGTAAGGAAATTTTAGATGAATGATTTAGATTAAAGTATATTTACGTACCAGAGTTAGAATCAAGCCAAATTGTCAATGAGCTCTGGTCTAGTCTCTGATGCTGAGGTCCCCAAAGGTTTCTAAATCCTTGGTTAAAGCTAATAGGACTAATTTTGGAACTGAGGTAGTAGCCAGGTGAAGGTGGACCCTGAGCACTAGCACAAATTATGAGTGAGAGTACAAGATAGAAGATAGGAACCCCCATATGGAGAAAAGAGGATAATGATGATGGCATTGTAGTGAACATAGTGACTCTGCTGGAATGCAGGGTGGGACAGAAGATTATAGGTTAGTTGGTGTTTATTGAAGAGCATGGCTTCACAGTTTGATATATATAGGAGTTTGGTGGCCCTACATTACCAAAAAGGTGATAAGTTAGTTGAATGAGGAGTTACACATGAGGACAAAAATTTATCACATTTTGTGATAAACAACAATAGGGGGAAATTTGTTCAACTTGTGGTGTGGGCTTTTTCCTTGTAATTTCTTCAAGGGAGGGAACTTCCATATCAAGTGAATACCTGCTTGTTGTGATGCATCCCGTAAGACAAACTAACATGGAGGAGGAATGACTCCTTGATAGTTTCCTTCATGACATTGATTTGGTTACCTCTGACAAGTTCACATAGAGGGCAGGGATAACTTTGGACATGCATGGTTCACCTTACCAAATCACAAAACATCATCATTGAACCCTTCGACATGGTATATATTGAAGAGAAAAAACGTGGGCAACTAATGTATCACCATGTTTTCTTTGGGAAATGTGATGGGAAAGGATAACCTCATAATGAATTATGGTACTTTTCTCATTATTTCATTCAATTCCTGCTTGCAACTAAACTATCAAGGCTGTTATTATAATGACATCAAAGTAACTTGGGTTGATACAACAATGATTTTTAGTTTTGAGTGTCGGCTGCACAAGTAATTTATTAGGAAACTCTTTCCAGCATAGTGTGACACAATTAGCAGTGAGGGTTAGTTAATAACTTTAATATTATAAGTCTTTCAAGATACCCAACATAGCAAATCAATGCATTTAGATTTTAGAAACTGCATCTCCTTGGATCACTGATCACTTGGATTTGTCATATGCTATAGAGGGATTTATAATTGGTTGGTCTAATATTTAGACACTTGAGTGGAACTTATAACCACCAAAATCGATTTTCCACTTTGCATGTTTTGACTATTTTGAAGGTAGAGAATGTGATGTTGAAACACAGCTTTCTTTCTTTGATATCATTTATTTGGGTTTAAATTGGATAGGACTATTATGAACGATAAAATTTTTCTACTAAGATTTAATGAAACTGCATTTTCTAAAACTCAAACCTAAAACTAAAAGTTAAGCTAGAACAACCCTTTGTCTGTTTGGTGGTAACCTAAACTAAATTTATTTTCATTGACATGTTTATTTTATTTCATATAGTTAAATTTTGTGTATGTTTTTTAAACTGCTCTTGGTCTTCAGCTGGTATAAAGAAGCAACAATGAAATCTCAACAACTTAGATTTAGAAATAGCAGAGTATATGGTAGTTGCTTCAAAGAAAACCTGCCTGAGAGTAGTTAGCAAAATATGGAGGTTATGTGAAATTGTGAATACATAATTGATAATGACCAGTGGTGACAGTGTATACAGGGGAGTTGACAAACTCACATATAGTGACATTTTTTTAATCTTCACACTGTCGGCAACTTCTCAAAGTCACTACTTCAATCCACAAGACATGAATAGTTTTTTACTAGTTCTTAGTTCATGAATCGAGGAAGATTGCTCTTTTCATAGGAAGCACATCCTTATTTTTCAGGTACATACTATTTTGGTAAATTACACTAGTATCCTATGATGTTTAATAAAATTTCATTCGATATCCTTTTGATTTTTGACCTTATGCAAACCCTTTTACCATGTACTGGTATATTAGAGTATAACAGCCAAGTTGTTAAATTGTATATTAGCCTGAAGAGTGAAAATTAACATATAGCTTTTTTCATTCTGAAGAAAAGAAAAGAGAACAATTCAGCTACGCAAGTTCTTATCCAGATTATCATCTACTAGTAAATGCATCTGCCATATGTGTCGCAGCACTGTTTCCATGATTTCTAGTTATGGTACAAAATTATTTATTCCAATTATTAAAAGGTTCATGCTCTTATATGATGATGCCATATATCTAATTTAAAAGAAAGCTAATTTTATGGTTCAACTAATTCAGTTATTAAATAGCCGGCAATATACAACTTCTAGAAATATAATTTTGAAATCAATTATTTGCATGAAGTAGCCCCTTTTGTAGACTCTGTTGAAAAGATGAGACAAACGTGTTTGTTGGATCATTGTTGGGGGAGTATCAATCTAGTGAAGCTCTCTGCACATGCAAGTTTTCCTGCCTCATTATTTTGTCTGCAAGAGTCAAATAAACCAAATGGTCTACTACTACTAAATATGTGGGAACACTTGTAGAATATTGTAAATAATTTTAAAGACCAAGGATTGTGCCTTAAATCTATTAGATATATTTTATTTAAATTCGAGTCAGTACCAAGGTTTTTTCACCGCGTTTTAATGCATATATTACTTTGAACTTTCTTTATACTTAAAATTGATATTGTAATTTAAGTAAGAATAATTCTTTGTTAGTTGATCACATTTTCAAAGGTTCTCTAAGTAAATGGGAGATTTATCTATTTATCTTTTTATAAAATCTTATAAAATTAGTATTTTTTTTTGTGTCTTTTTAATGGAATGAGTTTCAAAAGATAAAAATTAAGATGTTAAATAATTTTTTATAAATAGTTTATCAATATAAACAATAAGAAAGAGTGTTGTATATTAGACCGATACATTTATTAATTATCCGTGAACGAAGAGTAAAGATGAAATAACATTTTTCACGTAAAGAACAAGTTAAAAAAAAAAGAAATTGAGATTGAATTAAATGGTAAGTCTTTATCAATAAATACTAATTTTGTAAGATGATACAAAGAAATATATATACATCTTCAATTGCAACTAATAAGTGAAAGAAAGGAAAAACATATTTGAGAAAAATTTTCCTTCTTAAATGGGTTCACCTTTTTTCTCAGCCTGACTTAAATAAGTGAAAAGCAAAGCTATGAAACAGAAAACATACTCAAAAGATGAAAACTCCCTACCTAGTACAAATTAGAGTTTAGGATACGGACTCCTACTTATATATGCCTTCTAGATGTAGTGTAGCTAATTGCCATAAAAGAGTAGAACTTCCTTACCTGTTCATTCCTGCGCTTTATCTTCCGTAACTGAAATAATATCGTAAAACTACTATTTGCCTATGACATGCCCAGATTCAAAGACACGGGGCCCAAATTATTAAATTACTACATCCATCACATTCTATTCTATTGTGAATCAAGTACTCGTTTTCGAAGCTTTCAACCCATCACACTTTTGATGGAGTCTTAAAAATTGTTCATTCATTGTATCTCGTGATTGTCGATATATATACTTCAAGTGAAAATTCCATAATTTTGTTAAATAACTAACCTATGTGATCTAAATATGATATAAGTGTTAGTATCATAAAGCCTATATCGGTAGTCAAATCATACATTCAGTATCAACATGAACCCTACACAGTATCACTTACCATAGAATTCTTGATAGCCGGTATTGCTAAGTGAGGTGTAGATTGAGGGACATACTAGGGGAATACTAGTCAAATACTTATAGGTGTGTCAGGAATGTCAACACTTGTCAACTTTTCCTACACTTTATGAAAAAACATTGACATAGTCATTATGGCATAAAACCACCACTTGACTTCTATAAATATCATTTATTTACTATACATGAGGTACGTTCAACCAACCTTAATGTTTGAACTTCGATATTAATATCGTATTGATTTGAGCGTTAGAGTGTCTTTGCAGGTGACGACTTATTCTGCCCATTATAACGAGATATTGGTGCGACTTGAATATAATATATCAAGACTTTAAGGAGATAATATTAGATCCCAACTTGACTGTTGTAAGACATTGAATGCATAAGCTCGGTACTCCATACTAGACAGATTATTGAGACATCTAGTGGGACATGCTAAAGTTATTTCCAATTTCATAATCATTTCCATGAACGTAAGTCATCAAGCACTAAGAACTCTAGATGGTAATAAGCGTGATTTTACGCGAGCCGAGTTTGTTGGCTTACAACCTAGGTTTCATTGATACCCTAACATTGGTTGCTCAAACCCCAAGAAGACCCAATGTTATTGCCCAACCTGACCCATACAATGAGCTTATTTGTCAACTTCAAGTATAATAGCAAGACCTTAAACAAGTGACAGAGTCAACCCCAAGAGAATCATATGATTATACACCATAAGGCAACACCTACCTAGTCTCATCCTTCAGCTTCAAACCATGAGGTCTCGACATCACTGGAATACTCCAAGATTTTAACGTGCAATGAAGATTACAAAGAATCCACATATCAAACTGAGCTTCATTCGCCCCGATACCGGTCCTTGCAAGCTTTTGATGGTTCTTCATGTTACAAGTTCAATGTTCCCTTCACTCAAAGGTTGATGTAAGCTCCCAAATCCAAAAACCTACAGGCCCCACACTTGTTCCCTATAGACAAGTATACCGAAGAAGTAGATCCAAGTAAGCGCTTAGATGCTTACGTTAATAAAATGATATACTTAGGAGTAGATGGTGATATGGTGTGTAAAATATTCCCTGGAACTCTAAGAGAGAAAGCCTTAAGTTGGTTCAAAGGACTTCATTCATAATCAATTGGTTATTGGGTCGACCTTATCGAGGCTTTTGGGAAGCACTTTGTAATTGCAAAGGACACACCAAGGCTTCTCATGCCCTAACTTAGATCAAGTCGGGAGCAATAGATCAAGTCAGGAGCAATAGAGTCCCTAGAGGACTTTTTGAAGAGGTTTTATAAAGACGTATCCACGGTGTTAGGATGGTTGATAGAATCTATTCAACTCCACATCACCATTGAACAAAGTCAATTTAACTTCATATCATCATTGAGGCTTTACAACTGAAGTTAACCTTTTGTTATGTCTCTAGCAAAGGCCTACCTGAGACCTTAAGAATTTAGAAAGAAGGATGTTAAGTACATTGGCATAAGATGCATCTTGACACCACATGATTAACCCAAGTTACCATACCAAATCCAAAGGAAAAGTCAAAACATGAAAATACACCTTAGAAGGATTGGGATAAAGATCAACCAACCCGTCTTAGGAATAAGGTGTTAAGATTTAATTTATGTTCCACTCAATACGAGGCCAAGCTACATCTTCAAGGAGCTTGGCTTTTTAGGGTTGGGAATGTATAGAAAGAAGAATCCTGTATCTATCAAAAGACTAGGCCATCCAAACAAATACTGTGACTTTCACAAATAGCAAAATCATTATATTGATGACTGTAGACAACCCAAGGATGCTATAGAGGTCATAATAGGGAAAATTGAAAGAATACCTTTTCAAGAACAAATCCTATGATAGACTAGACCAAAATGAGAAGAAATAAAGGGATAGGTCGCTAGAGGGTGATGGAGGACAAGGTCCCAAGAAAGCCATGTTGGCTAAAAAGGCCAAGTTAAAAGTAGTTGATGCAATTGATGGATATGAGAAGCTAGAAGAACCTTCCCTAAAGCAGAAAAGAGAGGTGATACACATGATTGCCAAAGGATTCACTATAAGCGGAGTGTCCAACATCGCTTGAAAAAACCATTTCAAAATGGTCATGTCCCTACAAGTGAAGGTTGATAATAGACCCTTCTAGAATAAAGTCCACACTCCTCTTATCATGCTCTTTGGTGATGATTACGACCTCACCATTCCTAATGGTGATAACATAGTAATAAGTAAAGTTGTTATAGCTAGCAAAGACATACAAAAACCTTTATTTGATCAAGGAAGTTCTTGTGATGTGATCTTTTATGAGTGTTTCAATAAGATGAGCATGACCGATTTGGACTTATATCCATACACTCAAGATTTAATAGCCTTCAGCAAAGTCAAATAGCCCACCAAAGGCTATCTCAACATGAGGATTACTTTTGAGGGTGATCTTGACCCTAAAACTATTAGGACAAGGATTTTAGGGATTGATGTGAAGTTACCATTTAATGAAATTCTGGGAAGGCCAACATTAAATGTAATAAAGGAAATTGTTTATACACCATACTTCTTGATAAAGTTTATTGACAAATGACAATCAGGTTTTCTTGATCTAAAGTGATAAAAATGGCTCAATTTTACTATAATGAGTTTGCAAATGGTAAAGAAAGAAATCACCTTAAAGAAAATAAAGTTAAATGATGGGGGCATATTGGTTGGCTTAGTTAGCATGATAGATCTAGACCCTAGAGAAGAGCTTAAATTTGATCCTCTGAATCCGTCTAAGCCTACACCGGAGACAGGATCAAAAATCGCTTAAGATTGATATAGAGAAGATGTAGGTAGGACTTCTTTATGAATATAAACAACTCTTTTCCTGGATAGCAGCCGATATGCCAAAATGAATTTGAACTTTTGTTGCCATACATTGACGGCGTACCTAGAAGTATGGCCCACGACATAGAAAAATAGATGTTTTGACCTAGAGAAGCAGGAGGAGACATATAAGCAAATAGTGAAGCTCTTAAAAGAAAGTTTCATCTATAAGATTTGATAATTCCTCATGGGTATCAAATGTCGTTATTGTTAAGAAGGCTAATGAGAAGGGATGTTCATAAATTAATGTTGTCCTAGTGACCCACACCATTGCCTAACATTGATCAATTTATGGATGATTCTTTTGGATATCAGTTTCTTTGATTCATGGATGCCTACTCCAAATACAATTAGATTTCAATGTGAGAAGAGGATGAGGAGAAGACTGTCTTCATCAATGACAATAGAGTATTCTGCTACATTGTCATACCCTTTGGATTAAGAAATGTTGGAACCATATCCCAATGTATGATCAACGAGGTTTTTGAGGGCATACACACCAAATTAATAGGGGTGTATCTAGATGATATCATTTCTATGACCCCATCTAGTAGGGATCATATTGGTGACCTTAGAAAGATCTTTGAGATATTGAAAATATATGAAATGAGGCTTAACCCACTAAGATGCACATTTGCAGTTATGATTGGAAGGTTTTCAAGGTGTATGCTAACCCAAAAAGGTATCAAGGCTAACCTTGATAAATGCAAAATTATGAAAAAGGTTCAACCATTGAATGAAAAAATAACGACCTTATCCCAGTTTATGTTAAGATGTTTGAGTTTGTACCCATATAACAATAACAATATTACACTGTTCACTTACTATTCTGTTGAAGTTTAGAGGTTTCATGTTATGAGTGAAGCAGAATAACTATTATTGCTGGAATGAATTAAATGCTTGTAAGCCCATTGGATAGGGTCCCATGATATATATATTCAATAACAATTGCACTTAAAAATATGTCTTTTCAGGGGCTACCTAGCTAAAATAATATTCCACCACTTGAATATATCATCGAAGAGTTTTTCACGAGACTCTTCAGAATTTTGCTTGTCAAATTAATACATCGCTTTCACCTAATATTTTGTTGAGATATGGGACTACAATCAGCCACAGGATATTGATGGACCATGACACCCGATCAATTCATTAAATATCTTATTTCTTAATTTCTCTCAAAGGGTTAATCTACTAGAAACTTAATCTTTTATTTTATTAAGAATCAAAACTTGTTTAAAAGTATATACTTTCTTTGTTACTGAATATAAATTATCTTTTGAAAGCTATTGGTATTTTTAGATAAGTTACTTTATGAAATTTTAGATCCACTATCAATCTTTAACTAAACCTTCTTTAATGTTGTTATAAGTTTGGTACATCTCCAATGACCTAATGTTTACACAGATAATTTTAAAAGTCAAAAAATATTTTTTAGAATATAATATTATTAACTAAATATATAATATTATTAATTAATTAAAAATGACTTATATTATAAAACGGGTGAAGTACTTTTTCCCTCTCAAGTTTCTTACACTTGCACATGATATTTTGTTTGCTCCATATGATAACTCATAGAAATTATGAATGAGGCACATTCCATAAAAATGCTACTTTTCATACCATTTTTCTTTATCTTTTGAAATAACAATAAATGAAAGAGAAGAGGAGTGTTAAAAACAGGTTTAAATCCTGTTTCCCAACACTGTTGTTTTTGTGTCACACAATTAGTTATCAAGATTACATGTACTGGGCAATTTTGTTCATGAGATTTTAAGGACTCGTTAGTAACTAACTTTTTGAAATAAGATTCACTTTAATCCTTTGCATTAACTTATTTTTCATTGTTATTGTCTAGTTTTTTATTGTTATTTTTATACTTTAGAAAGGACTAAAATGATTGTCGATTTATACGGTCACAAACTAATGATGAGTTTTAAAAATATAAGATTAAATCTTATAATGTATATGATCTTAAATACCAATCCGAGAGTTCACTTCATTTTTTTCATTATAAATTTCTTTTCACTTCTCCACAACATAAATGTAATGTTTATTCTAAAATTTATATAATTCTAACATTTATATGTTTATCTTTGTGTCAAAGTAATTATTAGCATTATTTTATTATTAAACTGTCTCACCTATTCAGGGTTCTAAACCTGCTTCCTATTATATTTTTATGTAATTTCTTTTTTATCTTAACAATTTATTTTTATTATTTCTCTCCACAAGAATTATGTTATGGGAAAAATTTAAAGAAGCAAATTAATTCAATATTAAAATTATAATTTGACTATTATTTTAAAGAAAATAACTTGACCAATATTAATTCAATATTAAAAGTATATGAAAATGCGAATTAACCAATATGTTAAATTAACACTAAATCTATAATTAAACCTAAAACTAAACTAAGCTAATCAAACCAAAAATCAAGTTAGTGAACCAAATCTATATTTTTTTAACTATAGTTCAAACTTTTTTTGGTCAATCAACCAAAGCCCATTAGGATAAGAAAGCCTAAATGGAAGGTATGGATGAAAATAGGCTAGACTGTTCGTCAGATGCTTATGACCTAACCTATTTAAAGCCTAATTTAGTCTAATATATTTAATATAAATATCATGCAAAAGGTTTTCAAAAAAATCTATTTAATTAAATAGGTTAGGTTTTAGTTTTTTCAAAAGTTTTTTTAACTTGTTAGACTAATTTTTTCAAGCTTTTGTATATAATTTTATAATAAAATTTAATTTGTAATATATTATAATTTATAAATACCCATGATATTTTCTATGAGTAATAGTTTATAAAATTAAATTTCATTAAAATCACATTGATAATTAGATATATATTTTTTAAAATGGATTGAGTGTAGTTAGGGAAGGAAATACCAATGCTTATGGGTCCCGCGAGCTTACATACAAGCTACAATATGAGATGTGTTACAAGAAGAGAAACTTTGGACTAGGGATTTGAATTAGAGGATTTCAAAGCTGAAGTTAAAAAGTTAAATGCAACAATGTGATTTCCATACCTTGATGTTTGTAGCCTTGGTTATGGTTATTGTGTTGTGTTTGAAAATGTAAACTCTGTTGGGTTAAGTCAGAAGTCACCGATGTTTGTTGTCTTCATTTTGTAACTAAAGAGTTGAGAATTTTAGTGTTCTCAAGTAATAGTGTCTTAAACTTTTTGTGGTGTGACTATAATTACTCACATGCTAGTTTGTAATGTTATGTGTTTAATGAAATAAGTTTCTGGTACCCTGGTATTCCTTTCAAAGGTTTTTTTGATATTAGAAAATTTGTAATAAAAATAATGTAACTGTATATAATGTTTAGTAGCATATAATTTTGTCATTAACTTGTCATTCACATAACAAAATGTCACAAATTGAAATCCATCATTCACATTCGAATGACAGTAATGAAACCAAACCATAAATTGTCATTTACCTAATAAAATGTCACAAATCGAAATCCACCCTTTTAAAGGTCTTCATCCAGCAAACAAAAAGGACATTCCATGTCCAGTAAAAAAATGACCATTCACGTAGTTGACATTTATGGTTTTGGGATTGTAAAGCTTGAAGTAGGCATGAATATGAAATTCTCCATTAATAGTTGTCCAACCTTCTTTAGGTTGCATGGTGGTGGACTCTCTTGAATAGTGTCTAAAGTTTTTTTGGAAGCCCTAGTTGATGATCCGTGTTTAAGGTTATTCAGGTTCTATTTTGGTTCTTCGTCCTTTCCCTTTGTCTCTTAACCTTTTTTTCTTTTAGGTTTTTAGGCCTTTCAATACTCCTTTTAATGTCGGGTGAGACTGGTGAAATGTAGTTAGTTTGTTCCTAATTTTCTTCTCCAGGCACAAGCTTAACATAATATTGATAAACCTTCCAGTAGTTAGTCATCCATCACAATAGTCTTTTGGGCACTTATCTTTATGTGTAATAGCAGTAATCGTGTGTGAACAAGGGATCCATAAACCATATCAGTTGGGTTAAGTCAGATTCCTATTCATATCAGTATATGAACTACTTAGCATACATACTTGTTAGTTGTCATACTCTACAAGTACATGTGTGGGCCAAAAGGTTCACATTGACCATGTTTGGGTAGTTTTGAAACTTAAATCTAGGTTTATTAACACACTTTATGCAATGATCCATTAGTTGCTAAATGCTTAATGTAAAACTTGTAAATTTTAGTATTAACTTAAGTAAATTAAATTTACCTGACTAAATTGGTGTCCATTTGTTGCCCTCGTGTTTTTTCATCTTAAGTTTACTTTGTTGTCATGACACATGTTTTGATATCTTTTAACATTGATATGATAGGTTTACACATTGCATTTACCACCTTTGCATTGAAGATCTTGCAATTGTTATTATACATATCGTTCACCTAAGGCCATTTACTAAAATGAGCCTTAGTCCATGATCCCTTGGGAAATTTATTCACATACACCCATGCCTTCTCATTAACAAATTTTAATTTGTTCATGTTACACTAAATCGTAATGGTGTAGTTGACTTGGCACACTCCCAAACATCCTTTTGAACTCCTTGTCCTTCTATTACTTATAGAGGTTTACTACAGATGCCAAACACAGAACCGATCATATACACCAAGCATCACTTCTTACAATATAGGTATCAGTCCCTTAAAAAGACATATATAATCAACAAAATTAGTCGTTGAAGTATTTAAAATTAGTCAATTTAGTGCTTGGGACAATACTTTTTGCATATTTGAAATAAAATTCCACCCACATTCCTTGAAGTCTTCAAGGTCTTAATGTAGTAGGTTAGGAACTACTTCCAATTATCTTTATTTTCCACTTTTACTACATCACAAACTATTGACCAAATATGGTTGTTGGGGTCTTAACTAACAGTAGACAATAACTGACTACTATAGTATCATTTTAGGGAAGCCTTATCAAGCCATATTAATGGCCTACATCCAGTTGTAAAGCCTTTTCTAGGGCTTGTTAAGCATACATGAAACCTGTGAAATTAAGGGTTCCCATCAGGTTAGGGAATCATTTCCATTTTAACAATTGAGCCTTCATTTGTTTTTCAGAGTTATGCACAATAGTCTTAGAGCCTATTAAATTGATTCCTCTCGCTTCCTTCTATAATTTCGTTTGCTTTCCAGATTGACCTATAATTTTTTTGTCATTCAATTTCATCCTATACTTTGTTTTCATATACTCCATAACTTCCTCATGCTTCATGTTGGGACACTTCCTAAGTTTCTTAACAAGTTTTCACATAACCCAGATTTGGTTAGCTTGAGATGTCTTCACCTGTCTAACATATGCATACTCATAAAAAAGGTTTAGATGCCAAAACAATGTCTCACATTGTCTTTGGCACAATAAATCACCCACTTGCAGTGTTCCACCTTGCATTTAGCTTGTGCCCTTACCTTATCATTCTTCAACCACACGATATCTCTCCCTTTATGCACAGTGTAATCTTTGTTTGAAAGATTTTAAATTCTCAAACTTTATATCCACCTCCAAATTGAAATTCCAAAACGTGGCTTGTTTATTGAATTTAGGACAAGCCTCTCTTGAATCTACAAAGTCATTATCAGAGTTAGGAGGGGTCTTTGATTCTTCAGACACTCATGTAGCTGTACAACTTTCTTGGCATTCATTGGCATGCCCTTTCTTAGTTACCATTATTATACTCAGGTTGAACAATCATATTTCTTTTACTCTTCTTAAATGTTTTCCGTTTCTTAACCTTAGTTGTCTCATCGTTATCAATATTCTTCTTAATCTTTTCTTTCTTTTTGTCCCTACATTAGTGTAAAAGAACCATTTCACAACGTAAAATTCACCACAGTTTAACAAAAACATATGTGAAATATTAACGCGGTGGCAATTTTGAAAATATATATAACATCAGAACACCTTTCACATCGGTTTCTAATAAAAACCGATGTGAAAAATAATTTATCACATCGGTTTTTCTAAAACTGATGTTAAATATTTACACAATGGCAATTTTACGGAAATCAATGTTTACATGACAATCTATGATTAGATGTAGTGTAAAATGACCTTACGCTCAATTATTTAAATTAAATTAAAAATTAAAAATAATATAAAACATGAGGTTATAGGACTCTTAAGAACAATATATAATAAAACTAAGTTATTGGGTTGAAAAACAGAGTTACTTGAATTTGAAAAAGTAAAAATAGATTACATGTACATGTGATTAAGTTACAATGGTCCATACAAGATTAGGCTATAGTCGTTTACCATGTTTATTTCCTTTCATAATCATTATATTTTGTTTTAAATCTTATCCATTTAGATTAAAATTAAAGTATCTTATAATTCTACATTGTTATTCAATTGAAAAATTAATCTTTCCTCTACTGTCGAATCAACAAACTATTATATATCATTTTTTTAATAGTTGATTTTAAACTTAAAATTAAATAAAGACATATTTTTCAATTGAATGTATTATACTAATTTTAATTAATTTAAATAAGATACCATAACCATTAATAGAACACTATATCCTAATCCATCTATTCGTTACCCATCTAACAGCCCAATATTTGTGATGATTAGTTAAAAAAAAAGGATTGAGACACGAGAGGTTTTACACGGCTGCAAACCACCGCCGCGACTCTTTTCCTTTGCCGGGGCCTCGCCGCCGCACTTTACTGTCGCGCCTCTCCGTTGGGCGCTCAGAAACAACATAGTTTCTCGTGCGTTTGGTTCAGTAATAGCGTCTCGTACGACACAGCTCCCTGCTTCCCTTCGCATATCTCCGTCGCGACCCTCGAGCATTTCATTTCATATAATCCTTGACTCTTTTCTCTTCACCGCTCAAAGCCACCGAAGTAAGAACTCAAGGTATATGCTAAATCTCTAAACCTCAAAATTACATGAACCATTTCAATTTGTTTATTATCGCTATATATTGGATAGATAAATCATTTTTTTTTGTAATATTTATTGAACAGAGTATTACTTTAGGGTTTCTATCATATGAAAATTGGGGATTTATGCTTCTATGTGGTTAATAAACCCTAAATTCGGGGCTTCGATTGAATTGGGGGTGTTAGTGGTAGTGCATAACTGGTGTGGAATACTTCTTATCATTTTGGGAAGGATCAAAATAAAAGTAATTGTGCATCACATGCTTTAGTATGCATACCACGTGTTTGTGAAAATGCTGTGTTGACGTAGTACATTTTGAACATTGCTAGATTCGAGTTTAATTCCAATTGGCGACTCAATTTTAAGCACGATCCATTATCTATTTTCATTTTTGCTACTTTGTTAGTTTCATTACTGTTGGATGACTAGTTTCCTTAATTAAGTTACATCACATCCCCTTTTTCATTTTCGTTTCAATAAGTCTTGTCTTTTTGCCATTTCATCCCTTCAGTTTTATTGCACTACAATTGTTGTTTCGCATTTCTTATCTGTTCTGCAAGTTTAGTGTATCGAGAAGGTTCATTTTCTTTCCTGGTTAGGTTGTTTCTGGCAGTTTGGAACCCCCTAGGAGGAATGTCATTTGCTTCGTGGCATACAGTGTCATTTAACAGTACATGTAAGTAACTTTTAACACCATCTAACAAACCATTAATGACAAGGACCAAAGATATGATAGATTGAGAAGTCAGGGACCAGGAGTGCATTTAACAATGTTGAGGATGTATGTGCATGATCTGCACTAAGTCAGGGACTAATTTGGTGGTTCACTCCATGCGCTACTAGGTGAGCAACCTCATTTCCCTACCTTGATGATGTCCATAAAATCCCCTCATTTTCAAACTGGACTCTCAGATGCTTAATCAGTGAAACATAATTTGTTAATTTGCTTGCAAACTGGGAATTGGTTTGTGCGTACCAATTCATGGTTCTTTTGTGAATTGGTTCCCCAAAATTTGTTCACCAACTCCCCAAATGCATGAACCTTCCTGAACAATGCTCTGGTTTTTGTTGTTTCAATGCTTTGGAAGGGAGAAGTACTTCTCAAACCCTTTGTGTCAGCTTCTTTGGAATGACGTTGTTTTTATTCCCTTGCTGAGCCCCCTGACCTGCCATAGTTCTTTACTCCTCCCATCCGCGTCATGTGGAAGCGCTGCCGCGCTCATAGCGTCATCTCCTAGTAAGTTTTAGCTACTCGTATGTGCTTCATTTCTAGGTCATGGAATAAAGGGTTTTATTAGATAATGGGCTAGGCCCTAGTCATACTTAACACATGGCTTTAGAAATAACAAAAGAAGTAGGCTCGCTTACTGGATTAAGAAAAAACATAGTGCATGTGATTTAAAATGGGATCATGAGTCTAGGCCAAGCAAAAGTAAATCAGCAAAGAATTGTCTTCTTTTACACATTATACAAAAAATCTGTATTATAAAATTTTCAAGTTAATTAGTTCAATTTTTTATGTATCCAAAAAAATTAATTTTTTTTATGGACAATGTACCAATTAATAATATATTAAAATGTACTGCAAACCCTAAGTTAACCGTCTATGTGTACCCCCCACGGACTGAATACTTTACAGGTAGCGAACCATGTACCCGAACCCATACCTACCACAAACCGGAAAGTATTGCGAGCCTAGTGACTATGTACTTGATGTCCTGTAGGATCACATTTATGTGATAGATAGAGGTGACTATCCTTTCCTTTGTTTGATTGTGAGATTCTTGAGCCTAATTAGCTCGCTTGAACTCTTTGAAAAGAGACTTTGCATGCTGAATATCTAGTGATTGCGTCATCCAAATGGACCAAATAAGGGTGAAGAAATAGGAAATTGCATCATCTGCTTCCCCCTATACCTGTAGTCTTTAGAACCATTTATTCTCTCCCCTGTACCTGTAGGGAGTTGGAGAGCATTGTAATCTAGAACCGAACCAAACCGGTCTAGTCCAAGGGCAAAGAAGCAGACCATGCTCCAGTGTTTCTGCTTCACAGTGGCAACTTCAAAATTTATTGGGGTTTGATCTATATTCTGGAAATTTACATTGAAAAGATGTTGATATATTCTGGGTTTTTCATTTTTTTTCTTTTGAAAAAAGGGTATTGAACGATATTTGGGTTTTCGGCATGTTCATACAGTCTGCAGGATTGATGTCCTGTGATGTACTGCTACCTGTATCATTATTGAAATGTGTTTTCTTATTTGTTCTCTTTAATATGTCGGGCCAACTTGTTTTAGGCTCTACATGTATATAATTTTGTAAAATATATTGTAATTTTTAATTATATTTTCCTTCACTTTTGCTTTTTCTCAATTCGACTTGAAATTTTCACATTTTCTTGTTTTACTCACCATATGCTTACGCATCAACTGCCACATTTTCTCATACTTTTTGACTGTGTCCTGCTTTCCACCTGCCACATTAGTAGTGCTACCAGGTGTATGCTCTTTCTTTGCAGAACACTGTTTGTCATAAGTGATCATTGCTTAGATACACTTTTCCCTGTTCTTCTTGCTTTCCTCCACATATGTCTAATAGCCACAAGTAGGATGTTGTGGCCATCTAAGGCCTGGTTACAAGTTTTCAACCAAGCATGTTCCCGCTTGAGGAAAATGTGATAGCCATGTTCTTGTCACTCCCTGGGTTTATTTCAATTCTGCAATAAAAAGTATTAATTTTGGTCATCTTTTTTTATGGTTAGTTTGTCAACACTATTTATGTTGAATTCCCTTCACTGAGTAACTTGTACCCACTGAATGTTTCCTTGATAAAATACTTTTTTACGGATACTTATTCATCTGCAAGCTTATTCTGCTTCACTTGTGCTTCACTACTAGTGAATGAATATACCATTCAAACAAGAAGTACTCTTTCCTCTTCGCAAATTACGCCAAATTTCCCATTTGAATTGATTATTCTTTTTTTAAATTGTTAGTTTGTTGAAGTCATGAGTCATGAATCCAATTGGGGTCAATCTTCTTCTACTGTATTTAATTGCTCATGCTTAGTTGTATGTGATTGGTGATTAATTGGTTATCAATTTGATTGTGGTATTTACATTTTTGAGCATGAGGCTGTTGATTGTGAAACATATTTTCCCATTCTTATCTTATTTACCATTTGCTGTCAGTATTATGCTCTTCTTTGGATAGGTTGCTTGCTAAGCCTACACTTTACTTTTTTTTTTTTTTATGTTCTTTCATAGGGATCGTGACTATCACAGAGGCCATGCTAGAGATGATGACAAAGATTACAATAGAGATCGGGAACATGACCGGGATATAGATTGGGACAGGAAGATCAAACAGGTTCCGAGTTGCTTTTAAAGCTGGTTGAAAAGGTGCAAAGACTGGTTTTGGGTTTAAAAAACCAGTTCTGAAACTATTTTAGAAACAGGTTATAAAACGGGTTTTCCAGGAGTAAAAACTGGTTTTGTCTTCAAAAACTGAACCAGAACTGTTTGATTCATAACTGGTTTAAAAGTGGTTCTGAACTGAACCGGTTCTTAACTCTTTTGGAATCGGTTCTTAATTAGTTTTAAAACTGGTTTTAAACTGATTTTACAAATAGTTCTCACGCCAAACCGGCTCTGAACCAGGTATCTATTATCTGAAGCTGTTAACTGTAATCCAAATTCGTAGCTACCTTCTTCATATACCATTACACAATCACAATGTCAAAGAACAAGCTCTACACACCCCTTTTAACCCTTTTCAGACGCACTTTAACTTCAGTTCCTCAACACCCCTCCTCAAAATTTTCTCTTCAGATCAAACCTTCTCTTCATCATGCATCACTCTTTACACCCAACCATCGTCCATGTCACAATCCTATGTGCTGTAATGCTCCTGGGTGCTTCAGATTTTCTGAGAAAAGCTTGTGCTCAAAACCTGCTGAGAAAATGCAAAACGGGTGCTGGAATTGCCATGCTGTCCCCGAAGCAGCACCTTGCCTTGTTTGCAACTCGTGTCGGTGCATTCAACCCGTTGATGATACTGTTGACTATTTTGATATATTTGGGTTGTAAGTTTCTAGGCTATTACCTTTTTGTTCTCGGTGTTGACATTGATCTCAAAGTTTTGATCTTTTTGACAATTCATTTTTTTTTCACATTGGTTGGTTGGGAACCATGGAAAGCTATAAGTATGTATGTGGATACTTATTTTTCGGTTAATATTATATGAAATTGTGTTTATGCTTCTTTATGTTTTTTTGTCTTGGATGATTGCTTGCTTTATTTTCAAGCAGAAAGAAAACCTATATTCTTTTATCTGTCGTTAATCATGGTTGTGCTAAGGTTTATTTCTGAGTTTCTTAGTTTTTGTGGTGAAGAGGAGAAATTTATTGATTTAATAGATTTAATAGATGGGTTGTTGTCTGGTAAATTTAATAATTAGAATTTATTTCATTTTTTAAATTTTAATCAGGGAGAGGAAGTTTGACATGGTGGGTGAGAATTTGGAGGGCAAGTACAAAGAGTGGCAAAAGAAACTGCATCCTGATTTAGTACATTCGAAATCTCAGGTTTGTCTAATGGAATCATGTGGGATGGGATATCCTTCTTTCTGATTTTCTTTTTTCTTCCTTCTCTCCTTTGTTTTAAGGGGGTGGCTGGGGGAGGGCAGTGAAATTGAATGTGTTTTTTGGATAATCTAAAAGATTTTGTTTTAATTCTTTAGAAAGAAAGAGATTTTGCTGCTGAACAATCTGCAAGGGTGATTGATGCATACCGTACACTTAGCAAGCCTTTGTCAAGAGCGATTTACATGGTAAGCACATGTCCATGTGAAGATTCAAAATTGACGATGCTTCGCCATAGTAACAATTAGCCCTGCAGAATTTGAAAATCTTAAAAAGTTGAATGGTGAGCAAGCCTTGAATGGTGATAATATTTTTATGATGAAGAAATTTATGATCTGATGATTAAAGGCTTTCTATCATTGTCTTATATGATTCAAATTCAATAGTTTCTTCTGCTGTGTTACCTAATGTTATGGGTGTGACAATTTTTAGCTGAAGCTTTATGGAGTAGAAGTTGATGAAGAACAGACAATTTCAGATCCAGAATTACTAGCAGAGGTAACTGGATAGATCCTTATTTGTTTTAAATGAAAAAATTCCCTTTAACTTTCTTTCTATGGTAAAAAAAAAATATCAGAGAAACAAGTACTTGGAAAAATGAGTGGATAGTTATACTCTTTGAAGCTTGAATCATGTGTCATTCTCGAGGTTTGATACTTGTGCCTGTAGATGGGAACATTGACAATTGTATTGTGATTAATATCTAGATATTCCAGTTGATAATACTCAAAATCAGCCCGGTAAATATGGAATTTCTTTCAGCATTTGGAAACCCATTTATTTAGGACGAAACTTTGTTGATTTTCTGAAGATTGACTTACCTTAAAGTGAAAATAACGTGTGAATTTTAAATATGAAAGATATGTCAGCTAAGTATACTTAAAGGAAACGAAAGTAACATTTTGTAACAGGAAAAGCTAGTCAAATCAACTTAAATAATCAGAAATCTGATTCTTTTTTAGAATATTAATTTTTCCAAAGCAGAAACCAAAACCTTGTAAATGCATTTTTCCCCAAAAATTTAAAGTGATTTTTCCTGAAGAAAAGCTGTAACAAATGGACTCATTATTGACTATTTCTCATATCTTCTCTCGAATCTTGTCTACAAAAGGGAATCCTAGCTTCCAAACTTACTATGTTACTAAATTTTACTACAGATTATGGAAATCAGGGAAGCAGTTGAAGAAGCAAATACTTCTGAGGCTTTGAATTGCATTCGTTCCCAGGTATGTCTGGAAACTCCAATTTGCAATGCAGAAGTGCTACAAAGAGAATGCATGATCAGTTCATATATAAACTTTGAATTATGATTACTTTGATGTTGTTTCTTCATGTCATCCTTTGATTTGTCAAGCAGATGCAGGAGAAGCTGCAAAATTGGTCTAATGCCTTTGGTCATGCTTTGCAAAGCCGGAACTTTGAAGATGCAAGAATGGCTGTTAGGAGAATGACTTACTATAGTCGTGTGATTGATGAAGTTGTAAAGAAGCTTTGATTATGATGTCAACACTGCCTTTTCCTGATTCATCAGGCTATGCTTGGTACTAGATATGAAACTAATAAATTGTTGCTGGTGATAAAAACTTGAAACTAATAATTTATTTTCTATATGTCAGATGCATGACTGTTGTAATATAAGTGATTCTATCAGCTAATTTACGTACTCATGTTAAATCCATTAGTTACGTGATCCAAATCAAGAATGTGGAAGGAATAAACACTTCTAATAATGATTAATGCATGCTCCAGGGTCATTTCCAGCATTAATTTTATGCCGGTAGCATAAAATTCAGTTAAGTGTCCTAAAATCAATGGCTGTGGTGTAGGCAATATTTTTAAAGTTGAACTAATCATTGTTTCATTAAACTAATGAAAGTACTTTGTTGAAGTGAATTGGAGGTTTAATCATGATTAAACCGATAATAATAAAGAGTAAAATTGGATTATTCATTTAAATGGTTCATGTTTAACTAGTCCAATTGAGTTAGTTTGGCTTGTTTTAGCAACAATGTATATAGAAATTGCTCTAATAAAAAATATGCGATAATATGTTCTTTTAGTAAAATTATAGCATATAATTGTAATCTCTCTTTTGATATACTTATATGAATATTTACTCATTCTAAGAGGACTGTTTACCTCCTTTCTTGTTGAGATTTCTAAGAGAAGATGGAGTGAAAGAGTGGGATTTCTAAGAGAAGAAGATGGAGTGAAAGGGTGACGAGGGAGATAGAGAGAAAAAAGGAGAGCTATTTTGAAATCTAAAAAATGATTACAATTCATTATAGAGTTTTCTACGGGTTAAGCTTATAGGGTTAATAATAGAGGCTTGCTTAGAACGATAGTAGCTGACAATGCTTCATCGTTTTTAACAAATTGAGTCATGCTTTACTTGCATGACTTGGAAAAATAATCCCTTTCAGGTGTAGTAAATTGAGGTATTGAGGTCTTGATAAAGGCTTGGTGAACATATCGGTGAGTTGATCATCACAAAAAATGTGAGAGACAACAAACTGTCCGACAACCTTTTCCCTAACAAAGCAAAGTTGTAACTCAATGGTTTTGCCCTTAAATGCATAATGGGATTGTGGGATATGTTGATTATGTTAAGATTGTCATAATAGATGGCAAGTTTAGTAGATGGAAATGACATGTTCAATGGCTAAAAGGATGGACATGTGTGAGGGACGTCTGTCACGTCAGAGTTAGTAAAAAATAAACGGATAAGACATAATTTTGAAACATTTTATAAATATAGGAAACCTCAGTAGACATCTGTCACGTCAGAGTTAATGAAACATGAAAGATGGGTGTGTGGGTGTAGGGGTTGTGTGTGAGTCTAACTTGAACCAAACATGAAATGTGTGGTTGTGTAGTAAGATGGTGTGAGTCTGACTTGAATCAAATATGAAAGGTAGGTGTGTGTATAGGTTTGACTTGAACCCTATGTGAAAGATGTGTGTGTGTATGCACGTGTGTGCACATGTGTGACTTGAACTAAATGTGAAAGTATATGTATGGTTCGGTTTGAATTGAATTGATTCTTAAATATAGATTTAAAGTATAATCTAATTTAATAAAAAAACATTGATTTTTAAATATAAATTTAAAATCTAATCCATTTTAATAAAAATAAAGCTTCCAATGTTATGGTTTTCAATTTATTCAATTCTTGGTTTTCGCAATTCAATTTTGTTTTCTTAATTCACTTTTATGATTTGTATTGGATTTGAAAAAAAGCTTGTGATTTTATGGTTTTGTTTTTGGTGAATGATGGGGCCTACCTAAACCAATTTTATTAAAACTAAAGACTTACCACTAAGACTTGAATGTCCTAAAACATCAACAAATAATGTGTAATTTCGTTTAATAAGCACTAATAGTCCATGTCGAGGGCAAAAGAGAGTGTCACCAATAAAAACACTTTGACACTCAACTCAGTACCAAATAGTTAATATTGGAATTTAAGTGATGAGCTAGTGAATGTACCTCATACTATAGTAGATGACTAGTATATATAGAGTTAGGTGGTAGTTCTATTTTATATGAACTTTATCAGTACTTTTTTGTAGAGTATGAGAAAAGTTACCACAGACATAAACATTCCTGACACCTTGACACTTTTGTAAGTATGGAATGGTATGTCCAACAACAAATCTCTCAACCTTTGAATAATGTCGATTTTTTATGGATGTCGATGATCATAAGTCATTTATGGGATTGCTATCTTGGGGCTTATGTTGACACTAGTTGTGGTTGCTTAAGTACTGATATAGGTCCTTTAGTACATGGATTAGTATCAGGCCCAAGTCATTTGCCCCCAGTCGGTTAGAGTGATCTGAGGGTTGCTTCAACAAGCTGATGTGTTGCGTGTGTTGGATCTTTTGAAACAATTTGTGGCAATCGAATTGTTTCAAAGCTTTTGGCCAATGTGATTGGGCTTGATATTGGTATAAGACCTTTTTTAAAGACAAATATGGTAAATGCCACATGTAAAGTTGTGAGTGGATGTGACGCTTTGATTTTTGTGTATAAATCATTCGGTATGCCAACCCTATTATAATAGAAAATTTATAATAGTAAATATTTTTTAAAAATAGACATAACATTCGTGATTCCGTGGTAGCAAACTCTATCGCCGTGTTTGATTTATTTCTAGATATTTCCTCTTTTCATATAAAAAAAAACTAATCAAATATAGTTCGTAGGTTTGATCACACCCTTAACATTTAAGATCATAACTTTTTTTGGAAGACATATGTCTTTTCTTGAGTAAGCAGTTTCTTATACTTTTTCACCAAATTTTTTCAGATTTTACATGCATTTGATCCCCTATATTAAGTCATAATTAAGTCAATTACCCCATAATCAAAATATATAATATCAACTTTAATTAGCTTTAATCCGTTACCTTTTGATCAACCAGAACCATCTCCAATGTATTGAGATTTTTAGTGCCACTAAAATCTGTTGCCTCCATAAATTGATGACTTTAACACATAACTTCCAATTAGTCATTTCAACTTTAATGTTAGCAAAAAGAGAGTAAGAATTAATTATAAATAAAAATTGATCTTAAAATTGTTGGATTAAAAAAACATATTACCAAATGAGAAAAAAATTAAGAAATAACATCAAATATAATAGGGTTGATAAATGAGAAGTGAAACAAATTATATGAGAATGTCTGAAAAATCAACAAAATACCACCAAGTGAGAAGAGATTAAGAACTAACTTCAAATATGGTTGATTTGAAAAGTGAAGAGTGAATTATATTTTAATTGTGTTTTTATAGAAATATGAAAATCAATAAATTTGATAATTAACAAAATTTGATTCAATTTTGTAATTAATAATTCAAAATTATAAAACTTTATGTAAGATTTATATAAAAATAAGAAAATTTGTACATGAATTATATTTAATACATAAAATTATATACAATAAGATTTATGTTAATTTAAAATAAATCAAATAATTTAATACCACACCATTATTACTATATATATCATTAATAAAATTTTATGATGATATAATAATAAATACTAATTACTATAAATATTATTAGTTATTGATCAAATTAATAAATATAATTACAATTTACATAGAATTAATATCATAATTGATTTGACGATGAAGTTGTAAATATAGATAATATATAACAAATTATTTATATAGATTTATACATTAATATAGTGATTGAGTTTAATTTTCAATTTTATAAATTAATTAATATATATTATTTAAATAATAATATTTAATAATCAACTAATTTATTTGATTTGGTCATCAATTTATGATTACAATTAGAAAAATTATAATTTAAAATTAATTCTAATAAATTCGATACTTAATGAAATCTGATTGACTCCTTATTAAGAAAAATATTTTATTTATTTAATATCTATATCTATATAATAAATTTTTGAAATAATTTATTGTCTAATTTAATAATTTATTTTTTTATCTTTTTATATTAAAAATAATTATAATTTATTAAATAAAAATATTTTTAAATTAATTATTAATATTATTTAAATAATAATAGTTGTTCTGGCCAAAGTGCAGGGGTAAAGTACTTATGCAAAACAGGTGTCTAGACTCTCTATCTTAAGTGTAAGTGAACTGGAGTCATGTTGTCCCGACATGTCAGTGGACTTTGTTAGTGGACTTTGTTAGTGGACTTTGTCGAGCTCTAAACTTCGTCCCAATGTGTTAAGGAACGAAGGAGGTGGTACATGCAAAGACACTCCAACGCTCAAGTCAGTTTGGATTCTAACATCGGAGCTATATCATATTAATGAGATGGATACTAGAGCTTACCACTTATGAGGGTGTTTGCTGTATTTATAGCGATGGAGTGTCACTGCCATGCCTCATTTTGTGTGTCAGAGTTGGTCCATACATCACGTGAGACTGACATTGCTGCATGTTTTGACTAGTGTTGGTTTGGTCTTATCTTCTCGTGACTCCTGTCATTAGCCACTCAAGGGGTTATGACTCCTGTCGAAGAAGTATGGTTTCAGGTTGATGTGGAATCCAATCTGATATTGACAGCATCTAGTCCACATTGGCTATTATTTTATGAGGAAATTGGGGCCAGTGTATGGCCCTGATCAATAATAATAATAACCATTTTAATAATACTCAATATTGATACAAAAATATTAAAATAATTTAACATTACGTTATAATTATAATATACTGTAAGCTTTTAATCATAAAAGTTTTTTTTAAAATTTACCTTTGGAAACCTTCAAATACCTGCTGAAGCCTTTAAAAATGGGGAGCCTTCAAATATGCACATAGGGAGTGAAAATTGACAGTGAAGAGTGAAATGGGTGAGGAACACACCCGGTTAAAAAGCCTCCTCGAGGACACGTGGCGCACCCCATGCATTATGTATCTCCATAATATGTAATCCTCGTCAACTGACACGTCCTGTAAAACGCAAGGTAGACCGACATAACATATCTGATATTGCGTTGTTTGACCATGCGTAATCCAACAGAAGACGTCTTATAGGGATACGTAAACATTGCATGTGTAACATCCCATTTTCATCACAAATAGGAAATAGATATTAATATATCTTTCTTGAGAAATACTTACTATAAGTTAGTTTATTATTATCATTTTTTTGGTATTTATATTTAATTATTTGTTTTTTTAAATAATAATAATAATAAAATAAAAAATATTTATGAATGAGAATTTTAAAATGACTTAATTAGTATTCACTAATTAAGAAAATTATATTAAGAATTTTTAATATCTTTATTATTCATCATTTTTATTTTATGTTCTTATATTTATGTTTTTACATATTTAAGATTTAACTCTTATTAGAATTTTAAAATAAAATTTTGAAGGAATTAGACTATGGTTCTTTTGAACTTTTTGATCTACATAATATTTATGATTTTCTGGAATTTTTTTGAAAATTTTAAATTATTTTAATAAAATAATATATTTTAAATAATTTTAAATTCATATAAAGTTGCTTAAAATTAAAAATATTTACAAGAATGTAAAGTTAAATTATAAGAAAATTTTCTAAAATCTATTTCAAGTAGACTTATATAAAAATTATCGGTTTGAGTAAAATCTTGATTTTTACCAATCGTAAAAAATTGAAAACGTACTAATAAATTTTTATTAACAAAAAATTTTAGATTTTTAAAATTTAAAATTTATATTACTTATCATAAAATTAGTGAGAAGTGATATAATATCGCTAAATTTCAAAAAGGATTAATTTTAAATATTTAAAATATACCGAGTGAAAGGTTACTATTTAGCTTAATAATTATGCCGACATTTACTATGCAAAATACTGTACATGAATGGAATTTTCAAAAGTTGCACAGTAACCAGGTTTTAAATTTCAAAAAATGCATAGTACTTTTATATTAAAATAATGGAATGCATAGTAAATTTTTTTCCTATAAATACCGAAGGAATTCTTCTTTAGAATTCACAATTTCAGATTAAGTTTTCTTAATATAGTAGTGTTAGTGAGATAGTGGTGGAAGTAAGAGAGAGAAATAAATTTTTTGGAAGAAGGTTCTGCTAAAATTCTAAGGTACGAATACATCTCTTTTATATTTTTTGGGATTATTTTTATATCGTTTTTAGAAATCTATTATTATACTGGAAATAATATTATTTTAAGTTACTATTCTGCATAGTAACACTATTTCAATAGTAAATTACTATTTCAATAGTAAATTACTATTCAAATAGTAAATTACTATTAACTATTACTATTTACCTTTACCGTTACTATTTACGATTTACTATTTACCATTACTATTCATGTTTTACTATTCACTGTTACTATTTACTATTCACTATTCAAAATTTACCATTTTTATTTTAAGTAGTAATCTTAATTTTCATCTTGTAATTATATTAAAATGAAATTGGTATGTTTTAGAACTCGGAGACGAGACGCGCACGAATTTTCAATAACGAATCGGTATACAAGAGGTAAGGGGGAGTGAGATAAGAATATAATATGAAAGACATAAGAATAAAGGGAGAAGTCCCCTACTCATTTTAAATTTAATAATATTATTATTTTAAAGTAATAACTTCTCAACTTAAAATTTATAATAAATTTAATATATTGTGTAACTTATTCTAAAATATCTATACATGGATCTGAATTATTATAACTTATACGGACGAGACTAAACCTATGCAAGGACTTGGACTTTTATATCCTATATGGATCGAACTAAACCTATGCAAGGACTTGGACTATTATGACTTGTCTAGACTGAACTATACCTATGCGAAGACTGGATTATATATATGGACTTATATAGACCTGTGCAAGGAATGGACTATAAGGACTCAAAATCAAATCTACTAATTTAAATAACCATTAAAATTTGAATTATATTTATGAGCGATATTTAGTTGATTTGACTTGATTATAATTAATTGTATTTGATTTCGATTAATGATATTGTATTAGACTGTGATTGATAATATACAATTATGATTGATGATATTTGATTGTGATTGATGAGATTACTATACTTGATTGTGGTTGATGAATGATTGATGACCTTGTGATATGAAGTTTGAGCATATAGCAAGCATGACGGAAAGTTAAAACTCAGTAAGAATTTTCTTACCTTACTCTTTAAATTTTTATTCCAAGAGAAAGTATTTTATAATTATTTTAGTCTTTTATTTCTTCTTAGAAATAATTTTCACTAACTTTATTTTTAATTTCAATAATAAAATCTAGTATTAGAAAGAAGCTATTTTATGAAAATCAGAGGTTAAGATAATTAATTCTTGAATTAAAGAAAATTTTTATAGTTTTAAGTATTCTTAGTTAATGATTTTAAATTATTTTCTTTAGAAATTAGAAGTTTAAAGTAAATTATTTTGGTTTTCCCTAACGAAATAACTAAAGAATATTTTGTCGAGATTTCTAAAACTCAATCTAGTTAAGATTCAAATTAAGAAAGATTATGTAAATATGTGAAGATTTTTAAGAGAAAGTTTTGAGATATTTAAGGCTTGGAAACTCAATTTTGGTAAGATCTGAATTTGAAGACTGTACTAAATTATTTCAGTATGACAGAAGTTCAAAGAAGAACTTATAGGAATGTACAGTTTATTGTGATGATTTTGTGAACCTTTATGGTATTTAATAATTGAGTTTCTAAAAGTCTTAACCAACTAAATATGTGAGTAGTTCATGCATCATGAATCATTAAAGAGAAATGAGATGTGATATTGTCTGGGGACGGATTATAGAAACCGAGGATACATTAGAGGAGGCTTAATTGCGAGCCTTGGGATGAGAGGGTGTGAAAGGGTGCTTCAGGTGACCTGGGGTCGCTCCCTAGTGTCGGGTACTTTCACAATAAAAACTTTCTCAGTCTGACTAGTCTCTAAGTGTTTCCACGCCAGTTGAGCTGTTCATATGCCATGAAGGCATTTATGTTATTATTATCCGGAATTTATGGAACAGTGTAAACTCCTGGTTGGCCCAGTGCAAACTAAAGCTTTAAGGGCCCACATGCATAGAATGAATGAGATGATAGTATTAAAAACAATGCATGACATTCATATGATTGTGACATTCTATGTGGGTGGTTGTGGATGAAAATATAATTGTTATGTTATAAAAACTCTATATTCATAATTGATTATGTATATGATTGTGATTGAAATTATTATATTAGATTGTGAAAACCCTTATGCTTATGTCTTATCTGTAAAGTATTATATTTTGTTTTTCACTCCTTCTTGTTTGAATTTTGTGTCCAAAATATATGTTATATGATATATAGCTAGCAGTTCAAGATGAAAGGATGAAATTACAAGAGGGTAAATTGGTCTCATCCTCAATCAGATAGGAGAAGAGATGTGACAAGAATAGGATTCAAAATCACATGGTTTGAAAGATAAGAAAATAATTGGTTACAGTCGAAGTAGAGGTATTAAATTTTTAGTTTTAGTTTACCTTAATACAATATTAAGTTGGATGATTGTAAATCAATGTAAAGGTGAAACTTTAATAAACCTTATTCTTTGGATATGATACTGAAATCTTTGATCACTTATGATTTTCTGAAAGTTCATTTTATCATTATAAATAATTTGAAACTTTTTACTTTCAAAATTCAAAGAAAATCAGATGTATATATGTTCTTGTATACACGAGATAAGAAGTGATAAATATGTATATCTTTCAAAAAAAGAGAGCAAGAAGAATAGATATATGTCTCGTGTATATAAGGGGGTGTTACAGCATGAGCGCCAAGTGACAGTCATTTGATCATTAGATCTTGCTAAGTTACAAAATGCATGTTACGTTTTTTCAAACTACGTAATACAAACTCTAAATTGACAATTTCTACCCCAGACAAACAATTACTTTCAAAACGACCCTAAAGTAATAATTTTTTTAAAGTGACCCCACAGTGGCCAAAAACCCTTATTGTTATGAACATCCTTACTAGTAATCTAAAAGAATTTGAAGGTAAAAAAAAGACAAATATTCTAAAATAATAAACATTTGTAAAGAGTTATAATTTGATTTTATATTACTTCCTCTGTTTTTTTAAGACAAAAAAACATTTGAGTACTTTTATTTATAAGCATTTAATTTTTTCTCATGTTTATCCTTATTATAAGAAATGTCACTCTTAACATTAAAATAAAATTTAAATTTACATGAAGATAAAATTAAAATGTTACAATATTTTTTTATAAAAATTAATATACTAATATATTTTCTTAATATATGTGTTAATCTTAGTTGTCTTATTACAATCGGAAATAGATGAATAATATGTCAAAAGGATACCATATCAATAAAGTAAAATAGTGGTTTTGTATAAATATATTTTATGGATAGAAATAACTATATTTTATTGTTTATAAATAAAAGAAATAACTATATTATTATATATTTATTATAAAGTAGTATAATTCTTTTAAAATGGTTAGACATCCACAACACAAAATTTAAATACACCATATAAATAATAAAGGAAGTGTTGCTTTGCTTGCTTCAAAATTAAATGAAAAAATTAACCATGTGTTAAATCTTTTTCTCTTTCTCTTTTTGTTTTCGAAATACGCGTGAAAGTGGAAAAAAGCTGGATGTTGGTGGTGTATGGGGGTTATTCGTAGTACCGAACAATCATCTTTGAAGACTTGAATGCTTCAATAGGGATCCAATCCTCTCAGATTTTGCCAAAAAGAACAGGTTTTTAATCAACTGTTTTTGTGGGTAGCGTTCATTGTTTCCGATCCCTCTTAAACCCAATTTTTGGTTTTCGGATCAGTTTGAAATGGAGAAGGTGATGAGCATTCTGAAGCCGAAGCCAAACCCACAGCAAATATTGAGAGATTGGCAGCGCAAACTTCGCCAAGAGTGTCGAAACATTGAGCGTCAGATTCGCGGTATTCATCTCTCTCTTTTAAACCCTAATTATTTTCCATTTTTTTTACTTAATTGTTCTTGTGCCTGATATCTGTGTTTATGAGTTTGATCAGATATACAGAGAGAAGAAAAGAATGTGCAGAAGGCCATTAGAGAGGCTGCGAAGAGAAATGACATGGGCTCTGCAAAGGTTTCTATTTTTGATTTTTAATTTTGTTTGGTGACATTTGATTTGTTTATTTCCTATGATTTACTGTTGCTAGTGCTAGTCAGATTTTTTTTAGAGGTAGAGTCATGTAATCATTTGAATTTTGAAGGATTGAAAAATGTGTCAATGGTGATCACCATCGTAAATGTGTTTTTTTTATACCGGAACTGTGAGCAGAGTTGGTCCTATATTGCAAGAAGAAGATTGAATACTATTTTTTGATGTGTAAAATATGCATTGAAAGCAGAACTGGATTGTTATATAGTTAAATTAAAATTTTCTGTGGAATTTGGTCTACTTGTTAGGGCTAGTCACTGTTCAATAAGCTAATAATGAAGTTGTTTTTGGTCTGCGCTAGTGTATGACCTTTTAGGCAGTGATCTGCTTTATCTTTTGAGATTTCAAGGTTTATAGGATACGTTTAAGTAAGAAATTCTCATGATGATATTTATGCAATTTGCAGGCACTTGCTAAGGAACTTGTCAGATCTAGGAAAACAGTAAACCGTCTTCATGAGAATAAAGCACAGTTGAATTCAATATCAATGCACCTTGGAGAGAGTGTTGGTATGTTTTTCCATATTTTGTCAGCCATAACTTAATTTTGCATTATAGTGAATAAGGACTGTCCAAGTTAGTTGCTTGTGCTTTAAACCAGTCTTTCAATAATTAATGTTTAACTGAAGAACTTTAATTTTCTTTAATTCCTCTTATTGGCTGATCAGATGGGTAATGTTCTCATTATTGAATTTGTTTATGATCAACTATTTTGGTTACGGGGAAAATGATCATCTGATTATCAGTTGCTTCTGTCTTCAGGTTTTTTGGGTAGATGCCATGGGAGAATTAACAGGGATGTTAATGTGATTTGAAACATGTAGATGGGTTTGAAGCTGTCTTGTCAGAAATTTAGGATAACTTGCATGGTCACAATTTTGGTCATGGTCTTTAAGATCATATGATTTTATGGTTTCTTTGGCCTTGAGCATTCCTGATCTAAATCTGACGTGGTTTTGTGTGATTGGTTAAATTGAACAATCTTACTCATCAAGTTGTTGAATTGAGTGATCTTGCCAAGCATGCAAAAACTAATTTGTTTTATAATAGGCCTCACAAACTAATCTCCCATTATTTTAAGATTCATTCAACTAAAGGATACTTATTCTTCTATTTTCTGTTGTTCTGTTCATGACAACTAGGCTTTGTCTGTTTCTGGATTTGCAGAGGTTTGTCACAACTAACGTTAGCTCTCTGGTTTGATTTGTCTGACATGTCACTTTTTAGTTGGCGTGTCTAACTTCCCGCACTTTTAGGGTGTATCTAGATAAACAACTTAAATTAATTACTTACTCAATAAGTTTAGCACATTAGAGCTTATGCCATAAATTTGGTCATGAAACACATTGGAAATTTGGAATAATCTAACATGAGTTTATTTTGATAAAGTTCACCAAAAAGATTATTGAAATAAGCTACAAAATGCAAATATGTGTATAAGCTATTTTCTTAAGCTCAAATAAGTTTGGTGTTTTAGTTATCAAAATTTGTCTATACCATAATATGCAATAAAACTTGTGCCTTGTCCTATTCATTGTGATCAGATTTTAATTAAATATTAGTTGTCATTTTAAGGGTGAGGTGGTGGTGGTTGTTATATGCTTATGAATTACTTATATGTTGTAAGTGGGATCTTAGGCTTTGTAGTGATGATCTCATGTTTTGTGTCACTCTCTCCCAACCATAGCCAGTTTGACTTTGTTGGTTGTTTGAGGTAGAAACTCCAAACTTTACAAGGAAACGAGAAATATCAACAACTAACTTATGCTTGCTAGATGAAGTTGGCTATATGGATCAAATGACACTGTAATGTCCTACTGAAAATCATGTCTATAGATAAACATTTAAATCTAGGAAACAAGAGAAGCATTGGAATGGCATGAAAAGAAAATGATTTGTTTTATATTATTCTACTACTATGAGGCCATTTTATAGACATTGCTGAACTTGACTGACCAATGGATCTTGGTAGGCTTTCCTTTGTCATATAATTGTAATGTTGATAATGACTCAATCTACAACTGCCTATAATTTTACTCCCCTCTGTGGTGCATCATCAATCATTTACACTATATTATGGGGTGAAAATTGTTCTGTCCAATTTATAAGCTGAGTGAGGCCCTTAAAACCAAAACAGAGGTAGGGGTTACTGAGGGTTGTGGGCTGGTTTGTGTGTCATTTGGCTCAGCATTGTTTGCTTCTGGCCTGATACATTACTGGTTTGTTTGGTTGGACGTAAAAGGAGGGAGGAAAATTGAGAAGAAAAAAAAAGTTTTCCTTTGTGTGTTTGGAAGGAAAAATAAAAAAAGTAGTGAGACACATCGAAAATTAATTCCTTCCTAAGATGGAGGGAAGTGTGAGAAAATGTGGTAAGGTTGTTGTTTAATAAATTCTAATAATTTAATAAAAATTGTTAAAAATTCTAGAAAGTTAAAAATAAATTTTATATGCATTAAAATTTTTTATAATAAAAATTTAAATTTTTAAATATAAACTAATTTATTTCCATCCACCTTTTTTTCTTCCATCCAAATAAGAAAATATTTTTTCCACTCTTTTTCCTTCTATTTCTATTCATCCAAACAACATATTTTTCCATATTATTTCCTCTTTATTTCTTTCCTTCCTAATTCTTTCATATTTCATCTTTTCATCCAAACAAACCAGTATAAATGATTTGGGTGTAACATTCTTGCTCTAGCTATTTATTATAAATAGTACAATAGAATTTTTAGTTTAACCAGTTCTTGGCTTAATCACCATGACAGATTTGAGTTATTCATTAGAATTTTGTTCTTTGGAAATTCATGATTTGGGTTCTTTTTGAAGCAATTGCTCGTACTGTGGGACATCTATCAAAGAGTGCTGAAGTCATGAAGCTTGTAAATAACCTTATGAAGGCTCCTGAAATGGCTGTGACAATGCAAGAGTTCAGCAAGGAAATGACAAAGGTATGCCTCCGATACTTTTTAACGCAGAAGAAGAATGCCACTTCTTAATCTTGTCTCCCCTCGCCATCGTTAGAGAATATAGCTGCATTGGTAGTTATCAGGAATGTTGTCTCTTTCAGGCAGGAGTTATTGAGGAGATAGTAAATGATGCTGTTGACACAGCACTAGATTCTGAGGACATAGAGGATGAGATAGAAGAAGAAGTCGACAAAGTCTTGACTGCAATAGCCGGTGAGACAGCTGCGCTACTTCCAGATGCTGTGAGGAAAGAAAAGGTGAAGCAACCAGCTCAAAGTGTTAGAGCCGCTGAAGAGGTATGGTATACAGTTCACTTTCCTTATAACAATTTCTGCTTCGCAGTTACACTAATTATGGGACACATTATTATTTGTAGGAAGAGGCTATAGCTGAGGGTGTGGATGATGAGGAAGAAATGGAAGAAATAAGGGCCAGACTTGCTAAAGTCAGGTCATAAACAGGCTTCTTGAATTGCAGCTTCCACCTTGTCGCCTGATATATTATGAGAGAGATATTACAAGTTTGTACGCAGCTTGCTATATTTGGATAGGAGAAGAATCCATATTACTAATGGGAAAGAGAATGTTGAGGGGCAGTTTGTATGTAAATTACACGAAGTCCTTGAAAATGTATCAAGCTATAGGGATTTCATCCTTTTAAGATTAGTGCAAAAGTAACTTAATCCATGGTTGAGGATTGTATGATGCTCAAAACTGGCTCAAACCAAAAAAAATTAAGGGTGTGTTTAATTAACATGTTTTTTAAGAATAATTAAAAAAAATGTTCCAAAAATGTAAAGTGTTCAGGATGTGTTTAATTGGGTCAGCATTTATCTAGTTTTCAACCAATTTTCTATTATATTTTTTTCTTTTTTTCCACATTTTGAAAAGTTTTGAAATATCATGTTTTTCATTATTCTTATTTTGAAAAAATTTAGAATAAGTCCTTTTTTACAATGAAAATTTTTTAAAAACTATTTTTAGATAGTTTTTTAAATAGTGATTATTTAGAATAATGTTTTTTTTATTATTTAAGCATTTTTTTAAAAAAATTAGGTATATGAATAAGTTTTTCATTTGTATGTATTTTTTTAATATTTTAAAAATGGGATGCTTCTAACCAAAATGGAACCACACCTGAATAAATGTCAACTCTTTTATATATAATCTTTATATATATGTAAAAAATTTATTATACATATACACTACGTGTATTCTTCTCATTTGAATTTGCTATTAAAAATTACCAGCATTATGCAAAGGTTATTGTTGAATTGGTTGAATCGAAATTGGGTTGGATGCTCCAATATTTGAAATTATTTCTAATCCAACAACATCATCATCATTATCGGAATTAACCATTAAAATTATATCATTATCGCAAGAGTCACTGTGAACCTTATCAGAAAAAAAACTTTTTGAAAAATGTTTGAAACCAAATAAATTTATAGAAACAAATATTTGAAAAATATTTTAAACCCTGAACACTTGTATAGTGGGAATGAAAATTAACACGGTGCAAATTGAACCACCAGCAGTGTGGTATATAAAGGGAAAGGCGTGTATATGTGTCGCATAAAATTTCGACACAACAAGATATGTAATTGGCCGTTACAAATAATGACCTTTTATTCCTTTCTTGATATATATGTTACTCATAATTTGAAATACTAATTAAATATTTAAATGTAAAAGAATATGTTACCATTATAAATTATTAATCATTAATATTCAAATTATATATCAATATTAATATTATTTTAATATACCAATATATCGTACCAACACCCGTATTTATTAATAATTACATTCTACACTGTATCTATTGTAAATTGTAAATACATTTCCATAATTTATGTTTGATATATCACTTTAATATAAACCCTTCAACTTATTATATATTTTTTCATTTTCAAATATTCATACACATACACACTCAACAATCTCAATTATTAGATTTCATTTTAGATAAACCTTCAACAATCTCAACTTTCAAATATGATTCGGTTTGGATATCAATGCATGGACAAGAAGGTAACTTCACCCGCTTTCTCCCATCTACCAGTGTCGCAGATGAACCTCCAGACTCAATACCCGCATGAACCATCCTCCATACTGGGTAGTCCAAGTCATCGCCAAGGCACACCAGAAAGTAACTTGCAGCACGACAAACAGTACAAGGTACAATTGCCGGGAGTAACGTTCGTAGGAGATGCGGGGGCACCCGCGTCGTGTGTCAGATCCTTACAAAATCGTGCTGACACAACGTACACGGACTATCTTTACTGACTTGAGCGTCGAAGTGCCTTTGCAGGTGGCACCTCCGTTCGCCCTCTCAACACGAAAGCTTGGTGTGAAGGATCTCAAGGATTCCAAGACTTCTATTTCCCCACTGCAAGATCCTTACTGAACCGGTGTATAAACACTTAGAGAGGAAAATATTTGTGATTGGTCTCACACCGGATCTTTAACCCAAGTTCAGATCAGTTCAAAATATTATATATATATATATATATATATATATATATATATATATATATTCTACATAAACCTTAGTCCCCCAAACTTATTATCTTCTCTCACATTTAATATTTCATAATTAGTTTAATTTTCTAATTATTATTGCTTACTTTTTATTATAAATATGGTGTTTCCCAATTATAAATATTATATTGGGTAATTACTAAAGCATCAAAATAAAAACAAAACAAATTCGGTGCCATATTTTAAAGTAAACAAAAATAAAATATGAATACATATTTATTTTATGTTTATCTTAATTAATGCTAATCATTTTGTTTTATTTTTTCTCCTTCCCTCCACATCTATCCAAACCTAAATTCCATCCTTCCCTTTTAATGATAAATAATATATTAATTATAGGTTGATTGTATTTAGGAGTAAACCCCCTTTTTTTTGGAATCTAAAAGCAATTATTTCATATTATTATTAAGGATAATCAATATATTAATGTGAACATCATTGTTTTTTTTAAATAATAATAAATAATAAATAAATATTTTTTTTGTCCCCTATTCCGGAAATTCCGCTCGGAATCCGGAAATGGGTTCCCCACTTTCACCTTCTTCATCCTCTCAGACCTTCATCACAACGAACGAACAGACAGCATCTCATCATCCCTCTCCTCTGCGATCATTCTCCTCTACCCGGATCCACCATCACCAACCTTCAACAACACAAACAGAGACAGAAAACCAGAAAACAAAAATAAACAACAGAAAATAATAACAATCAAACAGCAAAAAAAAAAGAGGAACAGCACTCCCTATTGCCGTCGGCCACCACCAGAACGGCTCCCCACCGCTCCGGAGCCCTTCCGCGCCGACCGTCTTCTTCTCCCCGGCGACCGCGACCACGAGCCGGCTTCCACCCACCGAGGACTATACGATCTTGGCCTTCCCAGCACCGTCTGAGAGCCTCCTCTTCTTCTCCGATCTCCCTCACCATTTTCGGTCTCTCCCTCTCTCTCCTTTACTCTTACTTTCTCTCTCATCTCTCTCATTTCATCTCTCTCTCACCAGAACCTTCTCCCTCTCCCTCCACTCACTTTCCCTCTCCCTCTCGGCATCTCACTCCCCCCTCTCCAGATCTCTTATTTCCCTTTCGGTCTCTCCGTTTCTCCCTTACCCTCTCTGTTTCTCAATTTGCCATCTCTCTCCTCACTCCCTCTTTACTGCCGCCCCCCTCTTTCTTTCTTCTCTTTTCTTTTCTTTTTTTATTATTAGGTTTAGTTTGTTTTGGGCCTCAAAGAGAGGCCCATTCTGTTTTTATTTTGTTTATAGCATAAACTTCTTTTTTTTGTTTCTTGCCTTCATGGGTCTTAGAAAGTCTAGGGCCCAATAATAAAAAATGATTTTTTTATTTATTCTAAAGCTTTTAGAAAATAATAAATAATTTTTAATAAAAAATAAATATAAAAGTATCCTTTTTCTTAAAATAAAATAAAGAAGTTTTCTTATTAAAATAAAAAATTCTGAGAATTAAAATATTTTTCCTAAAATGAAAATTAAATAGTTTCTTTTATGGTAAGTTTAAAAATTAAATATTAAAATCTAACATTTGTTTTAGAGAGTAAAGAGTAAATATTTTATTCATGGTTCATCTTAGAATAAATATTAAATACTTTTCTACTTGTGTTAAATTTAAATATATGTTTTTTTAGAATAATTGTTTCAAAATTTTATGGGCGATGTCGTGCAAAATTACTTTTGCCTACATCGTTTATTATTAGGTCTCGAAGGTTTATGCACGTGCGATCTTACTTCGCCTTGTATTTCTCCTTCTTCATGAATCTTCTTTATTGTTAAAAATCAAAAACAATTTAAATATTTTTCTTTCAAAATTAATTTCCCCAAAGAATTACGTAACCCTAATTTCTCAATACATTTGAGAATACGTAGGAGCGGGAATCAATTCCTGTCGGGCCCACTTTTTCATTACTAATTTCTCTGTCTCTGCTATTATTTCAATTAATTTTATATAGTCAATATTTTAAATTTTATTGTCGCAAGGAGGTTAATTTAGACGCGACGTCTTGTTAATCTCATATTTTTATTTAAAATAGTTTTTTCTTTAAAATGAGGTTAATTTAGACGCGACGTCTTGTTAATCTCATATTTTTATTTAAAATAATTTTTTCTTTGAAATGAGGTTAGTTTAGACGCGACGTCTTGTTAATCTCATATTTTTATTTAAAATAATTTTTTCTTTAAAATGAGGTTAATTTAGACGTGACGTCTTGTTAATCTCATGTTTTTTATATTTTATTAAAAAATAATATTTTTTAATAGCTTTATTTTTTTATTTTATTTTATTAATTTTTTTTAATCTTTAAATTTATGTACAAATTAAGGTTAATTTGGATGAGACGTCCTGTTAACCTTTCTTTCACTCTGTTTCAGTTTTTTTTTCTTATATTTGTTGTTTTGTCGAGATCCTTACTGTCATAGCCTTGTCATTTCTTACTGTTACTGTTTATATCTTCTATTTTATTTACTGTTGCTGTTTAGTCTTCTATCGTTGCTGTTTTCTTCTATCTTACTGTCACTGTTCAGATTTCTATCATCGCTGTTTTCTTCTTTCTTACTGTCACCGTTCAGATTTCCATCGTCATTTTTTTTCTTCTTTCTTACTGTTACTGTTTAGTCTTCTATCGTCGCTATTTTCTTCTTTCTTACTGTCGCTGTTTGATCAAATTTTTACTCTAACTATTTAGTCTGTTTTGTCTGTTTGTGTTTCTTTTATTGTTTTGTATGTTTCTTTTCATAAAAGAAGTTAAAATAATTTCTAGATTATTTTGAAATAAGCGCTATCAATTCGAGGTAACCGTTTTATAACGGACAGTTGTGAGGTGCTAATACCTTCCTCATCTGTAATTCGACTCCCGAACTTAGAATTTCATTTTTCATAACCAGTGTTTTAAAAGAGGTTTTTCCCGATATTTTTATCCTAAAAAATATTGGTGGCGACTCCCTGTTTCTCCTTTCGAAAGGATTTCGAAAAACCCGTTTTACTTTTAAGGGTCGGCCATCCCGTCACAATCCCGGTCGCGACAGATGGTGACTCCACTGGGGACATTTTTAGAGAGTCAAGCCAAACAAGTTGATAGCGCATATTTTTAAATAGTCTATTAATTATTTAACTTCTTCCTTTATTTTATTTTTTTTATCAATGTTTGTATGTGGTTTCTGTTTTGTATGTATTTTGTCATTTATTTTCTGTATGATTGTTGAACCCTAGGGTAGACGACTTTGTGTTATTATTCTGTATTTGTTCTCTGTGCAGGATGGGGTAAGGTACAGGTATTGAATGCCCTTTTACACACTACACTCACAATTTTCACACACTTATGAGTGGCACCCTATACCCGGGCCCCAAATGAAGCTTAAGTTAGAAGAGGTTGGTAGCGGTGTCGTTTGGGATGTACTTCCCATCCGGCGATCGTAAGAACCTCAACTAGAGTTTGACCTTTCATGATGTACGCACCTAGTAGATTCTCTACTGTTGTGGTTACATCATGAGTAGGATCTTGGCTCTAGTGACCTTTTAGAAGTCTAGTACAAGCCACCCAATGTGAGGAGTCCACTGTTAGATAAGCTACAGGTCCCAGAAAAGACTTTCAGAAAAACCTGACTTAAGGCACAAAAGGGCAGACTTTACTATACCTTATCTCATTCTCGCTTTCCCTTTAAATCCAAATTGATAAACTGCTTACATGTTCAAAGGGTTACTTTATTCCAAAAAAAATGACTCATTTTTTTTTATTTAAAAAAACTAGTAATCCTTTAACGGATAAGTAGCTCCCTCTCTTTTCGTGTACTTCTGAGTCTTGGGTTATAAATCTTCCCAATCGTCAAAACAAAAATGAAAACAAAAATTCTCTTCAAGTAAAGTATTGACGATGTTTGAAAGATCCATGACCCACACGACTTTGGTTTCACACGAGTTTTGCCGACCGCTACTTCTCAAAGTGAAAATGTTTTCCAATAAATTAATAAGGAAGTAACGGTTTACAAAACATTACAGTAGCTGATTTTTTTCCTTTCTCTTTGTTCTTGCAAGAAGCTGTTTGGAACTTAGCGAGTACCTTTGAGCGATATGGAAATTAACATGAGATCTGATAGTTGTGACACAAATGTAACCGAATTGAGAAAAATATTACACGTTAAGGCCAAGAGGATCGACATGGGTAGTCTACAAACAATGGGGAGAAAATTAAACCTAACACAGAAAATGGCTTTTACAAGAAAGTATGGGAGGATTCTAAAGCTCTTAGAAGTGGAAGTGCAAACTGAGGCGATCACTGCCTTAACACAGTTCTACGACCCACTTCTCAGATGCTTCACATTTAGAGACTTTCAGTTGGCCCCATCTATTGAAGAATTCGAACAAATCTTGGGGATGCTGTCGCGACCGGGGTCCCGGCGCACGACGCGGACTGGTTAAAGACAAATAAAAGAAAATTGAAACGGCATTGAAGTGAGGCTCTTGAGAAGCCTAAAAAATAAAGGGTTCAAGGAGTCGCCACCAATATTTATTAAGGAAAATATTAGGAAAACCTTTAAATAGCACTGGTTTTTTTTTTAAAAAAAATGAGATTCTGTTTAGTCCGGGAGTCGAATTACAGGAGGGGAAGGTATTAGCACCCCACACTGTCCGTAAAAAACGGTTACCCAAATTGATCATGCATAATTTAAAAAATGATTATCAAATATTTCATCCTTCATAAAACAATCATAAATAATATACACAATAAAAAAAATATATAAATATGAATAAAACAAAGATAGTAAAAAAATACATCTCCTAAGTTTGTTGTTTTTTAGTTCTAAGAAAATAAATAAACAAATGATTAAAAGACCATAAAAATAAAAAGATAAAAAAACAATAAGACGTCTTGTCTTACTTATTTTCTAGTACAAAAAATTGATTTTTATTGAGAAATATAAAGTTCAAAACAAATAAATAAATAAATAAATAAAGATAAGAGAAAAAATAAAATAAAATTAAACACATCAACATGAAGATAAAGAAATATAATACACTTAATTAATTAAAATTGACACGGAATATTATTTAATTATCTTTTAAGAAAATAAGATTAATAAGATGTCTCATCTAAATTAATCTCATCTTAAATTTAAGAGAAAAATGAATGAATAAATAACACACTATTTATTAGTCTTGATTTTTTTTATTTTTTTATGAAAATAATTTCTTCTTAATTATTAAAAGGTTACTAAGAGAAAATAATAGGAAATCATGACCATAATAAAAATGGATAATTATGTATATATATAACATATTTATAAACTATTAAAATGGTCAAACGTAAATAAATAAATAGAAAGTGTAGAAAGATAAAAGCAAAAAGATAAATAACTAAAAATAAAAAGTATAGACAATAAATAATAATAATAAAATAAAAAAAATAAAGGTAGAAAAAAAAATAAATAAAAAGTTCAAAAAAATAAAAATAAAAATAAATAGACATAACAATAAATACATAAAAATAAAAGAGCAGAAAAAATAAATACATAAATAAAGGGGCAGAAAAATAAATAATAAAAAAAATAAAGGAGCAGAAAAGTAAATAACAAAAATAAAGCAACAAAAATAAAAGGACAGGAAAGCAAATACATGAAAATAAAGGGACAGAGATGTAAACAACAAAAATAAAGAGGCAGAAATGTAAATAACCAAAATAAAGGAGCTAAAAAATAGATACATGGAAATAAAGGGGCAGAAATGTAAATAACAAAAATAAAGGGGTAGAAATGTAAATAACCAAAATAAAAGGGCTAAAAAGTAAATATATAGGCAGAAATGTAAATAACAAAAATAAAGGGGCAGAAAAGTAAATATATAAAAATAAAGGGGCAAAAATGTAAATAACAAAAATAAAAGGGCAGAAAAGTAAATATATGAAAATAAATGGGCAGAAAAGTAAATAACAAAAATAAAGAGACGGGAAAGTAAATAAATAAAATAAAAGGGCATAAAAATAAATAAATAAAGATAAAAATGTAAAAAATAAAAAAATGAACTAATAATTGCAGAAATATAAAGTGTGGATAAATAAAGTGCAGAAAAATAAATTAACAATAATAAAAGTGCAGAAAAGTAAATAAAGAGGAATAAAAGTGTAAAAAAAATAAATAAATAAGGAAAAATAAAGGTACAAATAAATAAATAAAGATGGAGATGCATAAAAATAAATAAACAGATAAATAACTGCAGAAAAATAAAGTGCAGGAAAATAAAGTGCTTGAATATAAATAAAGAAAAATAAAAGTGCAGAAAAATAAATAACAATTAAATAAGACGAATAAATAAATATAAATAAACAACTTTGTATTAATAAAAAATACCTTGGTACAAGATCAATTACAGAGAAACTAGAACGGAAGTCGGGAAATCAATTTTGTGTAGATTTCCTTTGCTTTTGGCTTTGTTTGGACTTGATTTGAAGGTATTTGGATACCGGTTACAACACTTGGACAGTATTTTAGCTCACAAAAACTCACATACTAAGACAAACAAGAGTTGTGTACTCATTTTCCTAACTAGGATTACACAAAGTAATTTTTGAAAACTCAAACTTCTAAAAATTCTCACAAAAATTTAACACTCTTTCCCCTCTTTTTTTCTCTTCTCCTCCAAAATGCCTCAATATCACCTTCTATTTATAGAAGAAAATTGGCATTGGATTCTCCATAAATGACATCACTTTTCTACTTTTTCAATTTGTCCAAATTTGATGTCAATTTCCCCAATTTTCTCCAATTATCCAACCAAACCGGGGCCCACCACTAATAAACCACCGTCAACTTTTTGATTTTCCTTTTTTTTTTTTAATTTTCGTTTTTTTTTGACCCTTTTTTTGGATTTTTTTTGGGCCCATTTCCCTTTTTTTTTTTGGGCTTTCTTTTTTTTTGTTTTTTTCTTTTTTTTTGTTTGGGCCCTTTTTTCTTTTTTCTTCTTTTTTTTTTGGCCCTTCTTATTTATTTTTATTTTTTATTTTCGTTTTTTATTTTTTTTTATTTTTTGATTTTTTTTTATTTTTTTATTATTTTTTTTTGATTTTTTTTTTGATTTTTTTTTTACCCATTTATTTTTCTGATTTTTTTTTTGGGCCTTTTATTTAAAGATACAAATGGAAACATAAATTATTTATTACATATATGGAAATATATAAAATATCCAATAAATATAAATTACTACCCACACTATAAGGAGTAAAAAGGTAGTCACAAAACATCGTCTTCCCTCCCTTATTCTTTCCTCTTGGCTTCGGCATCCATCAGCCATTGCTTGAGAGAAATGAAGAGAATTGATGAAATGAGAGGTGTGGTAGGAAATGAAGAGGGATTGGGTATTTATAGAGATGGGGAAGGGTTACTATTCTAACGGTCACTATGTAATTTTTAATAATATTTTTTTTTTAATATGATCCGGGTGGCAATCTGGACTGGGCGGGGTTCTAAGCACTGTACCGCGTCACCAACGAGAACTGATAAGTCATAACCGGGGTCTGAAATCATTGGTCAACTATAGACATTTCTCTTCACCTCGGTTAAATATTAAGCATTGGGGAATCTCCTGCAGGTGTACCTCCGGTGTGTCTTGAAGTTTAAGTACGGATTAACACATCAGTTTTAACTTGAAGAACCTCGGATTCCCTTCGAACTGAGGTGTAAAATACCGTACTCCACTGAGGCTGTACGAGCTTAGAACTAATGAGGTAACACCGGTCATGAAACCGTGCTAGGACCCCGGTTAATGCAGTCAACATTGACTCCGGACTCTAGGACAAAAAAACTCTTTTTTTCTTCTTTTTTTTCTTTTTTTCTTTTTTTTTTAATATATATCACCGGACAAAAATAGGTGTTCACAGATGCCCCTCTTTACTTCTTTTCATGAAAGAATATGAGACATATTCATATTATTGATGTGAAAAGAAAGTAAAGACGTGAACACCACTAAGAATACCCGACAACTTTTGACAAGAAGTAAATAGCCGAATGGTGTTGTCCCAATGCTAGACAGTTTAAGGAGAGGCACTTGGAACATGACAGGAAGATAAATGGCATAACCTAGGGGTTAATACCTGAAGCTTTGGAAAAAATATGAAGTTGTCTTGACATTTTGAGGAGCCTAAGAATGGGTATTTGAGGCTTCGACATAAAATAGATGACAGGGGGATGCCCCTGAATGATTTTGATTGAGATAGCCTAGGGAAGGATACCTGAAGCTTTGACATGAAACTAAATGACTGGGAAGATGCCCCTGATTTGATTTTGATTGGGATAGCCTAGGGAAAGATACCTGAAGCTTTGACATGAAACTAAATGACTGGGGGGATGCCCCTAATTTGATTTTGATTGAGATAGCCTAGGGATGGATACCTGAGGCTTTGACATGAAACTAAATGACTGGGGATGCCCCTGATTTGATTTTGATTGAGATAGCCTAGGGATGGATACCTGAGGCTTTGACATGAAACTAAATGACTGGGGAAATGCCCCTGATTTGATTTTGATTGAGATAGCCTAGGGATGGATACCTGAGGCTTGGACATGAAGTAAGACTAATGGGAGATACCTCTACCATAATGACTTATGGTAGAGAATTATATGAGATTTATGCTCAAGAAGAATGTGTCTGAGATTGACTTTTCTGGTTTAGTGTGGGTTCCGAGTGAATACAAGGATTGCATTTTCACATCTTAGTAAACCATCCCGACTGGAGTTAGGTGATAGGCTGAAACTGTTGATCTCGACTCTTCATGGGGAGCGCTTTGTCCTTGTTGTACCCTCAAACCTGCATGGAAGAAATAGTCAAGTGGAAAACCAAAGGTCAAAGATCTTGTTTCCTCCAGGTGACTACCACAATCCTTATGGGACTTGTTATTACTCATGGCAGAGCGGAATATCCTGATTACCAAGGTCTGTGTAATTGGGAAGTATCAAGCTTGTTTGAGATTAAAAATATGCCTTTCATATTTTTTTAATATTTTTCACAAAATGCATGCAAATGAAACCTGACAAGACAAGGATTGGAACTGAAATTGAGAATTCCATATATTTACTTGGGAAAATTACAAGTTTACATCATAATTTTTAATCCAAACGTTTAGAGGACATAAAGACTACCCTATCCCTTTAGAGTATGCTCAAGCATAATACTTCTTGACTGCATCTGAATTGACCGGGAAAGATAACTCCTCACCATCCATGTTCATCAAAATCAAAGCTCCTCCAGAAAAGGCTCTATTTACGACGAATGGTCCTTCATAATTTGGCTTCCATTTGCCTCGGTGATCATTTTGATTCGGCAAGATTTTCTTCAGTACCAAATCACCTTCATGAAATTGACGAGGTCGCACTTTCTTTTCGTATGCCTTCTTTATACGCTTTTGGTATAACTGCCCATGACAGAGAGCGGTTAACCTTTTCCCATCAATTAAATTTAATTGATCATACCGGGACCGAACCCATTCAGCTTCTTCTAATTTGGCATCCATGATTACTTTTAAAGACGGAATGCCAAATGTGACCACAAATCCCTTGCCCAACCATCAAGGTCCTGAGATTAATGCTGTGGAAGGAGATGAGCAGCATGTGACGAATGTCTCTGATGTCAAGATACCATTGAAGGAGATTCATGCCCAATTATTTAGGAGAGGTTTAATAAGAAAACCTTGGGACTGTGAAAATGATAAGGAGCAGACTATTAGCCACCAAAATTTTTGTAAAGTACTCCAGGGACTCATGGATAGTCATGTCTTCCAAGTCTATAGGCGTCATGACAGTGATGTGAACATGGTTCATGGGGAAACAGGAATGTCAGTTCCTAAACCACTGGTAATTTACTACACCAAGAACCCCTCAACGACTATAAGCCCTACGCATCAGCCTGTCACAATCCAGACACCCGCTCCTTTTGCGTTCAAAGATTCTCGCGCTGTTCCATGGAAATATAATGTGGAGGTAATAGCTGAAAGCTCAAAAATGAATGACCCATTTTTGTCAAACATATCAGGGATAGGAGGGGTGACCCGGAGTGGTCGAGTTTACTCTCAACCGGAATTAAGGAAGGAACCAAGTCCAGTGAGTGGAGCTGGTAGTAGTGGAAAGGCCAAGTTGGTCAAAGGGGACATTGATGGAGAAATCAAAAGAGCTGTGACTGATGAGGAAGCTCAAGAGTTTTTGAAATTTATTCGCCAGAGTGAGTACCAGGTGATAGACCAGTTGAACAATACCCCTGCAAAGATTCCCCTTTTATCACTTTTGCTGAATTCTGAACCCTACCGAAAATTTTTGATGAAAGTGCTTAATGAGGCTCATGTAACTCACGACATCACCGTTGATAAATTTCAAGGAATAGTAGGGCATATCGCTGCTGACAATTATCTATCATTTACAGATGATGAGATACCTGTGGAGGGAATGGGGCATAATAAAGCCCTCCACATCTCAGTTAAGTGTCGAGATCACATATTGGCGAAGGTGCTTGTCGACAATGGGTCGTCATTAAATGTCATGCCAAAATCTACATTGGCTAAGCTCCCTTTTGATGGAACCTATATGAAACCAAGTTCTATGGTGGTGAGAGCATTCGATGGCACTAGAAGGGAGGTGATAGGTGAAATTGAGCTTCCAATTCAAGTAGGGCCATGTACTTTCCAGGTTCTCTTCCAAGTGATAGATATTATGCCTGCTTATAGCTGCCTGTTGGGTCGGCCCTGGATCCACTCAGCTGGAGTGGTTCCCTCTACTTTGCACCAAAAACTAAAGTTTATTATTGATAATAAACTAATTATTGTTTCTGGTGAAGAAGATTTTCTGGTCAGTAAACCTCTATCTACCCCCTACATCGAAGCTGCAGAAGAGGCACTTGAAACTTCCTTTCAAACTTTGGAGATTGCAAATACCACGTATGTTGGAGAAGGAAATGTAGAAATAAAGGCTCATATGCCAAACGCATCCCTGATGATGGCCAAAATGATGTTACGAGGGGGATATCAACCTGGGAAAGGCTTGGGGCATGGCTTAAAAGGAAGAATGAAACTGGTGCATCTTCCAGAAAATAAAGACAGGTATGGTTTGGGATACCAACCTTCAGCAGTTGACAGAAAAAGAGTAGCAGAAGAAAAGAAAGAGAGGAGGATTGCTCGTTTAGAGGGTCGAGAACCTCGCATTGCTAGAGTCCCCCTATGTGACCTGCTATTGAAGATAATCCCTATGAAGATGGAAGCTTTGTGATCCCTTGCTCACCAGACAGAGATCTTTGTAACTGGGAAGCCATCGAGCTGCCCACGACTTTAAATGTTCTATCAAAGTAATTGACAAAACTTTAATGACTTGTTGGCCTCATTGCTATGCCTAAGGATTTGGGGTATTTTTCTGTAATAAGGGCAAACACATGTTTTTATCATTTTCAGTTTTCACAATAAATATGTATTGAATTCCAGTCCTTCTTGCTTTCCCTATCTTTGCATTGATTCCCTTATCCTTTACTTATTCATTTTTATTATTCACCATAATAACCTAAATAAACGCAGATCTAAAGATGATCCTCTTGAGAATAATGAGCTTGCAATCCCATTTCATGACTTTGACCACCCGGTTGACTATGCTGATGAGGAATATGAGGAAGTTTGTGATCCTTCACCTGAGTTAACAAGGTTATTGGAACAAGAAGACAGAGAAATTCAGCCTTATTTGGAGATAGTTGAGATTATTAATTTGGGGAACAAGGAGGATAAGAAGGAAGTCAAGATTGGTACCTTCTTGAGTAAGGAGCGGAGGCAAGAACTAATTAAGTTATTAATAGAGTTCCGTGATATCTTCGCTTGGTCTTACCAAGACATGCCCGGCCTTGATACTAGCATTGTTGAGCATAAATTACCACTGAAGCCGGACTGTCCCCCGATAAAGCAAAAATTACGCCGAATGAAGCCCGAAATGCTCTTGAAAATCAAAGAAGTTAAAAAGCAGTTTGATGCCGGATTCTTAGCAGTGGTAAAGTATCCTCAATGGGTAGCAAATATCGTCCCTGTCCCAAAGAAAGATGGAAAGGTACGAATGTGCGTAGACTATCGGGACCTAAATAGGGCTAGTCCCAAAGACGATTTTCCTCTGCCACAGATTGATGTCTTGGTTGATAACACAGCCCAACATACAATCTTCTCGTTCATGGATGGTTTCTCCGGGTATAACCAGATTAAGATGGCACCCGAAGACATGGAGAAGACCACATTTATCACCTTGTGGGGCACCTTCTGTTACAAAGTGATGTCCTTCGGTTTGAAAAACGCTGGGGCAACCTACCAAAGGGCAATGGTGACCCTTTTCCATGACATGATGCATAAGGAGATAGAGGTTTATGTGGATGATATCATTGCTAAATCTAGAACCGATGAAGAGCATATTGTTGATCTGAGGAAGCTTTTTGAAAGGTTAAGGAAGTATAAGCTCAGGTTGAATCTGGCCAACTGTACTTTTGGCGTAAGATCAGGCAAACTGTTAGGGTTCATTGTAAGCAAGAGAGGAATAGAAGTAGATCCTGACAAGGTCAAAGCGATTCTCGAAATGCCTCCTCCCTGTACAGAAAAGAAGTCAGAGGATTCTTAGGAAGGTTGAACTACATTGCTCGGTTTATCTCACAACTGACAGCAACTTGTGAGCCGATCTTTAAGTTACTCCGTAAGAATCAACCGACGTAATAGAATGAAGATTGTCAAATGGCTTTTGAGAAGATAAAGCAGTATTTACGGGAGCCACCGATCTTGGTACCGCCGACTCCTGGAAGGCCACTGATCTTGTATCTGACAGTGTTGGATGAATCTATGGGTTGTGTATTAGGGCAACATGATGAAACTGGAAAGAAAAAACATGCCATTTACTATTTGAGCAAAAAGTTCACTGACTATGAAATGAGGTATTCGGCTTTAGAGAGAACTTGTTGTGCATTAGCATGGGCAGCCCGACGTTTAAGGCAATATATGTTAAGTCACACTACTTGGCTTGTTTCCAAAATGGATCCTGTCAAGTATATCTTTGAAAAACCCGCCTTAACAGGAAGAATCGCTCGATGGCAGGTTCTATTAACTGAATATGACATAATCTATGTCACTCAGAAAGCCATAAAAGGGAGCGCTTTGGCAGACTACTTAGCCCATCAACCTGTAAATGACTACCAACCCATGCACTTTGAGTTCCCGGATGAGGATATCTTGGCATTGTTTAATGAAGAAGACACTCCAAAAGACAAATGGATTTTGAGATTTGATGGAGCTTCTAATGCACTGGGGCATGGGATTGGGGCCGTCCTAATTTCACCAGATAAAGAATTCATCCCTGTATGTGCCAGACTTTGTTTTGACTGTACTAATAACATCGCCGAATATGAGGCATGCTTTCTGGGGATCCAAGCAGCATTAGACGTAAAAGTGAAGAAGTTAGAAGTCTACGGGGACTCTGCCTTGGTCATTCACCAACTAAAAGGTGAATGGGAGACTAGGGACAGCAAGTTAGTCCCTTATCAAGCTCATATCAAGGAGCTAATCAAGGAATTTAATGACATCTCTTTTCACCATGTCTCCCGGGATGACAATCAAATGGCTGACGCTTTGCCCACCCTTGTATCGATGTTTAAATTGAGCAATGACTGTGATATGCTCCTTATTGAGGTAGAAAGACACAACAAGCCCGCGTACTGCCAAGTAATAGAAGAAGAGTCGGATGGGAAACCATGGTACTATGATATCAAGAGATATATCCAGAGTCAAGAATACCCTGAGGGTGCCACAGAGAATGACAAAAAGACCTTGAGACGACTTGCAATGGGTTTCTTCTTGGATGGTGATGTGCTTTACAAGAGAAATTTAATGAAAAAAAAACTTAAAAAAAAATAGATTCAATTTATAATATATAAATTCTTGTATATATGTATTAAATTTATGATTTCGATTGGTACAGGCCCAATCATCTCAATTTGTATTTTAAGATCATGACTTTATCCTCCTTCGTTGTGTTGATACTGTTGAAGCAAACAAGATCATAGCAGATATTCATGAAGGATCTTTTGGAACTCATATCAATGGGCATGCCATGGCAAGAAAGATCTTGAGGACTGGATACTATTGGATAACCATGGAAGCCGACTGTTTCGCTTATGTTCGAAAATGTCACAAGTGTCAGATATACGCTGACCATCTTCATGCACCCCCATCATCCCTGAATGTCTTATCGGCGCCGTGGCCCTTCTCAATGTGGGGCATGGATGTTATTGGACCCATTGAACCAAAAGCCTCAAACGGTCATCGTTTCATCTTAGTTGCCATTGATTATTTCACCAAGTGGGTGGAGGCAACTTCATACGCTAATGTGACAAGGAACATTATGGTCAAATTTGTCAAGCGAGAATTGATATGTCGGTATGGTTGCCAAATCAGATCATTACTGACAATGGCACGAATTTAAACAACAAGATGATGAAAGAATTGTGTGAAAGCTTTAAGATTCGTCATCACAATTCCTCTCCTTATCGACCAAAGATGAACGGGGCAGTTGAGGCAGCCAACAAGAACATTAAGAAGATCATACAGAAGATGGTCGTAACTTACAAAGATTGGAGCGACATGCTCCCTTTTGCTCTACACGGATATCGCACCTCGGTTCGAACTTCAACAGGGGCAACCCTTTTTTCTCTGGTGTACGGTATGGAAGCAGCTATACCTTTTGAGGTAGAGATTCCATCCCTTAAGGTGATAATGGAGGTGAAACTAGAAGAGGCTGAATGGGTCCAAGCTCGATATGACCAATTGAACCTGATAGATGGGAAGAGACTGAATGCCCTCTGCCATGGTCAGTTGTATCAGAGGCGTATGAAACGAGCGTTTGAAAAGAAAGTACGACCTCGACAATTTCAAGAAGGAGACTTAGTCCTCAAGAAAATTTTGCCAATCCGAAAAGACAATCGGGGCAAATGGACACCTAACTATGAAGGTCCGTATGTTATGAAGAAAGCCTTTTCTGGGGGAGCCTTGATACTCACGACCATGGACGGTAAGGACTTACCAATGCCCATAAATGCGGATGCGGTCAAGAAATACTTTTCCTAGAAAAAGAATATCAAAACAAAAAGAAAAGAAAAAGAAAAAGTAAAAAAGATGCTCGCTAGGCTGAAAACCTGAAAAGGCGGCCTAGGCAAAAGTTAGAGCGACCCGGTGAGTCGAAAACCTAAAAAGGCGGCTCAGGCAAAAATTAGGGTCAAAATCCTGACAGTATGACTGAGACTTCCCATGCAAAAAGTGCGAGTCCAAACTGGGGCACATAGATCATGACTGAATCGCTTTCTTAGAAGCAGAGTCGAAGGGTGAGCTTGAAGTCATGATATGGGTTTAAGATGTGCGTTATCCTCAGAGGTTCACCAAAAGATCAGCAAGCTTTCCCCGTTTCATCTATTATCAACCTGTGTATTAGACTTCTCTTGTTTTCCCTACTTCCCTCTCCATGTACTTACTCAATTCGTAAATAAATTTCACCCTTTTTTGATACGTGTTTATATTGTGAATTTCATGAATATGATAAGACATATGTTTTCCTTTATCAAATAAAATAAAAAAATATAATTATTTAAAGTTGTGGGGGGCAATGTTGGAAATATGCACTAAAAGCCTATATATAGGTTCGCATCATTTTGAATAAGTCATTTTTTGTTAAATAGTTTAACAACCTTTATTTATCCTTGGAGTAATAGGTCATATAAGAGTTATTCCTAAAATGTCCCTAGTCAAGTATTTACGTGGGGACATGTAAATACATTAAGACTAGTGTGTGAGTGTACTGATGATCTGATCTCACAGATCATGGATATAAATGATATCAAGTCTTCACACGGGTACACATTAAGAGTAATGATGCACTGGATAGACCCACCATGAGAACGTTGCATGGATCGTTACATGAATGTCATAAACGATTCTCAATGTGATAATGGTATATGTAGTCCTTTGACCTGAAGTCACTACGATTCCTACATAAGGAGTTTATTGTTTTAATACAATCAAATGTCTTCTGTAATAAGAGGACTATAAAGGTTGTGGTTAGGCAATGTACAAATTATGCAGAGGGATGTGAGTGATGTAGATGAGATTTGTCTCTCCTATGTGACAGGAGTGATATCTATAGGCCACTTGATGGAGTGAGACTAAGGAAATGCATGGCCATGCTAGAAAGAATAAATATTGGATATTTATTCGGATAAAGTCTACTCCGGTATCAAGTAAAATAAATTGGACCGTACAAGGATGACACGACCATGCCTTGGGCCCAATTAGGATATCGTGACAAAAGGAACAAACATATAAAATAATTATCACTTATAGGTTATGTTGTTAATAAATAATATTTGGACATAATGATGCATTGCTAGATGCCGCTCTTATATTTTATATTAATAATAAAATAGTTTATTATTAATATAACCGAGTATTTTACCTATAGGGTCACACACATAGAGTAAGCCCATCAGAAAATAGCTTTTTATTTTAGTTGGACTAAAATAAGACTATTGGGCCTAACTCATTTAGAATGAGTAAGGAGCCCACTCTTTAGAGAGCAAATTAGGTCAAACCTAAGCCTATAAATAGAGCATAAGATGCTCATAGGCGGCTACCCAAAAGAGACACAAAAATACGCAAAAGTTGCAAAAGCTACACGCCGTCAAACTAGCATTTGGAAGGTGTAGCATTTCTGGTGGGAGTACTCGTGTGGACTCCTAAAGGACGAGGCTACGATTGCTTCGATATTCTTCAAGAGGTAATCCTAAAACGCAATTTTTGTATGTTTGTCTTATGCTTTGAAACACGACGCTTTGTAAATCCTATGGGAATCCTTGTATTTCCGCTGCTCATACACTAGGGATTCCCTAACAGTGGTATCAGAGCCTGGTTGCAAAACCGTGTTTTGGGCAAACATTTGTTTAAAGAACATGTAAAAATAAAATAAAATTTCTTTTATGAAAAGAATTGTAAAGGTTGAATCCTTTTGCAAAGGTTGCATCTTTTATTAGCTATGTTGCAAAGGTTGCATTTTTAATGAGATATTATGTAAAGGTTGCATTTTTATGAGATATGTTGCAAAGGTTGCACCTTTTGAAAGCTAATATCAATATTTTTTTGCTTTATGTATATTGATTTCTTTTCTCAACATTTTAATTAAAGAACATGTTTTTAGGATGTGCTTTATTATATGAACATGTTGTATGTTGCAATGGTGATTGTTTTATATGTGTTCTAATTATAAGGCATGTTTTATGTTTATTTAGTTAAATTAAAATCAAGGGTTGTATGCAATGACGTCTATATGCTTTCTCTTTTCTAATATGAATTGTTCATGTAAGATTGTGTTTAGAAAGTTTAAGAGTTAAACCCTAGCCGTAATGAAAACTAAGATTCAAAAGTTGAAACCTAACCGTAATGGTATTTTATTTATTTGTAAATGTTACAAATAAAATATTTGATTTTAATATTATATTTTAAATTCGATTTGTAAAAGTTACAAATCAAATTTTAATTATTTGTTAAAATTAAAGTTTGTAAGAGTTACAAATTTAAATAATTTATTCTTATTAATTTTAATAGGATTTGCATTGTTTGTGATCCTTTTAAAATTAATGTGATTTGTAAGAGTTACAAATTTAAATAATTTATTCTTATTAATTTTAATAGGATTTGCATCATATGTGATCTTTTTAAAATTAATGTGATTTGTAGGAGTTACAAATTGATTCATATTTATTAAATTTAATATGATTTGTAATTGTTACAAATAGAAGATAAGATCTTTATTAAATTTAATAATTTTAAAATCAAATATTTAATCCTTAATAAATTTGATAGGATTTGTAAAAGTTACAAATTAAAGATAAGATCTTTATCAAATTTAATAGGATTCAAAATAAAATATCTTGAACTCTAGAGATAAGGTCTAAAATTTAAACCTTGATCGTTCCTAAAAATTAGGATGATTGTTGAGACTCTAGAGATAAGGTTTAAAAGTTAAACTTTGATTATTCCTATTTTAGGATAATTATAAGGGTCAAAAGATAAGTTTTAAAAGTTAAATCTTGGCCGTTTCAAAATTAAAGATTTCAAATTGTTTGAAATCATAACCGAATATTTTGAGCTGTTAATGGTCAGTGGGAGGTTCTGGCTAGGAAAGACTTGGTACTTAAGCGGTCACTCCGGACCCACCTCTCTTTCCTGGGAACTAACCTGATTACAGTACTAAATATTTGGGTTGGAACACCCCTTGACCCTGTCTGTTGAACGGTCAACAGAGCCGCCAAACTTCTTTGCGTAGTTTTCCTTTTATGACCCCGTGTGTTTAATTATGTGTTTTAAAATTTATTTTATTTTAAATACAATTGATTACTCTATTAATTGATTAATTAACATGTCCAGCGGTGAATGGTTATGGTCTTAGATTTTTTTTATTTAATTTTAAATACAGCCTGCGTGCTGTGCCTTTCTCTATTCTTAAATTTCTTCTCTCAACCCTTCACTCGTATGTAAAACGAGTTTTCTTTATTACATTGTAATCTTGGAAAAGCCAACAAGGTGGAGACCTAGAAGAAACCTAGAGTGGTGATGGATATGACCTTGAAAGGAACAAAGGAGTGGTGACTCTAGGAGGATGGTGGTTTCAAGAAGTAGGACTTCATGAAGTCAAGACACCATAGTTCCTTTAGGTTTATTTTATTTTATTTTATTTTCTAGGAAGACCATAACCATCTCACAATTTTGATTGCATGTTTTTGGGGTTTTATTTTGCGTTAAAGCGTTTAATGAAAGTCGGTAATGAACAATAAGAAAATTAAAATCCCTCAAGCCCGACAATCATACCTTCCAATAAGTAATAACGTCTAACTTGATATAAATAAAGTGCAGGTCACGTCATAGTTGGGTGCCTTTATTTATGTTTAGTAGGACATGATTGGATAATTGGATTATCCAAGTATTATTAAGTTTTATTCAAATAGACTTTTTTTCAATTGGATTGGAAAAGCCTAAAGGTATGAACAGTCTAAAACGCGTTCTAATAAACAACAGTCATCAATGCTAGTTTCAATAAAGTGTAGGTTCTGCCAAAGCAGGGTGCGTTTATTGATATTAGTAAAGGATGATGGATAATTGGATTATCCAACCATTTTTATTGGACTTATCTAGGTAACTTTAATCAGATTGAAGAACCTAGAAGCGTTAATATTAAGTTTAAACGCCTTCTAATAAATAACACTCGTCGAGACTAATGTCAATAAATAGTGGGCCTGCCAAAGCAGGGTGCTATCATTTATATTAGTAAGGCGCGATGGGATAATTGTAATATCCAAATTGTTTTTATTAGGCCTAAACTTAACTAAGTTTTTCAATTGGATTGAAAATAACTTAGAGGCGTAAGGATTGAGCTTAAATTCATAAGATGAATAAGGGTAAAGAGTTACCCACTCAATCATCCAAGAGTTGCATGAGATGCAATTGGAAATGTGTTTCCTACCTAAATAACCAAGGGTTGGGCGATCAGCCAAAGCTGACTCAACACTAGGCCAAATATGGATCTTGGCCCACTAGAAAAAAATCTTCCAATGGGATTTTTTTTTATGATTCAGTGAGGGTATTTGTTTTGAATCAAAATAGTGGGAGACAACATATTTATTTAATGACCAAAATTTAAATATGTTTTAAATATAAGTGATAGATTTGCATGTAATTTGTTTTAGAATAACCATGATATACCAAATATTGTTTTGTTGCAATCTGTCCTTTGGAAGGACACTTTATCTAAAAAAAATGCCTAGATAGGTATTGAGGCTTGAGAATTATCTTCATTAAAGATGAAGCGGCAGTGTGTGATGTTTGGCTTATATGTCATCTATGGTTGGGTCTTGAATACCCTATGGAGTCTGCATAAACTCTGAGCTGTAAAAGGCAATATGAATATATGGGAGATATACGATATGATCGTATACAGACTTTATTAAGGCCAAGTTAATCTAGAAGTCTAAAAGGTGATCAAGAAAGGAAATTGTTTCCAGTTTTAGCCAAAATAAGACATTGAAATAATTTATCTAAAGAACTTGAAGGAGTTCAAAAGAAAGGGAAGTAAGACTTCCACTACAGGTCATGTTATAGAAGTCAAGTTATTTTACTTCACTAACATTAGTATCAGATACTAGTAGTAGATCTCAAATTTTGAAAGATCAAGAAAGTAGATCACTTGTTAAGGGTGGAGAAGTCCATGTAAAATTGAGCAAAAGTTGCTACAATAAAGATAAGATCTTTTACCTATTGGGCTAGTTAGTGAACTAGACATTGTGCATATTGTTTCTTATTGGACAAGAAATGTTTTTCTTATTATAAAATAACTTTGTTTCTTTAAATGGATGTTGATGCACAATTGAGTAATGGATTCCACATCCTAAATCTCAAAACTCCCATCTATAACAACTGTCAAAGTAGGTTAAAATAAGTGATTTTGAACCTTACTTACATGGTATTGTCTCCTAAGGCAAATGGATAAGAAACACATTTCTAAATACCATTAATGTGGTTATATGGACTCTTTTGATTTTGGAATCAATGGAGACATGTAAATCTTATTCATTGGAGAGATAATTGAGACCTCATTCATTAAAAGATGAGTAATCTATTATCTAATACATGACGATGTATGTGGGCCTATTGGAACAATAACTAGATATGTTTTTCAATACTTCAACATACTAATTGAAAAGTCAATGAGTATGGATTTATGTAACATAAGTTAGAAAGTCTTCGAAAAGTTTAAAGAATTCATAATGAAGTGAAAAACCAAATTGGCAAGACAATTAAAGCTATTGATTAGATCAAGATAGCAAATAATTTGAGCTACAAGTTTGATAACTATCTAATAGAGTGAGAGATTACCTCTTAACTTATTCCTCATGGAATGCCTTAATAGCATCTCTACGGGGAAAAGTCAAACCTTGTTGGACATAGTTTGATTATTGATTATTATCAAACATCTCTAACTCCTTTAACGTTTCTTTATTAACAAAAATTTCCATACTTAACCATGTTCCATCTTAGACTTTCTTAAAGAAACCATATATGATATGGACTAGGAAGAAACCTAGTATGTCTTTACTAATAATTTGGAACTATGATGCTTCTATAGAGCATCCAACTCTGACAAGGTCGGATCCAAATTAGATAAATGTCTTATGTGAGATACCCAAAGAAAGCCAAGGGTTATCAATTCTACAATCCATCTGAGAATAAAAGGCTTGTTGCTTAGAATATTGTATTCTTGAATAAGAGTATATCCCTTAAAGAATCAGTGGAAGGATGATAGAACTTGAAGAAATTCAAGTATCACAAAGCATTTAAAAGTCAAGGATGGACTTGGAGCAGAAATCACAAAGTGTTGTGACATCATTAGCTCCGGTAGCACAAGACTTGCATAAAATCAAATAGGATATGTCACCAAACCTGAAAAATGTGGATATCTTATAAATCAGGAAGGAGGCATATTGCTAAATGACCAAGCTTCTTATGAAGAGGCCAATGCAAGTTTAGATTCTAAGACATGGCATAAGACCATGGGATTTGAAATGGGTTCCATGTATATTAACAAGGTATGAACCTTGGTTGACACACCTAAAGGGTAAAGCCTATAGGATGCAAGTGGGTTTTCAAAAGGAAAACTAAACATGGATGGTAATAAGAGTACCTTTAAAAGCAAGATTGACAAAATTCAATTAGCTTAAAAACCATTTAGATCCTGCTTGTTGTAGCAGTATACCACCATTATGAGATATGGTAGATAGATGTCAAGATGGAAATCATCTTGAGGATGTGTATATGACACAACCTAAAGGCCTTTTATGCCTGAAACATCTAAGAAGGTATGTGAACTACAAATGTTCCATTTATGGATTGAAGCAAGCTTTTAGAAGCTAGAATCTTCATTAAAGAACGAAGATAAATCTTGTGACTATAAAAGGGTTAGTAACTACACAATTATAGTTCTAGTATTACATGCAAAAGACATGCTTCTTCTAGAACTAATAATATTCTCATTCTATAGTCAAGAGTATCCTTAAACACTTAAGAAGGACTAAGGATTTAATCTTGATAAATGGAAGATGAGCTCGTTGTAAAGGTTACATCGATGTCAATTTTTAGACCTAAGATTGCAATCAAAATATATGTGTTGTCAAGATGGTTACGATGTATGCTTGAAAGGTTCAAAGCAAGAAACAATCGTTGGTTCTACTAACAAATCTAAGTATTTTGCTATGTTAAATTACAAAAGAAGTCAATTTACATTTAATCATTCCAAATGTTTTGTATCCTATGAGTTTCCACTGTGATGACAATGGAACCATAGAACAATATAAGGAAGTGGATTAATCCAAGCATATACTTAAATAGTTCCATCTTTGGAAGATGTGAAAATATGCAATATGCATACCAATAAAATTGTTGGGAACCCACTAGTAAAACCGCTTACATAGTAAAAGCATAAGGGCACTGTAGACGTCATTGGGCATTAACCTTATCGGCTCTAAGTGCAAGTGGGAGATTGTTGGAAATATGCACTAAAAGCCTATATATAGGTTCGCATCATTTTGAATAAGTCATTTTTTGTTAAATAGTTTAACAACCTTTATTTATCCTTGGAGTAATAGGTCATATAAGAGTTATTCCTAAAATGTCCCTAGTCAAGTATTTACGTGGGGACATGTAAATACATTAAGACTAGTGTGTGAGTGTACTGATGATCTGATCTCACAGATCATGGATATAAATAATATCAAGTCTTCACACGGGTACACATTAAGAATAATGATGCACTGGATAGACCCACCATGAGAACGTTGCATGGATCGTTACATGAATGTCATAAACGATTCTCAATGTGATAATGGTATATGTAGTCCTTTGACCTGAAGTCACTACGATTCCTACATAAGGAGTTTATTGTTTTAATACAATCAAACGTCTTCTGTAATAAGAGGACTATAAAGGTTGTGGTTAGGCAATGTACAAATTATACAGAGGGATGTGAGTGATGTAGATGGGATTTGTCTCTCCTATGTGACAGGAGTGATATCTATAGGTCACTTGATGGAGTGAGACTAAGGAAATGCATGGCCATGCTAGAAAGAATAAATATTGGATATTTATTCGGATAAAGTCTACTCCGGTATCAAGTAAAATAAATTGGACCGTACAAGGATGACACGACCATGCCTTGGGCCCAATTAGGATATCGTGACAAAAGGAACAAACATATAAAATAATTATCACTTATAGGTTATGTTGTTAATAAATAATATTCGGACATAATGATGCATTGCTAGATGCCGCTCTTATATTTTATATTAATAATAAAATAGTTTATTATTAATATAACCGAGTATTTTACCTATAGGGTCACACACATAGAGTAAGCCCATCAGAAAATAGCTTTTTATTTTAGTTGGACTAAAATAAGACTATTGGGCCTAACTCATTTAGAATGAGTAAGGAGCCCACTCTTTAGAGAGCAAATTAGGTCAAACCTAAGCCTATAAATAGAGCATAAGATGCTCATAGGCGGCTACCCAAAAGAGACACAAAAATACGCAAAAGTTGCAAAAGCTACACACCGTCAAACTAGCATTTGGAAGGTGTAGCATTTCTGGTGGGAGTACTCGTGTGGACTCCTAAAGGACGAGGCTACGATTGCTTCGATATTCTTCAAGAGGTAATCCTAAAACGCAATTTTTGTATGTTTGTCTTATGCTTTGAAACACGGCGCTTTGCAAATCCTATGGGAATCCTTGTATTTCCGCTGCTCATACACTAGGGATTCCCTAACAGGCAAGATGCTCCTATTGCTCAATCTCACCTCAGGTGATCATTATGAAGACTTGAGCCCAGACACGCTCTTTGAAGTTAGAGTTACTTCATTCGTTCTGTTCGGTCATGAGTCACCTCAAGAGATCATGGTTCCATGGGGAGTCTCCTCAGATTTCTATTTACTTTATCATTGTTATACTTATCCCTTTTCTGCAGGTTGTTATAATAAGCAGTCATGTGGAGTCTCATCATCCCATTCAATTCCTCCCCAGTGAAACCATAATCGCCAAAGCTGGCACTTCTCAAGTTCTCTTCCCCGGTGGAACCAACCGCCAAAGCTGGCACCTTTCAAGGTTTCTTCCTCCATCGCCCAAGTAGACACCTTTCAAGGTTTCTTCCTCCATCGCCAAAGCTGGCACTTTCAAAGTTTCCTCCATAATTTCTAAAATTGGCAATTCCTTGAAATCTCCTCCTTAATCGCCAAAGATGGCAATCCTTAAAATCTCCTCCATAATTGCCAAGGTTGGCAATCCTTCAAAGTCTCATCCTTAACTGTTAAAGTCGGTATCTGTCAATTTCTCTTCCCCAGTGGAATCGGTGGCCAAAACTGACACTTCTCAAGTTCTTTTCTCCTGTTGGACTCTATATTTTCCATTCTCGATTAAGGGGCAGTACTCCGAAGCACCAAATCCTTCCCCAATGGAACTACACTTCCCAGACAAATCAAACTGGGGTATCTCCCCAGATTCCTCTTGCAGTCAAGAGGAAGCTTCCCCCAAAGCTCTTTAGATCATGTCAAACTCGGACATCTCCCACGGGTCATTTTGTCAACCCAAGGGCAGTACCCCGTGCTCCCGGGAAATTCGAGCTGGGACATCACCTCGGGTCTCTCTCTGTCAAAAGGGAGCGTACCCCCAAGCTTCTTCAACCTCCCTAACTGGGGCACCACCCCATATCTTTCTCCCAGCCTTGGGGTAGTACCCCTAAATCTTCCAATCTTTCCAAAATTGGGGTATCGCCCTAAATCCTTCCTCCGTTCGAGGGGCAATATCCTTAGCTCTTCCTCGTTTCTTTTCTCTCCCAATCAAGGAGCAGTTCCCCGAATCATCCAAGACAGCTTGAACTGGATCATCCCCAGATTTCTTTCCTCCAGTAAGCCCACCATACATCCCCAGTGGACTCCAGATTCTTCCTGCCAGTCAAGGAGTGGTTCCCTGAAATCCCTTCAATCTTCCTAATTGGGGCATCACCCCAGACCTACTCTCTCAACCAAGAAGCGGTACCCCAGGGTTCTTTCAATCATCGCCCCAGATCCACTCTCTCAGTCAGGGGGCAGATCCCCGTGATTCTTTTAAATCATGTTAAACTGGTACATCTCTCCCAGGTCTTTACCTTCCAGTCAACTGAGAGGCAACATCCTCACCCTTTACTTTGTGTTCGCCTATTCAGGCACTCTTTCCTTTCCGTTCGCCTATTCAGGCACCCTTTTCCTTTCTGTTCGCCTATTCAGGCACCCTTTACTTTGTGTTCGCCTATTCAGGCACCCTTTACTTTCCGTTCGCCTATTCAGGCACCCTTTCCTTTCCGTTCGCCTATTCAGGCACCCTTTCCTTTCCGTTCGCCTATTCAGGCACCCTTTACTTTCTGTTCGCCTATTCAGGCACCCTTTCCTTTCCGTTCGCCTATTCAGGCACCCTTTCCTTTCCGTTCGCCTATTCAGACACCCTTTCCTTTCCGTTCGCCTATTCAGGTACCCTTTCCTTTCCGTTCGCCTATTCAGGCACCCTTTCCTTTCCGTTCGCCTATTCAGGCACCCTTTACTTTGTGTTCACCTATTCAGGCACCCTTTCCTTTCCGTTCGCCTATTCAGGCACCATTTCCTTTCCGTTCACCTATTCAGGCACCCTTTACTTTCCGTTCGCCTATTCAGGCACCCTTTCCTTTCCGTTCGCCTATTCAGGCACCCTTTCCTTTCCGTTCGCCTATTCAGGCACCTTTTACTTTGTGTTCGCCTATTCAGGCACCCTTTCCTTTCCGTTCGCCTATTCAGGCACCCTTTCCTTTCCGTTCGCCTATTCAGACCCTTTACTTTCCAGTCGCCTATTTAGGCACCCTTTACTTTCCAGTTGCCTATTCAGGCCCTTTACTTTCCAATCGCCTATTCAGGCCCTTTACTTTCTAATCGCCTATTCAGGTACCCTTTACTTTGTGTTCGCCTATTCAGGCACCCTTTACTTTGTGTTCGCCTATTCAGGCACCCTTTCCTTTCCGTTCGCCTATTCAGGCACCATTTCCTTTCCGTTCACCTATTCAGGCACCCTTTACTTTCCGTTCGCCTATTCAGGCACCCTTTCCTTTCCGTTCGCCTATTCAGGCACCCTTTCCTTTCCGTTCGCCTATTCAGGCACCCTTTACTTTGTGTTCGCCTATTCAGGCACCCTTTCCTTTCCGTTCGCCAATTCAGGTACCCTTTCCTTTCCGTTCGCCTATTCAGACCCTTTACTTTCCAGTCGCCTATTCAGGCACCCTTTACTTTCCAGTTGCCTATTCAGGCCCTTTACTTTCCAATCGCCTATTCAGGCCCTTTACTTTCCAATCGCCTATTCAGGTACCCTTTACTTTGTGTTCGCCTATTCAGGCACCCTTTACTTTCCGTTCACCTATTCAGGCACCCTTTCCTTTCCGTTCGCCTATTCAGGCACCCTTTCCTTTCCGTTCGCCTATTCAGGCACCCTTTACTTTGTGTTCGCCTATTCAGGCACCCTTTCCTTTCCTTTCGCCTATTCAGGCACCCTTTCCTTTCCGTTCGCCTATTCAGACCCTTTACTTTCCAGTCGCCTATTCAGGCACCCTTTACTTTCCAGTTGCCTATTCAGGCCCTTTACTTTCCAATCGCCTATCCAGGCACCCTTTACTTTCCATTTGCCTATTCAGGCACCCTTTACTTTCCAGTCGCCCATTCAGGCCCTTTACTTTCCAATCGCCTATCCAGGCACCCTTTACTTTTCATTCGCCTATTCAGGCCCTTTACTTTCCAATCGCCTATTCAGGCCCTTTACTTTCCAGTCGCCTATTCAGGCACCCTTTACTTTCCAATCGCCTATTCAGGCCCTTTACTTTCCAGTCGCCTATTCAGGCACCTTTTACTTTCCATTCGCCTATTCAGGCCCTTTACTTTCCAATCGCCTATTCAGGCACCCTTTACTTTCCAGTCGCCTATTCAGGCACCCTTTACTTTCCATTCGCCTATTCAGGCCCTTTACTTTCCAATCGCCTATTCAGGTACCCTTTACTTTCCGTTCACCTATTCAGGCACCCTTTACTTTCCAGCCGCCAAACAAGGCACCTTTTATTTCTTGTTAACCGAGGGTCAACCCCCAATCCTTTTATTTCCAGTCAACCAAGGGGCAACACCCCTGATCCTTTATATTTTTTTCATTGCCCAGGATGGGCACTTTTAAGCTTCCATTGCCAAGGATAGGTGTTCTCAAGATTTTCTGTTTGCCAAAAGTTGGCACCCTTTCAAGCTCTTATCACCAAGGTTGAAACTTTTAAGCTCTTCGACTGCCAAAGCTGGCATTGTTTAAGTTGTCATTTTATCAAAACTGTCATTTCTCTGAAGTTATTGATGTCGAGATCATCTCTAAAGAGAAGATGTTCACGTCTTTACTTCCTTTCCTCGATATGAATGGATCATTCATATTATCGTGAAAAGAAAGTAAAGAGGGGCAACTGTGAACATCATTGCTTTTTTTTTAAATAATAATAAATAATAAATAAATATTTTTCTTGTCCCCTATTCCGGAAATTCCGCTCTGAATCCGGAAATGGGTTCCCCACTTTCACCTTCTTCATCCTCTCAGACCTTCATCACAACGAACGAACAGACAACATCTCATCATCCCTCTCCTCTGCGATCATTCTCCTCTACCCGGATCCACCATCACCAACCTTCAACAACACAAACAGAGACAGAAAACCAGAAAACAAAAAATAAACAACAGAAAATAATAACAATCAAACAGCAAAAAAAAAAAGATGAACAACACTCCCTATTGCCGTCGGCCACCACCAGAACGGCTCCCCACCGCTCCGGAGCCCTTCCGCGCCGACCGTCTTCTTCTCCCCGGCGACCGCGACCACGAGCCGGCTTCCACCCACCGAGGACTATCCGATCTTGGCCTTCCCAGCACCGTCTGAGAGCCTCCTCCTCTTCTCCGATCTCCCTCACCATTTTCGGTCTCTCCCTCTCTCTCCTTTACTCTTACTTTCTCTCTCTCATCTCTCTCATTTCATCTCTCTCTCACCAGAACCCTCTCCCTCTCCCTCCACTCACTTTCCCTCTCCCTCTCGGCATCTCACTCCCCCCTCTCCAGATCTCTTATTTCCCTTTCGGTCTCTCCGTTTCTCCCTTACCCTCTCTGTTTCTCAATTTGCCATCTCTCTCCTCACTCCCTCTTTACTGCCGCCCCCCTCTTTCTTTCTTCTCTTTTCTTTTCTTTTTTTATTATTAGGTTTAGTTTGTTTTGGGCCTCAAAGAGAGGCCCATTCTGTTTTTATTTTGTTTATAGCATAAACTTCTTTTTTTTGTTTCTTGCCTTCATGGGTCTTAGAAAGTCTAGGGCCCAATAATAAAAAACGATTTTTTTTTATTTATTCTAAAGCTTTTAGAAAATAATAAATAATTTTTAATAAAAAATAAATATAAAAGTATCTTTTTTCTTAAAATAAAATAAAGAAGTTTTCTTATTAAAATAAAAAATTCTGAGAATTAAAATATTTTTCCTAAAATGAAAATTAAATAGTTTTTTTTATGGTAAGTTTAAAAATTAAATATTAAAATCTAACATTTGTTTTAGAGAGTAAAGAGTAAATATTTTATTCATGGTTCATCTTAGAATAAATATTAAATACTTTTCTACTTGTGTTAAATTTAAATATATGTTTTTTTAGAATAATTGTTTCAAAATTTTATGGGCGATGTCGTGCAAAATTACTTTTGCCTACATCGTTTATTATTAGGTCTCGAAGGTTTATGCACGTGCGATCTTACTTCGCCTTGTATTTCTTCTTCTTCATGAATCTTCTTTATTGTTAAAAATAAAAAAAAATTTAAATATTTTTCTTTCAAAATTAATTTCCCCAAAGAACTACGTAACCCTGATTTCTCAATACATTTGAGAATACGTAGGAGCAGGAATCAATTCCTGTCGGGCCCACTTTTTCATTACTAATTTCTTTGTCTCTGCTATTATTTCAATTAATTTTATATAGTCAATATTTTAAATTTTATTGTCGCAAGGAGGTTAATTTAGAACGCGACGTCTTGTTAATCTCATATTTTTATTTAAAATAATTTTTTCTTTAAAATGAGGTTAATTTAGACGCGACGTCTTGTTAATCTCATATTTTTATTTAAAATAATTTTTTCTTTGAAATGAGGTTAATTTAGACGCGACGTCTTGTTAATCTCATATTTTTATTTAAAATAATTTTTTATTTGAAATGAGGTTAATTTAGACGCGACGTCTTGTTAATCTCACGTTTTAATATTTTTATTTAAAATAATTTTTTCTTTAAAATGAGGTTAATTTAGACGTGACGTCTTGTTAATCTCATGTTTTTTATATTTTATTAAAAAATAATATTTTTTAATAGCTTTATTTTTTTATTTTATTTCATTAATTTTTTTTAATCTTTAAATTTATGTACAAATTAAGGTTAATTTGGATGAGACGTCCTGTTAACCTTTCTTTCACTCTGTTTCAGTTTTTTTTTCTTATATTTGTTGTTTTGTCGAGATCCTTACTGTCATAGCCTTGTCATTTCTTACTGTTATTGTTTATATCTTCTATTTTATTTACTGTTGCTGTTTAGTCTTCTATCGTCGCTGTTTTCTTCTATCTTACTGTCACTGTTCAGATTTCTATCATCGCTGTTTTCTTCTTTCTTACTGTCACCGTTCAGATTTCCATCGTCATTTTTTTTCTTCTTTCTTACTGTTACTGTTTAGTCTTCTATCGTCGCTATTTTCTTCTTTCTTACTGTCGCTGTTTGATCAAATTTTTACTCTAACTATTTAGTCTGTTTTGTCTGTTTGTGTTTCTTTTATTGTTTTGTATGTTTCTTTTCATAAAAGAAGTTAAAATAATTTCTAGATTATTTTGAAATAAGCGCTATCAATTCGAGGTAACCGTTTTATAACGGACAGTTGTGAGGTGCTAATACCTTCCTCACCTGTAATTCGACTCCCGAACTTAGAATTTCATTTTTCATAACCAGTGTTTTAAAAGAGGTTTTTCCCGATATTTTTATCCTAAAAAATATTGGTGGCGACTCCCTGTTTCTCCTTTTGAAAGGATTTCGAAAAACCCGTTTTACTTTTAAGGGTCGGCCATCCCGTCACGATCCCGGTCGCGACAATTAGTAAATAGTATTTTAATAAATTATTAACATATTAGATATTCATTGAATTAAGATGTGATAATGACCAGGTATGTAATAGGCCGTTACAAATAATGACCTTTTATTCCTTTCTTGATATATATGTTACTCATAATTTAAAATACTAATTAAATATTTAAACATAAAAGAATATGTTACCGTTATAAATTATAAATCATTAATATTAAAATTATATATTAATATTAATATTATTTTAACATACCAATATATCGTACCAATCCATATATATATATATATATATATATTAATAATTACATTTTACACTATATCCATTATAAATTGTAAATACATCTCTATCATTTATGTTTGATATATCACTTTAATATAAACCCTTCAACTTATTATTTATTTTTTCATTTTAAAATATTCACATATATACACTCAACAATCTCAATTATTAGATTTCATTTTAGATAAACCTTCAACAATCTCAACTTTTAAAATATTCTATATATATATATATATATATATATTCTACATAAACCTTAATCCTCAGACTTATTATCTTCTCTCACATTTAATATTTCATAATTAGTTTAATTTTCTAATTATTATTGATTACTTTTTATTGCAAATATAGTGTTTCCCAATTTCAAATATTACATTGGGTAATTATTAAAACACCAAAACAAAAACAAAATAAATTCGATGTAATATTTTGAAGTAAACAAAAACAAATATGTATACATATTTATTTTATGTTTATCGTAATTAATGTTAATCATTTTGTGTAATTTTTTTCCCCATCCCTCCACATCTATCCAAACCCAAATTCCATCCTTGCCTTTTAATGATGAATAATATATTAATGATTATTGGTTGATTGTATTTAGGGGTAAACCCTTTTATTGGAATCTAAAAACAATTATTTCATATTATTATTAATGATATTAAATATATTAAATGTATTAGGAAATAATATTTTAATAAATTATTAACATGTTAGATATTCATTGATTTAAGATGTGATAATCATCATATATGTAATAGGTCATTATAGATAATAACCTTTTATTCCTTTATGATATATATATATATATATATATATATATATGTTACTCATAATTTGAAATAATTAAATATTTAAACGTAAAAGAATATGTTACCATTATAAATTATTAATCATTAATATTCAAATTATATATTAATATTAATATCATTTTCATATACCAATACATAATTCCAATCCATGTATATGTTAATAATTACACTCTACAATATATCTATTGTAAATTGTAAATACATTTTCATCATTTATGTTTGATATATCACTTTAATATATTCCTTAAGATAAAGGATTCTAATATATCGTGCATAACTTTATTGTTTTAAATGTATCTTTTCTTTAATATATCGGTTAATTGTATTTTCTACAAATAAACAAATCCTATTATTTTAAGTTACATTTATTTTATTAATAATCTGCAAAAATTGCCACATACAAATTAAGTTTCCTCATTCTATTTAATTTTTTATATTAATTATTACTTATTGATTAAATTTACTCCACTATTTTGATTATTTATATCATATCTTAATTGTAGAGTATTTTACTCTTGGGTAACCACTGAAGCCTAAAGATTAATTTTTAGTCCCAACAGTCAAAGCATGAAGTGGTAGGGGACTAACCAAATGGTTTGCTCCAACTCATAACCACATGTTTAAAGGATAAGGTGCTAAATCACCACATTAACTATGTTGATTGCACTGAATGCTTTTTAACGGTACATATTAATTCTCTTTGTGTTATGTGATAAATGATAAGACAAACTTTTAATTTATTCTATTTTTTTCATCCAAAATTTTCGTGTTTTTTTATTTAAATACTACTTTTATCCTTAAAGTTAAGACATAAAAGACGAAAGTTGTATTTACTTTTATCATCAAGATCCAATTCCACAACAACAACCCACGTTGACTGAAACTCCAACACTACTGCTGCTCTGCAATGGATTATATTTCACTTTTAAAATCATTCTTATTTAACTTATATTGAATATCTTTATAGCCTTTGCATTTAATGAATTTTTTATTCTATGCACTTATATAAATTTATTATGGGATCATTTTTCACTTTAATTTAATTCTTATTCTCATATATGTTTTCAACAAAAAAAATTTATATATTTAGATTAATTAAGTACAATATTTTTACAAAATTAAGTATTTTTTATGTAAATTTAGTACGTTTTTACTTCTTATTTCTCCTGTGTTTTGCACGAGAAAGATTAAAAAATAATATAAAATACATCATGCACATGCATGAGTAAATTACTAATGTTTTAAAAATAACTTCTTGTGAGTCATTGTACATTGCTAATATTATATTTTACTAAAAAAAATATAAAATATATTATTGTAAGAATTATGTCACATTTTTTAAAATTAAATAGTATAAATATAGAATTTGAAACTAATCAAATTGAACTCAAAGGCATATTATGTAAAATTTAATTATTAAAAGTTATTAAACTGTACCATTCAATTTATATGATCAAGTGAAAGCAATATAAGTTTTTTGGACTAAAGAATTATATGACCAATATAAAATTGTGTGTATTTATGATTTTAAAAATATAAAAATGCTAATTACTTTATTCACCCAATCTAATATAAAGGATTGAAAGGAAACATATATACATATTTTTTTTATAGGTTTATGAATGCAAAGTTTCAAAACATATAAAATTAAAAGGAGAAAATCTTGATTGAAAGTCACGTTTAACTTGCATTAGAAATCACATAAAGACTATATTGATATTAATTTTAAATAAAAACTTCTCATTTAAATTTCTTATCTTTTGTAATGTTATATAAATATAAAAAGAATTTAAAAACACTTTATTTAAATTACATATGTATATTTTTATTTTTATTTTTTTTATTTTTATCCATTTTTTATATTATATACATTATCTTTTATTTATATTTCATATTTAATTATATTCACTTCTTTAATAGTAAATTTGTACTTTAATTTAGGTATAACTATATTTGTGGTTTACTGTTGTTGATAAATAAATAAAGTTTCACCATATATAAAATTAAAATAATTATTTTTAAGAATGAAATCATACATTATGAAGTAGTCAAAAACATATTTAATTTTCATCTTAAATCTTATTTTATTTTTTAAAATAAGTCTCATTTTTTAATTGATTTTTTATTAATAATTTTACTAACTTCATTTAATAAAATAAAATTTATAATATAAAAACTCATTCTATAAAAATATCTCATGTATTGAATGGGTATAAATATATATATTCACTTTGTATTTCCTTCCGGTAAAGAAATCCTTTCTTTTAATATGATGGTTTGACTGAATGGAAGATTAGGTGTAAAAGTTTACGGTGACCAACACATGTCCTAATGCTTAGAAATTATCTGAAATTTCTAGATCTTGCTGGATTTTTTTTCTATTAGGATCTATCGAATAAATATATAAGAAATGTAAATTGTTTAACTCGTTAGTTGAATTCTCAATGCAGCATGTCTTTAAAGAATGCAAATAAGTACCAATCAATCTCACTTCCTGATTTCTTTAAAACCCATTATTGATTTAGATCTTTAATTTCCCAAAATATCAACAAGCAACATCAACACCATAGGAAACAGAGTTATACAAGGCAATCAAATTATGTAATATAATATCAATTTTGGTTCTGCACTAACAAATTGCATGTTAGGATTAGTAAATCATATTCTAAACTATACCTTGTGTATTTTTGTACTTATGATTAGGTACAGGTTCTTATTATTGTAATTCATGGCAGTGAGGGGGATTGAACAAGGAGCACGTTGTAAGTTAAGTAGAAAAATTATTAGGATATTGAAACTATACTGGAAGGGGGTAGTAGTAGAAGATAATAGTTTAACCAGTCATCACATGCTGCATATTATATACATATAGATATCAGAATGTTTTGGGATCATCCATACATCCATCATTGTCTATGTAGGTTAAGGTAACACCTAATGCTTCTAAACACACACACACACACACACACACACACACATATATATATATATATATATATATATATATATATATATATATATATCAGTTTATAGATATTTGTAAGGAAGCTTATATAAGCTCATAATCTTCCCCATCATCCAACTCTTCCATCGCATTGTCATCAACATTCTCTAATATGGTTTCCCAAATCTAAAACACATCAAAGACTTGAGTTATCTTGAAAACACAATTAATAGCAGCATGCAGGGTTACATCAAACACTTGGAGATGAATCCAAACATAAGTAACTTCAACTGTGAAATTGATTCGAAGCATCTGAAAACATGAAGCAACTTTAAGGGTGAGAAAAATCTTAGTAGGATATATGAAAATGAACCTATTCTTTCAACACCCTATTAAAAGTTCTTGATTGAAAATTTTCTTTATGAAAGATCTTTACTTTATTTTCCAATAGCATAAATCTAAAGTGAATGAAATAGGTATCTCTGCTGGAGTAGAATTAACCCCTTCTCTTAATGAGACTTACTCCTCATCTAAAACTTCTCAAATCACTGTGTTTTGATCAATCTTTTGAGCTCAATTTCAGTGGGCGTCCACCTCCTATGGCCATAATGATTCTTTAGGGGTATACTCCATATCATAAGAATTTATCATTTTCTATCAAAATTAAAGCTAAAAAATAATCCAACATCAAATATGTATTCCATATCTATATACCAAAAACTAGTTAACTTGCAAAATTAAAAGTGCCAACTAGGAACATGCAAAAGCTTCTAGATATATATTTTTAAAGCTAGTCTTATTAAAGCCGAATGATAAAATGTGACTAAAAATGGTGATAACGGCAGCATTTTTAAAACTCTTCTTCTCTGGAATCGACATGCATGTGTTTTTGAACAAAGTATAGCTTTTTGAATGCAAGAGTATAATGAGTAAAATGATTTAGAATAGAAGTATAGGTGAGGTGTAAGAAATAAGGTTAGTTCTCATACTCCTAGCTTGAGTATTAATGGAGGGGTGAGATCTTGTTGTTTTACTTCCCTATTAAGGTGGAGAGTTGTAGATTAAGGTGCGTTCCTTCACTCAGTTGTTTTACTTGTTGGAAGAACCTAGACTACTTTTTGACCAAGTTTTTATAATTCAATCCCTTAATTGCTAATTGTGACCATTTCCGTTGTTTATAACACAATTTTTATCTCACGATTGCTGCTCATGAGTAAAAATATACCTATAAATCTTTTGTTATTTTATTTTTTGTACTTAGAAGATTTTTAATTTGAAACGTACAAAATTATATAACTTAGAATTTACTACCTGACTGAAATTCAAAATATACCTATAAATCGTTTTATTTCCCTTATATAAAATGAGTAAAAATAAGATTAATTTATTTCTTAGAAAAGACGTACTACCATAAAAATAGTCTAATATATTAAAAACGATTTTGAATATGTATCGCATGACATATTTTATACAATGCAAAAGGAAATGTTTTTATTAAAATTGTGTAAACGTATTCCCTACTAATTTCAATATAAATTCAACACAACTTTTAATACAAATATTTCATTTTTATTATCTAAAATGTGTCCTTAAATATATATATTAAAAGTTTTGATTAAAAATAAAATATTCTATCAATAAAACCAAATATAATTGAAAATTATTTAAATCCTTTAAACATGTATGTTAACTAAATCAGGATCGGACCAACAGGAAAAAAAATCCGTTAACTTAACAAAAATCTAACTGTTTCAAACTATATACAAAATAAATATTAACTATTAGATTTTTTAAGTTTTGCGCTAAAAAAGAAAACTTTATGAAAGGATGTAAAATATATATAGTATTAGGGTCGGACCAACAGAAAAAAAAAATTATTAACTCAATAAAAATTTAACTGTTTCAAATTATATACAAAATCAATATTAATTATTAGATTTTTTAGTTTCACGTTAAAAAAGAAAAAAAAGGAAACTTTGAAAGGAAGTATGTTTCAAAAATTAGTCTTTACAGGTAGATACTACCTCTAGTTTACTTTAAAAAAAAAAAAAGAAAAATCAAAGTATTCCTACTATAATTGAAAATATAAGTGAAGAAAGGAATTAACAATAGCCAAAAAAATACGATCAATTAAGGTGGTGATGAATACTAGAAAATTATTTTTAATAAATTGTTGCAAAATCCAAAAAGGAGATAATTAAGGGGTGGATAGGTAACCTTGCCATACCCTACGAGTTGCAAGTGCTATATATTCACAACTTTTGGTACGCATTTTTCACAAAATCAAACAACATGGCATCATCACCAACCTTCTCAAGAATCTGTGTGTCCCTTTTGTTATTGTTCTTCTTTGTGTCACTTTCTTCCTCCAACGCAACTTCTCGTTTCATCCTTGGGCATGCCAAACCCACACAATCACGAGCTGAAAGGCTCATAAAAAGCCTCAACTTATTCCCTAAAGATCCAGTTAACATTATAAAAGGTGGTGACCTTCATGATTTTGAATTTGTCCCTGGAAAGATTGTAGAGAAGAAGTTCTCATTTCTTGGTGATTCTGGGCCTTCTATTGAAGACCTTGGTCACCATGCTGGTTACTATTCACTTCCTCATTCTAAAGCTGCAAGGTAAAATTCAAATCAATTACCATTTTCATCTCAACTTTGAGGGTCATTATTTAGTTTGAATTTACAAAATTTTAAAGGGAATTGTAAATATTTACATTGTGATGAAATTTTATTTTTTAAAATTAACTATGTATAAATTATTCACATAATTCTGTTTTGTTATCAATATAATCAAAATCGATCGTCATGTGATTATGAGTCACAGTACTTTGCACTTGCAACGGATCAAATCAAAACTCTTATATTTTACAATGATTGTGGTCAACGATTGTTGCACCGGTTTATTCATTTTTATAAGTAGCTGTTACATTGGTGTACTCACTATTGATTTTTGGAGTGCTTTTTTATTGGATCGTGGTAGTTTCAAGGTGACTCGCTTTCAGATCTATGGAATCATTGCATTGTCCTGCAAGCAATATATGCTAATTCATATAATAACATAACACCAGTAAAATTCTCATCCCAGCGTGTACACTCTTTTTTTTTTTTTGAAATTGTATCATTATTTTTGCATGTGGTAATTAATGATTTAAAATAGGTCATTTTTAATAAATAACTAATTAATTGCATTTAAAAGGTAAGTTGAATATGATTTTTTAAATCGGTTTATTTTAATGTATGTTTGAAACATATTTTTAGAGATAATAATGGGGTAGGTTTAGGTTTCTCCAACCCATAAAAGTTAGGGTAAATTTGTGCATAAATTTTTATAAAGGTAAGTTTGAAATTGTGCAATATAACCTCATCTTCATGTGTCTCCCTTGGGTTCATGAAACATGTGTTTTTCACCCATTATTATATTTTTACTTTTTTTAATTAATTTTAGTAACATAAATATATATTTTAATTCAAGTTATATATGTCTAATACATTTTAATCAAAGTAATACTTAAAAATAAACTCAAAAGTTATATTCTATTTTTTTAAAAGATACATTACATTTTTATTATTATTTAGTTATTATTATAATTAAAATTACATAATTACATATTTTTAAACTTATGCCAATCAAAATTAGATGGGTCAGAAGCATATTTTCCCCGCTAAAAGTCAGAATAGGGACAGGTCATTACCGCTATTGTCCTTATATATTTTAAAACAATATAAAAGTGGGAAGTTTAAGATCATGATTAATACAATTCTTCACTAATTTTAATGTTGGTGCAACTCAATTTTCAACCAAATGTCTCTGCTCGTATTAAAAAACTGTTTTTCAATAAAAAGCTTTTTATTTTTGATCTCTTGTCTTGTGGGAAATTTAGAAAGTTGACTTAATTAATATATGATTCTGATTTTCATTTTCATATCTTTTTCTTTATGACACATACACAGGATGTTCTACTTTTTCTTTGAATCAAGGAACAGTAAAGATGATCCAGTTGTCGTATGGTTGACTGGAGGACCAGGTTGCGGAAGTGAATTGGCTTTGTTTTACGAGAATGGCCCTTTTCATATTACCAATAATCTCTCTCTTGTATGGAATAATTATGGTTGGGACCAGGTAACAATCAAATTTCATGTCTCTTGTGTGGAAAAAATATGGCATGGTTGTTTAACCATAATGTACACTTGTGTGCAATGGTTAACATTAGAGTCGGAGAGAAATATATTTATTTAGTTTTGTCATAATCTGAATGTTCCAACTCAAACAAGATTATTTTTTTGTGGATACTAAAGATGGTTTTGTTATTTGTATTATTTTTATTTTTTTACTTTCTGCAGGCATCAAATATTTTATTTGTTGACCAACCCACCGGAACAGGTTTTAGTTATTCTACTGATGCTGGTGATATTCGTAATGATGAAGTGGGCATTAGCAATGATTTATATGACTTCTTGCAGGTAAAATAAAATCTTTATTTTTGGTTTCATATGTCCAAATCCAAATAAATGTCAATCTTTTGTTACATAGAGAAATATACATGTGTTTTATATGTAAATAAGACCACTAAATTTTACTATTATAATTGCAGGAATTTTTCAAGGCGCATCCAGAGTTTGTTAAAAATGATTTTTATATTACTGGAGAATCATATGCTGGACACTATGTTCCAGCAATTGCATCCAGGGTTAACCAAGGAAATAAACAGAAACAAGGAATTATTATAAACCTCAAGGTCTTATACACTATAATTGCCAAAGTCTTTTATTTTTGTCTTCCATTTGCTGATTCATTTGACTCTCTTATAACAACAGGGTTTTGCTATTGGTAATGGTTTAACAAACCCTGGAATTCAATATCCAGCATACCCAGATTTTGCCTTGGAGAATAAATTAATTTCACAGTCTGATTATAATAACATCAAATTATTAATCCCAGATTGTGAAGAAGCAGTCAAAGCTTGTGGTACACTTAGTGTTTAGTCATTTTCCATTTGTCACTTACATTGTGATAGTTCTGAATTTTTGTTGTTCCACTTTGTGATGTTATTTGTGTATGATTTGTTAGACACTCAAGGTGGACAGAGTTGCGCAGATGCATACGCTACTTGTGAGGATTTATTCTCGGATATCTTGGGAATTGCAGAAGACATTAATGTAAGTAACAATGAAAGAAGTGTACTTTATTTTTGTTTGAGGAAATAGTAAGGTTAAGTTTACTAACAGTATTGTGCTGATTTGCAAATTGTAGTACTATGACATCAGAAAGAAATGTGTGGGAGATTTGTGTTATGACTTCTCAAATTTGGAAAAGTTTTTGAACTTGGGTAATGTGAAGAGTGCTTTGGGTGTTGGGAAGGACTTGAAGTTTGTTTCATGCAGTGAAGTAGTGTACAATGCTATGAGGCAAGACAGGATGAGAAACTTGGAAGTTGGGATTCCTGCTCTTCTTGAGGATGGAATTAAGTTGCTTGTGTATGCAGGGGAAGAAGATCTTATATGCAATTGGATTGGTTAGCCTACTTCATTCATTTGAAACCAAATTGCTTTACCTTTGAAACTTTTAATTATTTATTATTTTTAATTATAAAACTATTATTATATTTTATTTTTTTTATTTCTTATCTTCATTTTTATTTTTAATTTTTTTAAGTATAATTTTTTTAAAAAAAGTATGATGATAATTTTGTAATTAAAACTAAAAATAAGAAACTCTTATAATCTGAATAGGGTGTAATATCATATTAATGTTTTTTATATGTAATCTTGTACATAATGAGAAATTAAAAAAATCTTTAATGTGTGATTTCCAATGAAAATCAAATAAATTTCCAATTCAATTTTTTTGTTTCTTTTATAATTTTTTTTTTATCATGGACAAGGTTAAGTTGTACAAGTTAATGTTAAAAAGTTAACCTGCATTTTTTCCTGTGTTTTTGGTTTGGCAGGGAATTCAAGGTGGGTTAATGGCGTGGAATGGTCAGGCCGAAAAGCATTTGATGCATCAACTAAAGTGGATTTTTTGGTTGATGGTGTAGATGCAGGGGATTTGAATAACTTTGGACCTCTCTCTTTCTTAAAGGTTTGTGTTCAGGCTTGTATTTTTTGGTTGAGTGTTAATTTTACCTTTTGTATAACTCTATTTATGTGATAGGTACATGGTGCTGGACACATGGTTCCTATGGATCAACCAAAAGCTGCACTTCAGATGTTGAAGAGTTGGATGGGTGGGAGATTGGCCGTGGCAAAGAATGAAGATAATGCCTCTCATAATTGATATACTTACCTTAAAGACATGGACAGTGATCACAACGATTATTCTTCATGTATATTTTTTGAAGGGTGTATTAAATGCTTAAATTTTTATGGAAAAATGTATGATATTCATAAAGTAATATTCAAACTTTTTATTTGTCCTTGTTATTTAAACTTATGCCCAGTTAACCTGCTTATACATATTTCAATACAACGTGGCAAAAAAAATATATGTAAACTTGTGAACCCAAAATCCTTGTTTAGTTAGAGTTTGACCAACCTAAAAATAGATCCTACGATCAAAATGAGTTTTGACTGTTTTAAACGGCGTAAAGGATAAATATCAACCCTTAAATTTTTTTATTTTCTCAATTCTATTTCTCCAACCAAACGGATGTCACTAAACATAATCGAGTTAGGAGTTGCAGCTTAGGTCTAATTTATTTTTTTCACACACCATCCACCATGAGAGCCACGCTTTCCTTGATTTAATGTTCGATTGTTTTTTCTCGTCTCTTCTCACATTCTCTACATTCACAAATACCCTAAATTCTAAGTCTAGTCTATTACATGTTATAAGCCTTGTTTTTTTTTACCTGCTAGACTTGTCCTATTCAGAGTTCTGCAAACTTGCGTATTACTTTTGGTTTTGTATAAAATGAAAATGATATAGGTGGGGCCATGGTGGCCTTATTTTATTTGAATCTATCATAGTCATTGGAAATGAGGGAGAGTTTTGATGGGTGTGTGCAAGCAACACATGAACCAAAAACTCGCGCATAAGGGCCTGTTTTATTGTTGAAGGTTTTCCAATTACTTTTTCTTTCATCAATTCAAGGTTTTCCAATGATTGTTGTATCATTATTAGAACAACACAACAAAATAAGATTGAGGAGGATTAAATCGTATTTTTCTTAATGATTGAACTAAATCGTATTTAAAATAAAAAACAACATATAATAAGATGTAGAGATCTTTTAGTAATTTAATAATAACTCATATATTATAGCAAGTCACTCTCAATTGAACCATGGTGTGCAACCAAAAAATAATCCACCATAACATACGCCTAAAATATAAGCTTTGAATATGTTGCCTCAAGATAAACTAACCAACCATTTACTAAGTGAACTTACGACTTTCATAAAAGTATGTTTTTAGGCTTTTAAGGGTTTTTTGTTGGCGTAGATAGCTTATATATGTAATTTTTTTAAGCTTTCATGATTTTTCGAAAACTATACTATAATTGTTTGGTAAATACTAAAAATAAAGCTGCTAATTTTTTAAAAGTTTCAAAAGTCATAAGCTATTAACTTTTGAAAAACTACTTGAAATAGTTTGTGATTTTTCAAAAGTTATAAGTTCATTTATTAATTATTTAGTTATCATTTTTACCTTTATATTTTCTTTTAAATAACAATTTTTATTTTATATAATTAAAATATTATATGTCCTTTAAAATCATTTAACACAATTTAAATTAGTTTTACCAAACAACTCTATTTCAAAAAGTTTCTTCAAAAAATATAAGTTACTCAAAAAGTCATAAACTATAAGTTATAAACTCGTTTTGTTGGTCAAAGCCTCATGATTCAAGTTTTACATAAAATTATTTTTCATGTTATTCATATCTTCTTTGTAAGATAATATGTGACATAATACGAATTAATATTTAGTTATTGTTCCCCCTATTGAGATGAAGCCGGGGCCACGACACCCCCCCCCCCCCCCCCATTTTAGACAAAAACAAAGGGATTTTGGTTCTCTCTTGATCTTAGACAAATGCAATTACATCCACGTCATCTCGAGACCGGATAAAAGACCCTCTTTTCTTTCCTCTTTACCATTGTATATGTATGGCCTCAAGCCCCCCTTTTCAAGTGACATATTATTAAATGAAATATAACCCTAATTTTCTTAGAGTAACTCTCCAGGGTTTTTGTGCGTTACAAAGCTTTCATTGTGAATAGTTATATATTATGAAAAATAATTATATAATATAATTTATATAAGCATAAATATATTTAAATTGTTTAATAACAATCATTATTATTAAATTTAACTATTTAATTAATAAAAGTTCGAAAAGTCGTTGCTTAATGGTGTTAGGGTAAAATAATGCTTTGGGTATCTATAAATATACATAATTTTTGTTTTAGTCATCCAAATTTTTTAATGGAATTTGGGTCCTAACAAATTTTAAAAATTTCAAATTATTTGTATAGTTACATAAGGATATAATGTTGTACATTTAAACATGTCTCCTTACAAACTACCTAACATGATTACTTAATTCTAGGTGATATAAATGTATATTAAGTTGTATAAGGGATCATTTGTAAAAAAAAATTATTTATGAGAAGTAAGATCAATAAAAAAATTAAGTATTAAAATTAATTATATATTTTTTTGAAACTAAAATTAAATAATATTTATAGGAACATAAAACATATCCAATTGATCCTGTTTTTCGAATGCAAACCAGATTCCATTAATTGGGCCAGAAAAGGCCCAATGGTATTCAATTGATCCTTTTAATTTGTAAGGTTTTGTCCCTTTTTTTAAGTAGGCTAGCCCTTTTGTCCATATAACATAGATTATCCAATGGTTTATCCATCTGTGCACAATTATTTTTGGAGGAGAGCCCATTTTAAAAGTGAGTTTAAATTAGCACCTAGATTATGGGCTTTCTTTAATCGGGCTTTTCAGCCTAGCCCATACGGGTTTAAATTAGCACCTCCTCCTTCTATTCACAGTTCACAGTACAGAATAACAACCAAGTAAACGACGCGAGTTTTGAAGTGAAACCTTAAACAGACACGAGCATCTAACTTTGGCTGATCCGAAGTTGAACTTCTACTCAACCTTTGTGTCTCTTGTGTTGTCGCTGCTACTGCAAACCATATAGCTCCTTTTGTAAATTGTAATCTCATGCTCCACTCTATCACCTCATTTTATTGGTTATATTTATATACATCATATATCTATTTACTTTGAATTTCCCCTCAAAATAAAGTTAGTTTGATGAATATGTTGAATTGGGTTCAAAACTAAAACGACGACTGAAAATTTTGGAATGCAACTTCTATTAATGATTTCAACAAGGTAGGGTTTTGCGTGATTGTTATTGCTACCCCATTACGAGTGTCTTCGTTTTTTCTGTGTTGTTATTGAAGTTTTTTTCTTTTCACCTTTTCCTCTGTGGTTTAGCGCATGATCTTAGGTGGGAGCATAGGACTTCAATCTTCATATTTCGCATTAAGGATTGTTCTTAGCAGGCTGTGGTGTTATGGAACCTGACAGGTATGTATTGCTTTTTAATCAGATATATATCTGTTCTCTCTGTCTTTTGATGGCACTTTCGATTTTGTTATGGAATGATTAAATTTAACCCAATAAAAAGTTTCTATTTAGAGTGGTTTAAATCCGGCCCTGATAGCTGAGGTTAACAAAATCCTTAACTAAAATAAGATGTGCAACTTTCACTTGATCCTGTTAAGATGGGTAGCGAAATTTGTTGGAAGTCACACGTTATCTGCCTCATAATATGTGGTATGGTTTAAATACCTGTTATGTTACTCTCATTGTCAATTGGTATTGAGATGGGACCTTAACATGGTATTAGAGTGAGCCTAACTTCTTTTTAGTTGTCATGGGTTAAGAGTTGCCCTTTTGTTATGGGTTAAAAATTACCTTTTGTTTGGTCCAGCATGCTCAGTTGAAGGGGGTGTGTTGGAAGTCCCACGTCAATACCTCATTATGTGGTATGGTTTAAATACATGTTAGCCCCACAAGTGATAACATAAGATTAGTTATTCTCTGCATTTATTGTTCCCAATCATGTTATTACTTACATCAAATTGAGTGTTGTGGATACAACATTCTCAACACAATTAAGAACACCTTTTATATTTAGGAAAAACATGCTTGACAATATCCAGCTGTACAAGGGGTCCAGCTTCTGTGCAGTCATAGAACAACGCATTCATACTTATTAAATCGGTTGTTTTAAATAACTGATGTAAAAAGCATTTTTTGCACCAGTTACATTACTCACCGATTTCAATAACTGATATAAAAATTTTATATCAGTTATTGGAAACCACCGGTTTAATATGTGTGAAAGCACCAAATGCACCACACCACAACTGAGTCCAAATCCAAATTACAGCCACTGTAGCTGTGCATGCAAAACCTATAACCTTAAGACAATTCAATGATTCTTCTGTGGTGAGATTTGTTATATATTACATATTATAAATATAAATAATAAATACTTCTTTCATAAAAATTTCCATTATTTACCAGGCTAAATTCCCCAACCACATTTGAGATGCCCTTGGAGGTGTTGGGCCATGAATTGCAGTTCTCTCAGGTATTGTACTGTTTTTAACGTATGTTTGGAGGGTGCTTTGATGCAATAGGCGAATTGAACTTTAGTTATGTTATGTTAATGCTGGTAGAATATTTTCCGTTTAAAACCTTCCTCCTTTTAGAAAATTCTAGATACATTTTCTGTTAACACTGAAAAATATGTGTTGCATGATGAGATAATTTGAGTAGGATGGTGATATTTCACTGGTGCCCCAACCACCTAGGCTATTGAGTGTGCATTAGAGACATCGACTTTCTGTTTTATCCGTAAGTATTCCCAAAACATTTGGGAAGAAAGAAAACCAGTTAGATGTATGGCAACACAATGGCTATATGTTCCTTGGAAAATTTTGAAATCACTGAGTGACTAATGTACCATGTGCCTACAAACTGTTACACGTTGACTGAGATAGTCCCTTATTGCTTCAACTTGCATTGACTTGACTATGATTTTACTGAAGATTGATACTTGTTGATATTTTGCTGTTTCTTTCTTTCTTACATGTGTTTATATAAAACCTCTGACAATTTTAGTTTTGTTTTCAATAGGATCCCAATTCCAAGCACTTGGGGACTACAGTATGGGATGCATCACTAGTGTTCGTTAAGTTTCTTGTAAGTTGTGTTCCTCCCCACATGCTCAGGAATGCCCTGTTATTCTTTCTGTGAATGAAAAATTTTGTTACACCTTAAATATAGTTTTATGTAACTGTAGAATTTAACTGGTTTATTCTGTAGATCCCCAATTCTTCAAGGCTCAAGCATAGATGAGGTGTATCTCATAATTTTGCTGCATACATTTCAAACTAGATGCCTAGAGGACTGAGCATATTCTTGAAACTGTGCATGAATAAAATTTGGCATGAATGCTTATAAATCAACCATATTGCTATAGTTCTTTGCTTCCAAAAAATAATAGGATGTGGGAAGAGAAATATAACATTAATTAAAAGAAGTCACTTTCTCTCTCTTTGTTGGGGACATGATCTTTAGTTTCAGATTTGATCCTTTGATAATGAAATAGATCATTAAATTCTTTAGATTTTGCATTTAGTTTCCATTACCTTGTAATATTTCTGTCCTGTACTCCCATTATCTGAATTTCTTAAGGTGCATCTTATATTGTTTAAGGAACGCAATTGCAGAAAGGGAAGGTTTTCCCCGGCTAAACTTAAAGGAAAACGAGTAATTGAACTAGGAGCTGGCTGTGGTGTCTCTGGTGTTGGTCAGTTTTCAAGTCATTGCTAAAAAATATTTATTGAATCCAATTTACTTTGGCTATATATCTATTCCATGGTTGAAATTGGTCTAGTTTGATCTGCACTCCCTTTTTGCAGGTATGGCTTTGCTGGGGTGTGATGTTATAGTGACAGACCAAAAGGAAGTTTTGCCATTGTTACAAAGAAATGTTGATCGTAATATTTCAAGGATCATGCAAAAGAATACTGGTTTGATTTTAAACTTTTGAACCATCCTAGTTGCCATTTTTTTATTTATTTCAAATTATGTCTATCATTCATATTTTTGAGTTTTTTAATCATACTTATCCTTAACTATTCTGTCTGTGGATCTGAATGATAGTAGCATCTTATTTGGAAATCAATTGTTTTCAGAGTCATTTGGTTCAATCAAGGTTTCTGAGCTTCAGTGGGGAGATGAGAGTCACATTAAGGCTGTTGGTCCTCCATTTGACTACATCATCGGCACTGATGTTGTAAGTGTTGAATCCAACTCCTCTACCACTAGACTATTTTATCCCTCCTATCGAACCGATAACATTATGTTACTGTTTGTTTTGCTGTATTCCTTTGAAGGTTTATGTAGAGCATCTATTGGAGCCTCTATTGCAGACAATACTTGCTTTATCTGGACCTAGAACTACAATTTTGGTATGATATTCAACTTTTTTATTACTTCTGGTTCCAAATATAAGCAAATTTTAATGGAAGTTTTTTGTCCCATAATATAACCAAAATTATAGTTGTCCGATACTATTAAATATTTGTCTACCAAATATATCCTCTTGTATATATTTCTATGACTATTTCTTGTGTAATAAATAAAATCAAGAGTATTTTAGGAAATTATATCAAATATTTGATAATATTAATATAAATAACTATTTCCAACTATTGTTCTTAACATGTGTGAAATTAGTTAATTTTGCAGTTTTGTTTATATTTAGAACCGGAAGTAATATTACATTATGGACATATTTTTCTTTTAGTAAAGGTGGATAATTCACATATTTTATTATTTTATTTTGAATTTGTACATGAAGTTGGGCTATGAGATCCGTTCTACATGTGTCCATGATAAGATGCTTGAGATGTGGAAAACAAAGTTTGATGTGAAAACAGTATCAAAATCCAAGGTAAGCTATATATGCCTTGGATGAGCAACGTTATTTTCAGTTATGTTAACAAAAAGGTGAATTTCGTTAATATAAATGGTTGAAATTGTGCTGAAGGCTTCACTTTGTGCAGATGGATGAAACATTTCAACATCCAAGTATTCAACTCTTCATAATGGGATTCAAACAATCAGCAGAAATCACCGGGAACTCAGGTGAGGCAACTGTTGAAAAAGTTGATGTTGAAACTGGTGTGGAGGATAAAAGCAGTGACGGAAATGTTGATACGGGAGAAGGAACTGGTGTTGTTGAAGAAGATGCTGAGGGGCACGCTAAGACAAACACGAATAATGCAAAGCTTAGTAAGTGGGAAGCAAGGAGGTATGGCGCAATGGCTGCAAGGATCTTGCGTGATGTAAAAATATCCTGATTTTTAGATTTCATGGTGTAAGTGCGTTTATTTGATTCAAGCTTGTCTTATGAAACTAATGTTATACAGTGAGATATACCATAATGGTCTTTTGCATATGCTTCCAAGTGTTGTTCAATCTAGTCTATTTGCTAACCTAGTTATACAAACAAAATGATACAATCCAATAGTCAGAATTGATCCTGTATTCGGGATACCTTTTGTAGTTCCTTTTAATTAACAAATTAGAAACTTATTTCTGGTCAACTTTAATTGAGTAATTCTAATTTGGAATCAAATAAGCACCTAGCTAGTTTTTAAAATATAATAGTTTTTTTCCAACTTTTTAATAGATCTTTCGAAATTCTCTCCAAAAAGATTACCTAACATGGATCTGATCCTCATGTTGAAAAGTACAAAGTAACATGAAATTGTCATATGTTAAAAAGAAACAAAAGAGAAATGTGTATCCTATATGAATAATATTAAGTCTTTTTGTGTGTCTCTGATATTGTAATGTTACTTGTTAACCTGAAAAGATACAAATATGGGCACTAACTATCATGTTCAATTGTTATTATCCATATATATAATGGGCCAGTTGAGCCTAGACCTTATGTTGGACAAAAAAAAAGACCTTATCCAGGTAAAATTAGAGAGTATTTTGACCTTTTGGTTCAGAAATATAATTTTGAAAGTAAAAATCATTCAAACAAATAAATTCAATTCGTTTTAAAATATTTCCAACAGAGTTTGAAATCTACATTTTAAAACCATAAAAAACTGAAAAGTTAAAACCACTCTAAGCTTTAACAAGAATGACATTTTTTTTCTCTAAAAGGTGCATAGGTGGTTCAAACCACTCCTAGTGATAACCAAGGTGAGCCTTTCAATTCCAGCGTACGTGGACCAAATTGTGAATACTTTTTCTTGGTAAAAAATATTTCAAATGTTAAATCCATGCGGGAAAAAAATGCCATTTTACTCATTTGTGGGGCTAGAGCAAAAGAAATTCATAAGCTATCTAGAAGCAGTTCAACAAAGCCCTAGAACCCTATGCATTAGTCAAGTCCATAAGAAAAATATTCCTTTTCATAAGTCATATTCAAATTTTTCCCAAAAAAAAATAAGTCATATTCAAATCATAGATCTATCTTCTCTTTCTCTGGTTAGATATTAAATAAGATTTTCTATTTAATATTATCAAAAGAAAAATAAAACCAAAATTTAACTCTACTTCTAGTACATAGAAACCTCAAATGCAAATTTGCTTTGATTATGATTTGATTAATGTTCACCCTGCTTATTAGATTTATCATGTATTTTTCTTGGTATTTTCTGAAACGTAAGTTTAGGGACTAATTCTCAATCCCAACAATAACATTCTAAACAGTAGAGGGTTGATCACATAAGTCAAAGATCAAACTCTTAACCATATGCTTAAGAAAGGATGTGTTGAATTATCACGTCAATCATATTGATTTATTAGCTTTATGATCTAATATCCGATATATAAAAAGAAATTAAACAACAACAAATGCAATAAAATATTAAGAAAGTTACGTTATTAGTGTTAAAAAAAAGTTGTATAAATAAAAGAAGCTTAGTCAAAGAGGTCTGTTGATCAAAATATGGCTAGATAATAAGAAAATATTAGATTGCAACCTTTCATGGGTTTAGTATATATTTAGTAAGATATGTTAACTAATTGAAATTAATAACTAAATTATCATTTTACATAAGATAGAAGTGTTTCAGTAAGTAGAGTTTTAAGTTAACCACAAGTGTTTTCTTAAAATGTTACTTGAAGTAACGATTTTATATTTCAATTACTAATTGAAATTCATTTTTATTTTATTGTCACTTTATCATTTTAATAATTCTTAATATTACCATTTATTTTACTTAAGAAAATGTAAAACCTGCACCCTTACTTTTTCTATTCCTTTCTTCCCTTTTATTGTATTTTATTTTTTAAAAAAATACAATATTTACTTATTTTTTAAAAAAGTAAAATCTATAATTTTTTTATTTTATTAGTCATGTTACATTTTTAATAAATATTTTTTTATTGTTGATAAATCTAAAATTATAAAGAAATAAAAATTTAAACATTTTTGTTAAATTTGAGGTTGATTAAAATATCTTAGAGAAAGTTACAAATTGTATGTAAACAAAAAAAATATAATTTTCTTAAATTATTTAAAATTTATTTCATATCATTTTATATTTATTAAACACTAACAATACAGTAGTTCAGCTGATTAATTTTCATGTTTTAGTTTTAAACAATTTATTTTAGTTTGGGAGGTGTGTGCAGCATGGTAGAAAATAGAAATATAATGCATGCATTAGGTACGGTTGCTTAACAATTATTTTATTACTGTTTCTGTTAATAGAAATCCCCAGATTCCATAACTGAACTTGGACGTCAATGCATTCATTGGCTGCCACGTTGCCTTTTTTTATTAGTACACAATCATAATAAAAAATGAAATAATGTACCACAAAACAAATTATTTCCTACAGCTTTGCAAACAAAATCATTTTTTATCTCTTAACATTGGTTTCATTTTTTTAATATGTTGAAATTAATTGTTAATATGTTAGTGGATGAATTCACAATCTTCTCCTTCCTTGTTGATAGTCGTGTTCACGGATTGTATTGGATTTATTTTAAAATAAAAAATCATATCTTAAAATTACAATTGTTTGAATTGGATCGGTTAGAATAATTTTTCAAATCTAATTCAATCCGATAAAATGTGGTGTGAATTGGATTAGATTTCATCCGTTTTTATATTTTTTTTATTTTATTTAACTAGAAGGTAAAAAGATAAATTTTATTTCATTAATAATCATAATTGTTAATACAAATGTAAAAACTAAATAATAAAGAAAGAATGAGACATAAATTTAAGTTTAAAATAATAAACTTATAAATATATTAAAATATTAATATATGTGTCTCATGAAAAATAATAAAAAGATACAACTTTAACAGTAAATTTGATAAATAATTGAGTAATACAATCTTATGAATATATAATTATATAAATATGATTATGACAAGTAATTTTGTAAATCAAATTATATATATAAATTTGGTTTGGATTATATTGGATTGGTTTTAAAACATAGATCTGAAATCCAATTTGATCTAACAAAAAATTTCAGCTTTTGTAATTTTTAGTTAGTTTAGTTTTAAGTTTTTTTAGATCTCAATTTTTTTTATTGATATAACGGTTTGCATTAGATTATATTAATTTATAAACACCCCTACTTTTTGAATAGTTGTCAACTAAACCATATTATCATTCATATCTTTTTATGTTGATTAAGCACATTATTATTATTATTATTATTATTATTATTATTATTATTATTATTATTATTATTATTATATATTTTAATGAGATGGATAATGTTTGGTAAGCAAGTTTTAAGGCATATACCCCTAGGAGAGAGACAAAAATATGCAGTACAAAATACAAATGGTAAATGTGAGATGTTTGATTCAACTTTTCAATAGGCTTTAGCTGATTTACCAAATTTATTGTACTTCAGTATAATTCATTTATCTCCAATTAACATACTTATAACTTATTATTATTGATTTACAAGTTTAGTGAAGAATGAGCTGAGAAAAGGAATAGAGAATCCAAACACATAATTGTACTCAGTTTTTCTCCGCAATTTTCTCATCAAACACCTGTTAACACCCAAGAATATCTTCCTTATTTTAAACACACTCTTAATAAACAAAATTGAAGAGTTTCCACTTTTAAAAAAGAACGACAAAAGAAAAGACCTTATTTTCAATAATTAATGGAGTGAGAGTAGGGGCATTTGAATCAACGAAAGCGATTCTTCTGACATAAAAAAGGCATAAAAAGACAGATTGGTGATCATGAATTGCAGAGCATTTGCCAATAGTAGGAGATATAAATGGGGGGTCATGTCATAGGATTAACGTGAGAGAAGAGACAACATATATAATTTTTTTGTAAGTGGTAACTTAAAAATGAAGGCAAAGTAAAGAAAAGGACTATGAAATTGCTGTCAAGTGTGTCAACAGCACCAAATCATTACCCCTTAGCCTTTGACTCCTGTGTGTGTTTGTTAGCAAGGCCTTGTTCCCAAATTTTCAAACCACCGAACCAATCCTCACCAACCTCATCAAACATATGCAAATTTCAAATCCCCTCCTAAATTTTGTTTCATTCTTTACTGCTGCTTCCTTACCCCATTATAAAATCAACTTTCTTTAAATTTCATTTAACTAATAAATTAAAAAGACTGGATTCATCAAAATAGATAGGATGGATAATATTTTTAGTCCGTCATCCTATCATGATCGTCTATTCGTTTGACAGATTCCACCTAAAAACAGTCTAAATATTAATAATAAACTAATTTATATTTTATTTTATTAAATATATATATATATATATTAAATATAAAAAATCACATTCTTTACACATTTTTTTAATAATATCTTCTTTATTTTTTTAAAATTTATTTTTAGATTTTTTATCTTAATTTTGCATATTTTTTTAAAATTAGCGGGTCTCTTTTCCAAAAAAAATGCATAGTTTTGGATTTGATGGACCAACCTTAATTTGTGATTCGTTTATTTAAGCAGGACAGGTCAGTCCAACCTCTTTTTTAATAGGCTTAGACGGGGCAAACCAACTTGTTTTGTCATCTTACTTACTTAAACTGGGTTATTAATGAAAAATTAATTTTATGTATAAAATTAATATTAGTTATTAATTTTTTTTATTTTCACACTTGCGACCAAGTGAAAGAAAAGACATTAAAGATTATGGTGAATGTATATAATGGAGTTGGGAAGTAGGAAAGCTAGCAGTTTTGAATTTGTTATGGTTGGAGTGATAAGTGATTGATGAGAATCGGTTACTGTTAATTGAGCTATCAACCACACGTGAGGGTCTCATCCACAGACTCAAATCAGAAATTCAGAATACTAGTCTTTTGAAGAGCACAGAATGTCACAAATTGAAACGATTAACATCTGAAATCAGTTGGTAGAAAAACATAAAAATATTATTCATAGAAAGTTTCTGCAATACTAAGCATGAATAATATCAGTTAATGCTGTGAATATCTGCTAACTCATTATGTAATAAACATGTCATCATTAGTATATTTGTGCTTAAAAACATACTAACGTAAATATTAACAAAAAATAATGTCAATAAAGACTATTTTAAATCTTTTTAAAAAATAGACACCAAATCCTCATTTCAGTCATAAATTTTAAGGATGATTAAAAAAATGTGTAATTTTAAAAATATACTTACTAAGTATTTGGTCTGATTTCCACAAATACTTTTAGGTTTTTGCTTTAGTTCTTGACAAATTTTGTTAGTTTTAATTTCTACTGTTTTGGATGTGAATAAAGTTAGTCCTTGTTAACTTTTATTGGATGGAAATTTAATTAATAAGGCAACATATTTTGCATAACCAAATAAAATATCAACTAAGTATTTGAATTTTATTACTTTTTTATTTATCAAAGGCAAAAATTGAACAGGATTGAAAAAATAGACAGTAAATGTTTAATTTTCCATAAGAAAGTTCTCAAGTTTAAGTTTTATGAATATAAAAAAAAAAAACTCTATTGGAAAAGCTAATCTTACTATAATGTAGTTGTTTTTATCTCGAACAAAATTGTCTTCCAACAAATGATATATGTGGTTAAAAAAACATTAAAATTCATTTTCAACTCAACGCTTAACCTTAAAAAAGTAAAAGTTAATCAATTTCATTTATATATAAAACGAGTGGTTGGTTCAAGTGAGTATATATTTTATTCTTGTTAAGGAAAAAGTCTACAATAGAAGAATTAACTCTAAATATTTCAGACTCAAATAAAATTGTATTCAATTGATAATAGATATGATTAAACCAAAAATATGAATTAAAAACTAAAACTAAAACTAAAATGAAAACATTTATAAAGACTAAATACTTTCCTAGTATTTTTAACATCCTAATTTAAAATTTGGGATAGATGAAAGTTTCTAGGATTAATTCTACTAATTCAAATAAACTAAATTCATCAAATTGTATCAAATGAAGGACGTGGACAAGCTTCAACTAACAAATTGTGTAGGCATTGTGACAGAAATAACCACACCGTGGAGACATGCTATTTCAAACACGATATTCTTTAAGGTTACAAATTTAAGCCTAAGAATGCCAATGCAATGACTAGTGAAGACTCTTATGAGAAAGGAGTCCAAAATCTAAACCTTTGTTCAAATGTTTCTTTCGCTTTAGAGTAGTATCAAAGCATCCTCGACCGGTTACAATAGTCTAGTCCAGGGGCCCAGCGCAACTCTGTTCATAGTCATAATATAAATACAGCCTCATCACCGACTAATCTAGGTAACAATTGTGATTAGTGGCTTCTAGACACGGGTGTCATGGATCACACGTCTTCTAATCTTTCACAATTTGTTTCTTTATGAAATATAACTCCTATTCCTGTTTCTTTACCCGATGGCACAAAAATTCTTGCAACTATGTTTGGTACAGTTCACGTAACACCTTCCTCGACTCTCTTTAATGTCCTATATATACCAAAATTTAAGGTTAATTTAATTTCAGAAACAAAATTAGTTCAAAATTCTAAATACTAGTTGATTTTTTTATTCCAATTCTTGTCTAGTTAAGTAAGCTTCCAACAAGAGAATGATTGGTATAGCTAAATAGCAACAAGGTCTTTATGCAATAGACTCTCAAACTATCACTCCAACAGAATCAATCTTCCCTTTTACTTCTAATGTTCATATTGAACCATTAAATCAACAAGATGATGATACCCACTGGAATCTTAGATTAAGACACATTTCTGATTCAAAATTAAATATCATATATAAGCAATTACCTTTTATTTCTTACCAAAGTTCTTTTCCTTGTGATGTATGCCAATATGCTTGACAAAGAACACTTACATACTGTACAAGTTCCATAAAATCAATGCAAAGTTTTGACTTTCATGTTGATATCTGGGTTCTTGTTCCATTCATAGTATCTCAGGTCACAAGTACTTTTTAACAATAGTAGATGACTTTTCTCGATTCACTTGGATCATACTTATGAAACATAAAAGGGAAACTAAAGTTCACTTGCAAAATTTCTTTGAATTTGTTAAAACATAATTTGATAACAAGGTTAAAACTGTAAGAAGTGACAATAGACCTGAATTTCTTATGAAAGAACTTTATCTCAAAAATAGCATTTGTCACCAAACCACATGTGAAACTCCTTGACAGAATGAGGTGGTAGAAAGGAAAATCATCATATCATGAATAAGACAAGAGCTTTTATTTTTCAATCACATTTGCCTAAACAGTTATGGCCATTTGCCGTCACATAATTTGTTTATATAATTAATAGATTGCCAACACCTTTATTGAATAGTAAATGTCTATATGAGTTTCTTTTTAAACAAGCTCATGTTCTTGTACATTTAAAAGTTTTTGGTTGCCTAGCATATGCCAGTACTCTAAAGGGAGGCCGACATAAACTTTCCTAAAGATCTAGAAAGGTAGCCTTTATTGGATACAAAGATGGAACAAAAGACTACTTACTGTATGATCTCCAATTCAAAAATTTATTTGTTTCCAGAAATGTGATACTCTCTAAAAATACCTTTCTTTTCAAGAATGATACTCTTTATTCTTTGGATGACTTTACTCTTCCTCGGCCTTACTACAGTGACACTGTTTGCGTCACCTGAACCACTAGAATATCCTCCTCTTGAGAGAGAATCAAACCAACAGACAAAACCCATTATTGTAGACTCTTCCTGTCTATGGTTATGTTCATCCTTTATCTATTCAACCTAGGCAATCCACTAGATAAAGACAAAGACCATAATATTTGAGGGACTATCATTATTCTTTATTTGCTGTTTACTATACCAATCATCCTCAAGGTAAGTCTTCTTTTGTGTTATATCCTTTATCTTTTTTCCTTACTTACAGCAAATGTTCATCTTCATATAAATCTTTCTGTCTAAATGTTTCTTCCTTAATTGAGCCTCAAACATACCCCAAGCCTATCAATTAGACTGTTGGAAGTAGGCCATGGTTGCTGAAATACATGCCTTGGATCAAAACAACACTTGGACATTAGTTGATCTTCCACCCGGCAAAATTCCCATTGGTTATAGATGGGTATATAAAATTAATTTTTGGGCAGATGGTAACATTGAGAGGTATAAAGCCCGATTTGTGCCTAGGGTTACACTTAACTTGAATGAGTTGACTACTTTGATACCTTTTCTCCTGTGGCTAAATTGACTACAGTAAGGGTTGTTCTTGCCATAGCTACTATGCAAAACTGGTTCCTAAAACAACTTGATGTGAATAATACTTTTCTACATGGAGAATTAAATGAGGAAGTTTACATGACCTTGCCACTAGGGATGCATTCCAACCTTCCTAACCAAGTTTGCAAGGTGCAAAAATCATTATATGGTTTAAAATAGGCCAACCGGCAATGGTATGCCAAACTGACCACTTCCTTATTGGCTCTTGGTTATAACCATTCAAATGCTGGTCACTTATTATTCACCAAACATTTTGGTACCAGCTTCACTATTCTTTTAGCATATGTCGATAACATAATTTTGGCTGGAAATGATCAAACTGAAATAGCATCTGTCAAAGCTTATTTGAATTATCAGTTCAACATTAAGGATTTGGGACCGTTAAGATACTTTCTTGGTCTTGAAATATATAGATCCAAGGTTGGTTTGTTCATTAATTAAAGAAAATATGCCCTTGAATTGCTAGAAGAATGTAGTGTTCTTGCTTCTAAACCCATCTCTATCCTCATGAATACTTCCACTAAACTTGTTGGCTCCCAAAGAGAGCCTTACACAGACCCTACAGGTTACAAGAGATTAGTTGGGAAACTTATATACCTCACAACCACTAGGCTTGATATCACTTTTGTGCACACCAATAAAGTCAATTTGTTTCAAATCCTATGGCCTCTCATTATCAAGCTGCTTTGAGGATGCTGAAATACCTTAAAAGTTCTCCTACCAAAGGACTGTATTATTCTGCCACTTCATCCTTGACTCCTACTGCATATGCAAACTCGGATTGGGTCTGTCGTTTGGATTCTCGAAAATCTATTATAGGGTTCCATCTCTTCATTGGTTCATCTTTGGTTTCTTGGAAGACTAAGAAACAAAATACAATGTCTCGTTCCTCCGCTGAAGTAGAATATTGCGCCCTCACAGTACTGAGTTGTGAAGTTTAGTGGTTACAATTCCTCTTAACAGATTTACATGTCCTCCTTCATGCTCCAATTTCTATCTATTGTGACAATCAATTCGCCATCTATCTAGCTCACAATCCAGCATTCCATGAATGTAACAAACATATTGAGATTGATTGCCATGTTATACAAGAAAGAATACAACAAGGTCTTCGTTATCTCCTTCTCATTCCTTATCATGATCAATGGGCTGATTTCTTGTTATTCAAATATGCAAGCTTTTCTGTTTTGTTGCACTAGTTGATGGTGTGATTGTCAACATTCGTTGTTTTTTATTCTATCCAGTACTCAGTTTTTTATATATATATATACAGACACACTCATGTAATTCCGCTTTTGAAGGGTTAATGAAAATACACCTTCTTTTTCATAAGAACTAAGCCTTAAAATAATTGAATTATTGAGACAAATTACACAAAAATTAGTGTTAATTAAGAAATTGCAATATTTGTCCTTTCTGAATCGACGAAGACATCTTTGTCCAACGAATCTGAGTTTAGTTAGGACCTAATAGCCTCTTTGACTTTCTTCTCTTTACCTTTTTTTCTTCCGACTTCACTTCCAGAAATCCCATGTCGTCCACTTTTTTCTTTTCCATTTCATCCCATACTTCTTATTAATTACGTAAAATAAATTCGAACTTATAGGTTTAAGAAAATCTTGTTCCACTCAATTTTGGCGATGACGACACCAAGTTTATAAATATAAGTATTCGCCCAGGTTCGACCCTAAAGCCTGGTAGAAAAATTAAGTAATTTTAATTATATTAATATTAGTTGTAAACAATAATAAGTCTATATAATTTCTTTAAAATATTATATAGATTAAGAATTTTTTTGTATATATAAAATGGCGAAGGCCCTGTTTTTAAGATTTTAAATGTTTGTTTTTAATGCTATTTTAATTCAAATGTATTAGATGAATATATGATCTCTATTAAAAAGTATATTTGTATTACTGAAATTAAAAAAATAAAATATATGATAAGGTGTAATTCAAACTCAAAAGTTCTCCAAATTTAACCCAACTTTGCTAATGTTAAGGTTTAGGGGGGGAAAAGTACAACTAAACAAGTCTTCAACCCAACTCGTTTGGTTATTTTTGTGTAGGAATGTCAAGATGGATTAAGATTTGATGGGTCAACTCGTTAACCTATTTAAAAAATGATGAGACATGTTAGGAAAGTTTATTTTATAACTATATCAAATTTGATCCGTCTTACCTTGTAGACCAATATTAAAAAAAATCATTTTAGTAGTAGATTACTTTATGTTTTTTATTTAATAAATTTTTTCTTATTTGTTTCTTAAAAATAATAAGTTAATTATTTTTATTAATTTTGATTATTTTATGCTATCTTCGTTTTAAAATATAAGATTCTTTTACCTAATTCATACGTACTAAAAAAGTTGATTAATTTAGTTAAAATTATTAAATTTATTTAAAATTTATTGTAGTTTTTTAAAATTGCCCTTAGGGTGATTACCATTCATTATTCAATTTTCTCCACTTATTCTTTATAACCAATTATTATAGAAGAGATAAATAATACAATTGAAGTATCTCATTTATTTATATTGAAAAATTTATACATTAATGACATGAAATGCTTTTAAAAAAAGTAGATTAAGAGACAATTTTTTCTTAAAAAAAATCTTATATTTAGGGATACGAGAAAGAATATTTTTTTAACACAGATCAACTCATTAACTCACTACTAAAAACTTTTATTTTTTTTATGAATACTAAAAACATTTTTAAAATTCAATTTTATTTTTTTTTTAAAACTTGATGAGTCAATCTATTATCAAAATAAAACGAGCTAAAAATTAGAGTCGGCACCTAACAGGAGGTGAAACTCATCTCACTTTATATTTAACGAATTAAAGATGAAATTGGGCAAATTGAAGCATATTTACATTTCTACCTTGGTGACCGTGATAGCATCGGATTCATAATTAAACATCAAAAGGCCACGCTTCAAAATCAAATACTAGAATTATTATCTTTGCGTTGTGAAAGTCGTATTTTGAAATAATAATTGATAAAGGTTTAATTTCCGTGATTATAATATACACGCATCTAACTGGGCCACATTGATTTGTTGTTCATGCATCCCCCTCCCACAACAGGGCAGAGCCCTGTCATATACCAACCAAGCTTGCTGAACCAAAACATTGCCTTACCTCATGGGTCATGCTTATGTAACATCAATCATTATTTCACATACGCTTTATTGCCAAATACTACTAATATTTTTCATACTCATTCTAACTAAACCAATTCAACTATACCTCATAACACCAACATGTTAATTATTTTAGTATTCGTTTAGTATCTAATAAAAGAGAAATCTAATAATTAATATTAATTCTTTATACCGTTAGAGACAATCAAAATTTCGTTTGACCGTAACATTAAAAATCTCCTATCAAAAACCCTGTTTGAGAGTTCTTAACTCTTAAAGCAAACAGGCTGCAAAAATCTTAAGCTCATCATGATCTAACAAAATGCATCGATTTACCCATTAAATCATATCAAGTATAAGTTGGATTGAACTAATTAGACGTAAGACATAGACTTGAAACACCACCTCACACCATTTAGGAAATGAGTTGATTCACTTTTTTCCCTCTTTCAAAAGATGAAATCTTTTTTAGTGAAAAATATTTTATTTAGTAACTTTTCTATGGTGACTTATTTCCCTTGAACTTTATTAAAAACTAATTAAAAATATTATTGAATTATTTTTTAATTTATATCATGGATTCCGACGGGTTATTTTGACCCCACCTATAACTCATTTCTTGATAGGCCTAAATAGTTGAGTTTAATTGAGTTGACAAACTACAAATCTTGACCTTCTAAGTAATGGTTTGGTATGGTAGACCTATTTTATAACTTCTACCAAGATTAAGACATATTTCAAAACTTAGGACTCAAAAATACTTCAAAAAATATTTATATATCATTCATTAATAAGATTTTTATAGTTGAATTAAAACATCCTAAATTCAAAACAAAGTCCAGAAACCCAAGAAAATTTTTCGCAAATTAATTGTAGATCGACCAACCAGGTTTCAGCAATCAAAGATTCCAATAACAATCATCTCCGATTCATCAATTTATCACAAACACATTGTCATTTAATTGGCCCCTCATAAATTTGAGTTTTTCAGTGCAGTAGGTCTGGTATTTTACGCCTAATGAGAGCTAGAAAACTTCAATTAAGTTGAGGCCAATTTCTATAACTCCTTAACACAATTATCTTCAACTTTCATGAAGAAGTCAAAGGCCGAAAATGTCAATAAGATACCCAAACGAGCCAAAAACAACAAGGGAATCAAGAAAAACGAAGAAAATCCAAAAAGCTGTCAGTAAACCAGCCAGCGTGGGTACGCCCATTTCCAGCGTACCCACGCCCAGTGACCAACCCAAAATGAGTACGCTGAGCCAGCCAGTGTGCCTATGCCCAAGGCCACCGTAGGTACGCCCAGTGACTTGACAACAGACCTGTTCTGCAGCTTTTTGCACCACTGTTTTCAGCGACTTTGGGTCGTCATTTCACTAAACTAATTACCTCCAAATTTCATGAAATTTCATACACAAGACTCCTACCCTATCATTTACAATGTGGCAAAGTTTCATGCCCAAATTCCTTCCCCATCAAAAACTAAGCTATAGGGTAGTTTTATGCATTTTCTAACATTCTACATGAAAAATACTCCACATTCTCAACTTTTAATCACCATAACCTTTTTATATGAAGTCCAATGACCACCAAATTTTAACACCAACTAAATTACACCATTTATGACTTGTAGCCGCTGGCCGCACTCAAAAATTCTCAAAAATGAGAGACTTATGTGCATAAGATGTTTTTGTGCAGCTCAAGGGTCAATTCTCAACGGATTTGGCCCATTACAGTTTCTACAGGTCATAGAGTCTATTGGGACTATCCCATAACATCTAAACCTCTCAAAACTCATTATGACCCTATCATTTTCTCAATATGCATAAAAAGGCATGTAAAACTCCATTTTCATGCATTTCTCATTATTTCATCAACCTATAATGCATAATTCCATTTCAATCATCACATACAAACAGTCCCTGGTCGTTTCATACACATGCAATGCACCACATGCATATTTGCAGTTCCTGGAAATTATGCATATAACCATATAGTGGGACCATCCATGGTCACCACATCTAAAATATTAATATATACATCATCATCATCATATTCTCTTCACATCACATATATACATCCAAAATAAACCTAGGCTTCTAGTTGAAGCCACCAGGTACCTAAATCCACTAAACGAGTTATACACACACAAAATAGGTATCTGTAGGAGCCGGCCAAGGCTATATCACAAAGACACTATGCAAGTATATACAATACTCCTCGCACGGGCGAGATGACATCTTACCAATCACCATCGCGTCCTAAGTCCACTAAAAGATAGCCACAGAGTAGGGGTGAACGAATTACATGTTAAATGACAGTTATTGAACTGGATCCACTCATCCAATTCTTTATCATGCAATATGATATCTCAATCAAACCACAACACACACTGTCATTTAACATAATCATTCACATAACATCATCTCATCATAATTCACATTACCCGTTTAAGGCTATATCGTTCATGCTATTCTCAATAACATACACATACATGGCCAGACGAATCACATTGTTCTCAACAACATTTATCAATGCACATACATATTCATTCAATTGGATCCAATTATTCATTATTAATTTTTGTGTTGCAGCATTGACTCTCAGCCATATATCCAACTCTCAACTAATCCAACCATTTTACTGGTGCCAAACTGTTTGCCCTCTCACGTAACACAATCACTTTCAGCGACCATAGGAGTGTTACGGGCAGCCCTGAGTCTCACTCATGGTCTTTCATAGCATCTCATGCATATACATTTGATTATCATTTCAACAATAAGCGTCTCACGCTATATGCTCTCAGCATTTCTCAATTGTGCATCTCATGCATATTATTATCATTAATACATCAATTTCATTTTAATCATCAAGCGTCTCACGCTATATGCTCTCAGCATTTTATTTTAATTTATCAAAATAATCTCATAAGCATCTCATGCTATATAGATATCATCTACTTCACAATTCAAGCATCTCATGCTAAATTTCAAACATAATTACATCCATTCAAGCATCTCATGCATTTGATCATATCAAACACTCTGTCAACACAAGCATCACATGTTTTTCACATATCATTCAATCATTTGCAACTCATGCAATTTAAAACATATCTAACATTTCATCAATTCACAAGGATGGATAAAACACATCACATTTATTATTAAATCAAATGCTTATAGCTTAACGTACAGGGGTATATCATTGCACAACATCAAAGCATAGAATTCACAACTAATTCATATCAATTTATCAATCAATCAAACCAAACATATACCGATATACCCCAACCTATCCATAAACCATACATTTAAAATATAATTGCTCCCCCTACCTAGAATAAGAAATCACAGAAGCTCCCTGAGCTAACCACACGCTGTCTGTAGCTAACTGATCACTACCCACAAGCCTCGAAAAATCCTAAAACATGGATAATTAATTTTTAATAACTCGTACACTATTAAATTCATACCCTGAAGCTTGTAACTAATATTATACTTAGTATTCGGCGATTATAACTTACTGATAAGCGTTATCTACTTGTGATACTTGCTTCCAATCAATCACCCAAGCTCCAAAATGCCTCCAACTAATTTTCTAAATTACAATTAAGTTGATTAATATCCAAATTAATTAAATGAAGCTTAAACAACCTTCCAATAATTATTTAAATAACCAATGACTTACCGAATCATGTCGTCAACCTCTGAAACCACCTTCGAATGGAACCCCAAGCTACTCTGCTTGCCAAAACGCTCCGAAACCCGCGGGATAATATTTTAGAAGCTATGGCTTATTGTTCTCCTTACTTGAACTTGAGGAAATTAAGGTTCCAGGAATCCCTAAAGCTGCCCACAACTAGAACCAAGCCTCAAAATGCTCTTAATTTTGTGAATTCAAAGCTTCCCTCACATAGCCATGGCTACCACGTGATGGAGAAGGAAGAAGAAGATGGAACCATGCCCTAGCTTGATTGAATTTTGGAAGAAGAAGAGGAATGAAGGTGATGGGTGTGACATCCTAACTTAAATAAAAAAAAAAAATTCTTGAAATTTTGGATTTGTTTTGTTTTTTGTTTTTTATTTATTTATTTAAGTTAGGATGTCACAGGTGGTATCAGAGCGGTTCTTTCTAGAGCCGGGTGAATGAGCAGTGTTAAAGAATTGTTTAAGTCCCATGTCGGACTATCTTTGCATTGTATGGAAATTGTTGTGTTATAATTGAGTGTAACAGGTTCACTTGGCATCATTTCCCTTGGCACTCTGGTGGCATCATGTTATGAATATGTATAAGGTAAATGCCCTATCCCTGATAGATCATTGGTTATTAATGGTGATGTGTTTAGTTATTGTAGAACTACTTTATGGCTGAAGGAACTAGTTTAGGAGGAGGAGATGAATTCTTCTCAAAATTTTCCTAACTGTTGAGTAGGACTGAATCTGGTCCCACTCTTGATAAATTCTTGAAGAGGAATCCACCTGTTTATAGAGGAGGCCATGATTATGATGGGGCTCATGTCTGGATGCGAGAAATTGAGTAAACATTTGAATACTTTGAATGCTCTGAAGAACAGAAAGTCCAATTTGCTACTTATCAATTGAAGGATGAGGCTCGTGTGTGGTGGTCAAGGACTAAGGTTCAGATGAATGTTGCGAGTGAACCATTAATGTGGATGAATTTCAAGCGGAGATTTCTTGCTAAATACTTTCCAGATAATTACAAAATCCGCAAGGAAATGGAATTCCTAAAACTTGAGCAGGGCAGAATGTCAGTGGCAGAATACACATCGTAGTTTGATGAACTATGTGATTTCTATCATCCTTTTTCTCTTGAAGGAACTGAAGGTAGTAAGTGTGCAAAGTATGAATCCGGACTAAGAATTGAACTCCGAAGTGTCATTGTTCCTATGGAGATCCGTGACTATCCTACTCTGGTAAATAAGGCCAGACTTGCTGAGGAAGTGCAGTTACAGAGAGCGTCTCAATCAAGGGACAAAAGACCCTTGAAGGTTAAAGGATTCAGTTTTAAAAAGATGGGTCAGTTTTTCTGTGGAGGCAAGTTTTCCACTACATCTTCTTCTTCGGGCCGTAGTTCTGCAGGCCGTTCTAGTGGTCATTCTGGTAGCCGTGCCTGTTATAATTGTGGCCGGGAGGACCATATTGCAAAACATTGTCCGGCCAGCCAAATTGTTTGCTTCCAATGTGGACAACAGGGGCATCTTAGGCCAGATTACCCACAGAGGCAGCAACAAGATGAACATAGCAGTCGAGCTAATACTTCTGTGGCCCGTGGTGGTAATTTTCAAAGAGGAGGTAGGAATAGCAGTGGTCGCGGAGGCCAACGCCCGAGGAGGACTGATGCCCAACCTAGCGGTGCTCAAAATGTTACGACTGGGCGAGTGTTCGCTTTTGATGCTTCAGAGGCTGCAAGAACTGATAATTTGGTGCAGGGTAAGTGCATTATTCATGACTGTCTGGTAAATGTAATTTATGATTCAGGTGCAACACATTCTTTTATTTCTGAAAGTTGTGTGAGGCGGTTTGGGTTACCAGTGGTGTTAATGGAGAATGCCCTTAATGTCTCCACCCCTACTGGTTCTACATTCCGTGCCACCACCATGTGTGGAGGATTACCAATGCAAATTGAAGACCGTTCCTTTTGGGTAAATTTAATATGTATGCCATTGAAAGATTTAGATGTTATTCTGGGTCTTGACTGGTTGTCTGCAAACCATGTTATGGTAGATTGTTACCGCAAGACTATAGTATTCTCTCAGGAATGGGACACTAAGAATGTGGTAAGTAATGTCTCCGCAACTTATGCTATTCTATTTACTTCAGAAGGACGGTATACTCTTAATCCCAATGATATTCCTGTAGTGTATGATTTTCCTGATGTATTTCCGGGAGAAATTCCGGGGTTACCTCCCAATCAGGAGATTGACTTTGCCATTGACTTGATTCCCGGGGCCGAGCCTGTGTCCCGTGCACCCTATAGAATGTCTTTAGTGGAATTGACTGAAGTGAAGAAGCAGGTGAATGAGCTGTTAGAAAAGGGGTTTATCTGACCGAGTGCTTCACCTTGGGGCGCTCCGGTGTTGTTGGTGAAAAAGAAGGATGGCAGCATGCGAATGTGTATCGATTATCGGCAGCTGAATAAGTTGACAGTTAAGAACAAATACCCTTTACCACGAATCGATGATCTGTTGGATCAGTTGAGAGGCGCTGAGGTATTTTCCAAGATTGACTTGAGGTCCGGATATCACCAAATAAGAGTGAAATCGGAAGATATTCCCAAGACGGCGTTCCGGACTCGATATGGACACTTTGAGTATGTAGTAATGCCCTTTGGGGTGACAAATGCACCTGCTATCTTCATGGACTACATGAATAGGATCTTCCAACCTTACTTGGATCAATTTGTGGTAGTATTCATTGATGATATATTGGTGTATTCAAGGTCCATTGAGGAGCATGCACAACATCTTCGAATTATTTTACAGACATTGCGGGAAAAAGGGCTGTATGCCAAGCTGTCTAAATGTGACTTCTGGGAAGGAAGTGTGCAATTCTTGGGCCATGTAATTTCCAGGGATGGACTATCTGTTGATCCATCCAAAATTGAAGCAGTTATGGGCTGGGAGAGACCTAAATCAGTGACAGAGATTAGGAGTTTCCTGGGATTGGCTGGTTACTATCGCCGCTTTATTGAAGGATTTTCTCGTATTGCTCTTCCTTTAACTCGATTGACAAGAAAGGATAACCCATTTGTATGGTCAGACAAGTGCGAATTGAGTTTTCAGACTCTGAAGCGATGTTTAACTACTGCACCTGTACTTGCACTACCAGATGTGACAAGAGAATTTGTGGTGTATTGTGACGCATCTAAGTTTGGTTTAGGATGTGTACTGATGCAAGACGACAAGGTGATTGCCTATGCTTCAAGGCAATTGAGACCCCACGAGCAGAATTACCCTACCCACGATTTAGAGCTTGCAGCAGTGGTGTTTGCATTAAAAATCTGGCGTCATTATTTATATGGTTCTCGTTTTGTAGTATTCAGTGACCACAAAAGCTTGAAATACTTGTTCGATCAGAAAGAGTTAAACATGAGACAACGGAGATGGGTAGAATACCTAAAAGATTATGATTTTGATTTAAAGTACCATCCTGGAAAAGCAAATGTTGTGGCGGATGCTTTAAGTAGAAAAGTATTACATGCAGCCTTCTTGATGGGCAAAGAGCAAGAATTGTTAGAAGACTTTCGCGATATGAACCTTGGGGTTGCTGTGCAAGCTCCGAATCAAATGATAATTGGGATGCTGAAGATATCTAATGAATTCTTAGAATCTTTAGCCATGGCTCAGGAGGAAGATGAAGAGTTACTAGAATTGCTTGATACCCAAGCAAGAGGAAAAGATATGGAACTGATCAAAGGTACTGATGGAATTTGGAGATTCAGAAACCGAGTTGTAGTGCCTACAAAAGGTGACTTTAGGCAGGCTGTGTTAGCTGAAGCCCATAAAAGTTCTTTTAGCATTCATCCTGGTGTTACAAAAATGTATCATGATTTGAAGAGAGAGTTTTGGTGGCCAGGCATGAAACAAGCAATCATAGAGTATGTAAGATCTTGTGTGATATGTCAGAAGTGTAAGGTCGAACACCAGAGACCCCGAGGTCTACTTCAACCTCCGGAGATTCCAACATGGAAATGGGAAAATATTACTATGGATTTCGTATCCGGGTTACCCCGTACCCGTTCTGATTGTAATGCAATATGGGTAATTGTGGATAGACTGACAAAGAGCGCTCACTTCTTAGCTATGAATATGAAATGGTCATTGGACCGGTTGGCTAGATTATACATTGCAGAAATTGTAAGATTACATGGTGTACCTGTGAGTATTATTTCAGATCGTGATCCTCGGTTTACTTCCAGATTCTGGGGAAGTCTACAACAGGAGTTGGGTACTGAACTGAGGTTGAGTTCTGCTTATCATCCTCAGACTGATGGCCAGTCTGAGCGTACAATCCAGACCTTGGAAGACATGCTTAGAGCTTGTGTACTGGAGCAAGGTGGTTCATGGGAGAAATACCTACCATTAGTGGAATTTGCTTATAATAACAGTTACCATAGTAGCATTGGAATGGCTCCTTATGAAGCGTTATACGGAAGGCGGTGTCGTACGCCCTTATGCTGGAATGAAGACAGAGATGCAATCCATTTAGGGCCCGAATTAATTCAGGAAATGAATGATCAGGTGATAATGATTCGTGAAAAGATGAAAACTACACAAGACCGTCAGAAGAGTTACTATGACAATCGTCATAGGCCACTTGAGTTTCAGGTGGGAGACTGGGTGTTCCTGAAGGTTTCACCTACCAAAGTGTAGGTCGGATACTAAAGAGCCATAAGCTCAACCCACAGTATATTGGGTCGTATCAGATTCTGGAAAAAGTTGGTGATGTTGCTTACCGATTGGATCTTCCCCAATCATTAACTAATATTCATAATGTGTTTCATGTGTCACAACTTCGAGCATACATTCCTTGTGACTCCATGATCGTACCTGAAGATTCTATTGAGCTGAAAGAAGATTTGACGGTAGAGGTGGCACCTATTGGCATTGAAGGATATCAAGCTAAACGATTGAGAAACAAAGAAGTATCATTGGTGAAAGTGAAGTGGTGGAATATAAATGGAGTAACTTATACATGGGAGTTGGAGGCGGACATGAGACGATTGTACCCCAATCTTTTCCAATAAGGTACGTTGATTTCGAGGACGAAATCCCTTTTTAGGGGAGGTGGATGTAACATCCCTAATATTTTAGAAAAGTTTTAATTGATGAAAAATATTAATAATTGCCCAACCGGATTTATTTAAAATTTTGGAAATTATTAGTATTAAAAATGCAATTAGAAATAATTAAACGTTGTGGGAATAAATAAATTTATTTGATTAATTAATTATAAAAGATTAAATGAAGATGAATAGAAGAAAATAAATTTGAAGTTACCTTGGGGTAAAAGGTGAAGGGTGAAAGGTAAAGGTAAAAGTTTAATTAAAACTTTTAAAGAGAATATAAAAGAAAAAAGGGAAAAGACCATTTTGCCCCTAAGCTTAAATAATAAGATTTCCTTCTTCTTCTTCTTCCTTCTCACGCGAGTTCACTTCTCTTCTTTCTCCTCACCATTGCCGAAGCTTGCATGCCTCAAGGGGAGGCTCGTTTCACGCCGAAACTTCGAAATAATTACGTTTTTGAGATTGTGGCTTCGAGGTGAGTTCAATGGACCCATTAAAATTGAGTTATTTTCCCCTTTTCATTTTCTCTCTCTAGACAATGGCCATGCATGGAGGTGGGAGCTTCGATTTCCTACTCCTCTAGTGCGTGGAAGCTCGAAAATGGTCTTTAGAGTAACGAGGGTGGTTAAACATTGTTGGGTTATGCGTTTCAACCTCCGTAGGTAGCGGAACGGACGTCGGAGGATCGAACGGTGAAACGAATATTGGATTCGGAGGTGGAACCTTGAACGCAGCGTCTAGAGGGCGTCATCAACACCAAGAACGAACCGTCGAAACTCGGAATCGAGGTAAGGGGGTGTTTAGGCTATAATTAATTAGAATACGTAAGTATAATTGAATTGAATCATCGAATTGAATGTGGAAGTAATGAGAATAGATAAGGAATGATAATTGTATGTGTATGAATGTAAATTGTGTGTGATTTGTGATGATTATGAGCACAATATGAATTGAATGGTGATGATTCGATGAGCATAGTGGCGTGTGATGACGGGCTTGACAAGTAGGTCGCCCAATTGATGAGTATATGTTTTGTTGCTGGCCACCTTGAACGCAGCGTCTAGAGGGCGTCATCAACACCAAGAACGAACCGTCGAAACTCGGAATCGAGGTAAGGGGGTGTTTAGGCTATAATTAATTAGAATACGTAAGTATAATTGAATTGAATCATCGAATTGAATGTGGAAGTAATGAGAATAGATAAGGAATGATAATTGTATGTGTATGAATGTAAATTGTGTGTGATTTGTGATGATTATGAGCACAATGTGAATTGAATGGTGATGATTCGATGAGCATAGTGGCGTGTGATGACGGGCTTGACAAGTAGGTCGCCCAATTGATGAGTATATGTTTTGTTGCTGCCCACTTGTGATATGATATGAGGAATATGATTATACATGTATGATTATGTGGTGTGGGACGGCCGACGGTATGTACAGCCCCTCGTTTCTGGCTCCCGTGGTGTTTATGCCCAGTTGAGCTACCCAGTGGTCAAGTAGGACCCAGTGGTTGAGGTGGAGAGTCAAGCAGGACTCAGTGGACCAAGCAGGGTTCACGGGGTGTCAAGTAGGACCCCCAGCTGAAGGCCGATCCTTTTAGTATCCGGATACTAGGCGTCGATTTTATGTGAGAGTCAGTGTTGATGATTGATGATATTGATACTATGTAATGATGTGAGTATGTACTTTATTACGTTTGTTGATTGTGACTTGCATTTTGAGGATATTGAAGCTTGAACGAACCTAAGAATAGGTAAGTATGAATGATGGATGAAAAGAACGGAAAGTCAATCGTATAATGAAATAATTACATATTTTGTTTTAAATTACCGTTCGAGATTAATTATGATATCAAACACTCACCCTTGCTGTGGTTTTATTTAATTTAGTAACCAGTGACAGGGAAGAGGTCGAAGCCCCGGAGGTGCGCCAAGCGGAGGATTGAAGTCAAGGAATGCAGGGAATTATGGATTGAATGATAGGTGTATTGTGTTTTATGTATGTTATGTTATGTATTTCCTATGTGCGCTGGACCAATTTAGATGTGATTAATGTGATTATGAAGCTTTGTGATAAGTAATAGATGGAGATTGCATGTTGGTTGATGAGAAAGTGACTTCATGCTAGGCCTCATGAATTAGACATATATGTTATGGGCAGGTCTTGCTTACTTGGTGAAGAATGGATGTTAGGAGTTGTGAATTATAGCTCCTTAGGATATGTGTTTTGAGATTTTGGATGGTTGTTTTATGCATGAGTTAGGAACCAGCATAGTCAAATGATGATTTAAGTGGTCTTGATGTAATGGAAGGAATGCAATAGCTTAAATATGTTAATTGTGGTTTGTGAAGATTGGAATGGGTCCATTTTGCCATAAGTGGACTCATTGACTACCACAAAATGCCTTAAAATGAGATAAACGCATTTATACGCATAAATTACTCATTTTTAGGAATTTTTGAGTGAGACCAGTGGCCACGCGTCACAAATGGTGTAATTTAGTTGGTGTCAAAATTTGGTAGCATTTGGAGTTGATATGAAAAAGTTAGGGGGGTTAGAAGTTCCAAAATTAAGCATTTTCTGCATAATTTCTGCATTCTGGTATGCGTAATCGATTACTAATGTGTTCCTAATCGATTACAGGCATTCTGTTTCATGAGTAATCGATTACAAAGGTATTCGTAATCGATTACAGGCCTTCTGAGTCATTTGTAATCGATTAGGTGCTTGTCCTAATCGATTAGCTACGACAGGATGGCCTGATGAGCGTCCTTTGCTGTTTTCGGGCCGTTTGGGGATCTTAGTGACATTTTTGGCCTCTGACTTCTTCATGAAAGTTGTAGATAATTATGTTACGGAGGTGTGAAAATTGGTTTTACTTCAATTGGATTTTTCTAACTCTTATGAGGCATAAAATACCGGACCTACTACACGGTAAAACTTGAGTTTAAGAGGGTTTTGAACCCAACTTTTGATAATTTTCAAATTGGAACTAATAGGTGATATTTTGTAGATAATTATAATTTTCAAAATGAATTTTTCTTATGATTTAAGGTTGAATTGTGTCATGAGCTTATTATTACCCCAATTGATAATATAATTAAGTGTTTTTAAATCCATATTTCGGATTCGGCTTTAATCGTGAAAAAAAAAATTCTTGAAATTTTGGATTTGTTTTGTTTTGTTTTTTTTTATTTTATTTAAGTTAGGATGTCACAATGGGTGCCCGCGGGAAAGGAGAAACAAAATGGCCAAAGTATTTCTCCTTTGCATGCACGAAGATGGCGTGGAGAAGGAAGAGGAAATTAATTTTGTTTCACTTAAGTGACCAAGGACACATGCAAAATTTCACATTCCTTTAAATTAATTAATCCCCATTAATTTTTAATTGCCCACTAATCCTAATTAGGATGTTACATGAATCAGCACCCATAGATACAAATTTATTCTTACCCAAAATAAATGTTTTGTTAGCTTAAATAATAACAATAAAAAGCGGTTTGATTTCTTCAAAATGAGATAATATACTTTTGATGATAAAGTACACTTCTAATCATTGATTAAGAAAATCCATGATCTTTCGCTATATATATCAACTATCAAGACCATAACAATTTAAAAAGTTTCTTATAAATTTTCTTATATTATCATAATTAGTGCATTTTACTCTTTAAAGTGCATTCGTCCTTGCTCAGAGGGACCAAAGCCAGTTTAGGTGCTTAGAAAAGGACATACACTTTTTGAACAAGAGTTGCTTTTATACTCTTCGTTTTAATTGAATTATTGCTCCTAAAACAACTACGGCAGATATTTCACGTGTTTATAACTTTATATGAGATTATTGTGTTTTTTCTTACTTTATATTATATTTTCGATCAGCACCAATCTGGAAGGGATTTTATGTTGAAAATTGCTTATTCATATAAATTTATTGATTCCATCAAATTTATTGTTATTTATATTTTTCAATGACTATTTGTCCAATAACGTGGACACGTATGGATTTCTAATTCATCAGTTCGTGGGAAACTATTTCTTGGCACCAACCAATGCTGTTTTGAAAACTAGGCAAACAGAAAAAAATGATGTTTGGATCTGTATGTCCTAAATTTATAAATTTATGTTTGGAGTGATTTTGGAGAAAGAAAAAAAATGGTAAATAAAAATTTTAAAATTAAGAGAATTATGCATGATACTTTAAGTTTATACAATTTTATTAGTGTATTTTTTTTTAACTACAATCATAGTGAGACTAATTATTGACATAGATTAAACACAAAATTTCGTTTAAGAATATTTAGAATGTATCAAATGAGCCAATCATTTTTTACTTTATTGTGAATATCTATTAATTTAAAGGTATTTATTTAGAAGAAAGTAATTGTTTTTTTTTCTTCTCCACCAAAACTCGAGTCTCAAATATATCCTTAATCTTCTTAGTCTATCAACTTCATGATAAATTTAGGCACTAAAATTTGGTCAATTTGCCAAAATAAAAAAGAAGACAAATAACCAAGATGTTGACGCGAGTTTAGAAACTAAATTTGAATACACCCAAATTTTTACTAATAAAACCAACACATGTTGCTACATTTAGAGACAAAATCAATAAAATATATAGAAGCTGCTTAATTTCATTTTCATCTTCATTTAACTAAATTTAATAGAATAAATTTGCCACCGTTGACAAAAGAGGATTTGCTGTTTTAGAGTCAATGATGCAGGACTATGATACTTGTCATTTTAATTTGATTAAAAAAATTGATTATGAAATTGATGAATGATTAATCACTTTTTATATAAACAATTCATATGAGTGCCCATAATTGAATCGTGAGCGATGGCTCATTTTTCAAAGAATTCACGGGGGAGGGGAAAAGACAAATGAACGAGATTTTGTATGAAAGGAACAGTATGAATATATTATATAAGCAAAATAATTGTCATCATTAATCTTTTGTTAATTATAGCTCTATAATTAATCTTTTGTTAATATGGAAAAAGAAAAAAAAAGGATTTAGGTTTCATTAGCATGCTAATTACGTGAGTGTACATGAATTGAGTCAAACTTAAGCAGACTCTTGCTTGAGATGAGAAATTTTTGTAGCAAAAGATATATGTTTCCATGTTTTTGAGGTTGAAACAAATTCTCTATTTATGACATGGTGCTTGTTTTTATCTTGGGAATATTTTTTAGATTGTTGTTTTTTATATTTTCTTAAATTTAAAAAGATCATTAGAAATAACAGATTTGAAATGCAAATTTTTTCTTTAATATTTGTCTGTGAACAATAACCACAATCATAATTTTTTCCCCAATTGATAAACAATAAATCTAGTTTCATTACAAACCTCATTTGCTTGAATGTTGATTTTCTGAATGATCATGTTTTTAAAATAGAGTTTTAATTTTTCAAACTTTTATCTGCCTTATAAAAAGATTTTAATTTTTAAAAAGTTGATTGTAACACATTTTAAAAACCAGTTAAAACGGTTTTAAATGATTTAACAAATTAAAAAAATTAAGTTGATATAAAAATTAGTGTGTTTAAAAAAAAGGAAATCTAAATTTTTAAAATATTTATATTTAAGAAATTTAAATATCGATAATTAAATGAGGTTTTATCATAATGTTAAACGCATTTTAAAAGTTGAAATATTTGAACGATTAGAACAACATAAGAAATAAATTTGAATAAAACTAATTTTGAAACGCATAAAGGCCTTTTTAAAAAATCCTTGAAATTTTAAACATTTAAAATTTCATAATTGTACACTATGTATCTGTATATTATAATTATAAATATTTATTTTATTTTAGTAATTGACAATAGTTTTTAATTCTACAAATTTGTTATTAATACCGTTTTGCAAACCTTGGCCTATGCTTTCATTATGAATTGAATGGTGGTAAAGTGCGTGAGAGAGAAAAATTTATGCTTTCATTACATCAAATGAGAGATATATGAGTTAAATATTGAAAGAGAAAGCGTGAAATAATTATCAGCTTAAGTTATTATAAGTGAAACATTTTTCCTAAATTTTCTTTCTTATGTTAATTTATGATAAAAATGTAAAAATATAAATAAGTTGATATACATATCTATATATCTTCTATATACATTAAAATTTTTTACATTTATAATAAATAAATTAAAAATACAAATCATTTGAATATGTTTTTTTATACTATTATGTAACATCCTTGTTTAAATTAATTGGGTTGTTAATTATAAATTAGTGGGGTAAGTTAAATAAGGATTAAGTTGGGTTCGGGTCAAGACAAATTAAAATAGATTGGTTTGGTTCGAAGATTAACTAAATGGGTAAAAGGACTGGATTACCCCTAATCACCTAAAATTAACTTAACTCTCACCCCTTCCTAAAACAAAAGGAAGAAAATAAAAGAGAGAAGTTACTATCTTGCCTTCTTCCCCAAAACGTGAACCACCAACTTTCCTACTCCATCATCTCCAATTCACCTTCTTCCTCCATAACCAACCGTAAAAAGCTTCCTCTTATTCCTTCTCCTTTATTCCCGTGTGTGTGCATGTAGAGCCCAAGGGAACCAACGTGTGCAAGAGAAGCTTAGAGGGCAAAGCTCCTCTAAATCCACTTGTTTAAGGTTATATTTTAAGAACCCAAGTGAACACTTGCTCCAATTCTTCAATCCCATCTCATTTTCTCTTAATCCAATAGTCGTAGGTGACATCGAAACTCGTGGGTGTTGATGGAACTTTGAACCACTCTTTGGAACCTTTGTCACCAAGCGTTAAGTAAGTTGAAACTTTTGAACCTTTACTGTTTTGTTAAATTGAAGTAATTAGTAAGGTTTTGATTTCTAGATAGTTAAGAGTAAGTTTAATTTGTTAGAATTGGCAAGCAATTGACTAATCGATGAGTGTCAATATGTTTTTGGTTGTAGGTTGGATTCCGGAATGAGGAAACTACTTGGGAATCCTGATTCCAAGTAAGGGGCAATGATATATATTAAATGTAAAAAATTATGAATGGATAAAGATAAGAGCATATAAATTGATGTTGAATTGTATATTTTGATGATGGATAATTGTTGTTGATGTTGATGATGATAAGTGATGTTGTATTGTTGTTGTTGATGATGATGATGATGTGGTGATGAAATTGATGTTGAATATCATGAATGATAATGAAATTGTGATGTGAATGATTGTTGATGATAACAATTGAGATTGAATTGTTGTGGTTGATGAAAATGATGAATTAAGTGATGCTAGTGATATGGATGTTGCTGATGGTATAATACTTAGTGATGGTAACCATGTTAGGCATGCCATGTGATTGATTAATGTTGAGAAACCTTTGGTGATGGTAGCCAAATAGTAGCCCTAGTGATGATAACGAAGAGGCAATGATAAGGTTATTGATGTTTGTCGTAGCATATGCATAAAGTTTCTCATAACATGCAGAGGTCCTATGAGAAGACCCTATGGTGGTTCTTTAGGGTTCCACAACCGCTTTAGAGTTAGACTCTAGGGTTGGCCTGCAACATTAATTAAGTTGAGATACTGTAATCACTAGGAGTAACAATGTTGCAATGGTCGACAGTTCAATACCAATTAAAATAAGAATATATGTTGAATTTTAAATAGGCTAAATACACGGTTTGGTCTCCTAACTTTTTATTTTTTCAGATTGGTCCCCTATTTATTTTAAATTTCACTGAGGTCCCCCTAATTTTTAAAACGCGTCTGTTTGTTCCTTCCGTCATCTTAAATGTTGACGTCGTTTGAGACTTCTCTGATATGGCATAGAGACATTGCAACTCAAACATTTCCTCCATTAAAGTCCCATTGAAGCTCTAAGGTTGGTGTTTTTACGTTGGAACTGGTCCAAAACTTCAACATGACTTGCCAGTTACAATCCTCCCTCATGGCCACATCTGATGATTCTTTGTTCAGCAATGGAAGCAATTTAACTCCTGTTGTTCATCCTTATTGTGAATGCGTTGGGAATCACAAAGTTGTGCTTCGAACCTCAAAAACAATGATCAACTATGGAGGACAATTTTGGGGGTGTAGGAAGTATCGGGTAATGTAATTATTTTTTGATTGTTACCTTGCTTTTGTACTTGCTTTTGTACTTGTGGACAACTTGATGTCATTTTCAGTGTGTTGTATATTGTTAATGGTGTTTTTGTAGGGTGTAGTTGGTGATGGAAGTTGTAATTTCTTCCAATAGGTCATAGATACTGCCAAGCTGAGAAGGATCTATTGATTATCAGACAAAGGAAAAGAATAGTCACATTGAAGAAATCTATTAAGGAGTCAACATGATGGAATAAATGGATGTACTATTTTTGTGTGTTGTCTGCCTTATGTAATATGTTTGTGATATTTCTTTGTGTGGTCACACTGAATTAAATATGGGTGTGTTCTTGTTTAGTGTAGTTTGGTTAAGTTTAGGTTGCGGAATCCTGTTGTTAATTTTAGTTGTTTAGTTCTTACCTTAAGTCTTATTTTGAGTTGTTATTTTCAGTTGTACAATTCAGTTATTAATGAACAAATGCACCATGGAGTTGGGAAATTGAATTGTTCAATTTGAAATTGATTTTTTAATTTGAATTGTTCAATTTGGATTGTTAATTTGAGTTGTTCAATTTGAAATTGGTTTTTTAATTTGAGTTGTTAACTTGATAAGGTTTTGCAAATTTTAAAGTTGCGTCAATGTTAACATTGAAAATAAACCATCATTAAAAACAAAATAGCATGAGTTGCAAGAAAATAAAAGCATTAACATTTTTAAAATAGAGGTCACAGAAATTAACATTGTTCCATCTTAGAAGGACATAACAAAAAACATTATACACACAAACCAATTACTCGTAAGGAAAATGTAATATTGTTCAATCATAGAAACACATAATGATTCAAATATTTTTGTGCCTTTGTGTTAACTTTGGCCTTAGTTGGACCGGATCTGTAGAAGCAACAGTGGCATGTTTTCGTTTTCTTGGGGTTGTGACAGCTATAGCAGTGAGGCCTGTTGTTTGGTTGTTGGAAGATTGTTGGGTCTGAGGCTCATTTGGAAGTGGTTTGGAATGACAGGTGGTCTTGTTGTGGCCTGCAGTTCCACAAACACTATATTTGGTCTTCAAACCCTTCCTGGACATCCTAATGTCATCTTTTTCAATTGGATCCTTGTTCCTAGACCTCTTAGGCCTGCGAACTTGCCTCTTGAATGGTGGAGGCTGTACAGGGTTTACTTGAACCTTGTCCCACATATTTTTCCCAATGGTGGGTAAGATAATGGGACTATAGCAGTGAGCATATGCTGTCTTTCTATACATTGTTGGGATATATGTATATGGAGTTTCATTAACCTATACCATACAAGCAATTGCATGGTTACAAGGGATTTATGTCAGCATCCACCTTCTGCAGTTTCATTCCCTGGCCTTTAGGTCCACAATGAATTTGTCAGCATGGTTATTGTGGCTAATCTCATACACACTATTTCCTGACCACCTGCACATGAGAAGATGATAGTTGTGTGCTAAACATGCTGGTAGGCAGGTCAAATAGCATGTAAAAATCAGACCAAAACTAACCTGACTTAGTACATATTGCAATAGGATTTCGATTTCTCAATCCTTTATTTTATCCTTGGAAGGACATCATCAGTGAACAAATGCATCCTAGTCCTGTTGTTGGCCCATCGTTCCATCACATAAGTCTTAATTGCTTTTACCATAGTGATGATTGGCTTCCCCCTCACTCCAATGATGACTGAATTAAATGTTTCAGACATGTTATTTACCAATACATCACTTTTTGGTACAAATAAAAACCTAGACTTGCTCCAGTGTCTTGGAGGTATTTTGATCAAGTCCCTATAGGATGCCTCATTGACTTCCTTGATCTCTAACATTGTCCTTTCCCAAGCTTAAGTGGACTTAGCCGCCTTCCACAGCAAGTCCTTGGTAAGACAAATTCTACATGCATAGGGTATGCGATGATTCAGTTTGCACATGATAGGTCGAGCACAAAGTTCGGAAATATGGCACGGCTCATTGCACACAATCACCTCAAATCAGTATGCAAAACATAGTATATTCAGGTCTGGTATGCAACAACTGAAAAAATTACATACAAACTAGATTCAGGTTCAGTATATTCATTATATTCAGGTCCTTAGCACTTCTCAGGTCATGCTATATACAATTGCATACAAGCTAGATTTAGGTACAAGAAAATTCAGTATATTCAAGTCATGGCATTGTTCAGGTCATGCTATACAATTGCAAAACTCTTGATCCCTTTTTTTTCCATGAGATTTAGCACAACTTCACCTTTGACTAAGCTACTAAGCTCCTTTATAAGTGTATTTTCCGCCATGGTGGCAATGGAAGCACCAATGTAATGTAAAGATACAAAGACAGGGCAAAAGTTATAATGAGACAGAAAAGGGCTAATAGCCTGGGTATTATTGAATGAGTAAACAAGGTTAGTCCCTAAATGGAAAATTTTGAATTTGTAGAGCAAAAAAAGTCTAGTGAATGTTAACAAGATTTTCACAAATGTCAGCTACCTCACTAGTACCACCCCACTATTTTTATTTCCCACCCCGCACATAATCCTGCAAACGGGAGTTAGTTACTCTGTCTTTCACTTTTCCTCATTTGCCCCCTATTTGGATTAGTTATCACTTGTCCACGAGTCTTAACCTTCTCATTCTCTTTACATCAGCCTTTGTCTTAGTTGTATTTGTATGTATTATAGTAAATATCACCAGACTAATTGATAGAAATTACATAATATATCTTAATTAACTTCTAATTTGAGTTCGAGTCTCAAAAAAATATATACACTCTACTATTGAAGATTGATGCAGATGCTTTTAAATTGGTAGTCACAACTTTGCACAACATCAGATTATATCATAGGACTACAGACTACTGAAATACTTGGGCACATCCTAAACTTCATAGACATGCTTCTACGATCTCATGAATATATAAATCAATTGTATTATATTTTTTTACTATGTTATTTGAAAAGCAGCAAAAGAAAATGTTGAATATATCTGTGCAATAAATAAATAAATAAATAAAAGCCGGAAGAAAAAGAATTGGGTGGGTGCAAGCAGGGGCTGGATTGACTTTATGCAGGTTGATTAATCATGAAATTATGATCTAGAATGAATGATTATTCTTAGAAGGTGAAAAGCTTCATTTGTTGTACTAATTGTTAGACAGAAAAAGTCAACGATTATTACTGTGAAGAAGCACTATATAAAGAAAGTTAGAACAAAATGCAGGCATTATATGAAGACAAGGTAAATAGAAAAAAGTGATTGAGGACAAGGCAGCACATATATCTTCCTAGATCCCTGCCTGCCAACGCAAATTAAATAACTTTACTTTATAGCCGCCACTACCACACTCCTCTCGTCCACATTCACTGATTTTTTTTTAAAAATTAATAATAGTGTATTCACATCACATTTAATAATTAACTATGTGGTGTAAATAACAACACATACAAGAGTTACTTTCGATTCTAAACATTTATAAATATTTAAAACATTTTATGTTTTAACTTGTAATTACAAAATTAAGATATTAATACTTTCTATTTTAAAAACTTTATATAGAAAATAAGGAAATATTATTTTTTAGTGTTTCTTGCATAAATTTTTAGAAATAAAAAATAATATGTTAATTTTATAATTGAAACTAAGATGATATTTTTGTAATTAAAAATAAAATCAGAAAATAAAAATTAAAATATTTTTTAAAATAAACTAACTTTTAAAAACATAAAGAACCCATTTGGTTTAAAAAAACATAATAGACTAAATCAATGTAACCTTTAGAGTTAAGTGATAAATTCAAATAATATATGGTTAGATCTCTAACATTGTTTTAGTCAAATAGATCATATATGTTCTAAAAATATTTCAATTGGCTCAGTCTTTTTTTATTAACTCTATTAATAGAGATCTAATGTGTCATTGATTCTACTAACATGACTGCTCCATGTGTCAGATGTTGCAAACGTGGACCTTTGTATAGCAGATCATGGGTTCAATTCTCATGCATTATATTGTTTTCTTTTTTTTTTTATTTTACCCATTTACCAATAAACATTTGATACATGGAGGATATGCCAAGATGACCAACTTGTCACGTCAGTAGCATTTGACACATGAAACAGTTACGTTAGCACGGTTAATGACACGTCAGATATCTGTTAACAAAATTAATTAAAAATGGTTACCAAAGACTTAAGTGAAACATTTTTAAAATATAGAACACTTAATTGACTTAAAAAAAGTTAGAGATTTAACTTGAAATTTTAGTAAAAGAGAAAAGATTGAAATAGTGATTTAGCTATAAAAAATAAAGAACTAAAAAACTAATTTCGCCCAAAAGAAAATAGGACACGATCAAAATGGTGAAGCATATGTTCTCCAACATAAGTTCACAATTGGAGGCACCAAGCCAAACCTGGCATAGGTAGCTGTGTGGCAAGCAATGGTGTGAGGCATTTGGCTAGAATGAAATGCAAGACTCTTAAAGGAACAACATTCTCTCCACAGGTCATGTTTTATTTCCTTAGATCTTAGGTATGAATAGGGGTGAGCGAGTATCGAGTTGGATCGAATTTCACTTAAAAAAATTCAATTTAATCAAAGTTTGTTGGATTGGATTAGAATTGTGTAATTTTTTAAAAAATTCGATTCAATCTAAGTTAGTTTGGATTGGATTATCAGATATCCGATTAAAATTTATTATAATTTTTATGAAAACATAAATTATAAAAAACTTCAAAAACCACAAAACTTATATCAAGCATCTCAATACTTGCTAGTTTAACACACATAATTGTCATAAATATAAATCTAAGTTAACAAATTGAAGTCTTCAAACTGATCCAAATTCATTTCAACATAACACTTGCTAGGCTTATTAGCTTAATGTTAATAACGTGAATGCCTGAGTGGGTTCCTTCATTTTTTAAGTTCAACGAGGAAAAAAATGAGATGGGTTAAGGGTCTTTCACATTTTGGGGTAGGTTAGTTTATTTAGTGAATGTGTGACAAAATATATAATAATAATAATAATAATAATAATAATAATAATAATAATAATAATAATAATAATAATAATAATAATAAATATAAAGTTAGGTACTTATCAAGCGGTTAGATTTTCAAACATCAAATCTAATATTTGATCTAATTACTATGAGTTCTTGGTTAGATTATATCAGATTTGATCCAATTACTGAAAAAATTCAATCTAATTTAATTAAATTAGATTAAATAATAAGGTTAAACAAGTAAATCTGACTCATTACTCTGCACTAGATATGAAGTTGGTTAAGAGTAAAAATAAAGGAATTCTTATATTTGATGTATAAACGGTATAATATACTTGAATCGTGATTATCGGACCCTAAATATTTTGCTCTTAGGTTAAGTTAACCTTTTGTTACTAATCTTATATAATTTTTTCTTTGCTGATAAATAAAAGGATTCTTATTTTCGCAAGGAATCAAATTAATCAAACTCCGTTCCGTGTATCTTAAAGCATTTTTTTAACGAAAACCAAAATGATTACACGAAAGTTGGTGTATTTTCTCAAGGAAAATAAAAATAATTTTCAAGGTTAATTTTAAATAAATTAACAGTGGATGATTTTTCTTTTTGGAAAATGAAAATATTTATTATACTTCTATATTTAAATTAAGTACATAAAATGAAGAATTTCTTTACAGATTAATAAAAATATTTTAGCTGCTTATAATTACAATTTTTTTTTAATTGAAAAAATATCTCAACTCTCTTAAACTTCATTAAATTTATAAACAGACATTTTAGACATTAAATTTGTCTAATCACATTTTTAGACATGAAAACATAATAAAATTTATAATTGAGGAAAAATATATAAATAAGTTTGTTATGTTTATTTAAAATTTTAATTACGTTTAATGTGATCTAAAAGCTAACTATAAAAAAGTAAATTTAATAAACTGCCAAGACATGTATTAATGTGTGATGTGTCTAAATAGTTAACTTTAAAATAATTAATTCAAAAACTTTTATATTCACGAATAAAGTTTCACACAGTTGGTATATAATGAGATCTTTTAAGTATATTATTAAATTCATAATTCAAATGAATTAATGTTTGATTACTTCTCAAGGTTTAGAAAAGCTTTCATTTTAACTATCTGGTTATATTTATAGGATCGAGGGTGATGAAGATGAAGCAGATGGAGGGTGTTTGCGTAGGAGCCCAGTAGGAATGTTACAATGTGGCAGGAGAAACCTGAGTGGGTTGTTTTGCCTAATTTTCACAATATTGCTAGCTATCATCACTCCTACAACCTACGTTCCATTGTGTTGATTAGTCAAAATCTCAAACACCTGATCAAATGAATCTATTGGGCCCCATTCAAATATATACTCATGCATGACGCTTATCATGTACACAATTTTGGATGCTCTTAACACCAATTCATTCATTCAAAACTATAATATCACAAATAATTCATATTGTTTATCGGGTACATGTAGATATTCATCAACAGATTGTAAATAACAAATAAGTAATAATTGATATTCAAAGTTGTTTACTCATTTTTTTAGGTGGAGCTATATGGTTGCCCCCATAAAGTTTAATGAGCTGGTTTTTTTGACTCATCGGCATATGATGGGTATTGTTGATTTAATCGCTCATTACATGAAATTCATCTTATCTCATATTTAATTAATTTTAAAATTATATGCATTCTTATTAACATTTAATGTTTAGTGGTATATGGATGAGAAGTTGTAAGCGAGTCACTCGACTCTGCTATGAGGATGCTATTATGATTGGACGTTGTTGGTGGAAGGAACCATAATTGTCTTTATAGCACCTTTTCCTTAGCCTGCGTTGTTCATTGATGGTCTACATTGATGACTCATCCTTTCTCATCCACCAATCTTTCATTCTCTTGATCATATCATGAGGCGGTAGGACTTTAGGCTGACATGGGGGAGATGAGAGCTCGTGAATAGAGGGTTATAATGAGATAAAGGCGTATAGTTTGACCAAATATGCAAGTCTAGTTAGATGAGCTTAGGTGAGCACAACAAGTAGGATCGTCTAGGGTTAGCCATCAACCTCAGTATGATGTTAGATCAAACGTCTAATCTATCTTTGAGAAGGAGAACAATTCTTTGTGTCATCATCATCAGTTCCCCAGCAACAGACTTGTCAGTCCCTTGGATCAACAATAACACCTTCATCATCACTCTCACCTTAAGTGTTGAGTTATTTTGTTTTTTATTTATAGATTTTGTTCTACTTTGTTAATCACTATTTGTTATAGGATATATGTATTTTAATTTAGTATGTGTGTTAGGAATAATAGTAATAAAAAAATAATAAAAGTTTATTGTAACAATGTTGGTTATAGTGTGTGTAATATTAATGTCTCATGCAAAACATTTGCATGAGGGTTAGTGGTCCATAGAAAGTTTGCAAAGATTTTTTTACGTGGGATCCTCCTCCTACGCAAAAAGAGTTGTAGCGGGGAAATTAGCTCTTGGTTCCATGCAAAAATATTTTTTAGTGTTAAGAATCACTATAGTTTTCATAAATATAAAAATTTTGTTTATTTTATATATAAATATTTTATAATTAGGAAATTTATTTGTTATAATAACCACCAACAAGTAACGAATTCTCAAGAAAAAACTACAAGGTCAAGTCCTTCAATATTAGTTTAATTTGATTATGATTTCTTATTTTGAAATGATAATTAAAATTAATTGGATTACAATTTTATATCTAATTAAGTCATATCTAATTGTATTTTCATTATTTTAAAATTATAAAAGTACCCTTCGCATATATTTAGTGTTATTGTTCTACTCTTCTCGAAATGGTACTATATGTTTATTGCTTATCAATGATACGAACCCAACTCTTGAAGTTAGTTAGATTGGATGGGTCATCCGATTGATATGAATGAGTTGTTTAATTTTTTTTTAAACTGATCAAATATAAAAGTACCTTTGAATAAATAATTTTTTAAATAAAAATAAAAAAAAGTTAAAGTAAGTCAGAATTTCTGGTTGGGCTAGAACGATTATATGCATGACTAAATATAATAACAATAATTAAATTACATTTTGTTAACTCATTATCAGCCAAAACTTAAAAGACTAATCATCCAAGTAGACATCATTTTCAAAGAAAATTTTTTCTACACATACAACATTCCAACTGTGCTAGATTTTATTGGTGAAGATACAATTTTTTTTTATGATACAATTTAATAACTTGACCATTTATCTGTATGTTAGCAAGATATTTTTATACTAACTGAAAGTTTATTCACTAAAATATCACTTTAAGAAAAATAATTATGTTTCAGTAGATAGCGTTTTTATCAAGCAGATAGTATTTTTTAAAACGCTACTTTAAGTAATATTTTAAAATTTTAATTATTAATTAAAAATCATTTTTACTTTGTCTCTTAATTAATACTATTAATAAATTTATATTTCTATCCTTTATTTTATTTTCAAAAACTAAAACCCGTCAAAAACTACTACTTATATTTTGTTTGATGTAATATTTTTATATAAAAACATTATTACAGATAAAATTTAAAACTATAAAGAAACCAAAAAAAAACTAAAATGTTTCTTTTCATATTTCGTTAAAGATAAATTTTTATTTGATTAATATTAACAGTAAAAGATATTGAATTTTTACTAAACACCCAATAAAATAAATAAATTATTATAATATATAAATTTTTTCTTTTTTAATATAAATTTTTAAAAATATGAGTCAAGATAATAATTCACAATTTTTAAGATGATATAAAAAAGATTTGAGGTAAATTAAACTATTTTAAAAATAATTTAAGGTATATGTAAACAAAAAAGTTACAAGTTGAATCTAAATAAATGAGCATGTCGTTTTTTTTGTCATTTTACATTTATCAATTGTTGCTACAGTTGATTTTACTAAACACTTTAAATATAACTAGTCAATTTATCAATTTTTAGTTGTTGTTTTTTTAACAACTTTTACTTTTCATTAAAAGAAAAAAAAAACTTTTTGGGTACTTTTGCCAAATGAATACACTATGAAAGTTTGGCTTTGATACATAGTTTGGTTTTTTTAAAGTAATTGGTTGACGTTTGAATTTTTATCATATAGGAAATATTTTGTTGGGAGAGAAAAAAAACTACTCTATATTTAAATAAATTAATTTTGCAATAATTAGCCAAAAATATTTTTAACATTTATCCAAAAGTAGTGAAACCAACCATGTTTTTGGATTCACAGAAGATCAAGGCTTATTATTTCCAACCAATTCGCGTTTGGTGAAGTTCCAGATGCGCTCTTATCCAACGCATCCTTTAGTTAGATATGGATTTAGTAAAATATGATTGTTTTAATATTTTAATTATGTATTTTTCTTTGCAGGTCTTTAGCTAAAATACACAAGGCTTTTTACTTTTTGCGAAGTGTCAATTCCTAATATGCATTTCATTACCAAATAATAATAATAATATTATCAGTGATTAAACAATAAAGCTAGCAGAAGAAAACTAGCTCAATCGTCATTTTGGTCCTAGTGTTTGGAAAGTGTCACAATTCTGGTAGCTGTACCCATCAATTCAATAGTCCGATTGTGTTGTCTTTCTTTCATGCATTACAAACATTGGATACTTTAAGTTTAATTTCTCTATGAGAAGATGAAGAATAGAGAATAGAGAATGAGTAACATTTCACATAGCTTTGCCAAGGTCTTCAAAGTTGAAGATTAGAAAAGCTCTCTGACCCTTAGTACCCTTCTTAATTGTTAATTATTGATTATGAACAGCGTGTGGAAATTTAAATTAAACTTTTGTATTTAAAAATGTTATGTCCTTGCTTTCATTTGACTTGTGTACATGGGTCTCTCTATGATAAAATAATAATTTTTTAACTGTGCAAAACCCGGGTTCTTATTTATAAGGCTCAAGCATTGGGCACCAAAGTTTCATTGAGATTAGAAAGTGAGAGTTTTGGATCCTCAAAGAGATATTGAGGTTGTGGAGAATATACACAGAGAGAGAAAGAGATGGGGAGAGCTCCTTGTTGTGACAAAGCAAGTGTTAAGAAAGGGCCATGGTCACCAGAAGAAGACTCTAAGCTGAAGGAGTACATAGAGAAGCATGGCACTGGTGGGAATTGGATTGCTCTACCTCAGAAAGCTGGTATGTAAAAAATGTTAAAGTTTTTAAAAGTTGAAACTTTCTGGTGTATTTTGGTGAGATCTCACTTATTTTGTGTATGATCTCAGGTCTCAAGAGATGTGGGAAAAGTTGCAGATTGAGATGGCTCAACTATCTAAGGCCCAACATTAAGCATGGAGATTTCTCTGATGAGGAAGACAGAATAATTTGCAGCCTCTATGTTAATATTGGAAGCAGGTATACTAGTTTGCTACCATTTAATGCAACCACACTATTATACTATAGTGCCCCACTATCATATTCTGACCATTCAAATCTGAAATTAATGACCAATATCTAGAATATTTATATACACGCCATCTTTTCCCCCCTCTCTTTTTTCCCCCTCTCACCCTTTAATCACCATCAACAACAATATCTCTTCTGAAATACTAATAAGGTCTCTATCCATTTATATCTAAAAGAGATTATAAAATAAAAAGAAAAGAGAGAAAAAGGGCAATAATTAACTAGACCCTTTGTTTAGAATCTGCCTATACTTGAATAGCATTTCACATGCATATACATGCCATAGTTAATCTAACAGACCAGGTTCCACCAAATGTTGAATTGAAAAACAGAATAAGAAATTTTTCGTGAGTTGAAACTTAACAAGCTTTCATAATCATACGCAAAAACAGGTGGTCAATTATAGCTGCTCAGTTACCAGGCAGGACTGACAATGATATCAAGAACTATTGGAACACCAAGTTAAAGAAAAAGCTCATGGGATTGCTTCCTCTACCTCACCACATAAGAAAACAACCTCCATTTCCACAATCCTCTCCTCTTCATCAAAACTCTCTACTCTCTCCAAATTCCTCTCACCAACTCTATGAAGAATACAGCACAATAACAACCTCAAGTTTCACAAACACTGAACCCTTTTCTCTTCCTTCAAGTAACTATGCAAACACAAGCACCACAACAACAACTCTTCCTTTCTACCAAAACCAAGAGTCCATGGTGATGCAATGTTGTTACCCCATCATGTTTGGAAGTGAGGGAAGTTGCAGTTCCTCTGATGGGAGCTGCACTCAGGGCAGAGAGATCAAGCAAGAGGAAATGGGTTACTTTAGCTACAATAATGATAGCAACAACTTTATGCTAAGTTATAATAGCTGCAATATTAGTGCTAATGATGGTGGTGAAAATGTTTTAATTAACAACCAATTTGGAGAAAAGGTAAGTGTTGGTGGTTGGTTTGGCCAAACACAAACAACACCAACAACACCTTTGGATTATGATATGGAGGATATTAAGCAATTGATTAGTAGTAGCAGCAATTACAATAATGTTGATGAAAACAAGACAGAGGAGAAGGCCATGTACTACTACTACTGACTGCAGCAACACTGATGATGACTGACTCTACTAAGGTAAAAAGAAAGAGAGGGAAAGCAAAAAAGGGTATGTTTTTGATGTGGCAATGGCAAAGATTCAGAAAATCAATGTTAAAGGCTTTGAGCTTTTTTCTGGGGCTCTGCGTTCTTTTGATGAAATGAAACATTACTTGTTTTGACAGTACATGGTAAAAGCTTCTTTATATTTTTGTGCATATCTTCTCGGAAGTGGTGATGTTGATGACGATGAACATCATGTTGGATTTTTTGTATATATGCTCCGTCCCTTTTCAAGTGCAACAACAACCTCCAATCAGAAATTAATGTTATGAAAGCTAGACAACAAAGGTTTGTACATTGCAAAAAAAAAATTAGAGAAGGGAACATAAGTACTGAATATTCAAATTATTTTATTATCACGTAGTTTAATGTATTGAGTACATTGTTATCAATTGATATTTGATCTTCTTGATATGTATTAATATTATATCCTACAGGGCTAGCCTACCTGTAAAAGATTTGTATAATTTAGTTTAAATCTCAGTTTTTCCTATAGTTCTTGAGTTCGAATTCTTTCACCAATAATTCTAATAAAAATTAACTAATTAACAATTGTTTTTGTTTCCAAAAGTAAGGATTAATATTATATATCACTAATGGAAAATACGATTTTTTAACTTATATCATCATTAATTCTTGATTTTTAATTCTTAATTCTTGCAACACTTTTGAGATTTAGTATTTGTTTTATATCCATTTATAGAAAGACATTGTGATTATCAAATGTTTAATAATAATATGACATATTGTTTGATCATCTTCTTATAAATTGTACTACTTATTAATTCAACAATAAATTGACTACTTTTTATGTTTTAAGATAATGTATTTTCATTAAATTTTTAAAGAAGATTTATAAGAAGATATTTTAAACTTTATTTCATCAACAAATTAACTAAATGTGTCCTGGGTAATAACAGGTGACAAATTGTGATGAGAAATAGCATTATTGAGTTGATGAGAATCTTTTGGCAAAATGTGAGGTGGTAACGGAAACCCCAAAATTGTTGTGATTAATAAAGAATGCAGAAAGCAATGATATATTGGCCAACAAAAGAAAGAGATTTTGTTGTCTTGTGTGGAATTCTGGGTGCTTGAGCTGTGACACTAAAATATAATGAAGAACTGTGTGACGACGACAAGGCGCCAAAAGCCATGAAATTTATGTGTTGGTTTGTGCGAAACAGGTGCCGTTGTTGACTAACTCACCCCTATTAACCAAATTTTAATACTGCACAAACGTTGAAATAACACAACTTGAAATTATAACTATGTTTCTCGCTGCATTTAACCTGTAACTTTTAATCTACTTTATTAATCTTTAACTCCAAGCTTCGATCTATGTGCTTCTCTTACAAATTTCCTTCATACAATTTAAGTTCTGCGTAAATATTTACCGATTGAAAAACATGTGTGTTTTCCAATTTAATGTTTAATTAAAATCACTTCAATAATCTTAGTCTAACTATTGAAAATTGAGATCATTTAGTGGATCATAAATTAACGAATTAACTAAATCTAAAGGGACCCCATTTCCCTAGCTGGTGCTATTCCCTTAGCTCTAAAAATCGAAAGAAATGCTTGGAAAAATAACAACAAAAGTAAACTACACAAAAAGTATCCCCAAAAAAGTTTGTCATTTATTAATTATTAGCTTGCAAAAATTTAAGTTCTTCGGATAACTTTAATTGGTATAATCTTTAATTAACAAAAACTAAATATAAAAATAAATATTTTACATTTATACTGACAATATATATATATATATATATATATAATATTAGCAATTTATTTTTTTCTATAGACAAAAATAAGTCACTTAAAAGGAAACAAATCATATCCTAACCCATATAATAACATTTTATATGATGATAATATAAATCAACCCTATGTTAATAAAATAATTTATTAGATGATATATCATTATAGTAAGTATAAATAAAAAGTATCGATGATAACACTTTATGTGTTAATTAAATTAATTAAGCTTATATTAATAAAGTCTATCTTGACAACTTATATATGTTTCTGTTAGAAAATAAATTTTTAAAACGTTTAATATTTTAGAAACACAAAGAAGGCACACAAAATTAAAATTAAAATTTGTATATTAATTGTTTAAATTTTTTATCACTAAATCGACCTAAAGTAACGTATATATAGTTAGTATGGCATCAGTGATCTTTGAGGGGAGGAGAAAAAAATTAAAAAGAAGAATAATATATTGCAAACTAAACTACTAATATGCGTTGAATCTTGAGAATGTCTTGAGAATAAATTTTTGTTTTACAGCTTAGCATAACAGCCAAACCTTTGTTATCAACAAAACTTTTTTGGGTTGAAGGAGAAGTTTTATCCTATGATCAAAAGGAGATTTAATTATTTTAAATGGTGAGTCAATATTAATTTTTAAATTTTTTTATTTTCTCAACTTCATTTTTTCAAGTGACCTTTTAGCCGGAGAAAGAGTTAAGCATGAATAATGAAAATAATTGAAGTTTTGAAGATTGTAATTGGGAACAGCATATGTTAGTGGAAGCGACAAAAAAATGAATGCAACGTGGTGGAATCCCCATTGGGAAGCCAATCAAAAAGGTTCCTAAAAGAAATATGATCGCCAAGATTTGTGTCAGACTTACCACTGCCTCAATTTTCATATCATCTACAGTCTCCTCACTAATCCATAATCTTATCTCCTTTATTCATCTTACTATTTTCCTTTTTTTATAAAATCTATTACTATTATTCAGTTATCTACACTATCTTTCAACCATGACATCACAATTATTACATGGTTTAGAGTTGTTCATAAATTAATTTAATTTAATGTGCATTGTAAAATCAATTAAAAAATCCACAATTGACTAAATCATAAATCAAATAATCGATAATCACTGATTGAAATTTTTATTGGATGAAATCGGATTGGAATTTGAATTTATGATTGGAAATCAATCTAATCCAAATAAACTTACATATAACTTTATTTATAAAATAAACTTGTCATTTATATTTTTATAATTATATATTCTTAAAATAGTATTAAATGTTTCTTAATTTACTTTTAAAGTTATATCCTTTTATCATTTTTCATGAGACACATGTCTCAATATTTGATGTGTTTACAAATTTATTAGTTTCAACACCAATTTAAACTTCATTTTATGTATTACATTTCTCTTTACTATATATGTTTCTCATTTTGTAGAAAAACTATTGTTTATTAATGAAATAAAATTTATTTATTAACTTCTAATTTAATATGAAAAATGAAACTATGAAAATCAAACAAATCTAGTCTAATCCAAACTGTTTTTAATTGAATTGGGATGAATTTGAAAACTTATTCCAATCAATCTAATTCAAATCGCACGGTAATATCGTGATTAATTGGATTGGATGACTTTATCTTCAAAACCAATCCAATCCAATCCATAAACACCTCTTGTAGCTACTAGCATCTTAATTATGTTGGGTTGTGATGTGGTGTTCTAGATCACGATTTTGACACCCTCGGTTTTTTAAACTAGCTAGCATTGACAAAATTTTGATTATAGTATTGTTTTCTTTAGTTACATGTTTGAATAAATTTGATCAAACTTAAGGCATACTTCTTTCATTGTAGCCAGATATTGTTGTGGCATCAGTTCCCTTAAACCTAATTGATTATTCACATAAGAGATCATTAAATAGGAATTACTAAGGATCATGATCTCCTTCACATACAAGTTGGAAGTTGTTTATATCTCGATAGTGCAAATCTTATACTTAGCCTTACTATTCAAGGTTGCAAAATCGAAGCGTGGGGAAACCTTAACTAGCAAGTTGTCCTCACTTTCTAGGATCACCTTGGTGCTCGATCCCATGCTATTTGTTGAGCCATCAACTAATATAATCCAATGTTTACATCATTCTACTAGTTCAATCCCAATCTTTTTTCTAACAAAGGTTAACCAAAACTCGTGCCTTAATGGCGGGTCGTGGTTGGTAGCTTATTCTGAAAACTAATAGCTCAAAAACCTATACAATCATTCTTCCTACTAGGTCTATTTTTGTACAACATCATTCGGAAAGGAAGGTAAGTTCTAATAACGATGGAATGTGCATGAAAGTGTTGCCTCGGCCTTTGTGCTGTGATTATATCACATAATTACAACTTGTCTTATTCACAAGGACTACGTCACTAGGCACTAGTTCTTTCTTGGACTTTAGTTTGAGCGGGAACGAATGGTTTAAGTTTTAGAATCTAAAAACAAATAAAAGTAAAATTAAAATTACTAAAAGTATAACATACAAAGTCTTTCACACTTAGGGGTTTCATTTCGTCCTAATTTTAAAAATTGGTTGATAAATAAGGATTAAATTTTGATGGGGTTTCTTCACTTAAGTTCACTCATTGTGTCTACTTTAAGGTTCAATTACACCTCAAATTAAAATAATTAGGTGCATATATATGTATCTAAATAACAATTAAAGATAATTCTTAAGGTTGTCACAAGTTCAAAAGAAAAGTAGTTAAAACACAAGTGTAAAAGAAATTTCAAAACTCCTTCTCATTGAAATCAAATCCAAAAATATGCAAGTCGTGTATGAGCTCAATTAGGACTACTCTTACACCCCTAAGCATAAAAATAACTACTCACTTATGGCAATGAAAAACACAAATGCAATCATACCTAACATCATCATTCCACAAGAAACAAGGAAAAGAAAAGAAAAAGAATTGACCACTACTTACTCTTGAGAAAGGGTGAAGAATCATGGTGGCTCATTCACGATCCTCTCAAGTTGACTCAAAATCTAAAGTGAACTCCCTGTTTGACTAATGAGTATGACCAACTAACCTAATAAACAACTAATCTAAGTTACAAGTTGGTCCAATCCAAACAGAAAAAGAAACAGAACTTAAAACACTACCTGTTACAACTTCATGGCCATGGGCCCATACCTACATTCAAGTTGTGGAGTTGGCCTGATGCTCAATTCTTTATTCCTTTGCCTTATTTGACTAATTGGGATTAGTTCTTAGGCTTTCTTGACTCTGAAATACCTCGGTCTTCAATCTTTATTCTTCCTAGATCCAAATTGGGCCCTTTTAAATTTGTTTCCATACGTAACACAAAAATCAAACGTAAATGGCTCAAAATACAAAATGAAATGAAATGATATAAAACTTAAACTAAAATCCTATGGAAATTGAGCCTTAAAACTATGCATTTTAGGAATGCATCACACAGTGTATGTTATTTTTTCAATTTTTTTATAGGCCCACTTAACATTTTGTTAATGGAGTCAAAAAGGTGTTGTCCCTCTAGAGCTTCTTTAACTATAACTACTCTAATGGCTTCACCTAACACCAAGATATACAAGAACAATTTCTTGTCGAAGGTTGGGTAACTAAGGTTAGAAGAGATGATAGAACTGCCTTAAGCTCTTTGATCGCTTCATCACATTCTAAAGTTCCTTCCAATTTTCTTCTTTTTCAAAAATTGATATATATGTAAGAATTAGAGTGTTATTCTTGGCATAAACCGAGATAATACTACTATTTTTCCATTCAAGGCTTGGACCTTACTTAATTTGGACAAGTTTTTAGCACCGCCTTGCAACTTTGTAGGTTTGCCTAATGTCTTTGCTTGTTAACATGAAACCGCGAATCATCCATCTACCATTAAATGTGCACTTAAGTGGGTTTAGACGCATATTGTGTTGTCAGAGTTGGTCAAAGGTCTGCTTAAGGTCGACTACATGGCCAACTCTAACCAAGGTTTTAGCGATATAGACTTCAACAATCCTTCTATTAATCTTATAAAACACCTTGTTCATTATTTTTCGATATATTGCTTTGACACTTTTAAAGTCAAAGTGCGTCAGTTTATATCAACATACATTACAGTCATTGATGAATGAGCGTTTTTTTCCTCATCCATAACATCCATGGGAATTTGGCTATTTCTAGAGTAGGACCATGAATGGTAGCAACTTAAAACCAGAGGATATAGGTATTTAGGGCATGCTTCATGGAGATTGATATAATTAATGCACACTCTCTATTTTCAATTTGACCGTGACAATATTGGATACCCAAGAAGAATATTGGACCTTCTTGATGAATTTGACCTCTAGGAGTTTATCTATGGCTTCGTATGTTGTGGATGATTTTTCCAAGCCCAACCTTTATTTCTTTTGTGCCATATGTTTAACTTCAAAGTACACTGTTAGTTTATGCCAACAAAACTCTCGGTCTATCTGTAGCATGTCAATTGTTGTTCTTGCAAATAAGTCACAGTTCTCTTATAAGAGGCACTCTAGATGCGATTGCATCTTAAGGACCAACCCTGTATCAACATTGGTACTTTTCTCTATTGTTTCTCCAAGATGGAATTTCATGGCTTCTCCACCATGTTTGGATCATATAGGGTGTTGCTTGTTATCTTTAATGTTGATCCTAGGTTCCAAACCTGTCATGTTGCATGTCCCTATTGTTGACCCTAATTCATTGAGATTTTGCTTCTTGTTCATATTTTTAATCTTATGAAACTGAAAGTTGAGGTTATATGTCTTTGCAGCCTTTTGGTTACCTCAGGTGGTGTTGACGATATCGCCATCATCTACAAACTTCATTACATGGTTTCTAATGGAAAACACAACTCCTAGGATGTGTAATCCTGGTGTACCCATGATTTCAGTAAACAGGGATAGGGTATCCACTATAAAGAACTTAACTCATGTTGGTTTTAAGCCTAGGACCTTTAATGGTAACCAAGTACTATGCCATCTTTTTCACAAAATTCATTTAAAAGCACATATTTACCACCTCTATAACTGTCATGATTTTTTTTACCATTTCTTATTAATGTTTATTTTAGACATCCTAGGTCTCTGTGAATTAGCTCAACCACTTTAGATTCATGTTGCATAAAACACAAGGCTTTTTTGTAATTTAAGATTCAATAGACATGTCATATTTATTAAAACATGCATTTCTAACTTCAAAAATTAAACCATTGTCACATATTTTTCAAATAACAAATACTAACATGTCCTAATCTAGCATGTCAGAAATCACATGAACTAAACATGTAAGAAGAATAAGATGAATTTTCATTAATTACATTAGAGACATTCAATACAAATAACTATTGTTCACAATACCCTTTGCCCATAAATACATCATTTCAAATCATTACAATTTTGTCAAACTCAAAAGAAACTTTAACCTTTACTTTTCCCAACAAATCCTTAAAAATTAAATTTCTTTAATGTTTGGTACATGAAAAAATCTTTGAGTGCCAAAATCTTTCCAAATATGAGCTTGAAAAGAACTTTCCCTTCTTAATATCGTTAGTTTTGCGGGAATCTCCAAGATATATAAATTCTTTCTTTTCCCACAACAATGCAGGAGGAAAACATTTCATAATTCACACAAATATGACTAGTACCCCTAGAGTCCACCACTCATTCACTAACATCAGTCAAGATCAAGACTTGAGAAATAATTGCAGCTATCACGTCAACCATGTTAACCAAGTTAGCTCTTGTCTTAGAAAGGTTGTCATTTCTCTTCCTATTCACAATTCATAGAAAATAATTATATATTTTGTAGCGGTTATTTTATTCTCGTTCAGCCTAGAGCCTTGAAAAGGTTAAGACTGTCTCTGTAAAAACCTTTTAAGGATATAAAAAACTAAATGAAAACCTTTTAAATTTATGGATGAAATGAAACCTAAACATACATTATCAAATAGGTATAATTTAGCCGCTTTTGTATTAATATTGAAAGCCCCTATCAACTCTTAAATTGAAATATATATATATATATATATATATATAAGAAAATAAAATTTGGAATTTTATTTTTTGGATTGATTTTTTTATGACTTTAAAGTGACAAAGGCCCAATTAAGCAAACTAATTTTTTTAATATTTTATATTTTAAAAACTAAAGCAAAATCTATTAATAACATTAACTATTTTCCTCATAATTCCATCGAAATAGGAGATGGAACACGTCCAAAAAATATGAAATAAAGAATACAATACAAGTTTATAGAAGTGTTTCGAGTGATGTTGGGAGACGAAGGCCGCTGATATTCACGCTTTGAAATTTCGTTGACATATTTGTTTATGAATTTAATTTTAATATGTTTTTCATGATCATAATGTAGGTAAGTAATTATTATTGATTTTATAATAATTATTGAAATAATTATATATAAGATGAATTCCAATATAAAAATTTTTACAATGTATTTTGTTTATCTCATATTACCAGTAATGTTGGGATCATGTTGTTACTAAAACTTTTTAAATGTATTTAAAAAAAAAGACTTTTTAAAGGTATTTCCTTAAAATCAATGAGTTAGTTTATAAGGTATGATTTTATGTTTTTTATAGTAATTTTTATAAGGAATAGTTGGAGTTTCTATGAAGCATATTATTTATTTATTTTTATTAACTAATTATAAGAAGTAATAAATTATTTGACGTGATGACCACATAAATCAATCAATAAAAAAAGGAGAGATGTTAATATCTTTATCATTATCAAAAGTATTATTTAAGTTCATATAGGTAAACTTGAAATGTTATACTATGTACCTTCGTTCCTAAATATAAGACCATTTTTAAGAAAAACCTTGTTGTCCTTTAATATAAGACCATTTTTCAAATTTTAATATCAGTAATTATTTTTTAACCAAAATACCTCTTAATGTATAAGTTTTATTGCAATCAATATAATAATTGAACTGGTCTGAACCGGGGTCTAGGATCCGGTGTGGGACCAGCCACAAGAATATAGGTGTTTTTAGGGTTTGCACACCGGAACAGTGAGTATCCGGTGTATTAATCCGGTCTCTAAATGGGAGAAGCTGGTCTTGTTGTCCTGGAGATCCTTCACACCAGCGTTTCGCGTTGCAGGGGGGCGAAAGGTGGTGCCACCTACGAAGATTCTCCGACGCTCAAGTTAGAAGAGTGTAAGAACTCAGTGAATGCTCAAGCGATGTAATAGTAAAGTGTAAGTTAGAACAACGTCACCTTGCATGTGTATTGAAATGAGCTATTTATAGTTGAACGTAGGAAATGAATCGTTGGGTGCAAGTGGGCCCCTTGGTTCTGATAGCGTGTGAAGTGCGTCAATCAAAGTGGCTCAGTACTCAGAGTGTGTCAGGGGGGTAGGTCAATTATCAGAGTACGATCCCATAGGAAGAAGAGAGGATAATCACCTTTCCGCATAATCTGCTGACACGTGTACTTGCTTTCTGAGGCCATTGACGTGACATATTTTGCTACATACAGTATCTTCGCTGATAAGTTATTAGGGGCTCTTATCTCGCTGTGACTGAGAAACTAATAGTTATATAAATGTTCTGTGAAAATGAACAATGATCCGTTATAGAGAAAATAAGTGGGGCGGTTGTGAGATGAGAACGGAAGGCCAGACATCGGATATCCGGTGTGGTAATGTTGAACCAGGACACCGGTTTTCCTTATATGAGGTCACTCTGACGTCACAAGATCGGGGCCGGTATCCAGACCGGATCATCTGTCCCCTAGCTTGTATGAGGGACTGTTAAGTTGCTCATATGAGCTACACAACTCTAGAGAAGTCTGGATGCCAGTGGTACATTCTGGAAGGTCTCTGGAAGCTCTGTTGCATCCGCTCTAATAAACGAGTGACCGCTCTTCTTGCGCTGCGTATAACGGATTCAGACAGCGTAAAATAAATGATGGAAATCCCAAGAGTCTTTGAGAATCAAAACCCTTGGTATTCGAAAAGTGGTTGAAAGGCATTAAATGCGCATGGCATGATTAGACATTAAATGCATTTTTTACGCACGAGCCATCATTATCCAAGAGTGTAACCGTCAATTGGGCTTATTGGGCCTGGATTCAAACTGAAAGGGGGGCCCATTTTGCCAAAACGTTTACTGAAACGTTACCATTTTCGCGCTCGTACGTGACGAAACGACGGAGTCGTTTCAATTTGAAAGGTTGCGTTTTGAGGCAAGCATTGTGACCTTTGACGGAACACTACGCCTCCTCGTTACCTATAAAAGGGGCTCTTAGCAGATTTTAGAATCCACTCTTGTCTTCAAGCTTAGTGAACCTCTGCTCAAATTTCTTGGAAATTTCTCTGCCGTCTTCAAACTTCTCAAAGATCTTCTTCCTTTAGGTAACCTTCTTTTCCTTCAACTCCTTGCAATTTTTGTTCATTCTGTTTCCACCATGCGCCCTGGAGCAGGCAACGCTGGTCCTTCAAACAGGGGGAGTTTTGGCTCTCGTGCCCCCCTTAGCCACCGTGGTGGGAGGATTCCAGTGAATCCTCCTGTGGCTGGGCCTCGTCGCTCAGAGAGAGCTGAAGCTTCTTCTTCACGAGCGTCCTCTTCCCAACGCCGCTCTGAGGTTCCCCTTGACTCGAGGGCTACCAGCCGCTCTGATGAAGGGTTAAGTGCTGAAGGTTATCTCTCTGACGATGTTGCTTTTTACCACAGCACGTACGCGTTCCATCGTGCCTGCACAACTATGGATCTTCTGGGACGTGGAAAAACACCATTTCTCCGCTCTGCTGAAGGATGTGTCAACGTTGTGGCACACCGGCTTGATTGGGAAAAGCTCAACAGGGAGAAACCCTACTGCTAGGTGGAAGAGGAGTTCCTAGAGATCCCTTCGCACCATGCGAGTGAGGAAGAATGCACGGTCTCTTTCCGCTGCAAAATATACTCAGACAAGAAATACAAAGCGCGATACGTTGTGCTGGCACCACGTCCCTCTGAGAGAGTATGCCACCGAGTCCCTGATGAGAGGTCGGTCTACATGTACGACTTCGTCTTCTTGAAATTGGGGGTACGCTTCCCCATGACGGAATTCCAGATGGCCGTTCTACGCTTCTTAGACTGCGCCCCTACACAACTGCATCCCAACGGTTGGGGTCTGGTCCGGGCTCTGGAGATTCTGGGGGAGCATTTCAACTTCTCCGCCACTGTGGCCAAACTGTTCTACTATTGCCAAGTGGTCCGCCGTGCTAATAAGAAGGGCGGCCTTGGGTTCATTACCCTCCGTAGTGACTCAAGGGTGATAAATTTCAAATCTTATACGGAATCCGCGAAGGTGGATGGACGCTCCTTCAAGCATTACTACACACGGGTCCGTATTCAACCGAATAAGCCGGTCTTTTGGCGAAACAAGGAGGGATTTACCAAGTTTCCTCTTAGCTGGACGCACGAGCATTTTCTCCTCATGAGCCGTGCTTATTACACAGATGAGAGTGAACTCTCCTCTCATTCTGTTGAGGTCTTTAGCGCCATACAGACGACCTCGAAGACCCTCAAAGGATTTTCCAGCAGGCTCCTCTTGGCAGAGGATGACATTCGAAACACCTACCTCCGTAATATCCGCTCTTACTCTATTTGTGTTGTATAGTTATTCCGTTCTGATTATTTTTTCTTCTTATGTGCTAACTCAACCTTTCTTGTTTTGCAGAACAAATCGAAAGAGCCTGCCCAGAGATGTTGTCGCTAAAGACCATGATGGCTGACGGTGATTCCTCCTCTGAGGAGAATGAGATCCAGGCAAAGAGGAACGCCACCAAAACTCCCCTCATTCCCCTGACCTCTATAGTAGGTGAAGAGGTTCCTCTCTTTGATGAGGAGGAAACAGAAAAACAAGCTGAGGCCACTGAAGCGGGTGACGAGGAGGCCGTCCCAGAGAAGAAGAAGAAAAAGAGGCACCTTGTTAAAAAGGCAGATCAAGAAAAGCCCTCCTCTGATGACCCTGTGAAGAAGCGTCAGAAAACGCTCGAAGAAACTGGATTGAAGAAGGATAAGGGAAAGAAGCCCGTTCCTGAATCCTCTACCCCTTCTTCACAGAATGCTTCAGAGCCGGACTCCAGGAATGGTCCTCCTCCAGCATTTGACCCTCCACGCGATTTCTTCCTCTCCCCATACTTATGGTTTCAAGGGTCCATGCCCCCCACTCTTCCAAAAGTAAGGTATTGCCTCCGCCCCTCCCTCGACGCTGCTGGGGTTCGAGGTGCTTGTAAGGCCGGGCGTTGGCAGCTGGATGAACTGTCTGGCCTCCTTCATTCCCTGAGCGAGAAGGCAGATTATATGGAGCAGGTTGAAAAACTTGAAACCGAACTCGCGGTGAAGGAGACATGGGCGGCCAAACAAGCTGATGTTCAAAGAGGCGTGGAGTCGGAATTGAAGAAAACCAAGGAGACGCTCCAGAGGAAAACTGAGGAGGCAAGCCAAGTTCATTTTGCCAACAAGGCTCTAGAGCGGGAAGTTGCCGACCTTCAGAAACAGAACAAATCCATACCCCTCCTCGAAGAAGAATTACAACTGGAGAAGAAGAGATCGGCTAAGCTTGTTGACGATCTCAAAATTATGGAGGACGGTCGCAACAAAGACCTTGGGGAGTGGGAAAGCCTTCGGAAGGAGATGCAAGCCCAAATTGAGGAACTCAAGAAGGGTGGTGCGAGTGCTGGGCCTTCAGAAGAGGATTTTGCCAAGGTTCAAAGAAGATTAACTGCTGCGAAGGCCAAGGCTGCCAAAGCCTTGGAGATATGCAAAAATGTGGCGTATGAATCCTTCGGCCTGGCCCTCCGTCAAGTTTATTATCGTAACCCTGGAGTAAAGCTGAATCTGTACGGATTGGATCCGTTCTTCGAATTCCATGGGGGAAAACTTGTCGAAGTACATAAGGACGGCTCGCACCATGAACCCCATGCATCTCTGTATGAACTGCCACCCCTTCCAGAAGGTCAAAGTATGGAGCCAACAACGTCCACCGCTGCCTCTGGAGCTGAAACGCAAGAAGGTGCCCAAGCTGGAGCAGAGGACAAAAAGGAGAGGACCAGAGTGCCCACTGCGGAGGATCAGGCACTGGCCTCTTAATTTATGCTTTATTCATAGCTGTGTACTAGGATCAGCTCCAGTCTTTAACTACTTTGTGACCTGCATAATTTCTTATTTTTGGAAATAAAATTTACTGTTGCTTCTCTTCAACTGCTTGCGTCGAATGTATGATTGCTGGATAACTTAGTGCTATACAAAACACTTTATTGTTTTCAATGCTTTGTGAATCCGTTCTGTGTGGTTACCTAGCTGCTTAAAGCGTACTTATCACACCGGATTAAGATAACAAATTGTAACAAAGAAGCGACAATTAAGTTAAAGCATGCCCTGTCCCCAAGTATAAGTACATTGGGAAGGGAAATTTTATCTCAAGAATTACCTTTTAACTTCTTAAAAAGATAGAAATGCTCATCTGTCCTCGAAGATGTAGAGTGGGTACGTTAGCGTTCAACCGCTCTGTGGTGGATATTCCATAATTGAGGACGGACATTGCCTTTGAATTTTGGTACAGCTTTGACAAGGGTAAGCTTTACGCCTTTCTCTTGAGGTTCGGTTTGGTCCTACATCTTAAGTCTTCACACGGTGTTCGGTTCGATCCTACTAACCGTACTTGGAGTTCGGTGCAATCCTACAATCCAAGCCTTCAACACGGGGTTCGGATCAGGGCTAATCCTGAACCTACTGCGCCCGTTACTCGGGGTTCAGCGTGGTTTTCTGTATGAACCAGCCTACTGCGCCCAAGCCTTCGCATGGGGTTCGGTTTGTGGCCTTGAGGAAGGACCAGCCCTACAACCCATGTTGTCTTCGAATGAGATTCGGTTTGTGGCCTTGAAAAAGGACCAGCCCTACAACCCATTTGGTCTTCGAATGGGGTTCGGTTTGTGGCCTTGAGAAAGGACCAGCCCTACAACCCATTTGGTCTTTGAATGGGGTTCGGTTTGTGGCCTTGAGAAAGGACCAGCCCTACAACCCATGTTGTCTTCGAATGGGGTTCGGTTTGTGGCCTTGAGAAAGGACCAGCCCTACAACTCATGTTGTCTTCGAATGGGGTTCGGTTTGTGGCCTTGAGAAAGGACCAGCCCTACAACCCATGTTGTCTTCGAATGGGGTTCGGTTTGTGGCCTTGAGAAAGGACCAGCCCTACAACCCATGTTGTCTTCGAATGGGGTTCGGTTTGTGGCCTTGAAAAAGGACCAGCCCTACAACCCATTCCACCTCAAGGAGTTACATCGTCAAAACACACGATGTGTGATTGAGATCATTCGTCCTGAGGGGTCTTCATCAGTCCCTCGAGGAGTTACATCATCAACTACAGAATTGGTAGTTAGATTCCTCCGTCCTGAGGTGTATGCGTGTTAAGCTACGGCTATAAATTGCAACACATAAGAAAAGTGAGAATGATAGGGCGGTTAAAATGTATTCTCATTAAGATTGAAAGTACATTACATGGAGAGCGTAGTTAGGGTCATGCCTCGTTAAAACCTTCTTGAGAAAATCCAATGGGAAAAAACTCAAGTAAGGAAAAAGAGTACACGTCGTCTTACCAACTAGCTGTAATAAACGCGTAAGTTCTGAGTGTTCCATTTGTTGCGGATTGGAGTTCCATCAAGTTCTTCCAACCGGTATGACCCTTTTCCAGTCACTTCAGAAACTCTATACGGACCTTCCCACGTCGGTGCTAGCTTTCCTTGGTGAGCGAATTTATTCCCCACACTCGCCTTTCTCAAAACAAGATCTCCGGTGTTGAAAGCTCTGTACTGGACACGTTTATTATACCGGAGTGCTGCCTTTGCTTTTACTGCCTGATCTCTGACAAAAGCCTTTTCCCTTAACTCCTGGAGGACGTCCAGTTCTGATGCCAAATTGGCGTTGTTATCTTCAGCTGAAAAATACTCCACACGAGCCGATCTTGTTTGTAGTTCCACTGGAATCATCGCCTCAACCCCGTACGTCAACCGGTATGGGGATTCGTTAGTTGAAGAATGAGGCGTGGTGCGGTATGCCCTTAAAACATGACATAGCTGGTCAGTCCATCCTCCCTTCGCTTCTCCCAGACGCTTCTTCAACCCCTTTAACACTTCTCGATTGGCTACCTCCGCTTGGCCATTGGTCTGAGGGTGTTCGACAGACGAAAATATCTGGATTGTCCCCAGTCCTTCAAGCAAATCTGTGAACTTCTTGTCTGTGAACTGGGTGCCGTTGTCAGTCACAATCCGCCCTGGCACCCCGAATCGAGCTATGATGTTTTCATACACGAAACGCCTTGTTCGCGCAGAAGTAATGTGCACTACGGGCTCAGCTTCAATCCATTTGGTGAAGTAATCCACTCCCACGATCAAATATTTGATACCTCCTGGCGCAGTGGGGAACGGGCCCAAAATGTCAAGGCCCCACTGGTAAAACGGCCAAGGCACAGCGGACGAGGAAAGCTCTTGCGCCGGTGTATGGTGGAGGTTGGAAAATCTTTGACAAGCGTCGTATTTCTTTACAAAATCTGCAGAGTCTTGCTTCACGGTGAGCCACCAATATCCAGCCCTGAGGACCTTTCTCATTAGGCTTCGACCCCCAGCATGGTGCCCGCACTGCCCCTCGTGCACTTCCTCCAAAACCGCTTGAACCTCATCCTCTCTCAAACACAAAAGATATGGGACAGAGAATCCCCTTTTGTAGAGAACACCATCAACCATAGTAAAATATGGTAGCTCCCTCTTCACTCGTCTCCTCTCCTTCTCATCAGTGGGAAGTTGACCATCAGCCAGATAGCGAATATAGGGAATGACCCAAGAATCCTCATATGGATAGCTCACCATGACAGCATTTAGAGAAGGGTACAGAGGTATGCTAGGTGATGCCAAAGTGCTTTGAACCACCGTTGTTGTGCTGCCGGGCTGCTTTGTACTTGCAAGTCTTGACAAGATGTCCGCTCTGGTGTTTTCCTCTCTGGGCACATGCTTGAACTCTAAAACTTCAAATCTTCCCTTCAACTCATTAACACAATTCAAGTACAATTGAAGTTGTGGCTCCTTCGCTTGGTACTCCCCCTGGATCTGCGAAATCACCAATTGAGAATCACTGCACAGTGTGACTACTGACGCTTCGATGTCAATCGCCGCACGGAGACCGGCCAAGCATGCTTCGTATTCAGCCTGGTTGTTGGAGGTCTTGAAATTGAATCGGAGGGAAATTTCTAGGTGTACACCATCATCACTTTCTACCACAACACCTGCTCCACAACCTTTGCTATTCGACGATCCATCAACGTAAATGGTCCAATGCGCTCGAGGGGTGGCAGGGTCCGCCCCAGTCATCTCCACAACAAAATCAGCCAACACTTGCGCCTTGATGGCTCCTCGAGGCTCATACAAAATTTCAAATTCAGACAACTCGATAGACCATTTTATCATCCTTCCGGCGAGGTCTGGCTTGCTAAGCACTGAACGGAGAGGCAAATCCGTTCTCGCCAGTACTGGGTGCGCGTGGAAATAGGGCCTCAACCGTCGTGATGCCCACACGACTGCCAGAGCAGCTTTCTCAATCTTCTGATACCTTCCTTCCGCCCCTTGAAACGTCTTACTAGTAAAGTACACCGGCCTCTGCCCTTCAGGGGTTTCTTTAACCAAGGCCACGCCTAGGGCTTCATCAGAGATTGATAAATACAAGATCAAAGTCTCACCAGGGTCAGGCTTAACCAAAATTGGTGGACTCGAGAGAACGGCCTTGAGTTGCTGGAAGGCGTGTTCTTGCTCCTCTCCCCATTCAAAATTCTTGTGTTTCTTCAACGCCTTATACAGGGGAAGGGATCTGTGTGCCATTTTGGGCATGAAACGAGCCAGAGCGGCTACCTTCCCATTCAATGATTGGACTTCCCTCAGGCTCCTGGGGCTCTGCATATCCAAGATTGCTTGACACTTCCCAGGGTTAGCCTCAATACCTCGCTGGGTCAACATGAATCCCAAGAATTTCCCAGCTGGAACGGCAAAGGTGCATTTTAAGGGGTTTAACCTCATGTTGTACTGTCAAAGCCTAGTGAAAACTTGGCGCAGATCTTCAATGTGGTCTCCTCCAGCGGGCGTTTTGGCTATAATATCATCTATATAAACTTCGACCAGCCTGGTGTACATCCCTTCAAAGACTTTGTTAATCATGCGCTGATAGGTAGCGCCGGCGTTCTTCAATCCAAAAGGCATGACGGTGTAGCAGAAAACACCGCGGTCATTGATAAAGGCAGTTTTCTCTTGGTCTTCCTCCCACATCGGAATCTGGTTATACCCCGAATAAGCATCCATGAAACTGAGGTACTGGTAACCAGATGAATCATCTACCATGCGATCAATGTTGGGCAGGGGATATGGATCCTTGGGGCAGCAACGGTTAAGATCCACATAATCTGTGCACATTCTCCATTTGCCATTAGCTTTCTGCACCATAACTACATTAGAAAGCCAAGAGTAGCGTATCTCCCTTATAAAGCCCGCTTTCAACAACTCCTCTGTCTGCTCACAAGCTGCCCTCTGCTTCTCCGGTCCCAACCTCCTCTTCTTCTGGGCCACCGGTCTTATTTCAGGGTACACAACAAGCTTGTGGCAACAGAAATCAAGGTCCAGCCCAGGCATGTCTGCTGCTGTCCATGCGAAAAGATCCTTGAACTCCTGCAGAAGGGCTAATAAGCGTTGCTCCATAGCAAACTCCAGCTTATCATTGATGTGTGTGACCTTCTCTGGGGATTCCCCTAAGACAACATCCCTGGAACCACCATCCGGTGTGGGCTTAGAGGGATTGAGTGGATCAATCTTCAATTCCGCTCTGGGGTCCAGATCAATTAGACTGACAGACCCTGCCGCGGTTCCTCCGTCGTTCAGCTTCCTCTTCTTGTTGAATGCTTCCAACTTGACCATGTTGAGACTCAGGTTATAACAGTATCAAGCCATCTCCTGATCACCACGGAGAGAGGACACACTGTTGTCCTTGTCAATGAATTTGATCAAGAGGTGAGGAGTGGATACAATTGCTTCCATCGCATTCAGTGTAGGACGGCCTATGATACCGTTGTATGGGGATTCCACATCAATCACCAGAATTCTTGACTTGACTGTTCTCGCTCCAGGCTCTCCTTCAAAAGAAATCAGAGTGTCAAGATACCCCTTGGTGGGTTGCTTGGCTCCATTAAACGCTGTGAGTTCTTGCGTGTAAGGTTGTAAATCTGCATCATTGAAACCCATTCGTTTGAAACAATTATAAAAGATAACATCACAAGAACTTCCCTGATCGATGAGGATCCTCTTGACATCCTTGTTGGCTATGACTGCTACGATAACTACTGCATCATCACCTCCTGGGATTGTTGGGCCAAAGTCATCATCAGTAAATGACACCGTCGGAGCTGTCATACCGTCCCTGAAAGGGCGGTTATCCCTTGGTTTGCCCTGGACAGACAGAATCATCCTGTGGTGATTCTTTCGTGCTGTGATTGATGCTCCTCCTCCCGCAAATCCTCCAGCTATCATCTCAATCACTTCCCGTCTGCCCTGCCTCTGCTGCTGGGGCATGTTATTTTGTTGGGCACCTCCAGCAATCACTACTCCCTTCTGCTTTTCAGCTGCAGTGAACTTCCTTGCTGGATTACGTGTATTATCATCTTCGTCATCAGGATCTCTACTCCTTTTTTCCATCCTCTGAGGCTCGTCTACAGATTTCTCCTTGAACAAATACTGCTTCAGCTTTCCTTCTCGAATGAGAGTTTCCACCGTATTCTTTAATGCCTTGCACTCATCAGTATTGTGTCCTGTCTATTCATGGAAAGTGCAATACTTGCGTGGGTTACCACCCCTCTTGACTGGGGATGGTTTCCTTATACCAAAGACATTCAACGTTGGCCAACCAACCTCCCTCATGATTTGGGAGTGCCTGGTGTTCAACGGAGCATAGTTGTTGAACGATGATACACGCCTATCTCGTGGATGCGGGCGAGCGTTTACAAAGTCTTCTCTAAAGGCATGCTTCTCAGGTCTCACTCTCTCCTTTTCTCTCCGTGGCTACTGAGTAGGTGCTGAAGGCTTCATTCTTGTTGCGGTTGCCTCCAGATGCATCTTTATGCCCACGTATTTGGAAGCTTTCCTTCGAAACTCCTCGAAGGTTGTTGGGGGGCTCTTTGCCAAAGATAGGGCAAAGGCTGAACCAGGCTGAAGAGCTTCCACTACAATATGAAGTTGTATGGCCTCCGTGAGGTTGGGGACCAAAGCTGCCTCCTTATAAATCCTTTTCAAGAACTCCTTAAGAGTTTCAGTTTCTCCCTGCCTTATCTGGGCCAGGGTGTGAGAAGTTCTTAGGATATCCCTAGAGATGACAAAATGGCTTTCAAATGCAGCGGCCATTTCCTCCCAAGAGTCTATAGATCCTGAGGGTAAGCTTTTAAACCAGCTGAGAGCCTCCTCTGTTAGTGTTCTTGGGAACATCCTACACATAACATCTTCATCTGCTCCCAAATACATAGCTTCATACACATAAGTATTCAAATGCTTAGTGGGATCGGTTTCTCCATTATACTTCCCTATCGACAGTGGCTGAGTTGTTTGCAAATGTTTCGGGATGGCAATGCTCATCAGCCTTCTTGAGAAAGGGACACTGAGCTTGTACGTCCCTGAAGTCACCACCGCTTGCTCCCTTCTCCTGGTACTGACTCTATCACCAGAGTCTTGAGTCTGCTCTCTCTTCATACGTGGGGATCTTCGAATACTGGAGGGCTGTAGATCTGCCCCTCGCTGATGCGTGGTGAGTCTCTTCTGCATGGGACGTTACCCTGTCCCCAGCTTCTCCTCTCTCCCGCTTCAACTCCATCAGCTCCTCCCTGAGTTGCCTGATAACCTCATCGCGAGGGTCAGGCGTTTGCACTTGCACCATCCTCCGGGTTTGAGTTATAGGGGACTCGAAGACAAGTCTCCGTCCAGTCTGTTGATGGGTCACATCCTCCACATGACCATCAACGAAATCTCTCCCATCACCTTCCATCGTGACAACCAAACTTCTGCGAAAATGGGAATAACTCTAACGAGTCCCACTGGGCGTGCCAATGAACTGGTCTGAACCGGGGTCTAGGATCCGGTGTGGGACCAGCCACAAGAATATAGGTATTTTTAGGGTTTGCACACCGGAACAGTGAGTATCCGGTGTATTAATCCGGTCTCTAAATGGGAGAAGCCGATCTTGTTATCCTGGAGATCCTTCACACCAGCGTTTCGCGTTGCAGGGGGGCGAAAGGTGGTGCCACCTGCGAAGATTCTCCGACGCTCAAGTTAGAAGAGTGTAAGAACTCAGTGAATGCTCAAGCGATGTAATAGTAAAGTGTAAGTTAGAACAACGTCACCTTGCATGTGTATTGAAATGAGCTATTTATAGTTGAACGTAGGAAATGAATCGTTGGGTGCAAGTGGGCCCCTTGGTTCTGATAGCGTGTGAAGTGCGTCAATCAAAGTGGCTCAGTACTCAGAGTGTGTCAGGGGGGTAGGTCAATTATCAGAGTACGATCCCATAGGAAGAAGAGAGGATAATCACCTTTCCGCATAATCTGCTGACACATGTACTTGCTTTCTGAGGCCATTGACGTGACATATTTTGCTACATACAGTATCTTCGCTGATAAGTTATTAGGGGCTCTTATCTCGCTGTGACTGAGAAACTAATAGTTATATAAATGTTCTGTGAAAATGAACAATGATCTGTTATAGAGAAAATAAGTGGGACGGTTGTGAGATGAGAACGGAAGGCCAGACATCGGATATCCGGTGTGGTAATGTTGAACCAGGACACCGGTTTTCCTTATATGAGGTCACTCTGACGTCACAAGATCGGGGCCGGTATCCAGACCGGATCAATAATAAATTATATACATCAATTAGATTGTTTATCTCTCTAATGATAATTGACTAGTAAGTGGAGAAAGACTAAATAGAGAAGATAAGTGGAAAAATTTAATGATAAGTGATTTTTTTATAAGCAAAAAGTAACCAATATATTAGAAAAAGTATAAGAGTGTTTCTACTATACCCTTAAGAAATGGGGGTTTTTGAACCCCAACATGCTGTTCACTTTATCAAAAGACATGAGGAATATTTATCCACATAATACTTTATATATTTTAATAATTTTAAATTTTAAAATTATAGATTAACCCCTTCTTTCTTCTAAAATTTCCCCTAATCTCAAACACTCACATTAACTTCTCCCTCTTCTATTCTCCCTTACAAAAACTCCACACTTCCTCTTTCTTCTCCCTCCGAGTTGATCCACACTTCCTTCCCCTTCTCCCTCTGACCTTTGCAACAGAAATCAAACCACCGTCACCGATCCTATTAGTCCTCCACCCATCAATGTGAAGCTTCTTCAACATCTTGCACCCCTTGGCAATATCACAAAGCCCCACATCAAAACTTTCGGGAGTTTTCACAAAGTGCAAAGTTTCCAACCTTGAACACTTTGAAATCCCCAAAATACCCACATCACCAACCTGAACCTTCCACTACTAGAAAAATGACTAATAGCTACAACCAATTAGCGACCGCAACACGCCGTCGCTAATTAGTGACCGTGTTAGCGACCACAAAATGAAAGCGACCAGGAACACGAAACATAGTGACCACTTCCGCGACCGATATCTACCCGTCGCTAAAATTGGTATAGAACCGTCAGTACCTCCGTCACAATATCATACGTCGTCGCTGACCCGGTCGCTATAGTTAATTCCCTCCACTTTTTTGGTTTCCCTCCAATATATTTATGGCGCCAAATGATAGCGACGGGCACTTTAGGGTCGCTATGTCCTCGAATGGTTCAGTGACGTCCTCCATGACGTCGCTATGGCTACAATGTAGTGACGGAGGTGTTGAGACGTCGCTCATATTCGTCAATACTAGTGACGGAGCGTATAGCCGTCGCTAGTGTTCTGGAAATTAGTGACGTAAGTTGCCTACCGTCGCTATTTAGTCTATTTTAAAGAAGTTAGTGACGGTGATTCTCTGCCGTCGCTATGTTTTCGTCTTCCCTCCACCTTTAAATAATTGAAGGTAGTGACGGTGGGGATGACGTCGTCGCTAATATTCAGGAGATTAGTGACGGATTGGTTCGACCGTCGCTAAAATTTCGTTTCCCTCCAAATTTTTCTTTTAATAATTGATTTTAGTGACGGTGGGTTGCCACCGTCGCTACGTTTCAGGAGATTAGACAAAGTTAGCGACGGCTGTTGTATTCCGTCTCTAGGTTGTGACGGATGTTTCCTGCCGTCGCTATGTCTGCCAGTTTAGTGACCTTGTTAGGGACGGTGTTGTTTCCGTCGCTAATATTTTAATCTAACTCGACAAACAGTGGCTTTCCCTCCCCCCAAATCATTTCCCCTAACCCTAATCTGGTTTCCCTCTCAGACTCAGCCCTTCCCTCTCCCTCGCGTCGCCCTCCGGCACCGTCTCCGATTTAGCTTCGTCGGCGAACCGCCTAGCACCGTCGCGCCTCGCACCGCCGGCGGTTTGACAGTCAGGTTCTTCGAGAAACCCAGGTAAGTTTTTCTTTTCTCTTTCCTTCGTTCCTCCCTCCGTGTGTCTTTTATTCTTCCCACTTGAAACTCGAATTCATCTGTCTTGTCTCCTATTCTGTTATATTTCATTGTTCATTTGAACCTCTTGCGTCACCTTGTTTTTCCATGCTACCTGTTAACATCATTTTGCATCTCCGTGCTACCTTGTGGCAGAGGGGGGATGCGGCTCAGCTTCATCCATGCCGCTCTTGATATTGTTCAGGATTTTGCTGTTTAATTAATCTTATTTTGTTTGTCCAAAGTACTGAGTACCCAATTTTAAGGACCATTTAATTTAGTTTGTTTCTATAATTATATAGTTATGCCATTGTCCCTGGCTTCCTGCTTTCAACTCCCCTGCCACACCCAAAATTTGAGTCTTGATACATTATATCAAATTAATATATATATAAACTGGATTTTTAAGATCATAGCAATGTTAGTGATTCCTAATTTAAATTTGATTTTAAAATTTTGAACTGACACACTACACCATAACCATATCAATAAAGAATATGTGTCTTGATTCAAATAATTTATTTTTCATAACTGTCTCCTTAATTTTTTAGAAGTCTTGTCTCTTCAATTTGTTCTTATATCATGAACAAGAATTTTCATTATCTGATAGTGATAATATTTTCATTCTATTTAATTTATTTTTATTTATAAGTCCTACTTAAATTAAAAATTATCATTTAATGCATGGGAAAAACTTGCTAGTTAACATATACTTTGTTATGACATATGTAAGGGCAAAGAGAGCCATTGGAAATGTGGCGTTCTGCTTTATGGGAGACTCGTGTGTTATTATTTTCTCATAGAAAACAGTATGAAAATAATCTTAAAACTCACTCATCTTGTATAATGATCTATATGTCCATTTTGATATTTTGGTTCAAACACCTTTTTAATAATATAAAGGGTATATTAACATTAAAAATTTTCTTAACTCTTTTCTTATATTTTTTTAATGAACCAAATATAACAAAATAATCTTATAATTTTCATAATTTCTAGTGAATCAAAGAATATCTATTTTCTTATATTTTTCATTAATTTTTTGTACTACTTTTTCTTTAGACATTTTCTCATAAGTTAAAGTCAACAATATATGTTTAAAGTTAGTTTGGTTATTTACTCTGGAGAAAAAGATATGTAAAAAAATTAGAGTAATAGAATGTAAAAATATCACAATGAAGAAGTTATTGTGCAGTGCTGTCAGCTACCGAATTGCTCTGTCTCACAATACTGACCACACTCTGCTATTGTAAGAAACAGTGTAGTGCACTGCTACTGCTTATAGTCAAAACCGTATATGAAAACCATTATATGAGTTAACATATACTTTGTTATGACATATGTAAGGGCAAAGAGAGCCATTGGAAATGTGGCGTTCTGCTTTTTATCACCTAATGGAATTTGTCTTGTCTATTTTCCTAAAATGATGGTCTGCTGCATCTATATTCTAGAGTAAGTGTGTTTTGTTATCTTCAGAAATGATGTATTTGTGATACAATTAGATTTTAACTAGAGTTTTAAATTCCATAAATGATGTATTTGTGATAAAATTATTTGGTTCACACCTGTATTATACAGTTACTACTTAAAAATTTTGTACCGTATAATTAAAAAAGTACTTTTATTGATAATAAGAAAACAAATGCCAAGGACAAGTCTCAAATATTGCTAGCATATGAATTATTCTTGCAAAAAAAATTGTTGAATGCAGAGTCACTTGTAACGGATGCAGCTGAATTTAAGGACAAGGAACAAAATGCTACAACTAAAAAATCTAAAGCCACTGATGTACATAATCTTAAGGGAATATGGTCTTCACGGGTCAAAGATTCTATTTTAGAGAAACTCATAAAGTCATATACTTTTTGTCAATATAAAACTGATGTATATTACGATGCAAATCAAAATATAAAAATTCTTGTTTAACTATGTTTATATGTGATGCAATTATGGATGTGTTATAAGCTTTTCTACCCCTTTTATTTACTTCCAGCATGTGGTGTATATTTATATGTGTAGGTTATAAACTGAACTCACTTCCAGCAATTATAAACTGAACTCACTTCTTCTCTTCCTGGCTGGCAGGTCGTCTTCTTCATCTCCTTCCCCCCTCTTTCTTCCGGTCGACCAGAAAGAGACCACCACGTCGCCTCTTTAACAGGTTTTGTTTCTGTCTAGGTTAGTTTTTCTTTTTGCATAATTGTTAGTTGATTTTCATTTTCTTGCGTAGCATTGTTGTTTCTCTTCTCTGTTCTGCTGCTGCTGCTGAAGCCTAAAAAATAATTATGTTATGCTTTTTTTTATTGATTCATTTTCTGTGTATATTGCTGATGCTGTTTCGATTGGCTTTGGCATTTACATGAGCATGAGCTGTTTTGATTGATTCATTTTCTATTGTTGCTGGCTGCTGTTCATAAATAAGCATGAGCTGTATATGTTTGTTCTTCTCTCTGTTGCTGCTGGCTGGTGTTGAAAAATAATTTTTTTTAGTTGATTGATTCATTAATAATATGTATACATGAGCTGTATGTTTAGGCTAAATGAATCTGAATTGAATAAGCTGTATGTTTAGGCTAAATGTATGTTTAGGTCCAAGATATCATTGGACCCTTCATTAAAATTAATGTCACCCACTTGATTTGAACTCCCTTTATTCCTAAGGATGGAAAAAGAGAGTAGAAGCTAACATTTTTTGAATTGGATTGACCATTAAATCAACAGAAAGCCGAGGCGGACCGACAGCGGGCCGAGGAGCAGCACGCCGAGACTCGTCGACAACTTGCTCAGCAGCAGGAGCTACTGATGCAGTTGATGGCGAGGCTACCTCCCCCCACTTCCCAGGCGCCCCCACCACCACCCCAAGATCCCCCACCACCATGATTATATTTTTATTATTTATACACATTGTATATATTTGATTTATAGTTTTTATGTTATATTTCATTCAGTATTTATTTTGTCATTCTTCATTTATTATGTCAATATTTATTGGTAATTAAATTCAAATCAAAAAGCCTTATTGTACCTATCATTAATAATTCAACCTATTTGATAAATAAATTTAATATATTATTTTGTTTTTAATAATAATTTAATATTTTTAAAAAATTATTTAAATTTAGTTATAAAATTTTATCAACCAATACAAAATATTAATACATTTTCAAAGTTAAATTAACAAAACCAGTCAATATTGAACCAATTTTAAAAAAATTTAAAAATTCCAGTTAGCGACGGTAGCGGACCGTCGCTGCATTATTAACACTAGCGACGGATGTTGTCGTTGCTACATCAATACCACTAGCGACGGATCTTCTCGTCGCTACATCAATACCACTAGCGACGGAATATCGTGGTCGCTGTATTGTTAAAAACAGTGACGGACCGCTGTGGTTGCTGTATTGTAAGAAACAGCGACGGAACATCGTGGTCGCTGTATGGCTTCCCACAGCGACGGATCACGTGGTCGCTACATGAGTACCAATAGCGACGGCGTATGGTGGTCGCTGGTGGCTGCTAGTAGCGACGGGGTTTTGAGATCGCTGTATGGCAACACTTAGCGACGGCTGGAGTTATTGGGGCAGAGACGATTTTAGCGACGGCCTTACGCCGTCAATATCGTAGCGACGGCATGTATGTGGTCGTTGATGTGTTTTCGACGAGGGTTTTAGCGACGTCCTCTGTCCCGTCTGAGATGTCGTCGCTAATGGTTTTAGCGACGGTCATTCCATGGATTAGCGACCAATTCCTTCCGTCGCTAACAGGTGTTTTTTTAGTGGTGTTCTCGAGATGAATCTCAACCAACCCAGAATTCAACTTCCTTAGGGTCTTGAGAGAAGTCGCAATCCCCCAAACACCGAAAAAGCCTTAAAGTTTGAAGCTTTTTGGAACCAATTATTAGCGGCGTAAAACTCTGGCCAATAATTAGCTCCTTAAGGCAAATCGATTTCAACGAAGTAGAAACCATCTGAGGAACCAATTCTTTGGTGCTATCATCATCAAACCCTCGAAGCCGTTTCACAGAAAGCTTTTCGAGAACCGTGCAATTATTCACGAAAGCATAAACACCCATAGCACCAAACACACACGACGCACACAAAAGCTTCTTCAAAGCGTTGCAATTTCTGGCAACACTTGCCATTCCAATTTCGGTCACTTCCCTGCACCCGTGAAGCTTCAACCGCACCAGATTCCTGTACCGAAGTGAGATCAGGATCAACGTGTCGTCGTTTATGCTCGTGGCCTTGCGATCGCATCGCAGAGCCAGCTTCGTGACAGAGTCAAACCGAGAGAACAAAGAGGGGACGAAATCCAACAAGTTCGCTTGCGCGTTCAGGGAAAGCCGATGACGGTTCTTGTTGTCGATGTGAACCCATCGCCGGCAAACGACATAGCAGTTTTTCCTATTGCCGGAGGTCAGAAATTGAAAGATTTTTGCCAGGCACTCGTTAGGAATTTCAGCGGTGTAGTCGCGGCATCCTGTGAGGGAGTCGTCAGAAGAATCAGCGTCGCTGTAAGCGAATTGATCGGTGTAAGAAATTTCACAGTGGCTATGGTCCGACGAAGAAACAGGGGTGGACGGTGACTGCCCCATTAGAAGAATTTAATGTAAAATGTTGTAATGTTTGGTTTTTCCTTTCTTGTGAGATACTAGTATGTTATTTAAGTCATTGGTGCAACATGGAACAAATCAATGCAGTTTGGAATTGGAACAAATATAGCCGTAAGGTTCCCATGTTTCATCCGTCAAAGTGTGTGATGCGCGTGTAGTATTGGCAACCTATGGACGAAGAGGTTACCGTATGGTTTGAGAGGAAGGAAGTGTGGATTAGCTCGGAGGGAGAAGAGGAAGGAAGTGTGGAGTTTTTGTGAGGGAGGATAAAAGAGGAAGAGGTTAATCTGAGTGTATAAAACTGGGGGAAATTTTAGAAGAAAGAAGGGGTTAATCTATAATTTAAAAATTTAAAATTATTAAAATATATAAAGTATTATGTGGATAAATATTCCACATGCCTTTAAGGATCCAGTAGAAACACTCAAGGTATAATAGGTACCTTGACCCATATACAAAAAGAAAATAAATAAAAAAATAATTACTATTTTGATAAACATAACAAAGGCTCACTAAATCATTTAATAAAACTCTTAAAGAACTCATTCATATGAAATTTTAGCCATAAACAAGATCTGTAGTGGATGAGCTTAAACATTTTATCAACATTCATAATTCCTCCCTTAAAAATTATATTGTTAGTTACTTCCCAAAAAGTCTTATCCATTTGACCTTATAATTGCCTTTTGTGTGAAACACTTGCTAACTCAGAATTTACTCCTAGTTGGCCTTACTCAGAATGCATGCCCAAGTGAAGCGGTTAGATATGTTTTGTGAGATGAATAAGTTGGACTTAAAAATGGACAAGTTTAGCTTTGCCAGTGTTATCAGTACTTGTGCCTGCAAATCATTCCTTGAACTTGGTGAGCAAGTATTTTGTAAAGCTATTACCATTGGGCTTGAATGTCAAGATGCTAAGAAAGGCGAGAAAGCACACGAGCATAGCAGTTTTGGCTTAACAATTGACCATTGAGGATCACAGGGTTCTTAATAGAAAGAAGACTTCTTGAGTTATTTGGGCTATAATTGATGTTTATTTTGGATTTTCTTTCTGCATATGTAGAATACCCTATTGTATCAATAGAAGATCCATTTGACAAGGAAGATTGGGAACACATCAAGTATATCTCAAGTCTTGGGATTTGTCCGGTATTATTTCTTAATCAATCAATATGCTGTTTGAGTTAATGTGAATTTAATCTCCATCATAGGTAAAATTATTATTGACTTGAAGAAAAATATTACTCATCTCATTTAAAAATATATATATATATATATATATATAATAGGGGGACTAGTTCATATTTCTTTCGATAAGCATTTAAGAAATGTTATTGTGTGCCGTAAGAACCACTGACAATAAACTTATTTGCAGCAGTGTTATTTTTATTAGCGGTTTGATAGAATAACTGTTGAGTATAAATACTTATTTTTCTTTGCGATTAAACAAACAAACTGTTGACAATAATTTTTTTTTGTTGAAAAAAAGCAGTGCCAACAGTGACTCAACACTCACGTACCATGTGTGAGCTTAATGATACCTTCAACTCTTACACATCAGTAGTTAATAGAATCTGTTAACAGCATGGGGTAATATTAAAAAAAACAAACTATTAAAAAAGGCTTAAATTAAGATTTATTATTTTAGGAGATCATTCAAAAATTTAAAATTTCTTAAAGTCAACTATCCATTTAATCTGTTTCTTAATATATATGAATTAGATAAAGTAATTTTATATTTAGATACGAAATTAGTATTATTAATTACTTTTATTGATATTTACTATATAAAAATAGTGTGAGAGAGTAATTATTTTCTTAGTATCCTCTAACCGCAGCGACATGGAAATAGTGATGGGAGTGACAGGAGAAGAGTCATGATACTGACATGTCTACACCTACATATCCTTTGAATTTGACCACATCCATCAAAATTAACAATTATATATTCATATGTGTACACACTATTTTTCCTTATTTATATATTTATTTCTCTTTTTTCAATGGCATGTTATTTTTCTATCCCTCTCTTTTTTTTACTTCAATACACCTATATACCGTTACCGCATCAACCAGCCTATTTTATTTTATTTTATTTTTGTAGTAAACTTATTTTATATTTATTTGGTAAACATAAAGTATCTCATAATCGATAATTAAAGATTAATTATTTTAAAATATAAAGATGACTGAAATAAATTTTACTTCTTTTAATTTTTTTATACTTTTGACACAATTCAAATTTCTAACAATATATTTAAAAGATTTAATTATTTATTAACTATGTTGAGGTGAAACACTTTTTAAAATATAGAATAAGTGTTAAAAATTACAATTCAAACTTTAATTTTAACACTTTTTGTCGAGGTCAAATACCAATTTTAGATTTTTTTTTTGTTTTAACCACAAGATTTATCCTGCAAAGGCAGCAGAGTTATGAAAATAGTAAAATCTAAAAGTTAATATTAATTTTTCCCGCTGTTCAGGACAATCAAAACTGTGTTAAACCGTAAAATAAATATTTTACTTTTCTTAACTTCCATTCCGTTCAAGGGAATGGTAGAGCAAACAAGCTCAAAGTACATCACACATCGTATGCTCTGTTCATAATTTTAATGTTGTTAACTAAATCATAATTCATTAATCCAACTTTAAAAACTTAAATATTAATGTATGCATAAAAATTTTATTTAGTGAGAACATCTATTTTAATAATTTGTACATCTTTAATTTCATATAACCTATTTAAGTTTAAATTTAGATAAATTCGTTCTCAGCTAATATTCTTTTTGAGGTTTGAAATTTCACTTTTATTAATGAATATATATAGTAACAAAAAATTGATCTAGTTATTTAAAAATTAAACTTACTAAAAACAATTGTAAGTTATTCCATTTTGTTTAAATTAAGAACGAAGTATTAGCTGTGAAGCAAGGAGATGGAAGGATTTGGCCATACAGGTGGTGGACTCTGATTGACTATTCTGAACAGTTATCAGATCATGTGAGTATTCATATTGGACGTATAGTTTCAACATGTTCATGGAATATTTTCCACAAATAATACATTCAATGACGAATCAAGTTGAAAATAATAAATACACATTTGACTCTCTAGTTTTTATGTAATCTAGCTTATTCAAATATAATTAAATTATGTTCATACGCATTGGTAAAAAAGTAAACCAAACACAATTTGACTATTTATTTTATCGTTCAATTTGTGCCCAAGTCTACAATATTATATACACACCATATTACCTGCATTCTTTCTAAACTAGAGCTGGAATTTTAATATTATGCTAATGTGGGGAAACTATTATTGGCATTTAGTAGAAACCTAAACTATAAAATAAGGCAAATTAAATTCATAACCATAATAGAAATTATTACAATTATTGCACTTTTATTACGTGCATTTTAATAAAATATTATCACTTTTAAGTGATTTAAACTCAAATTTTAGAAATAGAATAAAACCCCTATTTTCGTAAACTCTAAGTTCATTTCATTTAATTATCTTCTTTCAAAAAGACTAAATTCTAAGTTCATAGAATTAATTGTTTCAAAAAGCTTCCGACCAATTAGCTGAGAATCGGTAAGATTATTGGTCCGCATAAATGGAAGAACTGATAAAACTTGGAACCGGTTGAAATTTGATTAAAATTGGTACAAAAAATCAAGATTAAACATAGCTTTACTTAAAAAAATTAATTTTCTTATTTTTTTTGTTTAGTTTTTTATAAAAATTGTTCTAATTTTTTAAAATAAATTAAAATTTATGTACAATATTATATCTAATTTTCTTATTTTTATTTTATAAAACATATACTATGGCCTTTATATTAGTTTAAAACTTCATTCAACTTAATTTTACATATTATATTATTAATATATCAAGAAATATATTATGTTAGAAATATAAATTTTATAATTATCAATACACCTGAATGAAATAAAAAGTCTTGTAAGAAATAATAAAATTAAATAAATAACGGGGATAACAGTTTGAAATAGAATTCGGTGACCAGGATCTTAGAACTTTTATTCCTTAATTACTATATAATCAGTAAACTTATTATCAAATTTTTAAACGAAAATGTTAATAAGTAATTTAAGGGTACTCGTTAAAACAATCAGAATAAATTTTTTAATTAAAAAATCCTTAAAACTCACTGATTTTAATTTTTCAAGTAATTTTTTCATAATTATCAATACAATTTTTTTATTTTTACTTCTTTAGATAATGTTTCTAGAAACCTAATATGTGATTGGTTTAAATAGTTCATATTTAATTTTCATTAAATAAAATTGAATTTAAAATTTGTAGATGAAAAAAATTTATTAATAAAGTTAATTCTACTATAATATAAAACTTTTTTAACTTAAAAAAAATTATACGTGGTTAAAATAACACACTATTGTCACAACACGAGTAAACAGTTATTTTTAATTTTTTTGAAGGAGAAGGAGGTGGTGATGTATTGACTTTGTGATTAAAAAGAGAAAGATAGTGATTAGTGAGTATGAAATTATGAAGAGTTTTCTGGGGACTCTCCAAATCTTGTCTTTTCTCCATCACAGTCTGCGCTGAGATCGCACATCAAAGCACAATCTTTAGAAGAAAGTTGGTGCCACAAGTTCTTGGTCTGATTATCAATATCACGTGATAAAAGACCATTTTTTTCCTTATATATACGTCAACCTTTAACCCTCATAAGAAGATTCCAAAGTTCATGAAATAATACAGCTGAAATATTTGTTTTATTTTATATCATTAAGGCAAAAATACAATATGTCATGGTTTCACTCAATTTGATTATTTTATTTTAGTTTACTTATTTTGGTTCTTTAATTCCATTCTCCCTTTTAATTTTACTTCACTCATTTAGGTTCTCCAATTTTATTATAAGAAGTCTTTTAGTATAAGATTTTTTAAAAAATTTCTTAGGAAATTCAACTTATGAATCATGTATTTTCATATTTGGTAGATTCCCATAAAAGTTTTATAAGTTATATTGTGTAAAGTTTTTCATGAAATTATTCTAAAGTGAGATGTGAGAATTTTAAGACGTGTTTAGTTAGAATATTTTTTCAGTTTTCATTTTTTAATTTTTAATTTTTAAGAAGTTTTTCAAATTTTTCATTTTTTAGAATAACATGGAAAATTATGAAAATATGTTCATTTACTAAACCAAAATTTTAAATTAGAAAACTGAAAAATGTGTTTAAATACAATCAATTTTTTATTTTATTTATTATTTTTTCTATATTATGTCATTCAAACTAATTAAAAATTGCTCTATATCATGGGCAAAGCTACATTGTGACAAAGGGGCATGGCCCCATCAACTTTCAAAATTTAATTTTGTAAAAAAAATTATATAATAATTTCTATTTTAAAATATATTGTAAATATTAAAAAATAGTTATGCTATAAATATTATTAAAATTAAGTTTTAAAATAAAATAGATAATGATTTTTTAGCCCTCCAGCTTTTAAAATCTATTTCCCTAAAAAATTTATATGTCAATTCCTATTTTAAAAATATATTTAAAACATGTTACCTAATTTGACCTGATGACTTTTGAGAAAGAAAATGGAAAATCATATTTACAAGGTAATGAGAAACCGTAAGAAAAATTAAAAAAAGGGAGAACATCATGTTTTCATGGAAAAATATTTTAGAACTCAGTAATTATAACGGAAAATTTTGAAATACTAACTTAAATAGTTTTCTAATTAATTGGTGTTTTCTAGAATAACCAATTTTTTATTTCCCAACTATTTTTCATTAAAAAATTGGGTTATTGAACGTATTTTTTATTTTCCCGAGTATTCCCCAAATAATTTTCTATTTCCCCCTCTAAAAACACAGTAACCAAACACACAAAAGCACAACAGGAGAAAAATTGTCAATATACTTTCATGAAACTTTTAAGCATATTAAATATTCCCTTCATTTCATTTTATTTGTCTTTTAAAGAATTTGAATTTGTTTCAAATTATCTGTTCTTTTAATACTTCAAGGCACAATTAAATACTCATTTATGACATTAATTAAAGAATAAATATTAAGTATAGAAAGAGAAAAGACATTAAAAAATAGATAAATAAAAAACACATTAGTTACATTTCTTAAGGAATGTGCTATAACCTTAAAAGACTGGTAAAATGAAACAGGGGAGTATATTTTAACATTCCTAATAATTATAATTCTAAAAAAAACATGATTCTCAAGAACTCAATAATATTTCGGATACTAAACACCTCTATTTTTTTCCATCCCAACCTTCAGTAAATATTGTGTTATACTTATTTGAAATCAATTTTAAATAATCGACGAAAATCAAGTGAGCATATGCTCTTTTATCAAAGATAAAATGACTGAATGTAGGGGCATTATGATTTATGGAGTAGCATCGATTTAGGTTACAGTTATCATAAAACATGGCAAAAGCATGCAAAGAAACAAGAACTTTGGATCCAAACTAGGATCTAGGCCCAACCCACAAAAGGTCCAAAACATTCAAAAGGAACCAACTAAATGCCATCCGTAGGGCCCGTTAGCTTTATTTTCGAGCCTGCTATGGCCTTAATGTTTGGATCTACTTGACAGAGTTGATAAATCTAAAATTCTATGTTACTAATTTCTGCTTCGTAGATCTTGACTGTGGTATCTATATTGGGTTGATGATTGTTTGGAATTTTTTTCTTCTTTTGTTGTGCAAGGTTATATAGTGGGCGGGCATGCTTAAGCTGTAACGACTATTTGTAACATTGTTACACCACACTATTACGGATTTTTTACTTTGGGATAAGTGTTATTGGATAGCCTTTACGACATTGACTTTGAATGAAGTTTTAATGACAAAAAAATAAGGAAAAAATCTATAGAAGACATCATGCCTGTACGACTATCACTTTATTCAAGTCAGGTTGACGTAAGCATAGAGTGCATTGCAGCGGCAGATACACAATTTAGAGTCCAGTTCTAATTCCAATCTTGGCTTGTACAGTAGTAAACATAAGGCATTTTAAAATACCCAAAAGAAATCCAAGATTCACGACACATTCCCTGGTTCGGCACAAATTATCATTATTCAAGGGAAACTAGGTAAATACTATTAAACTATTCAAAAGCATTTAGTAAAATTATACTCCGGAGGAACGAGCCAATTAAATCTGCGGGGAGAGGAACTGTGAACACAAAGCCAGGCCTGAAACAAATCAGAAGATTCATAGCAAAAACCACAAGAAAACACTATTGAGCATCCATGGACAATAAAACCAAGGGAGTGCTCGGTATTTATTAAAAGGACATCATCTTGTTTTTTTTCCTAAAATTTGTACAGAAAAATAAAAAAAAAGTTATATTCAATGTTTAAATTGTTTTTAATGTTTCTTATACAAATTTTTGAAAACAAAATTACAAAACTGGAATCAAGAAATAAAAACAAAAACAAAATGGCCCCTTCTACTTTCTGTTTTCATTTAATTTTAATTTTAATTACAAAACTATCATATAGTTTTTTATTTTCAAAATTTTATATAGGAAACACCAATATTTTTTTCTATTTCCCCTATTTCTTTACAAACTTCAGAAAACAAGAAACAATATAAAACTTTTGTAATTAATACTGAAACTAAAAAATAAAAACTAAATTAAAACTAAAAATAAAAATGAAAATAAAAACTAAACACGTGGTGCAAAATTTTAGTTATATCCTAACACATTTTAATATACCCATTAAGTATGCTTCCTAGGAAACGTGATTCCTCAGGAGTTCAGAAATATTCCTCATACAAATGCCCCGCAAAGATAAAGACAGGCCAGATTGTATTCATAAAAAATTTAGCACAAAAGAGACCCCTTTGAAGATGTCAGTATTTATTCACCAAAAAAAAAAAAAAAAAGATGTCAGTATTCTGCTGGCTCCGGCTGTCCAACCAACTGCACCAAAGGGTTGCAAGCAAGTGTTTGCATAGGAAAAAAGTTCTTCCAATTTTAGTTTGGTCCTAAAGTAAGCATGTATGCACCCCTTCATCCACTCTTAGGTAACTAAAGGACGACATGATCTTAATCCACCCAATGATCTAAAGGGGGAATAGGAATAAACCTTACTCACTTTTTAGCTTTGACATAAGTTAAGAGGAATTTTTTTCCCTTGTTTTTCACTGAGTGGTAGAACAGAACCATTACACACTTGAAATCTCTAAACTATTGTTCCAAAGGAATAAAAAACAAGAGTGTACCTGAAGGTGTTATCTTAAGCAGCAGTTTGTGTTACACTTCCTATTGTTTTTAGATCAAAAATTTCAATCCAGTATCCATCAGGATCCTTAATAAATGCAATTCCTTTCATTTTCCCTGCAGTAAATTACTTCAAAAATAAATAAAACTTGAAAGTAATGTTTGAAGCAGTAACAGTGGGAAAATTTGCAATTTAAATATGCTTAATTTTCTTTAATGATTTTACTACCACAAACATTAGACGACCTTGGCACCAGCATCTGCACAGAAGCCAATTTTTGGTGCAGTTTGGTTTCAACTTTTACACAACATTATTGTTATGTTAATTAGACATCCTACCTGAGGTACAAGGTGTCTATGATTGCATCCCATCTCTTGCACTTCATAATTAATCACAATTAGATGAGAAAGCCTAAACAGATAAACACCCAATCCAACCTCTATAAAATAATAATAATCAACTCTCTCTAGGACATTTTCTTCTCAACCAAGGGAAAAAGGTCATTCAACAAATGAAAAGCTTTCTTTGGATAAGTACATTTAAGTTTTAACCCTAGGCAACTCAAACATGAATGACAAGTTGACAACTACGGAACCAAATAACAACTAGCCTATTTAATTCAAACCCATGATTTTAAGATTAGATTTCATCCCCAAGTTTCTTTGTAATGCTTCACTGTCAAGCTATCACTTCACATATCTAGAAACATAGCTTTCATCATGCAGTATTCACAGGAATAATACAAACCTGAACAACATATAGTGTCATGCAGGGAACAAAAACAATTCAGATAGCTATCTACTGCACAACAGACTCAAACACAAATCATCCATAGCTATTTAAACTTTAAAAAGCCATTGATATATTCATAAATGTATATGGGCACCTGTAGAATGACATAAGAACTAAGAAAAATGTTACCATCATCTGGTTTCTTTACAAACTCAACTCCCAGATTCTGAAATCTTTCACAAGCCTTGTAGGTGTCATCAACAGTTATACCAATGTGTCCTGTATAAACAAAGACAAATTACTACAAGAATTTGATCTCCTATTTATCCAATAAGACAAAAATAACCAAAATAAGAATAGTAAGTAGCTGCGGAAATCATGTTAAAGAAATGACATGAAAACTAGTAGAAAATATAGCCAGTGAATAACAGCAAAAAATTTAATTACAGACACATCAATGACAAGAAAATTAAATCACCAGTGACCAGGAAAAATTAACTCTTTTGAGTCCATCTGTGTTCTTGGGCAAATGCACAGAAACATGAAAAGAATGCAATCTCAGATAATACTAAAGAGCATCCACTCATGAGAACAAGAACAACTTACACAGATAGTGTGGGTAGGCATGTTTTATTTGTCTTTTTAAATGTAGAATGGTGATTCCAGCATGATTCTCTAGGATTACTGTAGGGCACATATGATTATAGGTCTTAGGTGTCAATCTAATACCATGATGAAATTATATGTTTTGCTCAGAGGGAGGAAATGGAGAGAGCAGAGACAAAATACAATCAATTGAGATTGACTTTATAAGATGATGTTTATTTATTACAAAATAAAGATAAGATCATAAAACCTAGAGCACTAACTCTATGCTAAACATGTTCCTAAATGAATAGGAACAGAAAATGAGATGGAAATATGTAGCATTTCTTAGAGACAATAAAGAAACAACGAAACTAATCCTGAAGGATAATTTAGGATATTCCAAGATATGAATCATATGATCAAAATGATATTGGATATTTTCATATAATCTAACATTGTTTACTACAGACATTCAAAAAATTATGTTCTACCAAGTTATAGTTTAGTGAAATCAGTACCTCCTTTGACTGTACTTAAAGGAAGAAAGCACACAACTGTATCTGTGCCAGAGCATGCAGAGTCATTTTAATAAAAGGTGTTCACAACTAAACATGTTTCCTCAAAGTACGAAACGGGGAACTAAGCTATACATAATGGGGCAAGAACAACAGTCAACAATTCAGCATTTTTTGATGATAACAGAAACAAAGTTCAACCAGAAAATCAGGTGTCAAAATCTGAATCAAATTAAATGAGATACCACGTACCAAAGCCACGGGGCTCAGAATTTCCATTGTGGTATCCTTTGAATTCCGGATCATTTTCAGTACCCCAATTACTGCGCATTACATTATTTTTAGATAATAAAAGACAGAGTTGAGACGATGAAATATGACATCTTCGTATTCCTTACTGTGTCAGTTCAATTGTAGCCTTCTGAGAAAAGGTCCAAACTGTTCTATCAACTGGATTAATTGGAGCTTGGGTTGTATCCTAAACAAGTTAAAAGATGTAAAGGAAAAAAATCAAACTTGTATCCATTAAAATTGGAAAAACTCAGTAGTTAATAAATAAACTTAGTTGATACTACCTCCGGTTCTAAATATAAGCAAATTTTAGTGGAATTTTTTGGTCCCTTAATATAAGCAAAATTAGACTTTCCCAATGTCATTAAATGCTTGTTTACCAAATATGTCCTCATTACATATATTTCCAAGGCCACTAATTCTTCATGTAATAAATGATACTAAAGGTATTTTAGAAAATTAAATTAAATAAGTGGTAACATTAATGCAAATAACTATCTCCAACTACTATTCTTAATAAGTGTGAAATTAGGTATTTTTGCTTATATTTGGAACCGGAGGTAGTATTTAAGAATTGCTTATAAAAGATTTGATATTACCATCACAGCATACACACACATTGCACATCCTAATCTAAATTTTCACTAGCAAATAGGTACAACTACAAAAATATATTCATACCTCATAGCCCAGGAAGTACAGGCTGAACTTCATCTCTGGAAAATCCAATCTCTTAAGCAAACTAAACCAACCACCAAACTTTCGTCAGCACTCAAAAAATGGTATAGCATCATTGAAACCCGAAGAACAAATTCAAAAGAAATAAAATCTCACCACTAGACAAATAACATTTGTAAATACATTACACTAGACAAAATACATTAATTCCTTTCCTTAGAAGGTGAAGCACATTTGCAAACACTAGTAATTAGTAAATACCTCTCAAGTGCAGAATAGAGTGCAATATCAGCTATGGATTTAAAAACTAATGGTGATAGTTGTGATAAAATACGTATAGCCATAAGATAAGTAACAAATCCAAATCATTGATCTTCAAATCAAGCATTCTTTATCCTCCGAAGTAGTAATAAATAAAAAGCCGTTTACTGTCAGAAAATGTTTTCAATTTTCATTCTCAAGAGTTTTATTTTCTAAACTCTATACTAAACAGTGAAAATAACTTTTTTCTCATTTCTCGGTTCTCTTCCTACACAAACTTTTAAAAAACAATTTATAATTAAAACTGAAAACCGAAAATAAAAATAGAAAAAATGTTTTAAGACTAAAAAGCCCTAACCAATCCAAAAATAGTTGTATCAAGAAGAGAATAACTCACGACATCCCCAAGACGCGAGAATAAAAATCAAGGGTCACTTTGGGGTCTTTGATTCTAAACATCTGCAATTGAAAACAACACTTAGAAATACGAGGCAAGTAAATTAACAAGAACAATAAATTCGGAATACGAAGCTCACGGTTTGTTGCATGAAGTAACCCTTAGTGGCTTCGTCGGGAGTAGCGTGGAGACCGGGGTTGTTAGCCGGCGATTCCTTGGGTTCCGCGGCCATTGAGAGCAATCGGAATGGATTCGATTTCTGCGAATACCAAAAGACAAGGTTGAGAATAGAAGCATAACATTTGAAAGCGTCGATTTAAAGAAGAATTAAGGAACCTTGGGTTTGGGGGGAGGTGAGAAAGAGAGTGGAATTGAATGAGGTGATAGGAAAGGTTTGGGAATAGCTATGAATCGGAGGCGAGAAAAACGGTGTAAGGAAGCGGTGGCTGCCATTGGAAGATTATTTATATATGAGAGAGAGCTTACATACCTTTGATTTTGAAGATGAGGATGAGAGTGAGGAGAAGCCCAGTGCCAAAGTTTCTGTGAATCCAGACAGACAAGATCTTGAATATTCCTGTTCTAGTTTATGGTAATTAATTTCATTCTAATTTCTAATTAACAAAATGTGCTTATGCGATATAATCTATACGATATATTTATAAATAAAAATATTATGTAATATGACACCCTAACTTGCCAATATAGGTTTTGAAAAATATTTTTTTGAGCAATGGAAAATTTACATTTTTATGTATGTTACAAAGTAAAACTTTTCAAAATATATTGGCATGAAAAGCTCATTCGTTTTGACAATATTTAATATAAAACGGCATATTATATTTCGATCCTTACTACATATAGAGAAAAGTATTTCATTCAAAATATGACATAATAGGCAAAGACTGTTGTTTTATTCAATACATGAGCATACACATGAAATGAAGTTGGGTATAGGAAGGATCTATGATGAGGACATGACCAAAAAGCTTCATTTTCTCTTTTATAAATAATTTTAGATATTATTTTGTTAGGTTTTGGACCTCACATGGTCAACGGGTTACTTTTTAGCCTTGTACTTTCATTTTGTACCTTGTAGTTGGCCATCTCTCATAATTTAGCTAGTTTTGGGCCTAGGAAATAAGAGAAGCCCATTAGTGAAGTGCACTCCCTTGCCTATATAAGGCTTACCTTTTCATGTATTCCACACACTTTGATTTTGAATGAATTCCAAATTTTGTGAGATTTTGAGTGCATACTCTCTTCTTAGGCTAAAGTGGCCTTTAACCTCCTAGCAAACTCTTATCTCTAGACTTTCATTCCCAAGGGTGGTGAGTGGACTTATCTTTTCCAAAGGTGGCGTCCAAACCTTTCTTCCATCCCTAATCACTTCTTTCAACAATCATTCCACTCCTCCATTCATCCATAGATTTCCATCTTTACTTCCTTTAGTCTTAGAAGTCTTTTTCCTTTCTTTTGCATTTCTCATATTCGGTCTCCATCTCTATTCATTGGCTTCCCAAGAAATCATCAAAAGAGGAGCAAGATTGAATGGGAAAGAACCAAGATTCACCCTCCTTAGAAAGCAAGCCTTCATCAATCTACCTCCACTTCTTCCTTATGCCATACAAAGAAATGCATCAAAAGCGATAAAGATAATACCCTTAACCCTACTACAAAGCCCTAAACTATAATCACCACTCCAAGTCCATTGTCACTTGAGTCATCATCTCCGTCACTTGAGTCATTGTTGTCACTGAGGTTGGTCCATCCGTACTGGCAGGGATTATATAGTTGGAATATGGTATGACGGTGTTAAAATCATGATGTGAATGAGTTGGGAAATTTGGATGTTAGGATATTGACTTTACAAGTGAAATTAAGGAATTGGATAGGGGAGATAGAGATCTGATGAGATTCAGTATCCTGGAATTGCTCGATAGGTCCATATGGATATTTAGAATTGGTGTGATGAAATGACCATAAGTTGGCTTAAATGCATCTTTATGCATAAACTCATTACTGGATAGGAATTTTGGCGAACGAACTATGCCAGTAGCTCCGGAATAGGGGCAATATGGCGCTCTTAAACTTTGGTGAGGCTTGGAGCTGAATTGAGTGAGATAGACCCCTAGGAAATTGGCTAAATGGCCTAGAGTGCCATTATAGCAACATTGCTACTACTGTCATGCTGGCGCGTAGCGCCAAACCGACACGTAGCGTCGGGGCAACGATGGTGCCCATGCGTAGCACGGGGCTGTTTCCTCAAAACCTGGTTTCTTAGATTCTGATTGGAATTTAGGCTTTAGAAACACTATATAGAAACTGTTTGAGATCTTTTAGGCTAAGTGAATATATTGATGGTGGAGGAATTGTTAATTAATTATTTTTTTGTGAAAAATTTATTGAGATTTTCATTTAAATACTAAAAATAAAAGAGAAAAATTAGGTGCAAGATGTTACAAAAATACTTTTAAAAGCATTTATAATTGTTGATAAGACATAACACATTTCTTTATATAAGGTAAAGTATGTAAGTATGATTTATCATAAGGAGATATAAGCAAATCATTTCATAAGTAAAGTACTTAAGTACATTTACAAACTCAGAACATAGCATATTATACAAGAGTAGGGTAATTGACTTTTTTACTTCAGTAATTACTTAGTTACCCCGAGGAAAACAACATGAATCTATTTTTAAGTCAAACTTTAGAAATTCCTTAAAATATAGGGAAACATTTTTAAATAAAAAATCATTTTTATAAGAAACCATTTGGGATGTCTAAAACACTAATGATATTTTTAAGGAATTTTTAAAAACTTGGAAAGTTTTGAAAAAAAAATTCATTTTTCTAAGGGTGCTAAAGGTAGGTATTTCCCTTTACACTATTTTTATAAAAAGGATTTTTATAAAAATCCTTTTTATGGGAGACCATCTAGCCACTTTTATAACCACGATGCCATGATGACCCTTCAAAGAACAATTGTCTTTAACACGTAGCACTAAAGTTTGCCATTTTTGAAACAACGTATCTGAACCTAAGAGACGCATTCAAGATCCTAGGGATGCAAAATGTTTCATCATTATGAAAATAGTTATGTGCAGACATTGCATGGAGAAATGAAATGATGGCTAACTGCAATACGACACGTGTCTTCCATTGGGTTCCTCGCCACTCTTCACTTGGAACACTTTTCACTCGGAACACTCCTTACTCGGAACACCTCTTCACTCGGAATACCTCTTCACTCGGAACACTCATTCACTTGGAATATCTCTTTACTCGAAGCACTTCTTCACACAGAGTACTTCCCTCGCTTGAGAGTCGCATGACAACAATCACCTAGGAATATGTCAACCTGACACCTAGTCACTCGGCTCGGCTCTACGCATGAGGCTCATGACTCGGGGGTTCCTGTTCCCCCCGGATTGGGAGGGCCCCACGACACCTTCTTTCCCCCCATTAAAGGCGGGAATAATGGGGATTCCAATTCCCTCTTATCTTAGACGAATTTAGTTACACCTCATCTTCTTGGGCTTGGATCAAAGATTCCCCCCTCTTTCATTTTTTTACCGTTGTATAAATGTGACGACCCGCGTCGATTTACCATTTAATTACAACCGTTTAATTATTTTTCACCATAATTTTTTTGTTTTGCGATTACTGATATTTAATGAGATCCTAATGTAAAATAACATTTATCTTTCTTAAGCATACTCAAAATAATAACCGATAGCAAATAAGTCAATTAATAAAATAGAATTAATTAGAATCAGCGGAAGAAGAAAAAGAAGACAGGGGTCACTCGCTTGAGCGAGACCCTGATTCGCTTAGGCGAAACCGGTGAAGGTCGCTTAGGCGAGTTCCGACTCGCTTGGGCGAATTCTACATTTTAAACCTGAGCGAACAACGGGACCTATAAGGAAAATTAACAAGTCTTTTACTCGGAAATGGTCCTTTCGGTTGTATCTCACTTGGGAACATCTTAACCTTCACTCGGAAGTGATTCTCTCGGTCATATTTCACTCGGAAACATTCTAATCTGTCTACACTTGGAAGTGGATCTCCCGGGCATTCCTCACTCGGAAAACATTCAAACCACTCGGAAGGGGGCGAGGGATACTCGCCTGAGCGAAATAGGTACAGGATCAAATTCCTCCGGCCCTCGCTCGGACAAGACTAGATCCGCTCGGGAGAGATTCGCCTGGTAATCAACTATGCTACAGCAAACAATTATTTACTAACCTGCCCATAATAATTTATCACCTACATCTATTATTGGCTCCGTGCCAATATATATATATATATATATATATATATATATATATATATATATATACATATCATACTCATAAAAATTCAACACCGACCACATTAGCATCATAAATTTATATCCACATTAATCAACATACCGATTCGAATTTAGTTCAACACACAACATGTTGTAGCATCACATATACGTAAAACTCATTATATATTACACACACCATTCATTTCATAATCACTCGGTTCCTTGACATCAATCCTCCGCTTGGCGCACCTCCAGGGCTCCGACCTCTTTCCTGCCACTGGTTACTAAATTGAAAACCACAGCAAGGGTGAGTGTTTGGCATCATAATTAATCTAGAACGGAAATTAACAGATTACATGTATATAAACTCCGTCCGATTGCTTATTCCACAATTGCAAATCACACTCGGTAAATATAGCAAATCACACTCGGCAAATATAGCCAATCATACTCGGCAAATATAGCAAATCAAACTCAGCGAATATAGCCAATCACACTGGGTAAATATAGCCAATCACACTCGGTAAATATAGCCAATTACACTCGGCAAATATAGCAAATCACACTCGACAATTATAACAATCCACACTCGGCAAGTATAACAATTCACACTCGGCAAATATAACAATTCACACTCGGCAAGTTTAACAATTCACACTCGGCAAATATAACCAAGTACATACACATCATCATAATACTAATAATTCATCAATTGTCACCACTGACTCTCAGACAAAATTGACGCATAGTATCCGGATACTAAAGGACTGGCCTTCAGCTGGGAGTCCGAATTGACATCCCGTGAACCCGACTTGGTTCACCGAGCCCGACTTGGCTCCCCACCTCAACCACTGGGTCCGACTTGACCACTGGGTAGCTCAACTGGGCACAAAGACCACGGGAGCCAGAAAATGAGGGGTATACATACCGTTGGTCATCTCATACCACATAATCATATATCATATCTCATAATCATTACATATCATCAACAAACAACAGATGCAACTACCAGAATCTAGCATGTGCTCACAATACAGGGCGACCGACTTGTCAAGCCCATCCACCACATTGCCACTGGGCGACCTACTTGTCAAGCCCGTCATCATATTGCCAATGTGCACATCGAATCATCACAATGCAAAACGCTTTAATCTCACACATCATAAACCATACACAATTCACATACAATCATTATCCATAATCTTTCTTACCGTCTTAATACGTAGTTCGGTGACCCGAACACAAAATACGCACCTATTCTAATTAATTACAACCTGAACACCCCTCTTACCTTTATTCTAAGCTTCGACGATCTGTTCTTGATGCCGATTGCGTCCTCTAAGCGCTGGGTTCGAGGTTCCACCTCCGAATCCAACACCAACTTCGTCACTCAGTCCTCCGATGTTCGTTTTGCTACCTACGGGGGTCAGAATGCAAAACCCATTAACGTCATACCACCCTCTGCTCTAAAGACCATTTTCGAGCTCACACACACTAGAGGAGTGGAAAACAGAACCTTACCCCGCCATGCATGACCATTCGGTCCAAAAGAGAAAACGAAAAGGTAAGAGATAACTCAATTTAAACGGTTCATTGGACTCACCTCGAAACCACGGTCACGGGAATGAGGTTCGTTAGAAGTTTTGACATGGAAGAAGCCTTCCCTCGGAGCATGTAGCTCGGCAGCGTGAGGAGAAAATGAAGAAGAAGAAACAGAAGGAGAAGAAGGCTCGCATGGATAATGAGGAAGAAGAAAAGAGATCATTATTATTTAAAGCTCAGGGGCAAAACTGTCTTTTTCCCATTTCTTTTATATTTTCATTAAAAGTTTTAATTAAACTTTTACCTTCTTGTAATTCCACCTCATTTAACCTGTTTGTAATTAATCAACCAAATAAATTTATTTATAATTGCCTAATAATTCATAAAAATATCAAATAAATCTCTAAAACATTTATTAATATCCGGGATGTTACAATAAATATGGCCTCGAAGTTTCCCTTGTATTTGAAGTGATGTATTATTAAGTCTAATACAATTTTAATTTCCTAGAGGAATCATCTAGGGTTTTGTGCGTTACTAGACTCGTTGTGAATAATATAGATTGTTATTTTTTCGATTATCGTACAAGTCTCCATGGATACAATATGAGTACACTTACCAAAGTCCTAACATGCACTTCAACAAGCAAGATTACAAGCCAATTTCTACACTACTTCCAGTCAATTATAAATTATCCTCAAATATGAATCCTGGTAGAAAAGGAGAGAAGGTGAAAATGTCTTAAGTATTGTATGCGTCAGCGATGTGAATCTTTATGTATGCAACGATTTAGATAAGGCAAGATATTGTTAAAGTAGTTGGAATGGTCAGTTGGTTCACGAAAAATTTTGGTTGAGATCATTTAAATATTGCGGAGAGAGTCTTGAGATGCATTAAAGAAACCTTATGTGTTGTATTGTGTTTTGGAGGATTAGAATTTCTTGGCAACCAAAGATTATAATGTATTATGATGATTAGAATGCCTTGCATATGGGAAGGAATCCAACTTTTCACTTTAAGGCAAAGCATATAAATGTTTAATTCCACTTTGTCAAAGAAGTAATACAGGAAGGGAATGTGAATTTAAGAAGATTCATACCGAAGAAAACATAGCAGATGTTGTGATATAGTTAATCAATGCTGATAAGTTTGTATAGCGTAGGTCCTTCCATGGCCTATCAGAAACGTAAGCAACAAGAAACTAGTAAGAAGAGAAAGATTTGAGAAACTCACATAGTGATTTTATGTGGGAGATTGTCAAGCAAATAGTGATGAAGTGACCTTTTATGACTTTGGTGAAGCAATTGTAACAAAAGTCAAGTTACTTATGTTATAGCTTACAATGTAACTAAATTGAGTAGTTGGGAAAAAGGAAATTTATGACATTTCACCTTAATCCTTTCTTATAAATACTAAAGCTTTGAGTTTTGGTTTGCAACCCACATTAAACATTTCAGTGTTATTAGAGAGAAAAATATAATATTCTCCTATGAGATTCTCGTAATAAGTGAATTCTCCGATTTTTCAAGAGAAAGTGTTATTATTCTATCCTTGTAATTAGAGAGGAGTTGTAATATTTTTTCCATTTAGTGAAAATACTTTTTTTTGTAGTTTTCCCCTTATATGTTGAGGATTGTTAACATAAAAATATTATGTATTAGCTTCTATTTTCTTATTTCTATTTTAGCTGGAGGTATTATTTTGTTTTTTTGGTACCTAACACCATATTATCCTGCATGCACTAGAGAACAAAATCTCTAAATGGAAGGATATTTATTGGTTTCATCCTTCTTCGAGTTGGGTGAAATTAATACAAATGGATCCTCTGGTTCCTTTAGCATGGATTATAGTGGTCTCCTAAGGGATGAGCAAGGGACTTTTATGAAGACTTTTCTTTGCAACCTAGGACTGTGTTCTACTCTCTATGTTGAGGTCAAGGGCTTTCTTAGAGGTTTACAATTAGCCAAAAGTATGGGTGTTGAAAAACTAATTCAATAGTAGCCATTAATTTCATTAAGGAAAGTTGTCCGGAGCTTCACTATTGTTTTAGTTTCATAAAAGAGATTTGTATTCTACATTCTTTGAATTGGAAGGTGTCTATAGTTCATACTTTTTTGGAAGACCGCTGGTGTGTTGTTTTATTAGCTAATTTAACTCATGATTCTTTGTTGAAGATGGTAATTTTAGAGTCTTTTTCTTCCTTGGTTCTATTGCTAAGTGAAGATGTTAGACATGAAAGTGTTAGTAGTATGATTTGATTCATATTGAAGCAATAAATGAGTTAAATCGCTAAAGAATGTGGTTTTAGTTGGTTGAAATTAAAAAAGTAGACTAAATCAAACTAAACTATTATTATTTAGATTTGTTCAATTTATCAATTTTAAACTTTCATTTTAAATATCGTACACTTAGACATAGATGCAATATTTCAAATTATACATTAAACCTTAAAAGTTGTGAGTGATAAAAGAAAAATATATTTTATTATTTTACTACTTTTAGTAAATAATTTATTATACTAGGAGTACCTTACTTTATAATTTATATGTTTTGTGTGTACGAAAGACATGTAAATGTAAGTGACTAATAATATTTAAGTTATATATATATATATATATATATATATATATATTAGTCTAACAAACTCATGACCTAAATGACAAATGATCATATACTTTATGACATAGGTGGTTATAAGAATTAAAAAATTATATTTGAATGCTGTTGGGTTTAATTATGATCTGTCCCCGACCGGGGTCTAGGATCCAGTGTCGGGACAGCCACAAGAGTTAAGGATTGAATGAGGTTGAAGACCGGTTCTGAGTGTATCCGGTCTCTGTGATCCGGCCTCTTGGTGGGAGAAATCGGTCTTGTTGTCCTGGAGATCCTTCACACCGACCTCACGCATTGGTGTGGACGACAGGTGATGTCATCTGTGAAGATTCTCTGACGCTCAAGTTAGAAGAGTGTATATGAACTCAATTAATACTCAAGCAGTATAATAGTGAGAATGGGAGTAAGAACAACGTAACCTTGCATGTGTATTGGAACATGTTATTTATAGTTGAGCGTGGAAGATGAATCGTTGGGTGCAAGTAGGCCCATAGGTTCTGATGCCGTGTGTAAAGTGTCAATCAGAATGGCCCAGTATTCAGAGTATATCAGGGGGGTAGATCAATTCGCAGTGTACGATTCTGACGCAGGGATGGTGGATAGTCACCTTTTCCGTAAATTACGCCTGCGACTGTACCTACTCCTTTCGGTGAATGAAAGGGACATATTCCGCTGTGCCGAGCATCTTTCTCGTTATGATACTGAGGCAATCGGATCAGGGGTGACAGATGAAAGAGAGCAGATAAGTCACCCGGTGTCTCGGACGTTACTTCGGACGACCGTTTTAAGAGAGACTCGCATCGTGTGTATACCGACCGGATCATTACCTTGTGATACCGGCTGACCTCTAGGACGGCTGAGATGGCCCCATCCTTAGGTCGGGTATCCAGACTGGATAATCTTGGGGCCGGTATCCAGACCGGATCATATATCCCCTAGCTTGTGTGAGGGACTGTAAGTTGCTCATATACGCTATGCTGTTCATGAGAGGTCTGGATGCCGGCATAACCTGCAAGAATACCTGTTAATCGTTGAACATTGTCCCCGAGTGTTATTGAGTGATCGGTTCCGAGTGAGTGACTCCAAATTGGCAATTGACGCTGAATGAGCGACTCCGAGTGAGGTTGGTTCTGGCCGTGTCACCTGGGAAGTTCCATTACCTAACCTCCTCGTGCTGTTCGGTAAAAGTATGTGCGTGTTAACCGAGTCTTTAATTTTTTATGTCGAGGACTCGTGCTTTGTCTTGAAACATTCTGAGTGATACTTCCGAGTGGAAGATTTCCGAATGATCCTTCCTGGATGGAAGATTTCCGAGCGATCCTTCCAGGGTGAAAGGTTTCTAAGTGATCCTTCGACAGCGTTCGGTTTAATCCTACTAACCATACTTGGAGCTCGGTTTAGTCCTATAATCCGAGTCTTCATTCGGGTTGGAAGTTTGAGTGCAACTTTCCCGAGTGGGGCATCTCTGAGTGTGACACCTCCGCGTGGGATGGCATCGAGTGAGACATGTCCAAGTAGGATAGTACCGAGTGAAGCATTTCTGAGCGGGATAGAACCGAGTGAGACATCTCTGATTCCCGCGTGGTATGGCACCGAGTGAAGCCATTTTTCGGGTGAAACACTTCTGGACAAAGAAAGGCTTTGACTTCAAATGAGTACGTTTCGGGTAGAGACATTCCCGAGTAAATAATTCCTGATTGTAACCTCGAAGTGAGATATTTTTGATTTAAAGAATTCACGAGTCAGAATTCAGCGAGATATTGCTGACTAAAGAATTCATGAGCCTGACTTTGAATTTGAAGTGTTTCCGAGTAAGGAATTCCAAGGGAAAATATTTCCGAGCGAACTCAATAATGAGAATGACGATTGATTCTTCTTCAACGTTCGGCCAAACCTACTAGTCGTACTTGAGCCTTCGAATGGGGTTCGGTTTGATCCTACAACCCATGTCTTCAATGGCGTTCGGTTAAATCCTACTAACCATACTTCTTCAATCGGTGTTGGATTTTACCCATTCACCATTCTTCAATCGGTGTTGGATTTTACCCATTCACCATTCTTCAATCGGTGTTGGATTTTACCTATTCACCATTCTTCAATCGGTGTCGGATTTTACCCATTCACCGTTCTTCAATAGGTGTTGGATTTTACCCGTTCACCGTTCTTCAATAGGTGTTGGATTTTACCCATTCACCATTCTTCAATCGGTGTTGGATTTTACCCATTCACCATTCTTCAATCGGTGTTGGATTTTACCTATTCACCATTCTCTAATCGGTGTTGGATTTTACCCATTCACCATTCTTCAATCGGTGTTGGATTTTACCCGTTCACCGTTCTTCAATCGGTGTTGGATTTTACCCATTCACCATTCTTCAATCAGTGTTGGATTTTACCCATTCACCGGTCTTTGAATGGGGTTCAGTGCAATCCTACAACCCATTTCCTGAGGTTCAGTTTAATCCTACAACCCAGGTCTTCACCGGTGTTCGGTTTAATCCTACTAACCATACTCGGAGTTCGGTTTAATCCTACAATCTGAGCCTTCGAAATATGGTTCACCCAGTTGTACCTTCGAAGAGGTTCATCACTAACGAAGGATACGTTGTTAGGATCATCCGTCCTGAAAGTATCTTGTCACAACAGTGTTGTGCATCGAATAAAATCATAAAGACAATGGGTGAATCATGAAGAATTTTTCATTAATTATGAACTACAATACAAAAGAGAGAAGGAGAGTCGAGTCGGGGTTATGCCTCGTTAAACCTTCTTGGTAAAACCCAATCGGAAAAACCCAAGTAAGGAAAAAGAGTGCACACCGTCTTACCGACTAGCTATATCAGCAGAAAGCGTTCTTTAGCTTTGATGGCCCGATCCCTAATCAATGACCTCTCGATGGCCCTGATGTTGTTGTTGGGGCATAACATTTTGTTGTGCAGACTCGCCAACCATAACTCCCTTTTGCTTTTCAGAAGTAGCTAATCTTCTGATCGGAGTGGGACTACCGTCATCACCGTACTCGTGATACCTTCCCCTTTTCTCAATCCGGTCTGGTTCATCAAAAGTTCCTTCTTTGAAAAGGTACTGTTTGAGCTCACCCTCTCGGATCAGGGTCTCGATAGTATTCTTCAGGGCCTGACATTCATTTGTTGAGTGGCCCTTTTGTTCATGGAATTCACAGTATTTCCGAGGGTCACCATGTTTGCGAAGCTGGGGCGGCTTCCTGACCCCGTATGTACTGAGTGTTGGCCATCCGACCTCCCTCAAAATTTGCGAACACTTAGAGTTTAGTGGAGCATAATTGCTAAACGCATTTACCCGTTTTTCCTGGTATTGCGGAGTAGGGCTATCGAGGGTGTTGCCACCAAACGGTCTCTCCATGCGTTCCGACCTGGGCCACTCCTTATCTCTCCGTTGTTGTTGATGTGGCGTTGGGGATTTCCTTCTTGCCGTTGTTGCTTCCAAGTACATTTCTATGCCCACGTACTTCGAAGCTTTTCTTCGAAACTCCTCTAATGTCGTCGGAGGACTCTTTGCCAAAGACAAAGCAAAAGCGGATCCAGGCTGTAAGGCTTCAACAATAATATGAAGCTGAATAGCCTCCATAAGGTGAGGTACCAAAGCAGCCTCCTTGTAAAATCTCTTCAAAAACTCCTTAAGAGTTTCACTTTCTCCCTGCCTTATCTGAGCCAAGGTATGAGAAGTCCTTGGAACATCTCTAGAGATAATGAAATGGCTTTCAAATGAAGTTGCCATTTCTTCCCAAGAGTCTATTGACCCCGAGGGTAAACTTTTGAACCAACTAAGAGCCTCCTCCGACAGGGTTCGTGGAAACATCCTGCACATCACATTTTCATCGGCTCCCAGGTACATGGCCTCATACGTGTAAGCATCGAGATGTTTAGTGGGATCAGTCTCCCCATTATACTTTCCGATTGAAAGTGGTTGGGTTGTTTGCAGGTGTTTGGGGATGAGTATACTCATGAGCCTCCTTGAGAAAGGGACATTGAGTCGGTATGCCCCAGAAGTCATCACTACCTGCTCCTTCCTCCTTGCACTGATTCTGTCCCCAGAATCTTGAGTGTGCTCCCTATCCTCGTAAGTAGGGATCTTAGAATACTGGAGAGTTGTGGACTTCTCTCTCGCAGATGCATGGCGAGTATCCTCCGCCTGAGACATCATTCTGTCCCCAGTTCCTCCTTTCTCCCTTCGCAACTCCATCAACTCTTCCCTGAGCTGCCTTATAGCTTCATCTCGAGGGTCAGGGGTTGCCACTGGTACCATTCTCCTTGAGTGGGTTGTTGGTGATTCGAAAACGAATCTCCTATCAGCTTGTTGATGGGTCACGTCTTCCACATGACCATCCACACAATCGCGTCCATCACCTTCCATGGTTGACTACTAACTTCTGCAGAAAGTGGGAATAACTCTACCGAGTCCCACTGGGCGTGCCAATGATCTGTCTCCGACCGGGGTCTAGGATCCGGTGTCGGGACAGCCACAAGAGTTAAGGATTGAATGAGGTTGAAGACCGGTTCTGAGTGTATCCGGTCTCTGTGATCCGGCCTCTCGGTGGGAGAAACCGGTCTTATTGTCCTGGAGATCCTTCACACCGACCTCACGCGTTGGTGTGGGCGACAGGTGGTGTCACCTGCGAAGATTCTCCGACGCTCAAGTTAGAAGAATGTATATGAACTCAATTAATATTCAAGCAGTATAATAGTGAGAATGAGATTAAGGACAACGTAACCTCGCATGTGTATTGGAACATGTTATTTATAGTTGAGCGTGGAAGATGAATCGTTGGGTGCAAGTGGGCCCATAGGTTCTGATGCCGTGTGTAAAGTGTCAATCAGAATGGCCTAGTATTTAGAGTGTATCAGGGGGGTAGATCAATTCGCAGTGTACGATTCTGACGCAGGGATGGTGGATAGTCACCTTTTCTGTAAATTACACCTGCGACTGTACCTACTCCTTTCGGTGAATGAAAGGGACATCGAGTATCTTTCTCGTTATGATACTGAGGCAATCAGATCAGGGGTGACGGATGAATGAGAGCGGATAAGTCACCCGGTGTCTCGAACGTTACTTCGGACAATCGGTTTAAGAGAGACTCGCATCGTGTGTATACCGACCGGATCATTACCTTGTGATACCGGCTGACCTCTAGGACGGCTGAGATGGCTTCATCCTTAGGTCGGGTATCTAGACCGGACAATCTTAGGGCCGGTATCCAGACCGGATCAAATTATATGAGTGAAAACTATAACGTTTAAAATTACGATTTATGTGGTTAATGATTTTAAGGACTTACAATTTATATCAATTTAATTTTACGGTTCATTACAGGTTCATTCGGTTACTGAACACTTTTAATTTTTTTGAGCTTTGGCTTTCTCCATTATATATATAAAAAATGAGATTAATTCCCCTCACCCGGGTTGATTGTCCGTTACGGCTTTGCCAAGTTCAATTTTCTTTCACGAAAAGCGAACCATTGCATATTTGTCAAGGGAGGAAAACTACTAATATTCATTCTCGTTTGAACCAAACCAAAAAAATAAATAAATTGATTGCCGGCTTCTAGTTTGTTTTATTTTAATTTTAATACGAAAAACTAAATTAATCATCATTTCTAAATGGGGACTAAATCAATTAATTGAAAAATTAAGCATCGTGTTTGAATCTTTGGGAATAGCTTGATTTCTAGTGAAAAAAATATATCATTTAATAAAATTAAGAATGTGATATAATTTAATTTTTTTTTTGGTCGAATATAATTTAATTTTAAAAATATTAGAATAAAATGTTCTACTAATATAACTCAGTAATTTTGATATTTCCTGTTGGATCAATCTGCCTCTGATAGAACCAAGTTACGTCGGCTATATTTTTTTTGTCCTCTTGACTTAGCAAAAATCTCTATCACCCACTCGCTCATAATTAACCCATCAACTTGATGCAAACAAGCCATGTGTACTCAACAATTTTTCATCATCATCTTATCCCCTTTTATCAAGGTCTTTCTTCCGTGTCAACAAACACACCATATAAATCCATCGTGTTCATTCACACTTCGTCTCTGAACTCCTTACCCATTACACTCATATAACTACAAAATTTATATCACATACACATTCCATTCCTTCATATTAATCAATCCTCTTGATTAATACTATTATCATTAATATAATTATAATTATTAATTATTAATATTATATACTTCTTCAATGGAGAGATCAGGGTATGGTCGCGATGGAATATACAGGTCTTTAAGGCCTTCCTTGGTTCTCCCTAAGGACCCCAACCTTTCCCTCGTTTCATTCCTCTTTTCTAGCGTTTCATCTTTCTCCGCCAAAACCGCACTTATAGATGCCGACACTTCCCAAACTCTTTCTTTCGCGCAATTCAAATCCCAAGTCGCGAGGCTTGCACACGGTCTCCAACGACTCGGTTTAAAGAAAAACGACGTCGTTCTCTTGCTCACTCCCAACAGCATCTACTTCCCGATTTGCTTCCTCGGCGTCACCGCAATTGGCGCCGTGGTCTCCACCGCCAATCCAGTGTACACCGTCGAAGAAGTCTCCAAACAAGCCAAGGACTGCAACCCTAAGCTCGTCATCACGGTCCCCGAATTATGGCACAAGGCAAAGAATCTCAACCTCCGTGCCGTAATTATCGGCACCGAGGACTCTCCGGCGAGCTCCGCCGTCACGAATGTCGACGTGGTGATGAAGATGGCTGGGACGGCGACGGAGCTTCCGGAGAATGACGTGAAGCAGAGCGATACGGCGGCGCTTTTGTACTCCTCGGGAACGACGGGGATGAGCAAGGGCGTGGTGCTCACGCACGGGAATTTCATCGCGTTGTCGTTGATGGTTGGGATGGACGATGATTTGGCAGGGGATTTAGACGATGTGTTTCTGTGCGTTTTACCGATGTTTCACGTGTTTGGGCTGGCGATTGTGACGTACGCGCCGCTTCGGCGAGGGAGTGCGGTGGTGGCGATGGGGAAGTTCGAGTTGGAGGGGTTTCTGAAGGCGATTGAGAAGCATAAGGTGACTAAGGTGTGGGTGGTGCCTCCGATTTTGCTTGCTCTGGCGAAACAGAGTGTGGTGGACAAGTATGATCTTTCGTCCTTGAAGCGTATTGGTTCCGGTGCTGCTCCTCTCGGTAAAGACTTGATGGAAGAATGTTCCAGGCGTTTCCCACATCTCGCGGTTTGTCAGGTACTCTCTCGAAGTATTATAATAAATGATAAATAATTTTGTTATATTTTATCAAATGTTAGCATAATATTTCTTTAGTTTCTTTTATTTAACACAATTTTGAAAACACATATATTTAAAAAATTATTAAATAGTTTTGGAATATATGATTTTATCATCTAGTTTTCTAGTCTTGTACTTTTCTCTTCTAATTTATTTTATATTTACATTATACTCATTTATTTAAAGAGTAAAAATAAAATAGAGAAATAAGTCATGTTTTTTTTTAAATTCTTAAAATGACAAATAAAAAGAAACATTTTTTTTAAATTGTTAGATAAAAATAAATAAAGATAGTACATTTTATTATTAATAAAAACCTAGAATATATTTACTAATAACAACAAACTCTCCCGACCACTTTAATTTTTTATATGTTAATAAATGGTAAAAAAAATTGTAGTGTGTCGTTTATGTATTTTTTAATAGTTTTACCCTGTTGGTTTAGATAACAGGTAAAAAATTGACTTTTATATATTGTTTCACATTGATTATTTTAATAATTGATTAAAATATTTTTATGGTGGTTATTAAAACTATTATAAAATATTAATATTTTTATCTTAATTGTTTCGGTGTAAAGTTTTTTTATATTGATTATTTAATCAACAAAATTAAAAAACAATGCAGGTTGAACCGTATTCTTGTATATATTGGTTTAGATGCATAGAAATACAGGTTTGGGGTTGATTTTCATATTCACCTTGAAATATGCGTAAGTTAAATAAATAAAAAAAGAAATATGCGTGAGCGAGAGTGCTTTAATTGAAGTGAAGTAGGCATGACAACTGTGATTAAAAATCTGTTAGGATTCACTCATCCTCGTTTGAGTTTGTTTCATGAGGATGAAGATAAGAGTGTGGAAGTAATTATCTACTCTAATTTAGAAATTAAACCCAAATACATTTGTATATGTACAAATTTAATAATTTTATTTATAATTAAATGATAAGTTTTTTTAAAAATAAAATACACTCATCAAGTTTATTATTTATAAAAATTAATATTTATTTTATATAATTTTTCAATTAAAATATTTTACATATATATAATTTATTTAAAATTATATATTTAAGTTATAAAATAAAAAATATAATAAAATTTTACAAATTTTCCCAAACTTAACAAAAAAATCTTCAACTTTTAACTCAACTTTAAACTCATTCCACCTTTAATAATGACAAAAATAAAGAGAGTAGAACCGCCCAGTTCATAGGATTTTCTGCAAATGTTATAAGTATTGGCGTGGTGGGTGGACTGTCTATTTTTCCCAAGTTTCGTATTTTTAGTTGTTTACATAAACTTTAAGAGAGAATCATGCAATTCGCCCTTATTTTAACATTAGAAATATTAGCAACCAAAAAATTTAGAAATGTGATATCGGGTTATAATATTATCAACGAATTTGCAGGAGGTTGTTGGGTTAATAATTAATAAAATTAATCACACTAAGAGTTAAACATGTTACCTATAAATTACAATATGATACTACAACCATTAAGACAACTAATTTTTTAATACAAATAATGAATACTATTAAATATAATACTTTTTATTTTTATATATATATACATAAAATAAAATAAAAACTTATATGGAATATATATATATATATATATAACATATTAAATATATATTATAATACAATATATAAAGTATTTAATAATATATTATATATATATTTTATATTAAAATATTAAATATAAATATATATTTTATACTTAAATATTTTAATATATATAATTTATATACATTAATATTAATATATAAATTGATGTTAATATAAATATGATATATATTAACGTTAATGTATAAATTATTTACATTAATATATATATTAAAATATTATATTATATATTTAATATGTTATATATATATTATATAAGTTTTTATTTTATTTTATGTATATATATATGTAAGAATAAAAAATGTTATATTTAATTGTATTTTTTATTTGTATCAAAGAATTAGTTGTCCTACTAGGTGGTTGTTGTATCACATTGTGATTCATGGGTGACATATTTGACTCCCGGTTTGGGCGATTTTATTAATTATTTTTTTATTAATTATTTTCTCCTAACATGTGGAGAATTTGCCTTTCTGATATGCAAATTTGACCAATTTGACAATTTTTATATATAACGAATATATATCTTTTTTACCAATGATAAATATATATATATATATATACATATATATATATATATATATACATATATATATCATGTAATTAACATGTTACATCAGATATTAAAAATATTTTCCATTTGTCAAACACATGTTATTAGAAAAAGAAAACTTCCATCCCCGCATGTCATTTTAGTGAACAGTTAACGTTGAAAGAGAAACGTAGAAACAATAATATTGAAATGATCAAATTGAATATTACAATGCATACAAATCCATGTAAATTCCTATTATAAATCCTATATAACAAGTTGTGTTTGGGGAAATCTTCACCTTGACTGCATCGATCCAAAGGCTTACAATTGTAGAAATTATTAGAATTCACAATACCATTGTGCTCGAATGGGTTCTTATTAAGATCCTCATGGTGTACCTAGTATCAATAGGAAATTGCATGTAATTTTAGTATTTTAAATATATATATAAACATTTCTTACTTTTGTAAGCAGGGTATGAATATTTTTAAAAAGAAGCAAAGTAATTAATTAAATAAAGTACAAGTAATTACAAAAGAGCTACCTCACAAACTATATATCCTCAAACCAAACCTGTTAAATGTTTGGATACCTTAGAAAATACATACTCGGTGCTTTAAAATTAAAGAAACAACTTTTTGCTTTCTAATGTTTATGTTTTAAAAACATTTTCCTATGCTACTAATGTATAAAGTAAAAATTATCCTAGCTAACCATTTATCAAGTTTAGTCGTTTAGAGGTTGCCATAAAAAAACCATTGGAAAGTTATATATATATATATACACACACAATACTTTAAACTTAAAATTTAGTTTAATTGATATCAAACCCCATTTTAATTAACTTCCGCCGGTAGAGTTCGGTAAGAATGTGGAAATGATAATTTTAACACATATTTATGATGAAATTTATTTGTGCAATTATACATACAAATATATATTTCTAATTAATCGTAACACATGACACATACTATATTAATGTTATATTAAACCAACTATGCATAATGGACATAAAATAATTTAATAAGTGCACATGTGAAGAGATACAATCCATGTGATTATGTGATCAAGGTGAACGTATATTACTTTCTATTTAATTGTTCTCAATAATTGGTTTTATTTGCAGCCTAGAAGTTAATCATGTGTCATAATCAATTTTTTTTAAAAAAGCCATTTGATAGAATTTGTGAAAATATAAAATTTGGGGTTTTAGGGAAAACAAAACTAAATGAGTACAATTCTCACAAATACCCAACGGAATTCAACCAAAGTTTAATATAGTATTCATGATCATGAGAGGAAATAAAACCCTCAACAAAAAATTACAAATTCATACATAAAATAATGACGTTTTAATTTTGCATAATTGGAAAATCATGATATATGTTAATTTAATCTTTGATATCATTGATGACATTTATTTGTGCAATTATACATACAAAATATATATTTCTAATTAATTGTAGCACATAACATATGCATAATCGATTTAAAATAATTTAATAAGTGCATACCTAAAAAGAGACAGTTCAAGTTGTTATGTGATCAAAGTTGAGCGTATACTATTCTTTATCTGATTGCTCTATTTGAGCGTATAATAACCGTTTAACTGGATAACAGATATACATGGGATTGATTAGATAAAAACATGAACTTGTATATGATATAACTAAATATAGATACACTAGGTACATAAAATGGATCAACTCATGACGAACCATCCAATCAAATAGCTCAATCACTAAATCTATCTGATATAACTAAATTATATTCGTATTATTTTATATTATAATTAACAACAACCTGATTAGTTATAACACATTTAATAATGCTAATCCACAAATTAATATAGATAATATATTAATATTAAAAATCCACCAATTTAAATATATATATATATATATATATATAAAGTAAATATGAGATAGATATGATTATATATGATATGACATATAATATCAATTTTTGTATATATTTTATAATTTGATTTTTTATCCGTTTATATTACATAACCTGTTTCATTTTATATTTTTTCGTAATTTGGCTAGGATTATATAAAATTGTTATGCAAAATTGCAAATAGTCAAATAGACTTTCTGAGTTATGAATTAAATTATGAATTGTGATTTGGAAAACTTTGATGCCAAGTGCTTTCACTAAACCCAAAAGCTTCGGTGTGTGTAGTGAAACTTAAAACAGATGACAAACCTTTTTTAGCGCTTGAGGTGCAACTTATCTTTATTCCTTCAAATCTCTCAAACATGGTGAAGAAAAGATTACAATTTACAAACCTTAAGAATTAAGATTAATGGTGAACGAATAAATTCTGGACATTTACGTGGTTTGATATGGTCTCAGGGCTATGGTATGACCGAAACATGTGGCGTTATTTCTGTGGAGAATCCAAGTGCAGGGATTCGTAATACAGGCTCAGCGGGAATGCTAGTTTCGGGAGTTGAAGCTCAAATAGTTAGTGTGGATGAACAGAAGCCGCTCCCTCCTACACAGTTGGGGGAGATATGGGTGCGAGGTCCTAACATGATGAAAGGTAAGAACAATGCCATGCCATGCCATTTAATCCTACACCTTCGTTCTCTTTTCATCTCATTCCTGCTCATTTCTTGTTTCTAAATCTCTCTTTCATTCCACATCTTACCACATTTTTCATTATTTCTTTCAACCTTTTCTTATTCTCCTTATACCAAAACCATTGCTTTTAAAACTTATCAAACATTAAATTGTAGGTGGTACCAATTCAAGTATATTGAATGCTCAATTGTAATTAAATTAATTATAATAAAGAAGAAAATTAAATCGATTATTTTACCAATTTACAATTCAACCAATTTAATTGGTTTTAACAATAATAAACAAAATTATAGTTTTTTTTAACAAATGAACAAGTTTATTTGAAAGTCTAACCTTACCACGTCAATCTATTTAAATAAATGTAGCATATGATATAACAACGAAGTATTGTTATGATGATTTTTATATAAAAATATATATATATAATGTTTTGATTTGAAATGATCTAATTTTTAATTTATTTAAATGTTTAAATTTGTTACCTGTATATATAAAATTATGTTTATGAAAATATTTAGCATATGTTTATACATTTACTTAATTAATATTATTTAAACTTTTAAAAATGTTAGATTAGGCTTATATACATTGTAAAACCTATCAAAACTTCGCCTATTTCCATCCCACGAATTCTCCCATATGCTGTTTGTATGTAATTTTGGAATGTGTGTATTGCTTTGAGTTAAGAAATTTATATTGGGCTGTCCTTCAAATTTTCTCTCAAAAAATTCAACGTAAATCAGCTCATTTTAAACTGACTTTCAAGTAAAATTATTTTTGCAAAATCAGTTCAAAATTTCAAGACATTATCTTTTTTCCTGGTTAGTTTCTTGTCCAGGAAAAAATTATCTTAGGGGTGATTATCGGTTGGGTTTGGACAAGTTTGAGTGATAAATAACTCAATCAATATTAACTAAATATAACTTATTTCTAATTACTTTTGACCAAATAAACTCACGGTTTCATCGGGTTTCGGGTGAGCGGTTTTGATTAAGTTTGAATGAGTAATTTTAGTTTAAACTTGTAATAAATTAAATTTGTTTTGTGGTCTAAATTTATTTTTTAATCTTTCTTTTTATATTTTACTTATCAATTTCATAGAAAAAATGATTTGATGCTTACTATGTTATCACCATATATACTATATATATGTCACGTAATCACATGATAAAAAACTTAAAGTATAATTAAAATAAATACTATTTGGTAGAGCATGATTAATTTAGTTAGTAAAAATATAAAATTGAAAGTATCTAAACTTAATCAAATTTAACCATTTCTTTAACCTAATAATTCTTTACTCGTTTGAAATTAATCAAACTTATTTTTTTATTTGATTTTTTTTAATGGTTTTAGCTATGTTCACCCCTAGTGGTAACTGTCACAAATTCCTAGTTTTTAGTTTTAGGAATAAAATTTGAAAGCAGGGCAAGTATCAATGCATTTCTGACAAAAGCATGTGGTCTTGCTCGATTCTTAAATAGTGTCGAGTCCTTTTCAAGTTTTAATACTGTTGGTCCGGGGTCTTCAGATTCGGGAGTTTGACTATTTTGAAACAGAAAAGATCGTGACAAAAAAAAATAGAAAAGAAAAATAAATTGTAACATAAAGTGGTTTAAAAAATATTTTTATGTATACGGTAAATTCTATCACATCTATCAAACACCTTAACACCAAGAGTTATAAAAAAAAATCTATAAATTTTTTTATTTTATCACATCTATCAAACACCTTAACACCAAAATTTCTTTAAGTTAAGCACGCTTAACCTTGGAGTCTTTAAATGATAGGCTGATACCACTGTAACGCCCCGACCGTTTTTCAAGAATGAACGACTCTTCCCACAGACCAACACAAGACATTTTTAGTGTGCTTTTGTCCTCACTCACACACTTCGTGAGAACTTCCCAAGAGGTCACCCATTCCAGAATTTTTTCAAGTTAAACACGCTTAACCTTGGAGTCTTTAAGTGATAGGCCACCGAAAAGGCTAATGCATTTGTTGGTATAAGTAGTACGAATTCATTTCTTGAAGTTATTCTCAACTGTATAGTCTCATACCTATACAGTCTTTGGATCCCTCTCATTCTGGTATGTATTTGGTTCATTCATGTGTCCCTTCCACTGGAAGCCTGTTAGGAACCGCTCCTTGTTCGTGCCTATGCACCGGTGATCACCCCGCCCTCAACAGTGTCCGTGATGTCACATTCCCCGCTAGAAGCCCGTGCCCATGCACCGGCGATCACTCCCCGCCCTCAACAGCGGCGGGATGTCACAGGGATACACTGTGAACGATGGTCCTCACTCCTCATATTGGAGATAGGGACGGTTCCTGCAAGAACCCATCTAAATAGTAAGAATTATAGCATCCTAAGGGTGTGCTCTTATCAAAGGAATGAGATTTGATTAACTTGTGAAAATATGTTTTGTTTTTATTTTTTAATTGTATGATTTTTTTCCTTCAAAATTTTATACGGAATCAACATAAATAAATAAATTTAATTTAAATTTATAATTAAAGTGAAAATAGAAAATAAATTAGAAAATTTTTCATACAATGCAGAGGGTCCTTAAATTTGCCTGTAATGATGCATTAGCATGCTTGTGCAAAATTCAATCACACCTTTCATTGTTCAAATTCATCGGCGATTAACCAATTCCAAATTCCCAAGAAAAGAGAAAAAAAGAGATTAGCTGAAAGTCCAACTAGTCAAACAAGAGTCATAGAGAAGAGGCAATTAGCAATTTGATAAAGGAACGACATTAGAGATGCGTGTTGTATCTTCATTCTCCGCACTCCCCAGACTTATGCTTTAGCCTCTCGTCATTTTCAAGCCCTTGTACTTTATTTTACAACAGCACCAGTACCTCTAAAAATGCAAAACAAAGATGAAATCAATGAGAAAACAGTGAATTGTGTTGGAATTAGCTGTAATAATGATCTGGTGGAGATATTACAGATATTCATCTGTTTTGATCTTCCACTAATTATGGGACTCCATCCAATCATCTCTTAGCCTATGTCTTTGCATCAACTTAATATGAATGAATCTTGTAATCATATTTCTCATCATATCACTAATATAAACTGTGGAGGTCCAAAGTATTCTCGTACAATTCTAGATTTTTTTCGGTCTGACATTCTGATTAGGGGTTGTAATTCAGATTCTTCTTGTTTCACTATGTTCTGTGCTGCGATGTGGGGGTTCAACATGTTTTTACTTTATATGGAGTTTGCCATTAATTTGTCCCTTGTAGAGTTTTCCTATATAAAACTTAGTGCAACTGTTGCAATAATTTTCAGGTTACCATAACAATCCACAGGCCACAAGATTAACTATAGATAAAAAGGGGTGGGTACATACAGGAGATATTGGATATTTTGATGAAAATGGGCAACTCTATGTAGTTGACCGTATCAAAGAACTGATCAAGTACAAAGGTTTTCAGGTATGTAATGCAAATGCCATGTCAAATTGTCAAAAATTGGATTCCAGTGCTTCGCATGATCATATATCTGAAATCTTAACCAGATCCTTCTTAATCTCATGTTTACTTGATCATCAGAAAGATAATGGGGTGTTGGGACGCATTAAACAAATGCTCCATGTCCCAAATTGTTCATGATTCAATTTAGTAATTTCGGCCCATAACACCCTAAACCCTACTCGGTACTATTTATTAATGTTATGACCCTTCTGGTTATCGGAAAATATGCATTCAAGATCAGGAGTTTCATGTTACTGAATTATGAGCCGTGTGCCTTGTTGTAATCAGGTTGCACCAGCAGAACTTGAAGGGCTTCTTGTTTCTCACCCTGAAATACTAGATGCTGCTGTTGTTCCGTGAGTATCATATACATGATCTGTAGTTTAATTTTACACATCTTAAGTTGCTATTATTGAAAATTTACAGTTGAGTTACTTCCTTTCAATAGATATCCGGATGATGAGGCTGGTGAGGTTCCAATTGCCTATGTAGTTCGTTCATCCAACAGTTCACTGACTGAAGAAGAAGTCCAGAAATTCATTGCTAATCAGGTAAGAGAAAGTTAAAGAACGAGCCTGATTTCTGAATTTTTCATTCATAAAAAGAATAGATTTTTGTCTTGTCAAGGTATAAGTAAAGTACACATAAATGATGTGGTTGTTAACCCCCAAGTAAGGTCTCAACTTTAAATTTTGTAGATAAAAAAAATTAATACGAGTGAATTAGTTCTATCAAGATGTAGATATTTTGTGTTTAAATAGGATTAGATATAACAAATGATAGTGTGGTTAAACAAAAACAGTAAACATAAATGAAAATAAGGTTGTGGGATTTAACAAAACAAGTGCCTGCTTTTAAAGAAAATTGCTACTCTCATTCTTCAGTTCTGCATTTGAGCTTCTCTCCTCTAGAAGTACTCGTTTTGCAGGCCAGCAAAAATACCAAATTTTACTTGGAACTGGATACTGAGTTGTCTAATAATAATACTCTAATTAAGCAGGAAAAGTATGGTTGGGAATCTAGCTTTTAGACTATAATGCTTAAATGTTGTACTTATATTCACTATGAGTAAATTCATCACATCTGAATGAATGGTCTATGTGCATTTGTCATTACTCATTTTGATACTTGTTCGCAGGTTGCACCTTACAAAAGATTGCGAAGGGTGACATTCATCAGCAGTGTTCCTAAGACAGTTTCAGGAAAAATTCTCAGAAGAGAGCTTACTGCAAAAGCCCGTTCCAAAATATAATAATACATGACAAATTTTTTAGCCTCTCTTCTGTGAATTGAGTGCTAGTTCGAAGTGCATTCTTCAAGAATAATAGATATGACCAATCAAAATTTAAAATCAAAACCACGAAGACTCCCTCCATAGTCCAGATTATAGTTTAGTAGCATTGCTATGCACTTGAATGCTGTGATTTTACAGTAAAAACAACTATATCTCAATTTACTCAAGTCAACAAGAAAGAAAAGAAAGAAAGAAATCAACCGTTTCATGCTGTTTGTGGACTGCTGTTTATTTTTATGAGAAAGACGTTACATAATATAAGAATTTTTTTAACTAATTTTAGTTTTTTTTAAAAAGTTGGTTGATAGAGTTAAAATTATTTAATTTGTGTACAAATTATACTTGTTTTCTAAAAGTATGCTTTTACTTTGACTGTGATTAACAAAGCTTATTTTTTTTCTACTTAATTAATGTCCACTTCGTTAATGACTAATAAGAGTATTTTGATAAAAAATTCATTAATGTTATTTAATTTTTGATGTGATTCTTATATTAAGGGACATAAATTTTTTGTTTTTGTTTCAATATCTTTATAAAAATTCTCAATTTGATCCTTCCATCAATTTTGGATTTTCATCGTTACAAACGTGATAATTCATGACATGTGAAATTTTTTGATTAGCTAAGCACACATTATAATTTGATTGATATACGTGTTAGAATTTGATTAGATGACATATAAACTTAGAAATTAAAAAACTTCCATCATTTGTGATCTTAACGTTGAGGAAAACATGTTTGACCACTAAACAAAGGTTATTCCTCATTAAGAATATTAATATATATATATATAATCAACTTGAATTTAATAAATATATTATCAATAATTTTTTCTTATAAAATATATTCTTAATAATGCATTTATTATAAATATTATAAAGTATATTTAATAATATATATATAATATTTATAATTTAAAAATATTATTAATAATAGACTATTAAATGACATACTTATCATAAAAATATTAATAATAAAAATTATTAATAAAAATATATAATAATATTTACAACAATAATTTCTTTTCAACCCTAGAAAATATATTTAGCAATATTTAATAAATTATTAAATATATTCCATAATATTAGTATTATTAAAAATAGTTTTTAACAATACATTATAAAAATAAATTATTTAAAAAATATTATTACTAATTATGTTTAATAATATGTTTTAAATATATTATTAAATAATAAATTTTAAAAAATATTTAATATATTTATAATATTTAATCAATTATTAACTATATTGAATTATACTTTTATTATAAAAATAATTTATTTCAAATTATAAAATATATATTAATAAAATGTATTAGACATATTATTTAAAATAATTTTTCTTATTAAATATTATCAAATATATTAATTTGGCCGATACAAGGGAATAGACTAATAGCAGGATCATGTGCTCAATATCTCACACATGTCTAGTAAGGATCTGATATTATCCCTTTAAGTCTAGTGGGGATCTCAAGGTCTTATTGTATTCCATCTAACGCACATCAACATCTCACGTTGATGGGCAAACTAAAGTGTCGCTTGTAAAGACACTTCAATACTTAAGTCAGTACAATATCAATGTTAGAGCTAGTGTTATGGTTGATTGAACCTACATTATTCATAGTAATGAGCATAGTAATGAGTGGTATTTATAGGAGATAAGTAACAATTTTGTCTTATGTGGCCTATGTTAATACTTTTTCATAAAGTAATAGGAAAACTGATACATGTGCAGACATTCCTAGCACATTTGTAGGTGTTGTTTGGTATGTCCCTAGCATGTTCCTCGACTTTATTCAAGACCAAATCATATCGATACCCATTATTAAGGGCTTTACATGGGGATGATATTGTATGGGTCATCTTGATATCGGGTGTAGCTATACAAGTATTGGTATAAAGCTATGCATATCGGAAGTACTCTTCTCTCTATCGGTATGGGTCGTAGGATATTAGGCTTGATACCATGCTCAAATCATATTCCCTCCAATTGTTGAGGAGGTTCATACCAGAGTGCTTCCTCTTTTAGTGTTAGGTTCTAACTAGATACGTGTCAGGTGGTGAAGGATATAACACTTTGATTTTTATTTAGTTATCATTCGATATGCAAAGCGAAATACATGCACACTATCATCATTGTGGCTAATTATTCCCACCTTTTTGTCCTTCAAGACTCAACTATAAAAAAGGGTTCATTTCTCACTTTGCAACTAAAAAACTTTTCCTGCTTCAATATTGTTATCTCAATTCTGGCATCCCTAGCTAATACAAGGAAAAACGTTCATGTTATCTTAATAGGTATTCTTTCCATCCTGTCTGTTTCATTTATTTAATGAATACTCATTTCTTTTAATTTAGGATATGGAGGATAACCACGTGAGTGACGACTCAGTTAAATTTTTTTTCTAAGCCACCGTTGTGGTCGTCTCTGGGATCCTGACGCAATTCACAAATGTAATAATAAGGCATCCGTTGATTCTTAAAATTGAACCCGAAAAAGTGTGGTGTCTTTAGCAGATTCTCCTCGTGATAAGAAATAACTTAGAGGACAAAAGCGATACTAGTATCTAGCTTAGATTTTACCTTTATCAGATTCTTCTCAAGAACCATCCCTTGCATCACTGGAGTCTGTATCCTTATTGTGGGGTTCAAACTCTAGTTTTTCCTGTTATCATTCTAACAATGTCCCATTTTGTGAAGACATTCCATTTCTCCAACACGTAGTATAACTTATGGCCTCATAAAGATGCCAACACTCCGACATAGCCAATAAGCAAATAATAACAATTGATCCCATTAACACCCATATGATTATGGATCATATTAATTGAACAACTAAAAAAGAGAAGGATCAATACTTTTGGGTTCACTATGAGTCTTTAGGGACGATGTCTAAGTATGTCGGAGAAAAAGACAAGGTGGTGTTAGGTGAAGTCCCCATTTATGTCTTTGAAGAAAATGAAGGTGGTTTTTTTTATTATTATTACACCTTTAATAAGTGATTAGATTTGCCATTATCCAGGGTCACATTTTTTGTTTATGCATGAGATTTGCTTTACGGATTGGTGTGAATTTTCCGCTTAATAACTTTAATATGTGGGAACTTAAGTTTTTGAATGTTGCCCCCAACCAACTTCATCCAAATGGTTGGAGGTTGGTATTGTCTCTGGAAGTCTTAGGGAAGTATTTTTCTTTTGAGCCTACTATGGCTATGTTTTTCCAATGCTTGTATATTGAGGAGGGGAAACTCGAATGGCGGGTTAAGGTACTTAGACTTGTGGTGTCAAAGTGACATCGTTAATTTTGAATCATACATTGAATTTGTAAATACTGAAGGTCAATTCTTCAAGCACGTTTATTATAAAATTACTGTGAATGAAAATCAACCTGTGTTTTGGAAAAATAGTTATGGATCTTGACACTTCTATGCCAACTGAACACATGAACATTTCCTCTAGTTGGGGTTTGATGAACTCCATTAATGTCATGTCCCTTTATCAATTCCTAAAATTTATTTCAGGTTTGGTAAAATCAAAGTAACTTTTTCGCCTTTTAAACTTCCCTAGCCATAAACAGTAGGAACCAAAGAGCTACTTCACTTAAAACCACCCAAAACTCCTAATTTTAGTGTTGGTAATCGATTACATTAGTAATCGATTACTAGAGACTAGCCTGTGGAGGAAAACAACATGGTCCTCTGGTAATCGATAACCAGACACATTGTTTTGTATAATTAAATAGAATTTGGCCTCTAGGCTAACTTCTACATTACCTAACTTACCCATTTTAACTCCAATTGCTACGAAACTTCATGGGCACTATATGCTACTCATTCCAAACCTACAAACATAACCCGTACTCAAAAATTCATCCACATCACCAACATATGCACAAAAACACATTTAACTCAACTTCATGTTATTCCACCGATTAAACCACATCCAATGCAACCTAAACACCAACTTCTTTGCATACTTACATCATAAGTACGTCTAAGGTGTCATTAGTACCTCCAGGGATTTTGGATCCCATTGGAACTCCATTCCACCCTCTTAGTTGGATAAAATCACTTGTTTCTTTTTATAATGCAACTCATCACTTGCAAATTCAATCCACCTATGCCCATATATTCATCGTTACTCATTCCTAATTATTTTTGGCTATGCATAGGTACCACATGTGATTTATAATCATGATCAAACTCACCTATACTTACCTTTAGTCCAACTAGCATTCATTCTTGCATACATTCACAACATACACCTTACACATAACCACAATCACACATCCTACATATAATTACAATGGCCTGTCTGTGACTATGTAATCATACGCCACTCGTCAAAGTTACTCAGTGCCAAACACAACTCCTGGTCATTATTACAAGTACACACACACACACACACTCACACACACACACACACACACACACACATATATATATATATATATATATATATATATATATATATATCAACCAAGCCAACCATTATATCTTCTACACAAAAGGCAAAGCATCAAGACAGTCATACGCATCTATTATAGATATCATGCTTCCAACATTCATCACATCAATCATAACCAATTATAGGGTATAATTATGACATATACATATATCCTCTACCAACACAATTTCCTTTTAGCTTGGCATTGACTCTACACCGACCTTATTTAGTGCTCCCCTTCACGGTGTCCATCAATCACGTGTCATCAATCACTTGAAACTATAACAAGGGGGTGAGTGACTGGAATTAAGGATTAATACGGAAACACATATATCACTAGGAAAAGCATAATCTAGCTACCTTCCTAGTTAAATTCTATTTAGTTAATTATGATTGTTATCCAGAAGTTATATTTGACTCACTTTCACTTCTTAGGATCATATACACCATTTCACTTTTATGTCTTTATTGATACACCTCGATATACTCGTATTATGCTTCACATATCATTTTCATTTAGTCATTATAATAATATTATAAACCTTTCATCTGATAAGTCATCATCAATATAGATCAAGTTTCTAATAATTACATTTAATTTCAAGTATCATATCAATTACAATCAGAGTACACAACTGACTCCTAAACAATATAATATATGACTCTTTACTATCCAGATACTAAAATGATTGACCTTCAGTTGGGGGTCCTACTTGACACCCTGTGAACCTGACTTGGTCCACCGAGCCCTACTTGGCTCTCTACCTCGAGCATTGGGTTCTACCTGATGAAGGGAGCCAAAACTAAGGAGCAAAATATACTGTCAACCATCCCTAACCATACCATCACATATATCCATTTCAAATTCTTTTTCTTTCGATAACTAACACAAAGGCCTTATTTTAAATGAAAGGGGCAACCACACAGACCCGACCCACATTTCAAACATAAGGGTGATCACACAGACCCGACCAAACATATAACCTCATATCATTAATAGCCATTTAAAAACGTCGATCTCAAACAAAGGGCGGCCACGCAGACCCAACCCACATCATACATTCTCAATCAAATTCTACATCGCTACTAAGGCGCATTAAACACAATCATGATAAATCACTACACAAATTCATCGCATACACATCGCCTAATAATTATCATAAGTCATAGACTTTTACAATCATCATTCTTCTTATTTTATCATCACATCCTAATTTTATCTCATAATCATGCTATCAATTTCATCTACATTAAAATTCCTTATCAAACTCATACGCCACAATTTTTAAATCAACATTAATTCACACAATTTCATTCTTACACTGATATAATTCATATATTTACAGTCACAACTTATCATACTTCATGTTATCTTTCTATTAAGCACACCTATATATACACGTCCATGTGTGGGTATAAACAAACTTTTTACTCACTATTCTCACACGTCAGCTTATACTTTCACCATTTATATTATGATCCATCATCCACCTACTTACACTTTTATCATACATAATATTACCTTACCATATTAAGTTATTCGAATAAATTACCTTATAACTTCTCAAATTATTAATAAAATATTATGGCTAATTATGTACCAACTCATTAATTCACCTGTCACTCACAATTCTTGATATTCACAACCACTTATATTTCATATAAATCATTCTAATGGGTAACGTAAAAGGAATTAAAAAACTATACCAATTGCTTCATGCAAATCTTCCACAATGCAACATATTATGGTTGAAAACTACATCTCATACATGATTATCATGGGCTTCAATCATGATTAAATAAAAAAGATTAAACATATGTAAAGCATCAGAAGCTTAATAATAGTTTAGGAAAAGCATTTCTTTGGTTAGCTTTGGAAGCTTCTGGAATTTATTATTCCAGGTAGGGGAAGCTATTACATTTTAAATGCATAGTTTATGGACGGGTTAAGGGTATATTAATATATTGTGAATTATGTGTTTGTGAAACATGATGATTTAATTGTTAAAGTGTGAAATGTTAGTAATATACCCCATTGAATGATAACTAAGAATTACCAATGATTGCAATGGTATCCGTCCATAATAATGTTAGTAAATTGCATGAGATGCTATTAGTGACTAAATTGATGATTATATATACATGGGATGTATGAATTGATTGAGTTAATGTTCTATGCATGAGATGTGATAGAAGAATTAAACTAGTGTTATTGTGATGCATGAGAAACATTTGAATATTGACGATAATGAGATTTTGCATGAGATGCAATTAATGGATGATTTAATATCATTATATAGCATGAAATGCTTTGTATGGATGATTTAAACATGAAATGAGATTTTTGTATATGTGGTTTTGAGGATTCCACAAAAGACATTGAGTGGGACTCAAGGAAAGCCTATTGAGTGGGACTCAGGGCTAGCCCGTAACACTGTCACTGTCGCTGAGAGTGATTATATTGCGTGAGAGGGTAAACAATTTGGTACTAGTGAAACAGTTGGATCAGCTAAGAGCTGAATATATATATGGCTAAGAGCCTATGTGTTACAACACTACATTTTGTGATGTACATTAGATCCATGTAATTGAATATATATATATATATATATATATATATATATGAATATGCATTGATGTATGTTATTGAGAATAACATAATTGTAATAGCCATATGATGTGATATTAAGAATATCTAGTGAATTGTGAATTGAGTTGAATGACATTGAGTGCAATAATTGACTGTGATATTGGGCCCGTTTGTTTAAGCTTATTAAAAAAATGATTATAAAAAAGTGTTTCTTTTATAATCACTTTTTTAATAAGCAGATCAGAGTTGCTTCTTAAAATAAGCTGAAATCAGCTTATTTTCAGCTTCTGCTTATTTTTGAAACTTTAAACAAACACGTTAAAATTTAAAATAAGTGCTTTTTTTAATTAAAAAAGTAATTATCTCTTAAAATAAGTTTAAACAAACGAGCCCATTGTAGAGTATGTTAGAGAATTGGATATATTGATCCAATTCAGTAACTATCATTTAACATGTACTTTGCTCACCCTTATTTTTATGGCTATTTTCAGTGGGACTGGACCGTGATTATGATTGGTGAGATGTCACCATTTTAGTGTGGAAGACAATTGTATATTATCTACGTATATGATTTTGGTGATGTAGCCTTGGCCGGCTCCTGTAGCTATCTATTTTGATGATGATGTATGTATGTATGTGTATATATATATATATATATATATATATATATATATATATGCTTAATAGATTCTAGGTAGCTGGCGGCTTCACTGGAAGCTTAAATTATATTTTGATTGTATATATTAGATGATTTGATGATGAGATATGTGAGGATGATGACATTTTGTTGTGTGACCATGGATGGTCCCACATTATGCATGAGATGTATTGATATGTCTAGGAATCGTGGTTGTGAACCTTTGATGCATTGCATTCATGATATGGGCAGGGACTGTATTGCATTGCATATTATTGACATGTGCATATGGATTATGTTGTGGAAACTAGTCTGATGAAGGATAATTGAGAATTGAAGTTTCAATGTGATTTTTATGCATAAACAAGGAAGTGAATATGTCATTTTGCAATCTATGATGGTTAGACTCTTTCGAATGGTTCCAATATGTAATATGCATGATTTAAGACTCGTAGAAATTAGAATGGACTAAATCTAGGGAGATATGGACCTTGAGTTGCACATGTCTGCATTAAAATGGGTAAAACACATTTTTACGCATAAGTCCTTCATTTTTGGGAATTTTTGGGTGCGGTCGATGACTACACGTCATATATGATGCATATTTGATTGTGTCAAAGTTTGGCGGTAATTGGATACCATATAAAGAAGTTAAGGTGGTTAGAAGTTAGATTTTGTGATATTTTCTGCAATTTATTGTTATAAGGTCCCGAACTATACCTAAAACGGTAATGGGTTAAATCAGAAAAAAAAAATATTTGGGTCTTTACCATTGTTTTAAATGTTAGGATGTTTTATAACTGAGTTTATATGTTTATCAAAATAAATAAATAAATAATCAAAAACCCTATAACTAAGTTGAAACTGAGTTTATATCTTTGTTTTAAATTCGATTCCCTACCGAGTTTATATCTTTCGGTTACAATTTCAAAAATACTTTCACATTATATATTAACACGGTTCCCTTTTAACCGAGTTTATATTTAATTTTTGCAGTAGTAAAAATATATAGATATAACGGTGAATAATATTTTAAAACATTATGTTCTTTTATAAAATATTTTTTTCTATTTCCATTCCTTTTTAAATAAATATGTCACATTAAAACTGAAAATAACAAGGTAAACTTGTAATCATTATTAGAAAATTGACCATATTATAATTTTAACCATACAAATAAACTTGAATTCTATCATAATGTTACACTTTCATTTTATAATCAATTATTATAGCCGTATTTTATTTTTTAAAGTATACAACAGCATTAATATTATAGAATTCAAATCTCAATTAGAAAAAACCAAAAACTAAAATGGATTGTTATTATACAATAGTCTATATATTAAAAATAAATTTTAACTTATGTTATAAACATTAGAAAGGAGAATAAAATGTATTCATATTTTTCAGGTTTATTAAAATAGCATTAGATGGTTTTATGTTTTACTTTTTCTCACGTATATAATTGAAGAAGAAGAAGACAATAATAACCTAAGGAATATATGATGGTTAATTAAGTTAAATAGTGTTGAAAAAAAAAAGAAAATGAAGTGTACAATTTTAACTTTTGAATAATTAATTTAAAAAATTTATTTCAGTGAGTATGAGAAATATCTGATAAGAATATTCTATTGAGTTGGAGGGTAATATACCAACCTTCAATAGTGGTTTCTAATATGAATCATATCAATAAGTTACCATGATACAATCATATATATCTGGCCAGTAGCAACATAAATTAAGGAATTAAAATTCAAAATATATGGAGAGTATTAGTATACCTTTTAATATGCGGGTACCATAATTCTTCTAAAAACATATTACAATTCATGCATTCTTTTTCTCTCTGTTACATATTACATTGTATTATTATTCATGACATCTCGCGTTTTTCTTTCTTCTATTTCGGTCTCTTAATAAAATGTTATATATACTATATGAATTGTATCAGAATAATTTCTCTTTACTATGTTCCAAAAACTTGTTCCGTGTGTGTACAGTGCATTAATTTCGGGGTACGTACTCAAAAGTAAGCTTAAAATCAGTGAATGTCATCAAGCATTATTCTTTGTGAAAGTCTACACCTTACCAAATCAATTAAAATGATACTATCACACAATATATATCATGAGTGTATTGACTATCATATGTATAGGGCGTAATTCAATTCCTAATACTCTCCAGCTCATAAATTCTTACTTTCTGTAATATGATATATCACAAAAATAAGCCAACTTGACCATGTTAGTTGACCACAGATCCATAGCTAGCAAAAGCATCTGTGGCTCAAAAGTCAAAAGCAATTCGGTTAATTTCTCCATAATTTCTTTTATTTGAATTAAAATATCAAAGTAGTGTTCAACTTTTCACAAAGCAGCAAGTTGCTAAGATTCAACTTGTGTCGTTATCATAACCCCCATAGACTTATTGATCGAAACGAAATGCAAAACAAAAGCAAAGAGAAAGAATTAAACTCGAATATCTCTTCCACTTGATAAATTCTAGAGTATTAATTAATTAAGAAGTCTAGTTGACAGATTATGTGATTTGTTTATGGAAACAAAACAAAAATGTAGAGTTTATTAACCAAAAACCAGACCAGTGGGATCGATCTCAGCTTCATAAACCTTTTAGTATCAACAATACTTCATAATGAAAAATGGCCAAAATACCCCTTAGGGATGGTTTCATACCCTTACACTAAATCAACCATATTCTAACTAGAGGCGTATACGTTTATACCTTTCTGTTCAGAATTTGCTAAACAAGCTCCAAATTACTATATATCATTTTAAAAAAAAATGGGTGACATTATATACACTCGAATTTCACCACTTTTTAAACAAAATTTGAACACAAAAAATAAAGAAACTCACTTCCATTTTCAGATCTGGATCTGCGCATGTACGTATACAGTAAAGATATACTACATAATTAACTCTTGCTACGGTATGTAGAGACGAAGAAGGAATCTACAAGAACTAAAAGCTAGAGTGATCTTACCCTTTCAATTTCACACGCAAGTGACCAAAAAAAAAAAGTAAGTACAAAAAGAAACACAAAAAAATGCAGTGAAGTTGATAGAAAGTTAGTAACCAAGATGTCATTCACCTGCAGATGCACCTGCACCTCATGCTTGGTCACTTGTTCACTCCAACATGGACTACACACTGACGTGATTTTCAGGTAGTTTAAGTTCTCTGAGAATGAACAAAGAAAACCAAATAAAGTGCAGGTGCAAATGCAGGCAAAGGAAACATATTGGTACGTATATATGGCAAGAATTTTAGTAATCGTAGCCAAGATCTTTTTATGACAAGGATTTTAAGGAAAGGAGAGAGAAGGAGAGAGAATGGTGAGTTCATGAAATGGGAAGCTATACTTATATAAGAGTTTGTTTGTTAAAAAGTTTATACTATGTTGGTGTTCTTTCGGTTGTGTTTGAGTAGAGAAGAATGAAAAGAAAAAGTGACAAAAAAAACTATAAAGAAACGGAAGATAAAGAATAAAATAATTTCAGGTGAGATATATTTAATTATTTTTATGTAAGGTTTTATATTTAAATATTTTAATTAGAAAAAATTCTTCTTAATTACCTGACATGAGTAGAACAAAATTACTTCCAACCAATAAAGAATGCCTATTAAATTAAATAAAACTGATACCTAATTGGTTTCCAGCTCAAATTAAAGATCATCCTAGTCAAACAAAAAAATATCTTCTCACAATTATATTAATATTTGGTGGTTTAGTAAAAGCAAGAGTACAATGATTCATCCATTCCCAACATACATGTACTTTTATGTATCAATTATTTTTCTCATCTTTCTTCCCACTAATCATAATACTTATCACAGCATAGAAGTCTAATCGAGGAAATAGAAAGGATGCATTTATTGATAATTGATGGGAATTTGATTTATAAAAGGATAAGGATTTGATGAAGATCTCCATTATGAAATTTTGTTGTGATATCCAAAGTAAGAAAGATCCGTGCACCCGCATGTCTGCCACAGAACAAGATGGTCTTTGATCACGTGAAGTAAACCCTCACAAGCACGTGGGATTTGATTCCCCCACCAATCTTACACTCCCACGTACATTATTGGACTCACGTTTCACTGTACCCCCTATGCCTATTACTCTCCAATTCAATAATCTCGACTCAATTATCATTTTATTAATTCACAATTTGAAGTTTACGATAAAAATTATGACTAAATTATTCAATATATATTAAATGTAATAAACCTAAAATAGATTTATTTTATAATGAAAAACATATTTAACTGTAACCAAAGAGATTTGGGTACTATGATTTATTATCTTTATGATTATTCATAGTTATAAAGTGTCATGTTTAATATTTTATTTATTCAATTTAAAATTAAAGTATATCACAACACTATAAAATGAATTTACATTCTAGTCTTAAATTAATGATTTGATAAAGAGAAAAAATAATAGTTCATTACTTAAAACTTAGGTAGAAAATATTTTTTAATTAAGAAACACGTAAAGTTAAAATATACTTTAACTCTAAATTGAATAACCAATATATTAAAAAGAATACTATAACTACAAACAATCACAAATATAAGGTTCTTTTTTATTAATGGAGATTTTGAAAGAAAATATTTACAATAGCAAGGTTGTTTTTGAAATATTACATGTCCTGTGGTTCTTTTGCGTGTAATATTAGACTTATATGAACACAAATCGTATCTATGTTGCAACACAAAAGGAATATGACACTTGTGTTGTATCAATTCCAGACAACACCACCATTGTCAACGGTTAAAAATCATAACCACAAACAATGTTTCTCTTACACATAACATAAAAGGCCATGTTGCAGTTGTAATACTGTCAGCATTTACAAATTTTAACCATAAACAATAGGAAATAAAAGTAAGATAAAAGTTATATATTTTCTAAAATCAACAATATATATAAGTAAATTTAATATGCAATGCATTAAGTACCATAACTATTTGAAACAAATACTATAGTTATTTAAATCAAATATACTATATTTAATACCTAAAAATTTGGAATTAATTAAAAATTCAAATTAAAAATAAAATATATATTCTCCTTAATATCTTTAGTTACAATAATTATAAATTGTATTTTTCAAAATCAATATATATATATATATATAAATTAAGTACTATAATTAATTGCTTTAATATTTTATTAAAAATTAAAACTAATACACATATACACACACTACGTAATATACTTCGTTAAAATTTTAAAATCAAGAAATATATGTCAAATTAAATACATTAACCATTTTAATATTTTAAAAATCAATACATCATATATATATATATATAATTAACCGCGTAATTCATTAAATAATACAACTATTTAAATCAAATATACTATAAATAATACTTAAAAATAAGAGATTAATTAAAAATTAATATTTTTTTATTGTATTTATTTTAATATACTTTTTTTGACACTATATTATTTAATAGTGTATTTCTACTTATTTCCTTTATTATAAAATACATATGATAAAATATATTTCTTTTCATATTATCAAGGAGTTCATGGTAAAAAGTAATTAATGGTCTGGGGTAGAATCTGTCATGAGGATGCCACGTGTTAATTTTGCCTGGGGAAGGGACAAATTTGACTGGTCAAATTCACACATTGGAAAGGCGAATTCTACACCGGGGGGGGGGGGGGTAATCAACAAAATCACCCCTACTAGAGTTGAACCTGTCACCCATAAGTCATGACATAATACCATCGCCACTAGGCCAACTAATTCTTTGAGGTAAATAAGGAATACTATTAAATATAATACTTTCTATTTTTACATATATATGTATAAAATAAAATAAAAACTTATATATACTATATATATATAACATATTAAATATATATTATATTTTATAAAATATATATGAATATGTATTAATATTATATATATAACATATTAAAATATTAAAATATATAATGTATAAATTAAATTATAATACATTAACATTAATTAATATATTAATTTTAATGTATATAAATTATTTATATTAAAATATTTTAATATAAAATATATATTCTTTTAATGTTAATATATAAATTATTTATATTAAAATATTTTTAATATAAAATATATTTTAATGTTAATATATATATCAATTGGAGACAAATTTGTTCTTACTAAATTTGCTTCCGAAGGAGTTGGGTGGGTGACAAAAAGAAACTGTAGAATATACATATTAAAATATTTTTATATATAATAGAATATACATTAATATATATTTTAAAATATATAATATATATTTAATATGTTATATATATGTGTAAGAATAGAAAGTAGTATATTTAATAATATTCCTTATTTGTTTCAAAGAGTCAGTTGTCTTAGTGGTTATGTATCACACTGTAATTCATGGGTGACAGATTTGACTCCTGGTGTGGGTGCATCTGGAACCCGACTTGGCTCCCCCTCAACCACTGGGTCATAGACCTCTGGGTAGCTCAACTAGGTCCGACTTGACCATGGAAGCCAAAAACGAGGGTAACACATATCGTCGGTCGTCCTCTACCACATAATCACATATTCAATTATATAAACATAGGTATATCATTACGATCATCATTTGCAACTGTCAGAAACTGACATGTGCTCACAACGTAGGGCGACCGACTTGTCAAGCCCATCAATATAATGTCTTCACACATAGTCAATCACATAGCGTAAACATACAATCCTTTTACTGGAAGTCTGTCAGGAGTCGCTCCTTGCTCGTGCAACGCACCGGCGACCACTCCCCGCCCTCAACAGTATACAGGGTATCTCATACACAATATGTAACTTAATATAATTAAAACATCATCAATCTCATGCACAAATGTCAGAACTGACATATGATCACCACTCGGGCGGCCTACTTGCCAAACCCATCAACACAAGCCATGTTGTACCTTTTCTTAGTCTCTATTTCATTATTCTTATCATGTTACGCCTCACTAAAACAATACACACCATGCCACACATAGCAAATACTTATCATAATTCATACCCATGAATCATCTCATCAATTTAAGATAGGAAACCACATTGTTCATTTTCATCATTCCTTACACGATTCTGATCATATTAATCTTCAATATAAACCATCAATATCTTTAACTTACCGATACATTAGCTTATTAGTTCATCCTTGGCTCACCATACCAGGATCATTATTATGCTTTAACTCAATATATATATATATATATATATATATATATATATATACACACACACATACGCATATCGTCCCATTTTATTATGACTTTTCATCGAAGTTATTCATTATGGTTTTCAACTCTAACCACATAATATTAATCCTTATATTATTCCACTATTATTCACGCATCGATACTACAACTTATCCATCTTCCCCACTCATTTACCTTACCTTCTAGTCCATCAACTACTATACACATAGTTCACAATTCACATATTTTATATAGGCTATTCTAGAAGTTTCCTAATCATCATGTACTAACATATTCCATTCCTTATTCATTCATTCACTTATTCCTTACTCAATATTCTCCAATTCTTCATCGATAAATTCTTAATTTAATCACTCATCTTAATTAATTTAGGATAATTACAAGCAATTATGATATACCTATCTTCCATATGTTAAACACATAAATTTTATTTCTCTAATAATTTTAACCCAGCACACCCCCCTTACCTCTATTCTGAGCTCCGACAGTTTGCTCAAGGGGTCGATCGCTTCCTACAACCGCTGGATTCACCGTTCCTTTTCCGCTTCCGACGTCCACTTTGTCGATCGCTTGCCTAACTTTCATTCTGGCACCTACGGTCACCGAAACATCAATTTAATTAGTATATTGCCTTCCTTACACTTCCAAACTCATTACCCAAGCTTCACAAGCCACTGAAACTCAGAATCGAAACCCCAATCACCACATGCAAATTCAGATTTCATGAGGGGAAGAAGATAAAAAAAAAAGGAAGTTAGCAATTGAAGGTTCCTATCACTTACCTTGGCCTCCAATTGCCCAAAACCACAAGAAATCCATAAACCCTAGCTGAAACGCCTCAGAGGAAGGGAGAAAAAGAAGAAGAAGCTCGCGGGTTATGTTCTGTGAGTCCCTGTTATAGAACAGGTCACGGCGCTGGCGCTACGCGTCATCCTGGCGCTACGCGTCAGCTCATTAACTCGCACCTGGCGCTACGCGCCACATCCACACTACGCGTTAGAGTCCCCTAATTCTATTTTCCTTGAAATTCCATTTAAAATTTTATTTTCCATTTCTTTCCTTTATTTATGATTATCTCAAACCCAAAACATATTTTTATTTATTTTCCTATTATTTAACATCAGGGATGTTACACAATTCATTAAGGACAAAGGTGTATACATTGAATTTCATTTTAACACGTGTCTTGTAAAATGTAAGGTAACCAAGGAGGTGCTCCCACAAGGCAGACTTAAAGATGGTCTTTATGTGTTTGAAAATTTGCTTATACAACCTCCCTCCGTATATATCAAATAGTTGTAAATCATACAAATATTTCAAATAAAATTTTTAATCTTTGGCAAAATGTCTCAAATAGGACTATATCTCAAGTTCTGAAACATTGTAATATTTATATACCAAACACCGACATATACTTTGTGGTTCATGCAAGATAGGAAAGTATCATAATATGTCGTTTTCTTTATCTGAAACTCACTATGATCACTCTCTACAATTGATATATTCTGATATATGGGGACCATTTCCACCATCATCTATGGAAGGTTTTGGATACTTCATTTTGTTCTTAGATGCTTACTCCAAATTCACTTGGTTATACTTATAGCCTAGCATGTATGAAGCTCTTTCTACATTGATCTAATTCAAAAAGATGGCTGAACTGCAATTTAATAGGAAGATACAGGTCATACAAACACACTCAGGGAAGAAGTACTTGGTTTTCAAAAACTATCTAGCAAAAAATGACAATTCACAGGCTCAATTGTCCCTATACACATGAGCAGAACGAAGCAACTGAGAGGAAACACAGATACATTTCAAAAACTGGCTTCATGTTACTGTCCAATTCACATATACCTACAGAGTAGTTGGCCAGAAGCTTTCACCGCCACCAACTTTGTCACCAACAAACTCTCATCCCCAAACACAAACCATAAATCACCATTTGAAATACTTTTTCACAAGTCTTCAGACTATAACATCTTAAATCCCTTTGGATGTCTTTGTTATCCACATTTGAGACCATATATAACAAACACAAACTTCAACCCAGATCCCAACTGTAACACCCTCTGTTACACCTTAATAAATTCTAGAAAAATTCGTAATTTTTTTTTTTAGATATGATTGATTAAAAAGAAACTATCGGAATAAATTATATACATTATTTTTGAAATACCTCCTAAATATTATTAAAACTTTATAAAGTAATTTTACATTCATCCAACGGAAATAAATATTAAACATTATAAGAAAGAGAGGAAACTCCATGGCCCAGAAGCAGTTACTTATTAACATTATTTATTCATTGGACCACGGTATTCATACCGAGCTCCCTTTCTAGAACGTGCTATAGTTACTGTTGATATTCTTCGATCCTTCCCTCTGAACCATCAATTTAGAATATATGAAACAAAAACACGGAGAAAGGAGTGAGAAACAGAATATAATATTTCTGAATAAGACATAAGCAACAAAGGGTTTTCACAACCAATACATAATAATATCAATCACAATCACATACACAATCAATTATGAATGCATGAATGTTATACAATATCTTCATCATAACTTACCTATATATGTGGGCCCTTAAATTTTAATTTGCACTGGGCCAACCAGGAGTTTACACTGTTCCATAAGTCCGGATAATAATAATATGAACAGCTCAACTGGCATGGAAACACTTAGAGACTAGTCAGATTGAGAAAGTTTTTATTGTAAAAGTACCCGACACTAGGGAGCTACCCCAGGTCCCCTGAAGCACCCTTTCACACCCTCTCATCCCAAGGCTCGTAATTAAGCCTCCTCTAATGTATCCTCGGTTTCTATAATCCATCCCCAGACAATATCATTTTATTTCACTTTAATGATTCATGATGCATGAACTACTCGCGTATTGAGTTGGTTAAGGCTTTTAGAAACTCAATTATTAAATCCCTTAAAGGTTTACAATATCATTTCAATAAACTGTACATTTTCTCGATTCTCTGAATTTCTGTCCCACAGAAATAAATTTGGTACAGTTTTTGAATCTCACTGAAATTTGAGTTTCTAAGCCTTAAATATCTAAAAACTTTCTCATATAAAACTTTACATAATCTTTCTCAAATTAAATCTTAACAAAGTCAAATTTAGAAATCTCAATTATTTCCAAATATCTTTAGTTATTAAGTTGGAAAAATAAACTAATTTTCTTTTGAAAAATTTTAATTAAAGATATAAATTAATTTTCATAAAATGTCTACTGTCTAAGATAAATACTAATGTTTTATAAAAATAATTTCTAAAAAGAAATAAAAGAAAAATAATAAAAATTTAAAGAATAAGGTAAGAAATTCTTACTGAGTATTAGCTTTTCGTCATGCTCGCTATATGCTCAAACTCCACATTACAATATCAACAATCAGATATAATCAATCACAGTTAAACATCATCAATCACAAATATAATCAATCATAATCAAATCAATTAAATTAAATATCATTAATACATATCATAATTTAATGATTATTAATATAGTTAATTTAAGTCCTTTTGGTCAATTCCTCGCATAGGTATATGTAAGTCCATATAATCCAGTCCTTGCATAGGTATTGTTCGGTCCATATGGGTCATAATGGTCCAAGTCCTTGCATAGGTATAGTCCAGTCCATATAGGTCATAATGGTCCAAGTCATTGCATAGGTATGTTAGAGTTAGTTAAACCGGATATTTAATTAAAAATTTATTAAAATCTTTAAGTTAAAAAGTTAATATTTTAAAATAATAATATTATTAAATTTAAAAGGAGTAGGGGACTCCTCCCATTATTCTTATGTCTTTTCGTATTATACTTCTTATCTCACTCCCCCTTACCTTGAGTCGTTACCAAAAAGAGATTTGCTTTGCGCCTCCGATTTCTAGAAATATTAATATCAATCTTATTTCAGTATAAGCATAAGACGAAGATTAAGATTACTACTTAAAACAGAAATGGTAAATTTTAAATAGTGAATAGTGAATAATAAATCGTGAATAGTAACAGTAAATAGTAAAACGTGAATAGTAATAGTAAATAGTAAATCGTAAATAGTAACAGTAAATAGTAAAACGTGAATAGTAACGGTAAATAGTAAATCGTGAATAGTAACAGTAAATAGTAACAGTTAAATAGTAATTTACTATTTGAATAGTAATTTACTATTTGAATAGTAATTTACTATTGAAATAGTAATTTACTGTTGAAATAGTATTTTACTATGCAGAATAGTAAGTTAAAATAATATTATTTCTAGTATAATAACAGATTTCTAAAAACGATATAAAAATAACCCTAAAAAATATAAAAGAGAAGTATTCTTACCTTAGGATTTTGGCAGAACCTTCTCTCCAAAAACTTTTCTTCTCTCTCTCACTTTCACCACTATCTCACTAGCACTACTGTATTAAGAAAACTTAATCTGAAATTGTGAATTCTAAAGAAGAAATCCTTCGGTATTTATAGGAAAAAATTTACTATGCATTCCATTATTTTAATATAAAAGTACTATACATTTTTGAATTTTTTATTCCAGATTACTGTGCATCTTTTGAAAATTTCATATATACACAGTGATTTGCATAGTAATTGTCGGCAAAATTATTAAGTCAAATAGTAACCCTTCACTCGGTATATTTTAAATATTCAAAATGAGTCCTTTTTGAAATTTAGCGATATTATATCAGTCCTCACTAATTTTATAATAAGTAATATAAAGTTGAAATTTTAAAAATCTAAAATTTTCTGTTAATAAAAATTTATTGATACGTTTCTAATTTTTTAACGATTAGAAAAATCAAGATTTTTCTCAAACCGATAATTTTTAGATAAGTCTACTTGAAACGGATTTTAGAAAATTTTCTTATAATTTCAATTCACTTTCTTATAAATATTTTTAATTTAAGTCACTTATATGAATTTAAAATTATTTAAAAAATATTATTTTTATTAAAAAAATTCCAAAATTCCAAAAAATCATAAATAATACGTAGATTAAAAAGTTCTAAAGAACCATAATTTAATTCCTTCAAAATTTTAATATAAAAATAAAAATAGGGGTGTTACAACTCTACTCCCCTTAGAAAATTTCGTCCTCGAAATTTACATTAATCAGTAAAACAAATGAGGATGAGACTCTTTCATCTCAGTTTCTAGTTCTCATGTAGCATCTTCTCCTCTCGTTTCACTCCAAATAACCTTTACAAGCGGAATTGTCTTGTCTCTTAATTGTTTTATTCTTCTGTCACTTATTCTAACAGGTGGTGCATCATATGTAAGATTATCTTTAACTTGTATGACATCAGGTTCAATAACATGTGTAGGATCAGATATATACTTTCGCAAGTTTGACACATGTAAAACATTATGGATATTAGAAAGAAAAGGTGGTAATGCTATTTGGTAGGCAAGGGGACTAACTTTATGAATTATTTGGTATGGACCAATAAATCTAGGAGTTAGTTTTCGAGATTTCATTGCCCGACCGACCCCAGTCATAGGTGTGACTTTCAAGAATACATGATCGCCTTCTTGAAATTCGAGCGGCTTTCTTCTTTTGTCATAGTAACTTTTCTGCCTGCTCTGTGTTGCCTTCATCTTTTCCTAAACTATTTTGATTTTATCCGTGGTTTGTTGTACCAACTCTGGTCCTAGCATCAAGTTTTCACCAGTCTCAAACCAACATAGCGGGGTCCTACATTTTCTTCCATATAATGCTTCAAAAGGTGCCATGCCAATGCTAGCATGGAAACTGTTGTTGTAGGTAAACTCCACATATGGTAAGAATTGATTCCAACTTCCTTTATGCTCTAACACACAAGCTCGTAACAAGTCCTCTAGAGATTGGATTGTTCTTTCCGATTGTCCATCTGTCTGAGGATGATATGCTGAACTCAGACGCAGTCTTGTTCCCAAAGCCTTGTGCAAGCTCTTCCAGAATTGTGATGTAAAACGAGGGTCCCGATCAGAAATGATACTTGAAGGAATTCCATGCAATCTCACAATCTCCTCGATGTATAATTTTGCCAGCTTCTCCATAGAGTAACGAATGTTGATGGGAATAAAGTGGGCAGACTTTGTTAGTCTATCAACTATTACCCATATCGAATCATGTCCTAATAGAGTTTTGGGTAAAGAAGTCACAAAATCCATGGTAATGCTATCCCATTTCCATTCTGGTATTTCCATTGATTGTAGCATTCCAGGGAGTTTTTGGTGTTCTACTTTAACCTTCTGGCAAATTAGACATGCAGCCACGTACTCTGCCACTTCTTTCTTCATTCCAGGCCACCAAAATAACTTCTTCAAATCTTGATACATTTTAGTAGCTCCGGGATGAATGCTCATATAACTTTTATGGCCTTCTTCCAGAATTGCTTTCCTCAACTCCTCTTGATTAGGGATACACACTCGATCCTTATACCTTAGCAATTGGTCACTTCTTACATTGAACTCGACTTCTTTTCCTTGTTTCAAGAGTTCTTTCTTCTCTTGCAGGAATTCATCCTCTCTTTGAGCCTCTAAAACTTGTCTCAGGAATTCACTTGTCACTTGCAACGCTCCTAATCTGTAGCTGTTAGCATTAACCTTTACTGCTAGGTTAAGATCTCTGAAGTTCTCTATTAATTCCAACTCTTTAATCATCATTGTGGATGCATGTAGAGACTTTCGACTTAAAACATCAGCTACTACGTTCGCTTTTCCAGGATGGTATTGCAACTCAAAGTCGTAGTCCTTTAAGAACTCCATCCATCTCCGTTGCCTCATATTTAACTCCTTTTGATCGAATAAATACTTGAGACTCTTATGATCGCTAAACACATCGAATGTTGCACCGTATAGATAATGCCTCCAAATCTTTAAGGCAAAAACTACAACAGCTAACTCTAAGTCATGGGTAGGGTAATTAATCTCATGTTGCCTTAATTGGCGTGACGCATAAGCTACAACCTTCTTGTCTTGCATGAGTACACTTCCTAGTCCTTGTTTAGACGCATCACAGTAAACTTCAAAACTTCGATGTAGATCGGGGAGTACTAACACCAGCGCAGAAGTAAGTCGATCTTTCAGCTCTTGGAAACTATTCTCGCATTGTGTCGTCCACACAAAAGGTTGTCCTTTCCGTGTTAACTTGGTCAATGGGTATCCTAGCTTTGAAAATCCTTCAATGAATCTCCTATAGTATCCAGCCAAGCCCAAGAAACTTCTAATCTCAGTGATCGTGGTTGGTCTCTCCCATTTTAAAACTGCTTCCACCTTGGAAGGGTCTACAGCTATTCCTCCTTGACTAATTACATGTCCTAAAAAGTTTACTTCTTCCAACCAGAATTCACACTTCAACAACTTTGCATACAGTTGTTTCTTTTTCAGGATTTCCAACACAACCTTCAAGTGTTCAACATGTTCTTCTCTGCTTTTAGAGTACACTAATATATCATCAATGAACACCACTACAAATTTATCTAGATATGGATGAAAAATCCTATTCATGTAATCCATGAATACGGCTGGTGCATTAGTTACACCAAAAGGCATTACTAGATATTCGTAATGGCCATAGCGTGTTCTAAAAGCAGTTTTTGATACATCTTCTTTCTTTACCCTTATTTGATGGTATCCAGACCTCAAATCAATTTTGGAGAACACCGTGGCACCACGCAGCTGATCCATCAAGTCGTCAATCCTTGGTAGAGGATATCTGTTATTGATTGTCACCTTGTTCAGTTGTCGATAATCTACACACAACCTCATGCTATCATCCTTCTTCTTAACCAACAACACTGGTACACCCCAGGGGGATACACTGGGTCGTATAAACTGCTTCTCTATCATCTCTTCAAGTTGTTTCTTCAACTCTGCTAATTCTAGAGGTGACATTCGGTATGGTGCAATTGAAATGGGTCCAACTCCAGGTACTAGATCAATGGAAAATTCCACATCTCTTTCTGGGGGTAAACCAGGGATATCTTCAGGAAAAACGTCAGGAAATTCACACACAACCGGCAGATTTTTGATTTTTGATTCTTGCTCTCCTTTCGTTGAAAGCAATAGCATGAATCCTTGAGCCCCTCCTTTTAAAGAGGCACTCACTTGGTTGGCGGTTAGAAATCTTGAATCCTCTGGATTCAAATTCACTGGTTCTTTAAACATTATGGTTTTATTATGATAATCTATTAGAACATGATTGTCAGACAACCAATCTAGCCCAATAATAACTTCTAAGCCAGAAAGGGGTAAACAGAAAAGATTAGCCTTAAAGTCCCTACCATCTATGACAATAGGGCATTTCCAACAAGCTTTAGAAGTGACAATGGGATTGTTTCCAGGAGTATGTACAGATAAGTCAAATGGAAGTTCTATTACAGGTAATTTTAGTTTTTCTACACAGTCATTGGCAATAAAGGAATGTGATGCACCTGAGTCATACATAACAGTTAAAGAAATCTTATTAATGATACACTTACCTTCTACCATGGAATCAGCATGAGATGCTTCTTCTCCAGTGATTGCAAAAACCTTTCCTTTTGCTTTCGGCCTTCCGACTACACTGTGTGCGCCTCCTTGAGTATTTATGCTTGTACTTGCACCTTCAGGGTTTTCTCTCTTCATCTCTGGGCAATCCTTGATGTGATGACCTGGTTTGTTACACTTAAAGCAAACATAAGTGTTTTTAGGACAATCCCTTTTCAAATGGGGTCCTCCACAGATAAAACATTTAAAATTTGGTGCAGATGTTGGGTAATAGCTTCCAGTTGAAGCTTGGGTTCTGTTAGGAACAGATGCTGCTCCAAACCGGCGAAATGGTGCTTGGTAAGGCTTATTCCTTCTGAAATCTCTTCTTTGGTGATGGTGAGGTCCTCCACTTCTTATTTCTCCTGCCTTGTGAATGGGCTCACGACTTTTGGTCATTCTATCCTTATGGTCTTCTTCAAAGATCCTGCAGCGATTTACCAATACAGAAAATTCACGGATTTCCTGCATTCGTATAGCTTCCTTAATTTCTGGCCGCAGTCCATTTACAAACTTTGCACACCGATCTCTTTCATTAGTAGCATCATTATAATGAGAATGAAAATGAGATAGCTCTTCAAACCTGGATGCGTACTCTCCAACGGTCATATTTCCTTGGGTCAGCGACAGGAATTCGAATTGTCTTTTCTCTTTAACATCAGCTGGAAAGTATTTTTCCAGAAACATATCCTTGAAATAGTCCCAAGTGATCTCCACGTCGTTGACTTCGAATTGTTTACGCATGCTATCCCACCAATGTTCGGCATCCTCAGATAAGGCATAAGTAGCGAAGACTACCTTATCAGCTTCATTACATTGCAATGCTCGAAAGATCTTCTCTATCTCTCGAATCCAGATTTGTGCTCCATCAGGGTTATATCCTCCCTTGAAACGAGGTGGATTACGCTTTTCGAATAGGTCCAGCCTTCTCAAAGCATCGTTACCTTGACCTTCACGTGCTCCCATTGCATTAATTAAGCGTTCTACAACTCCAGCAAGATCGTTTCCAGCCATTAGTTTCCTGTTTCACAGTAACTGAGATTTGTCACATCAATCACAGTTACTACCAAGTCAGATATTCTACCTATACAGAGTTTACAGAAAAAGCAAGATAGACCTTTTCCCCAGGCCTATTGGATTAACTGCTCTGATACCACTTTGTAACACCCTCTGTTACACCTTAATAAATTCTAGAAAAATTTGTAATTTTTTTTTTAGATATGATTGATTAAAAAGAAACTATCGAAATAAATTATATACATTATTTCTGAAATACCTCCTAAATATTATTAAAACTTTATAAAGTAATTTTACATTCATCCAACGGAAATAAATATTAAACATTATAAGAAAGAGAGGAAACTCCATGGCCCAGAAGCAGTTACTTATTAACATTATTTATTCATTGGACCACGGTATTCATACCGAGCTCCCTTTCTAGAACGTGCTATAGTTACTGTTGATATTCTTCGATCCTTCCCTCTGAACCATCAATTTAGAATATATGAAACAAAAACACGGAGAAAGGAGTGAGAAACAGAATATAATATTTCTGAATAAGACATAAGTAACAAAGGGTTTTCACAACCAATACATAATAATATCAATCACAATCACATACAGAATCAATTATGAATGCATGAATGTTATGCAATATCTTCATCATAACTTACCTATATATGTGGGCCCTTAAATTTTAATTTGCACTGGGCCAACCAGGAGTTTACACTGTTCCATAAGTCTGGATAATAATAATAATATGAACAGCTCAACTGGCATGGAAACACTTAGAGACTAGTCAGATTGAGAAAGTTTTTATTGTGAAAGTACCCGACACTAGGGAGCTACCCCAGGTCCCCTGAAGCACCCTTTCACATCTTCTCATCCCAAGGCTCGTAATTAAGCCTCCTCTAATGTATCCCCGGTTTCTATAATCCGTCCCCAGACAATATCATTTTATTTCACTTTAATGATTCATGATGCATGAACTACTCGCGTATTGAGTTGGTTAAGGCTTTTAGAAACTCAATTATTAAATCCCTTAAAGGTTTACAATATCATTTCAATAAACTGTATATTTTCTCGATTCTCTGAATTTCTGTCCCACAGAAATAAATTTGGTACAGTTTTTGAATCTCACTGAAATTTGAGTTTCTAAGCCTTAAATATCTAAAAACTTTCTCATATAAAACTTTACATAATCTTTCTCAAATTAAATCTTAACAAAGTCAAATTTAGAAATCTCAATTATTTCCAAATATCTTTAGTTATTAAGTTGGAAAAATAAACTAATTTTCTTTTGAAAAATTTTAATTAAAGATATAAATTAATTTTCATAAAATGTCTACTGTCTAAGATAAATACTAATGTTTTATAAAAATAATTTCTAAAAAGAAATAAAAGAGAAATAATAAAAATTTAAAGAATAAGGTAAGAAATTCTTACTGAGTATTAGCTTTTCGTCATGTTCGCTATATGCTCAAACTCCACATTACAATATCAACAATCAGATATAATCAATCACAGTTAAATATCATCAATCACAAATATAATCAATCATAATCAAATCAATTAAATTAAATATCATTAATACATATCATAATTTAATGATTATTAATATAGTTAATTTAAGTCCTTTTGGTCAATTCCTCGCATAGGTATATGTAAGTCCATATAATCCAGTCCTTGCATAGGTATTGTTCAGTCCATATGGGTCATAATGGTCCAAGTCCTTGCATAGGTATAGTCCAGTCCATATAGGTCATAATGGTCCAAGTCATTGCATAGGTATGTTAGAGTTAGTTAAACCGGATATTTAATTAAAAATTTATTAAAAATTTTAAGTTAAAAAGTTAATATTTTAAAATAATAATATTATTAAATTTAAAAGGAGTAGGGGACTCCTCCCATTATTCTTATGTCTTTTCGTATTATACTTCTTATCTCACTCCCCCTTACCTTGAGTCGTTACCAAAAAGAGATTTGCTTTGCGCCTCCGATTTCTAGAAATATTAATATCAATCATATTTCAGTATAAGCATAAGACGAAGATTAAGATTACTACTTAAAACAGAAATGGTAAATTTTAAATAGTGAATAGTGAATAGTAAATAGTAAATCGTGAATAGTAACAGTAAATAGTAAAACGTGAATAGTAACAGTAAATAGTAAAATATGAATAGTAACAGTAAATAGTAAATCATGAATAGTAACAGTAAATAGTAAATCGTGAATAGTAACAGTAAATAGTAACAGTAAATAGTAACAGTAAATAGTAATTTACTATTTGAATAGTAATTTACTATTAAAATAATAATTTACTGTTGAAATAGTATTTTACTATGCAGAATAGTAAGTTAAAATAATATTATTTCTAGTATAATAACAGATTTCTAAAAACGATATAAAAATAACCCTAAAAAATATAAAAGAGAAGTATTCTTACCTTAGGATTTTGGCAGAACCTTCTCTCCAAAAACTTTTCTTCTCTCTCTCACTTCCACCACTATCTCACTAGCACTACTGTATTAAGAAAACTTAATCTGAAATTGTGAATTCTAAAGAAGAAATCCTTCGGTATTTATAGGAAAAAAATTTACTATGCATTCCATTATTTTAATATAAAAGTACTATGCATTTTTGAATTTTTTATTCCAGGTTACTGTGCATCTTTTGAAAATTTCATACATGCACAGTGATTTGCATAGTAATTGTTGGTAAAATTATTAAGTCAAATAGTAACCCTTCACTCGGTATATTTTAAATATTCAAAATGAGTCCTTTTTGAAATTTAGCGATATTATATCAGTCCTCACTAATTTTATAATAAGTAATATAAAGTTGAAATTTTAAAAATCTAAAATTTTCTGTTAATCAAAATTTATTGATACGTTTCTAATTTTTTAACGATTAGAAAAAATCAAGATTTTTCTCAAACCGATAATTTTTAGATAAGTCTACTTGAAACGGATTTTAGAAAATTTTCTTATAATTTCAATTCACTTTCTTATAAATATTTTTAATTTAAGTCACTTATATGAATTTAAAATTATTTAAAAAATATTATTTTTATTAAAAAAATTCCAAAATTCCAAAAAATCATAAATAATACGTAGATTAAAAAGTTCTAAAGAACCATAATTTAATTCCTTCAAAATTTTAATATAAAAATAAAAATAGGGGTGTTACACCAACCATGCATCTTCTTAGGGTATTCAGCTCCCCATAAAGGATACAAATATCTCCCATCCACTAGCAAACCCTATATTGTTAGACATGTTCAATTTGATGAATTCAATAACGTATTTCACACTAATCCATATTTTATGCCATCAATTGAACCAACAATAGCTCCTTTAACTACCATAACCCTTATTTTACCCACTTTGTCCCACTCTTAGGCTTTACGCAATCCACCTGTATCAACCATAACTCCTCCTCAACCTATTAGCAATGCCAAACATACAGAAGCTCCTCTACTTACTCCTCAAGCAAACAACTTTCATCCTATGATCACAAGAGTCAAAGATGGAATTTCCAAACCCAAAGCCTTTCTTAGTAGCACACAACGTATTGACTATACAGAGGCCATGAATATACCTGAATGACACTTGGCTATGCAAGAAGAATATTAGGCTCTACTCAACAATCACACTTAGGATCTTGTTCAATTACCGTAAGATAGAAAAGTTGTAAGTTGCAAATGGTTATTTAGAAACAAATTCAAGGCAGATGATACTATTCTTAGGCATAAAGCTAGATTGGTGGCTAGAGGGTTCTCTCAAATGGCTGGCCTTGACTACAATGAAACATTTAGCCAATTGTCAAACATGTTACCATTTCTTGCAGCAACCATTGCCAAAAGCTGACCTATCCATCAAATAGACATCGACAATGCTTTTCTTCAAGGATTTACAAGAGGAAATCTACATGAAGCAACCTCCTGGCTTCTACCATCCAATCTGGTCTACAAACTTAAAAGATCCATTTATGACCTCAGGCAATCACCTCGAGCATGGTTTCATAAACTAGTCATTGCCTTATCCTTTCTTGGCTTTAGTCCCACCAAAAGTGATCATTCCTTCTTTGTGTTTCATACTCATTCTCTTATCATCTACATCCTTATGTATGTAGACGATATAATCATTACAAGCAACTTTTAATTCGTCATCACCAACCTAATCAAACAACTTTCCTCCAACTTCCCACTCAAGAACTTAGGGACTCTACATCACTTTCTAGGTGTGTAGGTTAATAGAGACAAATCGAACAATGTTCATCTTCATCAAACAACATACATTACCGAACTCTTACCAAAGTTTAATATGCAGGATGCTAAACCTAGCAAAACTCCAATGGCTCCCTCCTCAAAATTGATTCATGATGGAATAGACTCAGCAACAGACTCATCCTTATACAAATCTGTAGTTGGTGCCCTTCAATATGCAACAATCACCAGACAAGACATAACTTTCACAATAAATAAGCTCTGCCAGTTCATGCACAACCCTCTTGAAATCCACTGGAAAGCTGTGAAAAGACTTCCCAGGTATCTCAAAGGCACTTTACATTTTGACTTACTTTTCAAACCTTATTCCAATTTGGATATCATAGCATACTGTGAGCGACTAAGCATGTGACCCGTCAGACATGCGTTTCACCTCTGGCCACTGTGTGTTCATTGGCTCCAATATCGTCTCCTAGATGTCTAAGAAGCAAACTGTTGTTAGCAGATCAAGCATAAAATTTGAATTTCGTAGCCTAGCTTTTGTTATCATAAATTCAATACTTGAAATTTCTTCTCTCAGAACTTCAGTTACTCACCACTAAACCTTATTTGATTTGGTGTGATAATTAGAGTGTCACTATGTTATCAGCCAATCCTGTTTACCACTTCAAAACTAAACATTTTAAGCTACACTTTTGGTTTGTAAGAGATAAAGTGACAAAAGGAGAAATATCAATCCATCATTTACCCTCAAGATTTCAGGTAGAAAACCTGTTCACCAAGTCTCCTCCCTCTGCTGTATATATAGATCTTAGACATAAACTTAATGTAAGCTCATCTCCCACATTAAGTTTGAGAGAGGATGTTAGGGAACATTACCTAAGTCTGTCTGGTTGTTCCCTAAGTCTATCTAAGGTTCTGGCTTGGGCTTTAAGTTTGTTGTGTAAAGTCTAGTCAGTATAAGTCTGGCTGGGGTCTTATCTATAAATAGACCCATCTCTGATCTCTTTGTAATACATATAAATATTCAATAATCACATTTACATGATTCTTCAAGCTCTCTCTTGCACCTCTTATCTTAATATCACCTCAGAATTAAGTAATCATGTTAGGTAGTTTGTAAGGAGACATGTTTAAATTACAACATTATATTCTTATGTAACTATACAAATAATTTTAAAAATTTAAAATTTGTTAGGACCCAAATTCCATTAAAAAAGTTGGATGACTAAAACAAAAATTATGTATATTTATAGATACCAAAAACATTTTTTTACCCTAAAACCATTAAGCGACGACTTTTTGAAACTTCTATTAATTAAATAGTTAAATTTAATAATAATGATTGTTATTATTATTATTATTATTATTATTATTATTATTATTATTATTATTAAATAATTTAAATGTATTTATGCTTATATAAATTATATTATAGAATTATTTTTCATAATATATAACTAAATATTAATTCATATTATATCACATATTATTATCTTACAAAGAATATATGAATAACATGAAAAATAACTTTATGTAAAAACTTGAATCCTCAGGCTTTGATTAGTAAAAATGAGTTTATAACTTATGACTTATGACTTTTTGGGTAATTTATATTTTTTTAAGGAAGTTTTTGAAATAGAGTTGTTTGGTAAAACTAATTTAAATTGTGTTGAATGACTTTAAAGAACATATAATATTTTAATTATAAGAGATAAAAATTATTATTTAAAAGGAAATATAAAAGCAAAAATGATAGCTAAATAATTAATGAAGGAACTTATAACTTTTAAAAAATAATAAGATAACTCAAGTAATTTTTTAAAAGTCAGGAGTTTATAACTTTTGAAACTTTTAAAAAGTTAAGAGCTTCATTTTTTTATTTACTAAACAATTATAATATAGTTTTTAAAAATTCATCAACTTCTTAAAAAAAACTACAATAAAAGCTATCTATGTAAAAAAAAAAAAACCTTAAAAGCCTAAAAACATACTTTAAGTGGTAAGTTTACTTAGTAAATGGTTGTTTAATTTATCTTGAGGCAACAGATTCAAAGCTTATATTTTAGGCGTATGTTGCTGTTATTTTAAACACGATTTAGTCCTCTTAATCTTATTTTGGTGTGTTGTTCTAATACTGATACAACCCTTGATCATTGGAAAATCTTCAACCATAGAACAGGCCCTTATGGCCGAGTTTTTGGTTCATGTGCTGCTTGCATACACCCATCAGCCTCACTCATTTCCAATGACTAATATTTTATGAGATTATGATAGATTGAGATAAAATAAGGCCACCATGGCCAGTACCTATATTTTATCATTTTCATTTTAAACAAAATCAAAAGTAATACGCAAGTTTGCAGAGCTCTGTCTAGCAGGTAAAAAAAAACAAGGCTTATAACATGTAATAGACTAGACTTAGAATTTAGGGTATTTGTGAATGTAGAGAATGTGAGAAGAGACGAGAAAAAACAATCAAACATTAAATCAAGGAAAGCGTGGCTCTCATGGTGGATGGTGTGTGAAAAAAATAAATTAGACCTAAGCTGCTACTCCTAACTCGATTATGCTTAGTGACATCCGTTTGGTTGGAGAAATAGAATTGGGAAAATAAAAAAATTTAAGGGTTGATATTTATCCTTTACGCTGTTCAAAACAGTCAAAACTCATTTTGATCGTAGGATCTATTTTTGGGTTGGTCAAACCCTAACCAAACAGGGATTTTGGGTTCACAAGTTTACATATATTTTTTTTGCCACGTTGTATTGAAATATGTATAAGCAGGTTAACTGGGCATAAGTTTAAATAACAAGGACAAATAAAAAGTTTGAATATTACTTTATGAATATCATACATTTTTCCATAAAAATTTAAGCATTTAATACACCCTTCAAAAAATATACATGAAGAATAATCGTTGTGATCACTGTCCATGTCTTTAAGGTAAGTATATCAATTATGAGAGGCATTATCTTCATTCTTTGCCACGGCCAATCTCCCACCCATCCAACTCTTCAACATCTGAAGTGCAGCTTTTGGTTGATCCATAGGAACCATGTGTCCAGTACCATGTACCTATCACATAAATAGAGTTATACAAAAGGTAAAATTAACACTCAACCAAAAAATACAAGCCTGAACACAAACCTTTAAGAAAGAGAGAGGTCCAAAGTTATTCAAATCCCCTGCATCTACACCATCAACCAAAAAATCCACTTTAGTTGATGCATCAAATGCTTTTCGGCCTGACCATTCCATGCCATTAACCCACCTTGAATTCCCTGCCAAACCAAAAACACAGGAAAAACTGCAGGTTAACTTTTTAACATTAACTTGTACAACTTAACCTTGTCCATGATAAAAAAAAATTATAAAAGAAACAAAAAAATTGAATTGGAAATTTATTTGATTTTCATTGAAGATCACACATTAAAGATTTTTTTAATTTCTCATTATGTACAAGATTACATATAAAAAACATTAATATGATATTACACCCTATTCAGATTATAAGAGTTTCTTATTTTTAGTTTTAATTACAAAATTATCATTATATTTTTTTTAAAAAAATTATACTTAAAAAAATTAAAAATAAAAATGAAGATAAGAAATAAAAATAAAAAAATATAATAATAGTTTTATAATTAAAAATAATAAATAATTAAAAGTTTCAAAGGTAAAGCAATTTGGTTTCAAATGAATGAAGTAGGCTAACCAATCCAATTGCATATAAGATCTTCTTCCCCTGCATACACAAGCAACTTAATTCCATCCTCAAGAAGAGCAGGAATCCCAACTTCCAAGTTTCTCATCCTGTCTTGCCTCATAGCATTGTACACTACTTCACTGCATGAAACAAACTTCAAGTCCTTCCCAACACCCAAAGCACTCTTCACATTACCCAAGTTCAAAAACTTTTCCAAATTTGAGAAGTCATAACACAAATCTGTTAGTCAAAAATTGGCCTAATTTTTTTAGGCCACCAACCTTGCAAATGAGAAAAATGTGAATGGTTGGTGGCCAACCATTTGTGCATAACTCTTCAAAACAAATAAAGGCTCCATTGTTAAAATACGAATGATTCCCCAACCTAATGGGAACCCTTAATTTCACAGGCTTCATGTATGCTTAACAAGCCCAGAGAAGGCTTTACAGCTGGATCTAGGTCCTTAATATGGCTTAATAAGGCTTCCTTAAAAAGATAATATAATAGTCAGCTATTGTCCACTCTTAGTCAAGACCACAACAACCATATTTGGCAAATAGTTTGTGATGCAGTAAAAGTGGAAAATAAAGATAATTGGAAGTAGTTCATGACCCACTACATTAAGACCTTGGAGACTTCAGGGAATGTGGGTGGAATTTTATTTCAAATATGCAAAAGGTATTGCCCCAAGGACTAAATTGACTTATTTTAAATACTTCAAGGACTAATTTGACTAATTATATATGTCTTTTTAAGGGACTGATACCTACATTGCAAGGAAGGATGGAAATGGGCCAGACTTTGGAAGGCCTGAGCCTGACCTACATCAAATTTTTCAAGGTCTGAGTTTGACCTAGTAGCTCGTCATAGTTTTTTTTAAGGTTTAGTCTAGCCTGTTTGAAGGTCTGACCCGTTTAAAAGCCTGTTTAAAAGACCTGTTTATAGTTAGACTTTTAGAAGACCAAAACCAACCTTAAAAAAATTTGTTTTCCATTCCCTCCTAATTTTTTTAATTGTAAACTTGTAATATTAATTTATATTATATAAATGCAAATATGTAATATATATATATATATATATATTATTTTATGTTATAAATATATTATATACAACTAATTTAACAATTTATCTAATTAAATATGTCGGCCTATTGGGCTTCAAAGGCTTTTTAGAAAGCCTATGACCTGGCTTGTTTAGTTCAAAAGACATTTTTAAAAGCTTAAGCCGGACCTTCTAGGCTTTAAACGAGCCGGGCCATAGGCCCCCGACGTACGGTCTGGCTCATTTCCATCCCTGATTGCAAGAAGTGATGCTTGGTCATGATCGGTTCTGCGTTTGGCATCTTTAGTAAACCTTCAATATGTAACGGAAGGACAAGGAATTGAAAAGGATGTTTGGGAGTGTGAAAAGTCAACTACACCATTCCGATTTAGTGTTAACATGAGCAAATTAAAATTTGTTCATGAGAAGGCATAGGTGTATCTAAATAAATTTCCCAAGGGATCATGGACTAAGGCTCATTTTAGTGAGTGGCCTTAGGTGGACGATGTGTGTAATAACAATTGCAAGATCTTCAATGCAAAGGTGGTAAATGCAAGGTGTAAACCTATCATATCAATGTTAAAAGATGTCAACATATGTGTCATGACAACAAAGTAAACTTAAGACGAAAAAACATGAGGGCAACAAATGGACACCAATTTGGTTAGGTAAATTTAATTTACTTAAGTTAATACAAAAGTTTGCAGGTTTTACATTAAGCATTTAGCAACTAATGGATCATTGCATAAGGTGTGTTGATAAACCTAGATTTGAGGTTTAAAACTACCCAAACATGGTCAATGTGAACCTTTTGGCCCACACATGTACTTGCAGAGTATGACAACTAACAAGTGTGTATGCTAAGTAGTTCATACACTGATATGAATAGGAAATCTGACTTAACCCAACTAATATGGTTTATGGATCCCTTGTTCACACACGATTGTTGCTATTACATATAAAGATAAGCGCCGAGAAGACTATTGTGATGGATGGCTAACTGTTGGAAGGTTTACCAATATTATGTTAAGCCTGTGCCTAGAGAAGAAAATTGGGAACAAACTAACTACCTTTCACCAGTCTCACGCGACATTAAAAGGAGTATTGGAAAGCCTAAAAACTTAAAAGAAAAGAAGGTGGAGAGACAAAAGGAAAGGACAAAGAACCAAAATAGAACCTGCATAACCTTAAACATGGATCATCAACTAGGGCTTCCAAAAAAACCTTAGACACTATTCAAGAGAGTCCACCACCATGCAACCTAAAGGAGGTTGGACAACCATCAATAGAGAATTTCATATTCATGCCTACTTCAGGCTTCACAATCCCAAAACAATAAATGTCAACTATGTAAATAGTCATTTTTTTTACCGGACATGGAATGTCCTTTTTGTTTGCTGGATGAAGACCTTTCAAAGGGTGGATTTCAATTTGTGACATTTTATTAAGTGAATGACAATTTATGGTTTGGTTTCGTTACTATCATTTGAATGTGAATGGTGGATTTCAATTTGACATTTTGTAATGTGAATTACAACTTAATGACAAAAAAATATATGCTACTAAACATTATATGCAGTTACGTTATTTTTATTGTAAATTTTCTAATATCAAAAAAGCCTTTGAAAGGAATACCAGGGTACCAGAAACTTATTTCATTAAATACATAACACTACAAACTAGCATGTGACTAATTATAGTCACACCACAGAACAACACTAAAATTCCCAACTCTGAAATTACAAAATGAAGACAATAAACATTAGTGAGTTCTGACTTAACGCAACAAAGTTTACATTTTCAAACACAACACAATAACCATAACCAAGGGTACAAACATAAGGTATGAAAATCACATTTTTGCATTTAACTTCTAAACTCCAGCCTCTAAATTTTAAATCCTCTAATTCAAATCCCTAGTCCAAAGTTTCTCTTCCTGTAACGCATTTCATATTGTAGCTTGTATGTAAACTTACGGGCCCCATGAGCATTGGTATTTCCTTTCCCAATTACACTCTCAATCCATTTTAAAAAAATATACATCTAATTATCAATTTTTCTTATTAAAAGTGATTTACCATATAATATTATTCCTTATCTGGCTCAATATTACCCCACCAAATCATTGGAGTTTTCAGGTACCAAAAAGTATAATTTAGTTTGGATGTATCAAAGCCATCCCATTGTTATATTTGCAATTAATTCAGGATCCAAATTATATGAGTATTAGTATATTACAAAACCACCTTGAATTCAATATTCAACCACTTAAAGAATTTAAAATACTTATTTCAATTCCGTAATTGCTTCTAGACTTATATACCTCCATATAATTACATTTATAGTCATTTTGTTTCAGTTTTGATAATGATGAACTAGGGAACATGTTACCAGTAAAACACAAATTATTGATGAAGAAAATTCGGTGATGAGTTCAAATAGTCGCGTCTAATACATTTGAGAAGAAATAAAAAAAATTAGTTAAGTGCCATATGAAGTCACACTCTCACATAAGAGAACTTTTCTCATATAATACATCATCTATATATATAACACTTCATACTCGTGATATTTATCATAAAATTACTAAATTCTTTTATGAATTAACCATAACATATTCCTAATATAAATTAGCTAAAATGTTTAAAAGTTTCTACAAAATCCTATCATTCAGAGTCTATTGTAAGAAAAGTAATTTAGTTAAGAATAAAATGATTACCTGCACCAAAAGTTAATTGCCATAATTATATCACCAAGGCAAATTCATCTCGGGTATGCTCGGATGCTCCATCAAATCAGATCCCAAGGAAAAAAGAACCTGTAATAAATTTTATGTTGTTATTAATTTAATTAGTACTTGGTCAGTACTATTGACCAAAGAATAGCAAATAATACCCCCATACCCAAGCAAAGCAAATGCAAATTCTTAGTGAACCACCACATTCCTAATGTAGAAAACAATTAATTAGATGGTCGACAATCACAGAACACAAGGCTTGGTCATAATTTACCTGGAGAATCCTGCGATGAATAATGCATCAATGCCAGACTCTGCCTCCAGCCACTATAGCATCTGCATCCCCAAATTGAATCATTCTCTCATTGCATCAACAACAGAATGTGAGCCTACATGCAATGACTGCAGCATGATTTGGTCCCCGAATTCAGGAATGGTAAACGAGTACTTCACATGCTCAGGACTAATAATGATTACAAAGGTCATGACATAGAACAAAAGGCTAATAGCTCTGCAACAGCAAAAAAACATGGCTATTGAGCCGAACCCTTTTGCCCTTTTATCTGATTTAATATATGAAAGCATGATGTCCTCCCTTAATCATGTGATGACATCTGCTATAGAAGGCAGAGTGGATTAAAACAAAATCATAAACCTTCCAAAATTTTAAAAAGCAGGAAGAAGGGTGGGAGATCATTAAGTCGAGACTAAAATAATAAACTTTTTATCTGTTTCTACATTTCATGTTGCTCTCAGTATGAAAAAGAAAAGTAAAGTGAGGAGTAATAATCTAATATCTGACAAGAGCCTTCCCAAAATCTGCACAAAGTGATCGAGTGTATGTCCCTTTTGAACACGTCACTCTAAATCAAATTTTGTCTAGAAAATAATAACACAAAAATCAGTGGAAATAGAACAAATTAGCCACAGCTCTAAACAGATAGTTCCCGAGAAACATTTTCAAGCTCCCTGCCTCTCCATAGATAAAACTTCTATCATGAATGATCATAATAATAAATAAAAATATTTATAGGTGCAAAAGCCACATAAGGACTTATCTCCTAGCCTGTGATTTATGATTCGAGCACAAAGGGTAGCAATTAGCAAAGTTTCCATTACCAGGCATTAAAAACACTTTTCCACCATAAAACAATGATACTTCATGAATGGCAAAAGATCTTACTATTCACAGCATTGTCTTGAGTGGAAAAGCTCCTAGAACAATGATACTTCATCGAAATCAATCAAATCATACACACATTCCCACAGTTAAAAGAATTAAAAGCCAGTGTTCTAATAAGGCTAATACCTCCCAGCTAACTCCTTTAGTCTTCTTGCCTATAGCAGTCCTTCTATTTCCTGATCACTGAGAAACCAAAAAGGGTATTGAAAGTCTCATGTTGTCTAGAGATATGACCAATTAAAAATATGTAAGTTGAGGGTAATTCTCATCCTGTGAGCTACCTTTTAGAATTAAGTTTAGCTCTATATCCAAATTTAACAAAGCGAAAAATCAAATTCATTTGCAGGAGGATACAAGTAATCAACATCAAATGAAAACATTATTCTTACATGCAAAACCATATAAACTAATTGAAGAGATATGACCAACCTGAAGTGTGGCAGTAAAATTGTAGTTGGGAAGCAACATGCCATCAAATAACGAGGTTAGTTCCCAGTTTGAAAATAGCAAATGAAACCAGATACATGGCAGAGAGATTGATAACTGAAAGTCATTGGTCACGATTTGGTTCTTTGGCACGATTTTGATTTACTTATGCCGCCACTTGTCACATCATTTAGTGGAGCTCACACGGAAATTACCACACGCTGCATTAATATACTGATTATCTATATCTCCTCCTACTAGACCAGGTCCCATCTTAAAGCTTATAAATTCATACTGCTATATATAATAAAAAGTGGCGGTAAATGTATGTAAATATATTCTCAGTTTTGATTTAGGGCTTCCACTGTGATAGATCAAACAGAGAAACGAAAAGCGAGTTCTCAATGTTTTATTCCCAAATAGAAGCTGGTAGAGAGCCGGATCCATTTGGTCGCTTTCAAAGCCTATCTAATAAATTATAGTCACGAGTTTTATTCCATGATTCTAAATGTTTATAGGCATGCGAGCAAATGACAGAAGACTAATACACAAACTACATTACAGATTGAAAAAATGAAAAGGAAAAAACATTGATGATTGATCAAAATAACATATAAGTTTATTGGAGCCTGGACAACTGACTACACCTAATCATTAAACAGAATAGGAATTATTCAAGTGATGTGAGAGTTAATCTAAGTAACACTTAACAGGCCCCACAACATTGACATAGGCATACTTTTGGCTCAATAGTAAAAAAGAAAAGGAATTTGCAGGCTAGAATTAATGGCATTCAAAAAAGCCTAGAACATCAAAACAGATTCAATCATTTTCTGATAGGCTTGAAAAAAATTACAAGCTGAATTTGCTAAAGTCTTATATTAACAAGAATTGTTTTGGCACCAAAAATCCTGGTTTGAATGGATCAATGATGGAGACAGGAACACTAGATACTATCATCAACAAGTTGATACTAGAAGAAGAAGAAGAAGAAACAGAATAAATGAGATAAAAAATGATCAGGGCTTGTGGATTGAAAATGAGATTGAAATCCTATCTCTGGTTAAGGAATTTTATTTGAAGTTATACAAGGCTAGACCTGTTATTACTCCTTACCTATCATCTGCTTGAGCTTCAATCCTTTAAGCTCACAGGATCAGCAAATGCTAAGTTATCCAATCCAGGATTATGAAATCAAAAAGAGCTTTATTCCTTATGGATCCTTGCAAAACTACAGGACTTGATGGATTTCCTGCTGGTTTCTATCAAGACTCATGGAATGAAATAGGTAAATATATATGTTCTTTAATTAAAAAATTTATGGCTAAACCCCTGTCAAATCAGTTCAATTAACCAAACTGGCAAATGTTTGATCCTTAAAAGTTGAAAAAGTGGAAATTCTTTCTAAATTGAGACTTAACAAACAATTGAAGCTTGTAGAGATTTCAACTGTCCAAGAAGAGGATCTAAAACTAACTGTGGCAAAGTGACAAATGGAAATTGGAATTGGAACTTGTTCCAAGATAGACTGCCAGCATGTATTAATGAGCAAATATCAAACATATTATCTCCCCAAGAAGAGGCAGGCAGTGACAGCAAAGTATGGGCAGGAGATGCATCAGGTATTTTCTCAGTTAAAAGTGCTTATCAAAAAGTTGCAGGATGCGAGGAAGATCTGAGTTCAAAGATGTAGGAAAAAAAATTGGAAGCTTGAGGTTCCAGAAAGGGTGAGAGTATTTATTTGGCAACTTAATCATGATAAGCTCCTAACTAATCACTGCAAATCTAAATGGGGATTACGCTCTCCTTATTGCCAAGAATGTGGGAAATCTGAAATAGTTCTACATTTCATGAGAAACTGTCCTTTTGCCATGAACATATGGAAACACTTGGCAAATCGGATCACATAATTTCATTTCTGGAAGACATATTATGGAGTGGATTGACTTTAACTTAACCAGTAAGATTGGGAGGAGGATTCAGGAGCATGATTGGAACATAATCTGGTCTAAAGGCTGTCATCTTCTTTTAGTCATGAGTTTTCTTCCCTGATTCTAAACGTTTACAGGTATGCGAGCATATGACAGAAGACTAATACACAGATGAGTGAAAAAACAAAAAGGAAAAAACATAGATGATTGATCAAAATAACATATAAGTTCCAATTACCAATTACCAATAAAAAACATATAGGTTCCTGTAAAATTCTCCATGAGTTATACATCAAATTATTGTATATTAGATATTCGTAAGTCTGTTCAAAGCTATCCATCTATGACACTAATCAATCAAGTAAATAAAAGTTGCTACAACCTTGCTTAATCAATGTTTATTCTTTTCAGCTGCACTCTCCTCCTTACCAAGTGCAACCACCACTTTCTTCAAGATGGATTCTGTTGGTTGGTGAGAGTTCTCAAGTGCCTTTGAGATTGCTTGCCATTTCTCTCCATGTCTTGGTTCAGTAGCAACACACCTCTCCAATACATCCTTCTGACTCTCCTCAGTTCCATGCTGCAACTCAAATTTGTAGCACAATGCCCAGAAATCCCCAATGCAAGGATGCAGTGTCACAGCCCTATTCAGCCAACTCCTAGCTTTGTCCACCTTCCCGTCATGCCAGAATAATTTGGCCACAGCAGCAATAACATGTGGATCATTGTCCGCTTTCTTGAGGGCATCCATGGTCTTGGTTTTTCGCTGTGGACGACGAACCATCTCAATCGATGCTGCCCACAGTATACCACTGTTGGGACACTCCTGCAATGCTTTTATCTGCTTCCTTCTTATACCCATGCTTCACTTCCGCTCTAACAGCAGCTAGCCAGACCTCAGGGTTTTGAGGATTCTTCTTTCGAGCCATGGTCAGAACGGCACGAGCTTTACTCGATCCATTCATCTCTTCTTCAAGATTAGCAAGAGAGAGCCAAAGCGGTACACAGCTGGGACAGTTTTTCAGTCCTGATTCATAGACCTTCCTAGCTTCCTTCATGTGATCAAGCCACTTCTCAGGCTGATCAAGCTGTTTTGCATTCTCAGCGAGCCGTTCCTCAAGCTGGCCAAGCATCAACCACAGTTTAAAGAATGAAGGAAACTGCCTCAACCCTTCATCCAACAATCTCCTCTCCTCTTCAATATTTCCCAATTCTCTCTCAAAAATTGCTGATTTCATCCAGACTCTTCCTGTACCTCCCCTCTCTCTAGCTTTAGCCAACAACATTCTAGCTCTCTCAGGTTCATGGTTTTCAAACTCTAGCTTAAAAGCTTCAAGCCATATTTTCTCGGAATTGGGAATGGCCGCATAGGCTTCTTGGAGAATAGCACGGGCTGCAGGCACATCTCCAGCAAGCCACTTCTCTTTGGCACCCACAAGCCAAGGAATTTCAGCCTGGGGTCTGTAGGTAACCGCTTTACAGAGCAATGCATCAAGAGATTCCCTGGTACCATGACTCTTTTCAAGTTGTGCTGCTTTGAGCCATATGCTCGTATCAGTTAAGAAGACAGTTAGGGTATGAGCATATATAGCTCTGGAAGTCTCAATAGAACCTCTTTTCTCGCATTCCTCTGCATCAGCAACCCATGTCCTCTTCCAATCCTCTTCCTCAACTCCAATCCCAATCGTATTGTGGACTATAGCTTGGCAGGTTGCAACAGAACCAGTACACTCGGCAGCCTCTGCTTCCTTCATCCATGCTTCCCTATCAATTGCCAAACCTTCTCTCTGCAAAGCCCTTATACCCCTTTCAATAATTCTGCCAACCATGGAAGTATTCCCACTAGCTTCTTCCAACTTGGCAGCCGTAATCCATATGGCTGGCTCCTTGGGCAGCCTCTCCCTCGCCCTGTTAAAAACCTTCTTAGCATTATCATAAGTTTCCAACCTCGCAAGGGCGAGCCACAGTTCAACATGCAAGGGACAACACTCCACAGCCCTGTGAAGCAAAAGCCTAGCATCTTCCTCATTAGCAAGCTCCACAACAGTCTTCCACAGGCGAACCAAATCTGGAATATGCTCCAACCCCTTCCTCAATACCCTGCTCCTGTTTGCGTCATCAAGTTCCAACTTTGCTGCCTGCATCCACAACTTGACAGAATTGGGAATAGACTTCACACCCTGGGCAATCACAGTCTTGGCCTCGTCAGGATTCGCCAACCTACAAGCCTCCAGCCAAACATCCTCATTCTTGAGACACTCCTCACACCCTCTCTGAATCAACTGCCTCGCCACCTGAAGCTTCCCTGCCAACTCCTCCAACCGAGCAGCCGCAATCCAACCTGGAGCATGCTTTGGATTCGTCTGAGTAACACTCCTGAGCAACAACCTAGCCTTCTTAAAATCCGAAATCTCAGCATCACTAGTAATTTTCATGCTGTTGAGCACAGTTAAATAGCCTTTAGGATCCACATTGGTCATCCCCGAGACAGAATCCGACAACCTATCCAACTTAAGGGACAACACAGTACCCCTTCCCTCACCAACAGCAGTCAAATCAGTAACAGGGGTTTGTGCCCATGGAGTTTTACTTCCATTGGCAGCGCTACTCTTGGGATCCAATGCAGTCACATGCTCTTGTTCTTGCCTTGCCTTATCAAGCAAGGTATCAGGCACAGGCACAAAACTCTCAAACCTCTTCTTCTTTATCCTTGAAGAATAACCACCACTCTCGAATTTATCAAGGTTCTCCCAATCCTCTGCAGATAGTGAATACAACTTACGCTTCAAATCAGCAAACTGTTCAGTGATTTTAGGGTTAGAGGCACGATACTTTTCAATCTCTTGCTTCATCCTGGCTTCTCTTCTATCCTTCCTCCTTGAATCCATTCTCATATCAATGGCTTCCCAAACCGCATCAGCTTCTTTATCGTCTTCATCATACTCCGCAGAAGCGAACAACCCTACGTCGTTCCCTTCAAACTCATCGAATGTCTGATTCTCGTCGTAGCCCTTATTGTTAGTCAAAGGTGGCTCAAAAGTAGCCATTTTCTTTGACCAATTCCTGCGCATGTTTCTGCCTGTTTTTTGCTCCATTTGTTGCTGCGTAAATTATGCAAATTGGAGTGACTTTCCAGTTCATGAATTGCCTATAAAAGGCACTGATTTGCACATTCAATAGCACGGTGCAGAGTGAAAAAGGAAAAGAGTAGAGAAAAATATTTTTCTTTGAGAAAAAGAGAGAGTTTTTACTCATCTTAATATTTTTCTAGTTCCATTTGAGAGAGTAATTTTAGTCAGAAAATTAGAGAGATCATTTTGTTTTAGCCCTCATATTTTTGGGGATTTATTGACTCTCAGTTCTCATCATTTCAGAGAACTTTTTTGTACTCTCATTTTACATAGTGGAATTATTTTGCTCGTGATTGTCCGTGGTTTTTCTCCGATTTTGGAGTTTTCCACGTAAATATTGTGTGTCAATATTTCTTGTCTCTCTACTTACTTCTCTTTATATCCAATTGACCCGATCCGGTGCTTCCGCATCCTGCTGATTTCTTAACAAGTGGTATCAGAGCCGCTTGTTCAATTAGAGATTCAAGATGTCTACCGTCACCAAATTTGACATTGAGAAGTTTGATGGCAAGATTAGCTTTTCTATTTGGAAAGTCCAAATGAAAGCCGTTCTCATCCAGAACGGATTAAAGAAAGCTTTATACGGAAAGTCAGAAAAACCGGCTTCTATGACTGATGAGCAATGGGACGAGCTGGATGAAAATGCGCTTTCAGCAATCCAACTATGCTTGTCCAAGGAGGTTCTTCGTGAGGTAGCCAATGAAGCCACCGCTGCTGCTTTATGGTTAAAGTTGGAATCTCTATATATGACCAAAAGTCTCGCAAACAAGCTTCGTCTCAAAGAACGACTATACACGATCCGTATGGTCGAAGGTACTCCCATTCAATCTCATCTTGATGAATTTAATTCTATTATTATGGATCTGGAAAATATTGATATCAAAATTGATGATGAAGATAAAGCTGTTTTGTTGGTTGTCTCTTTACCTTCTACCTATAAACACTTTAAAGAAATTATGTTGTACAGCAACAATGATACCTTATCCTTTGAAGATGTTAAATCTAATTTATTGTCCAAGGAAAAGTTTGATCTTGATATTCATTCCGAGGACAAGGGTGAGGGTTTAAGTGTCAGGGGTAGAACTCAAGAAAAAGGGAGTACCAGTAACAAGAAAAGTAGATCCAAATCTAGAGGACGTAAATCCAACAAAACCTGTCGCTATTGCAAGAAATATGGGCATGATATCTCTGATTGCTTTATCTTGAAAAAGAAACAAGAAAAGCAAGAGAAAAACAAACAACCTGCTGAAGCTGCTAATATTGAAACTGATTCCGATGGTGATGTTATGATCTCGGTCTCTTCTGATAAGAGGAGCAAAAATGAGTGGATTCTTGATTCTGGATGTACTTTTCACATGTGTCCTTATAAGGACTTATTTACCACTTTAGAACCTGTTGATAGTGGTATTGTCTTAATGGGTAATGATACCCAATGTAAGATTGCAGGAATTGGTACTATTCAGATCAAGACTCATGATGGCATGGTCAGGACTCTTTCCAAAGTTCGCTTTATTCCTGACTTGAAACGGAATCTAATTTCTCTTGGCACCCTCGAATCTCTTGGGTGCAAGTACTCAGCTGAAGATGGAGTTCTAAAGGTATCTAAAGGTTCCCTTACTTTATTAAAAGCTAACCGTGTTGGTAGTTTGTATATCTTGCAAGGATCTGTAGTGACAGGATCAGCAGCTGTCTCATCTTCTATGCCTGATAAAGATGTCACCAAATTATGGCACATGCGTCTGGGCCATATGAGTGAAAAAGGCATGCACCTTCTGAGCAAGCAAGGTCTTCTTGGTAATCAAGGTATTGGTAAGTTAAAGTTTTGTGAACATTGTGTCTTTGGGAAGCAGAAAAGAGTTAGCTTCTCCACTGCAACTCACCGTACAAAAGGTATCCTTGATTACATTCATTCTGATCTTTGGGGACCTTCAAAAGTCCCTTCTTATGGAGGACGTCGCTACATGATGACCATTATTGATGATTTTTCTCGTAAAGTCTGGGCTTATTTTCTAAGGCATAAAAATGAGACCTTCCCCACTTTTAAGAAGTGGAAAACTCTTGTTGAAACACAGACAGGGAAGAAAGTCAAGAAGCTCAGAACAGATAATGGATTGGAGTTCTGTGAAGGTGACTTTAATGAGTTCTGCGCAAATCATGGTATTGCTAGACATAAAACCATTCCAGGCAAACCTCAACAGAATGGAGTTGCAGAATGTTTGAACAGAACTATTCTTGAGAGAGCTCGTTGTATGCTCTCAAATGCTGGGTTATGGCATCAACGTGAGTTATGGGTCGAGGCAGCATCCACAGCTTGCTACTTGATCAACCGATCACCTCACTCCTCTCTTGACTTCAAAATTCCAGAAGAAATTTGGTCAGGTAATCCTGTTGATTATTCTAATTTAAGAATTTTTGGATGTCCTGCATATGCACATGTCAATGATGGAAAATTAGCTCCAAGAGCTATTAAGTGCATATTTCTTGGTTATGCATCTGAATCTAAAGGATATCGTTTATGGTGTTCTGATCCTAAGTCACGAAAATTAATTCTCAGTAGAGATGTGACTTTTAATGAGGATGCATTATTATCTTCTGGGAAACAATCTTCTATGTCTTCTTCTAGTACTAATAATCTACAGGATACTAGCAAGAAGGTGGAGTTGGAATTGAAGTCTGCAGCTCCTAATGTTGATGTCCCATCTTCCTCTACCACTGAGTCTAGCACTGATGATCATATTGATGATCATACTAGTCATCCTATTCAACAACAGGATGATTATAATATTGCTCGAGATAGGCCAAGAAGACAGATCAAAAGGCCAGCTAGATACACTGATGATGATAATTTGACTGCGTATGCATTGTCTATTGCACAAGAGGTAAATGATGATATTGAACCTGCCAGCTATACTGAAGCTGTTTCTTGTGCTGATTCATCTAAGTGGCTAGTGGCTATGAATGAAGAAATTGAAAGTCTTCATAAAAACAACACTTGGAGTTTGACAAAGCTCCCTGAAGGCAAACGACCTCTAAGGTGTAAATGGATCTACAAAAGGAAAGATGGTATTCCTGGTGTTGAAGATCCTAGATGCAAAGCACGATTAGTCGTCAAAGGCTTTTATCAAAAGGAAGGTATTGACTTTAATGAGATTTTCTCACCTGTTGTTCGTCATACTTCCATTCGTGTTTTGCTTGCTTTTGTTGCTCTGTTTGATTTGGAATTGGAGCAACTTGATGTAAAGACCGCTTTTCTACATGGAGAGCTGGAAGAAGAAATTTATATGCATCAGCCAGAGGGATTTGTTGTTCCTGGTAAGGAGCATCTTGTTTGTCGACTGAAGAAATCTTTATATGGCCTTAAGCAAGCTCCCAGACAGTGGTACAAAAGGTTTGATTCCTTTATGCTTGGGCAAGGTTATTCCAGGAGTCAATATGATGATTGTATATATTTCCAACAATTTTCTGATGGAACTTTCATATACTTGTTACTTTATGTTGATGATATGTTGATTGCATCACGTGACAAGTCTTTGATCAGGAAATTAAAAGCTCAACTCAACAGTGAGTTTGAGATGAAGGAATTAGGTGCAGCTAAGAAAATTCTTGGCATGGAGATTCAAAGGGATCGTCAAGCTGTTGGCAGTTTAATGTATGCTATGGTGTGCACTAGACTTGATATAGCATATGCTGTCAGCATGGTGAGCAGGTACATGCATAATCCTGGAAAGGATCACTGGATTGCTGTCAAATGGATCTTTCGGTATCTTAAAGGTACTACAGATATTGGCTTGGTATTTAATAGAAACAAAGCTACAACCAATGATGTTGCAGGTTTTGTTGATTCGGATTATGGTGGTGATCTTGATAGAAGAAGATCTCTTTTTGGTTACATCTTTACTCTCTGTAATTCTGCTATCAGTTGGAAAGCTTCACTTCAATCTATTGCTGCATTGTCTACAACTGAAGCAGAATATATCTCAGCAACTGAGGGTGTAAAAGAGGCTCTTTGGATTCGAGGTTTGGTCAATGAACTTGGTATCACACAAAAGGTTCTTATTGTGTTTTGTGATAGCCAGAGCGCTATCCATTTGACCAAGAATAGTCGTTACCATGACAAGACCAAACACATAGATGTAAAACATCACTTTATCCGTGATATTGTTTCTTTTGGTGAAGTTATGGTGCAAAAGATTCATACTTCTGAGAATCCAGCAGATATGCTTACTAAGCCGCTTCCAAATGCTAAGTATCAACACTGTTTGAACTTAGTTGGTCTTTACAGCACATAAATGTCCTTTGGGACTTTATCTGACGATGAGCAACTTATCAAACTTTGAGCCAAGGTGGAGATTGTTAGTCAAAGGTGGCTCAAAAGTAGCCATTTTCTTTGACCAATTCCTGCGTATGTTTCTGCCTGTTTTTTGCTCCATTTGTTGCTGCGTAAATTATGCAAATTGGAGTGACTTTCCAGTTCATGAATTGCCTATAAAAGGCACTGATTTGCACATTCAATAACACGGTGCAGAGTGAAAAAGGAAAAGAGTAGAGAAAAATATTTTTCTTTGAGAAAAAGAGAGAGTTTTTACTCATCTTAATATTTTTCTAGTTCCATTTGAGAGAGTAATTTTAGTCAGAAAATTAGAGAGATCATTTTGTTTTAGTCCTCATATTTTTGGGGATTTATTGACTCTCAGTTCTCATCATTTCAGAGAACTTTTTTGTACTCTCATTTTACATAGTGGAATTATTTTGCTCGTGATTGTCCGTGGTTTTTCTCCGATTTTGGAGTTTTCCACGTAAATATTGTGTGTCAATATTTCTTGTCTCTCTACTTACTTCTCTTTATATCCAATTGACCCGATCCGGTGCTTCCGCATCCTGCTGATTTCTTAACACTTATCTTCCACTTCGACGTCGCCGTCGTACTCCCCGCCCTTCCCTATTCCCCCGCCGACGGCAGCACCGGCAATGGTGGCGGAGGATCTATCGGGGAGGTCGGGGGCGGCTCTTACAGGACCGATATCAGAACGAGTGGTGAACCCGGTGGCTCCACGGCCGAGTCCGGCGACATAATTGGGTGGAGGCTTAGAATTTAGGAAATCGAAGGGAGGCTTGCGAACCGCATGGAGAGTGGTGATGTTGGGGTTTGGGGAAACGACGAAGATCATGGTTGCCAAACACCTTGAGATTTTTTTAAAATATTAAATAATAGATAGATAACAACTTAAAATATTAATTTTTTTAAAATTAATAGATAGAAACTTATCAAATTAATTTTTTAAAAATAAGAATAAATTTTTTTGTTTATTTTTTAATTTTTAAAACTTGTTTTTAAAAATATTAGTAGATAACAACTTATCAAAATAATTTTTTAGAGATAAAAATAAATTAGTTTATTTTTTATTTTTAAAACTTATTTTTCAAAATTAATAGTAGATAACAACTTATCAAAAAATTTAAAATAAAAATAAATTAGTTTGTTTGTTTTCTATTTTTAAAACTTGTTTTTCAAAATTAATAAAATAAATAACAACTTATAATATTTAAAACAAAAAATAAGAAGCTATAATTTAAATATTAAATATCTTTTAAAATAGGTTATTTTGTATTACTGAAGTATTTAAAATTTATAATATTTAAATTATATATTTTACGTCACATTTTTGTAATATTCATAGAAGAAAAAATCTATATATCTATATATGTTATATATATTTATTAAATCTTGTAAAATTTATTTTAGGTAATTTTATCACATGTCAATACCTTATTAAATAGGGTCCCATTCAATTAATCTATTTTAAAAAATAATTTTTTAATTATTAATATTACTGAGTAATTAATGTAACATCCTAAGTTTAGAGATTTCTAAAAAATAATTTATTTGACCCGTTAACTTGTTCCTACACCTTTCAGTATTTGGGCCTAACTCCCTCGTACGGTGTTTGATTTGTGTGATTTTGATCCTAAAATTTCCATAGCGAAATTCTCTACGACTTTTATGAAGACCCTGAGGTCAAATCTGCCCAATTGGTACAGTTTTGAGAATCTTTCTAGACCTCTTCCAATCCCACAACAACCTTGTCCTCTTTTAGAAAAAAACTGCATATCTCCCTCATACGACGTCGAAACGACTTTGTTCTTTTTTTTATGGTTTCATATCAAAAAAATACTATAACTTTGATGCAAAGAACGAAGGCTGATTGTGACGTCCCGTGTAATTTTCTAAATAAATTTTTCACGTTTTTAAAAGATCTTTTTAAAATTCATAAATTAAAATCAGAGTTCACATAAAGGTCGATATTAGCGGAATATTATCATGCATACTAGTCGTGAATAATAAAATTTAAGGAATAATTACGTAGCAGAAACGATTTTAAAAATAACAGTACATAACACGTTGTATTTATTACAAATCATAAAATTAGAATAAATTTGAAATCCAAGCAATAATTCACATAGGCATCAACCATAGCATCACTCTTCATTCTGGGTGGCATTCACTGTAAAAATTAATGTAAGAGTGAGACAGAATATAGAATAAATATAAAATAAATAAAATTGCACAAACACAATCAACAAACCATAATGATATAATGAATATGCCAAACAAGTTCATTTATATTTAATAAGTCTTTAATTAGACAAATGATGTCATGCTGGATCCATTTGGTTTGGTGGGAATACTGCAGTAAAAGGTCTCATAGAGACATCGGTAGGAATTAATACAGTCATGGATCCCTACAGCCCCATGACCAACACATCGGTAGGAATTTATACAGTCATGGATCCCTACAGCCCCATGACCAACACATCGCAAAAATAAGGCTTTAACTCATCATAGAGTAACCCCCCACCAGGGTAGGCAATCATGGAACCCCTAAATTCCATGGTGCGTCCAAATGCTTATGATGCATGAATGCCTTTAATTCTCTTTATCATTTAACATACCATGATATATCAATTTCCAAAACCACTTGGAAAACCACAAGTCCTCAAATGACACATCATATATAATAATTTTCAGAATCATGGATTTATTGTTTTAACCACATATATCAATAACCGTAAGGCATTCATGTATATATATTAACTTAGTCATTCATAATTATTCACCACCAAAATACACAAACTGAATGATGCTCATTAGACACTCATCAACATTCATAATACTTCATAATCACTCAAGAATTCAATAATAAATTGTTACCCATAGGGAAAATATCATTTTTTATCCATAATAACCATTATAAGCAAATTTCAGCATTTCCAACAGCAACATACGTTAGTAAAACAGTCATAACATGAGCAAATCAAATCCTTTTCATGTGATTCCACTTTCTATAGCTCAATAACATAAATATCTACAACTTTGATGCAGACCATAAATTCAAATTCTAAACAGAAACATCACTTATTCACAGAATACAAAACTGCCTTAAAGAGGATTTTTAAAACGTACACAGGATAATATTTTCAACGTTTCTGGAGCTACAAAACCAATTTTGGCATGAAACTAGTTCTAAATCATTCTTAACACAAATATCTACAACTTTCATGAAGACCATAAATTCAAATTCTAAACAGAAACATCACTTATTCACAGAATACAAAACTGCCTTAAAGAGGATTTTTAAAACGTACACAGGTTAGTATTTTCAACGTTTATGGAGCTACAAAAAGAATTTTGGCATGAAACCAGTTCTAAAGTTTTCTTAACACAAATATCTACAACTTTCATGAAGTCACCAACTACTAATTCTCACCACAAAATTCCCAGTTTTAAAAATAAGATTCGGATTTCATAGTTAACAGATTTTCATCATGAACATACTTCTGTATTTTGAGCATATCTAGAGCTACAAGAATATTTTTAACTCAAAACCACTTTCTATAGATCTCTAACATAAATATCTACAACTTTCATGCAAACCATACTTTCAAATTCCAAACAGAAACATCACATAATCACATAATAGTCAATAGATTATCATTTTTCATTATCACTAATTGCTGGAAAATTTACTGGTTTGACAATATTTAGTAAATTAGCTATAACTCATAGTATAAAAATAATTTTTGAATGAGGCCAAGTTCTATGTTTCAATAATTCCATTATCTATAATTTTTATGAAGACCAAAAATTCCAAATCCAAACAGAAATATCACAAATTCATAGTATACTAAACTATCTCAAAGAAAGTAACAAAACATATATATGTTAGTAAATTCAACGTTTCTGGATCTACAAAAATAATTTTGGCATGAGACCAGTTCTAAATTACTCATAACACAAATATCTAAAACTTTTATGAAGATACTAAATACTAATTCTCATCACAAAATTCCCAGTTTTAAAAATACAAACAGTGATTCACGTCAGCAGATTTTTAGTATGAACATACTTCTGTCTTTTAGGTATAACTAGAGCTACAAAAATAATTTTGACTTGAAACCACTTTCTAAAGATCCATAACACAAATATCTAAAACTTTCATGAAGACATCAAAGGCTGATTATGCATGTATAAGTCCCAGAATTTTAATATATACACAAAACATAGGGTAAATATTCCACTCTGACATGCTGTAGTATTTTGGCTATAACTTTTGCTATACATATTCAAATTAATTGATTCAGGTCTCAAAATTCAGATAACAAAAATATCTACATCTTTCATGAAGAAGTCAGAATCAAATTCATACGTTTTCAATCTCAAAACTGAGCAACAAGATACGAAAATAAAACTGGAATCCTAGGACAGCATACAATTCTACCCATTTCATAATTATTCACAACCCTATCCCCTCTTACCTTGATGGAGGATCCTAGAGTGGTTGAAAATGTTCTCTTATTGTCCTAGCTTCAGATCAAGGGTGACTTTGATAGAGAAAATGAAAGGAAATGAGAGAGAGACTTCACTAACTTTAGCTTGTTCTAAGAATTCAGACTTGGGAACAAGATGTAGTGTTGATTTAATGATGCAAATGACAAGTGGGGGACAAGCTTTTCATAATGGGATTTTAGTGGGATGTTAGGTACATTATTGTAGTGATAATGGAGGTTTTAGGTAAGAAAAATGAGTTGTATTGTTGACCATTTCCGCAGCCTACATAATAGAGCTTGTATGATTGAAGTAAATATCAACTTTGATACTGTTTCGGTATTTTAGGCATATCTCTCTCATATCTTAATGGATTTTAACAAATTTGGTCTTGTTGGAAAGCTAAGAAAACGAGGAACAACTTTGTAGTTCACAACTTTTTCAAATTCGGACTCTAACAAGGTATTAAAATATGTACAAGAGGATATGATTGAAGTAAAATATCAATTCTGACACTGTTTCGGTATTTTGGGCATATCTCTCTCATATCTTAATGGATTTTAACAAATTTGGTCTTTTTGGAAAGCTAAGACCAAGAGGAACAACTGTGTAGTTAACCATATTTCCAAATTCGGACTCTAACTAACAATTAAAATGTGTACAAGATGACGTATTTTGAGTGGAGTATGTGGCAATTTGATGAGAGTAATTGGAAAAACCAAAGGAATTAATAACTAAGGAAATAGGTAATAAGTTACTTGATTAACTTTTACCTAAGGTATAAAGTTAAAATTATTTACCATGGTAAAAGGTTAAATTGAAGATGTTGTCCTAACCAAAAATTTATGTAGAAAGTTGAGATAAAATAGATAATATCATTGATGGTCTAAATCAAAATGATTATACATGAGAATAAAATTTTTAGGATGTTACAATTCTCCCACCCTAATAAAAATTTCGTCCTCGAAATTTAACATAACGCACTCCTCAGTGAAACAATTCTGGGTATTGCGTCTTTATAGCATCCTCACGCTCCCAAGTCAGAGTTACATCATTCCCTTGTTTCCATGCAACCTTCACTAATGGTACGTTCTTGTTTCTCAGTTGTTTAATCGACCTTTCTATGATCTGTGTGGGTTCTGTAGCGATGGTCAGATTTTCTCTAACTTCAACATCATCATTAGCAATCACATGAGTGGGGTCTTGTACATACTTCCTTAGTTGTGATACATGAAACACATTGTGCAGGTTTGCCAGGTGAGGAGGAAGTGCAATCTGATACGCCACTGTACCAATCCTCTTCAGGATCTCATATGGTCCAATGAACCTTGGACTCAACTTCTTACTCTTCAATGCTCGACCAATCCCCTTGTGATGTGAAACCTACAAGAATACATGATCACCAACCTGAAATTCAAGTGGTTTCCTCCTTTTGTCATAGTAGTGCTTTTGTCTATCTTGGGATGCCTTCATCTTCTCTCTGATTATTTCTATTTGTTCTGTAGTCTGCTGCACAATTTCAGGTCCTAATGCCAAACTTTCACCAGTTTCTAACCAACAAAGGGGTGTTCGACATTTTCTACCATACAATGCTTCGAATGGAGCCATACCAATACTGCTATGGTAGCTATTGTTATACGTGAATTCAATCAGTGGAAGAAACTGCTCCAAACTACCACCATGTTCAAGTACACAAGATCGCAGTAGGTCTTCCAAACTTTGTATGGTACGCTCTGACTGTCCATCTGTTTGGGGATGATAAGCTGAGCTTAATCGAAGCTTCGAACCCAATTCCTGATGCAAACTTCCCCAGAATCGGGAGGTGAACCTTGGATCTCTATCTGACACAATACTAGAAGGTACACCATGAAGTCTCACGATCTCCTTCACATATAATTGTGCCAATCTTTGTAGAGAGTTTTTCATATTCATTGGGAGAAAATGAGCAGACTTTGTCAATCTGTCTACAATAACCCAGATTGTATTATTCCCTGAACGTGTTCTTGGTAATCCTGACACAAAGTCCATAGAAATGTCATCCCATTTCCAGACAGGAATCTCCAATGATTGCAGTTCACCAGATGGCTTCTGATGTTCCATCTTGGCTTTTTGACATACTAGACATGAAGACACATATTCGGCTATTTCCTTCTTCATCCTTGGCCACCAAAAGCTTTTCTTCAGGTCTTGATACATCTTGGTTGATCCAGGATGAATGCTCAACATACTTTTATGCGCTTCTTCTAGGATTGTCCTTCTCAGACCAATATCACCTGGTACACAAATTCTGCTTCTGATTCTCCAAATTCCATCTGATCCTTCTTGTAATCCCATATCTTTTCCATTCGCCTGTAATTCTCTCAACTCTTGTAATGGCAAATCTTCTTTCTGTCTTTCACTTATCAGCTTTAGAAAATCATTGGTTATCTTCAAGGTTCCCAAGATCATATTCTTTGAAGATTTCATCTCCACACCCAAGTTCATGTCTCTGAACTGTTTTATCATCTCCATTTCTTTTAACATCAAAGATGCCATGTGAATGGACTTTCGGCTAAGTGCATCTGCCACCACATTTGCTTTTCCTAGATGGTACTTCAAATCAAAATCATAATCTTTAAGAAACTCCATCCATCTTCGCTGCCTCATGTTCAATTCCTTTTGATCGAACAAATACTTCAAGCTCTTGTGGTCACTGAACACTTCAAACTTGACTCCATACAAATGGTGTCTCCAGCTTTTCAAAGCAAATACCACCGCTGCTAATTCTAGATCATGTGTCGGGTAGTTCATTTCATGTGGTCTCAACTGTCTAGAAGCATAGGCAACCACCTTCCGTTGCTGCATCAAAACACAACCTAAGCCCATTTTAGAAGCATCGCAATAAACCACAAAGTCTTCCCTTAGATTAGGCAAGGTTAAGACTGGAGCAGATGTAAGCTTCATTTTTAGTTCCTGGAAACTTCTCTCACATTCTGGCGTCCAATCAAAAGGTTGATTCTTCCGGGTTAGATGAGTCATTGGTAGGGCAATTTGAGAAAACCCCTTAATGAATCTCCGATAATAACCAGCTAATCCCAGGAAGCTTCGTATCTCAGTGACTGAAGTAGGTTTCTCCCAGTTCGTTACAGCTTCAACTTTAGAAGGGTCCACAGACACTCCTTCGCTTGAGATTACATGGCCTAGAAACTTTACCTCTTTCAACCAGAATTCACATTTAGACAACTTAGCATATAATTGCTTCTCTTTCAGAATTTGCAATACCACTCGAAGATGCTTTTCATGCTCCTCCCATGTCTTGGAATAAATCAGAATGTCATCAATGAAGATAATAACAAACTGATCCAAGTATGAATGAAACACTCGATTCATGTAATCCATGAATACAGCTGGGGCATTGGTTACTCCGAAGGGCATCACAAGATACTCGTAATGGCCATAGCGTGTTCTAAAAGCTGTCTTTGGAATATCCTCAGACTTGACACGAATCTGATGATAACCCGATCGCAAATCAATCTTGGAAAATACAGTAGCACCTCTCAATTGATCTATCAAATCATCAATTCTGGGCAAAGGATATCTATTCTTCACCGTTAATTTGTTCAACTGACGATAATCTACACATAATCTCATGCTTCCATCTTTCTTATTGACAAGTAATACTGGCGCTCCCCATGGCGACACACTGGGTCTGATGAAATGCTTCTCTAATAACCCTTCAATTTGCTTCTTTAGTTCTGCCAGTTCAATAGGTGACATGCGATATGGAGCCTTAGATACTGGTTCTGCTCTTGGAATTAAATCAATTGAGAATTCTATCTCACGTTCTGGAGGTAAACTCGAGACATCCTCAGGAAATACTTCAGGGAATTCAGAAACAACTAGTATCTCAATCTCTTTAGATTCTCCATCTCCTTGTGGAAAAGTAAACAAGGCAAATAATTGGCTTTCACATTGTAAGGCAAAGAGTTTGAGATTGTCGGAAGTAAGATTTTCTTCTGATGGAAATATCACAGTTTTGTTATGACAGTCCACCAAGACTCGATTTGCCGATAACCAGTCCATCCCTAGGATTACTTCCAGATCCTTCAAAGGTAAACAAACAAGATCTACTAGAAAGTTTTTACCTTCTATGAGCATAGAACATTCGTTACACACCTTAGTAGTCCTAAGTTGTGTACCGGTGGGAGTGGAAACAATCAGATCATATATCATCGGCTTCACAGGTAATTGAAGACGTCTAACACACTCATCAGAAATAAAAGAATGTGTAGCACCAGAATCAAATAACACAGATAAGATAGTACCATTGATCTCACACTTACTTTGCACGAGGTCATCAGCTTGGTCTGCCTCTGAACCGCTGATGGCAAAGACTCTTCCAGTTGTTGGTTGTAACCTCTGGTCTGTTGACTCCCTGTTCTGTCTTGGAGGTTGAACAATTCGCGTGTTTCCTCCACGACCTCCCTGATAGTTAGAGCCTCTTTGATTATTCATAGTGTTGCTGTCGTTGTTTTGTTGGTTCTGTGGGCAATTTGGACTGATGTGTCCTTTCTGATTACAACGATAGCAGGTAACATCTCCTAGGTGTCGGGTGCAATCGCGTATATGGTGATTACCTCCGCAATTATGGCACCTGATATTCGTATGATTGCTGTGTCTTTGAGAAGAAGATGATGATGATCCTCCCTTGAAACGTCTTGGATAGAACGATCCTCTTCTTTTGAAATCAACTGAATGAGGTTTCAGTTGTCTATTGGCCTTTTCATGTGCCAGTCTGGCTTGGTGATTTTCTTCGAAAATTCGGCATTTATTGATTAGAATAGGAAAACTCTGAATTTCTTGATATCCTATCGCCTCTTTGATTTCAAGATTCAGCCCATTCTCGAATTTGACACATTTTGATTCTTCGGCACCAGCCTGTTGAAAAGGAGGGTAAAAGAGAGATAGTTCTTCAAACTTTGCAGCATATTCTCAAACGGACATTGAGCCTTGTTTCAGCTCTATAAATTCCAGCTCTTTTCGGCTTTTCACACTCGCTGGAAAATATTTCTCCAGGAAACAGTATTTGAAGTTGATCCAGTCCAAAGGTCTGTCGGTTTCAATCATACGAGTTCTGGCATGTATCCACCAGTTTTCTGCTTCCTCAACCATCATATAAGTGGCATACTCCACCTTTTCGAATTCTGTGCAGGGCAAGGCTTGGAAGATGTGCTCCATTTCCTTAACCCATAGGTATGCTACCTCCGGATTATAACCTCCTTTGAATTGTGATGGCTTCCTTTTTAGGAAGTGGTCTAACCCGTGAAGTCCTCCAGTACTTTTCGGTTGATTTTGTCTTTCTATGGCTTCAGCCAAGCGATTGAAAGCAGCTGCCATATCGTTGTTGTTGTTGTTTCTTGCCATCCTACATTTGTAGTTTGGTTTATACTAATTCTAAGGGAAAATATGTCGTATATATATATATATATATATAATATTATAACATAACTATAAGTATTCTACAATTTATCAGATAAGTAATAAGTCATATAATATACATTTATCATATTATCAAGCAAGTAATCAAACAAGTCATTTTGCAATTTATCAGTCAGCCACAAGTCATATAGTACACACTTAACATATTATCAAACAAGTAATCAAACAATTCACGTAATATATCAAGAACAATACATGTTACATCAATTGGTCCTGAATTTTTGAAAACGCTCTGATACCACCAATGTGACGTCCCGTGTAATTTTCTGAATAAATTTTTCACGTTTTTAAAAGATCTTTTTAAAATTCATAAATTAAAATCAGAGTTCACATAAAGGTCGATATTAGCGGAATATTATCATGCATACTAGTCGTGAATAATAAAATTTAAGGAATAATTACGTAGCAGAAACGATTTTAAAAATAACAGTACATAACACGTTGTATTTATTACAAATCATAAAATTAGAATAAATTTGAAATCCAAGCAATAATTCACATAGGCATCAACCATAGCATCACTCTTCATTCTGGGTGGCATTCACTGTAAAAATTAATGTAAGAGTGAGACAGAATATAGAATAAATATAAAATAAATAAAATTGGACAAACACAATCAACAAACCATAATGATATGATGAATATGCCAAACAAGTTCATTTATATTTAATAAGTCTTTAATTAGACAAATGATGTCATGCTGGATCCATTTGGTTTGGTGGGAATACTGCAGTAAAAGGTCTCATAGAGACATCGGTAGGAATTAATACAGTCATGGATCCCTACAGCCCCATGACCAACACATCGGTAGGAATTTATACAATCATGGATCCCTACAGCCCCATGACCAACACATCGCAAAAATAGGGCTTTAACTCATCATAGAGTAACCCTCCACCAGGGTAGGCAATCATGGAACCCCTAAATTCTATGGTGCGTCCAAATGCTTATGATGCATGAATGCCTTTAATTCTCTTTATCATTTAACATACCATGATATATCAATTTCCAAAACCACTTGGAAAATCACAAGTCCTCAAATGACACATCATATATAATAATTTTCAGAATCATGGATTTATTGTTTTAACCACATATATCAATAACCGTAAGGCATTCATGTATATATATTAATTTAGTCATTCATAATTATTCACCACCAAAATACACAAACTGAATGATGCTCATTAGACACTCATCAACATTCATAATACTTCATAATCACTCAAGAATTCAATAATAAATTGTTACCCATAGGGAAAATATCATTTTTTATCCATAATAACCATTATAAGCAAATTTCAGCATTTCCAACAGCAACATACGTTAGTAAAAAAGTCATAACATGAGCAAATCAAATCCTTTTCATGTGATTCCACTTTCTATAGCTTAATAACATAAATATCTACAACTTTGATGAAGACCATAAATTCAAATTCTAAACAGAAATATCACTTATTCACAGAATACAAAACTGCCTTAAAGAGGATTTTTAAAACGTACACAGGTTAATATTTTCAACGTTTCTGGAGCTACAAAAACAATTTTGGCATGAAACCAGTTCTAAATCATTCTTAACACAAATATCTACAACTTTCATGAAGACCATAAATTCAAATTCTAAACAGAAACATCACTTATTCACAGAATACAAAACTGCCTTAAAGAGGATTTTTAAAACGTACACAGGTTAGTATTTTCAACGTTTATGGAGCTACAAAAAGAATTTTGGCATGAAACCAGTTCTAAATTTTTCTTAACACAAATATCTACAACTTTCATGAAGTCACCAACTACTAATTCTCACCACATAATTCCCAGTTTTAAAAATAAAATTCGGATTTCATAGTTAACAGATTTTCATCATGAACATACTTCTGTATTTTGAGCATATCTAGAGCTACAAGAATATTTTTAACTCAAAACCACTTTCTATAGATCTCTAACATAAATATCTACAACTTTCATGCAGACCATACTTTCAAATTCCAAACAGAAACATTACATAATCACATAATAGTCAATAGATTATCATTTTTCATTATCACTAATTGCTGGAAAATTTACTGGTTTGACAATATTTAGTAAATTAGCTATAACTCATAGTATAAAAATAATTTTTGAATGCGGCCAAGTTCTATGTTTCAATAATTCAATTATCTATAATTTTTATGAAGACCAAAAATTCCAAATCCAAACAGAAATATCACAAATTCATAGTATACTAAACTATCTCAAAGAAAGTAACAAAACGTATATATGTTAGTAAATTCAACGTTTCTGGATCTACAAAAATAATTTTGGCATGAGACCAGTTCTAAATTACTCATAACACAAATATCTAAAACTTTTATGAAGATACTAAATACTAATTCTCATCACAAAATTCCCAGTTTTAAAAATACAAACAGTGATTCACGTCAGCAGATTTTTAGCATGAACATACTTCTGTCTTTTAGGTATAACTAGAGCTACAAAAATAATTTTGACTTGAAACCACTTTCTAAAGATCCATAACACAAATATCTACAACTTTCATGAAGACATCAAAGGCTGATTATGCATGTATAAGTCCCAGAATTTTAATATATACACAAAACATAGGGTAAATATTCCACTCTGACATGCTGTAGTATTTTGGCTATAACTTTTGCTATACATATTCAAATTAATTGATTCAGGTCTCAAAATTCAGATAACAAAAAGATCTACATCTTTCATGAAGAAGTCAGAATCAAATTCACACGTTTTCAATCTCAAAACTGAGCAACAAGATACGAAAATAAAACTGGAATCCTAGGACAGCATACAATTCTACCCATTTCATAATTATTCACAACCCTATCCCCTCTTACCTTGATGGAGGATCCTAGAGTGGTTGAAAATGTTCTCTTATTGTCCTAGCTTCAGATCAAGGGTGACTTTGATAGAGAAAATGAAAAGAAATGAGAGAGAGACTTCACTAACTTTAGCTTGTTCTAAGAATTCAGACTTGGGAACAAGATGTAGTGTTGATTTAATGATGCAAATGACAAGTGGGGGACAAGCTTTTCATAATGGGATTGTAGTGGGATGTTAGGTACATTATTGTGGTGATACTGGAGGTTTTAGGTAAGAAAAATGAGCTGTATTGTTGACCATTTCCGCAGCCTACATAATGGAGCTTGTATGATTGAAGTAAATATCAACTTTGACACTGTTTCGGTATTTTAGGCATATCTCTCTCATATCTTAATGGATTTTAACAAATTTGGTTTTGTTGGAAATCTAAGACAACGAGGAACAACTTTGTAGTTCACCACTTTTTCAAATTCGGATTCTAACAAGGTATTAAAATATGTACAAGAGGATATGATTGAAGTAAAATATCAATTCTGACACTGTTTCGGTATTTTGGGCATATCTCTCTCATATCTTAATGGATTTTAACAAATTTAGTCTTGTTGGAAAGCTAAGACAAAGAGGAACAACTTTGTAGTTAACCACATTTCCAAATTCGGACTCTAACTAACAATTAAAATGTGTACAAGATGACGTATTTTGAGTGGAGTATGTGGCAATTTGATGAGAGTAATTGGAAAAACCAAAGGAATTAATAACTAAGGAAATAGGTAATAAGTTACTTGATTAACTTTTACCTAAGGTATAAAGTTAAAATTATTTACCATGGTAAAAGGTTAAATTGAAGATGTTGTCCTAACCAAAAATTTATGTAGAAAGTTGAGATAAAATAGATAATATCATTGATGGTCTAAATCAAAATGATTATACATGAGAATAAAATTTTTAGGATGTTACACTGATTTTCAAAGAAAAAATCATGGTAAAATTATATTTTCAACCTTAAACAATTCGAGAGCTCTCATATTTGTTCTTGATTTTAGCATTCCATGTTGATTTTAAGATTCCAGGACAGCCAGGGCTTCTAGAAAGTTTAAATGTTGAAATTGTTTTTTTTAATGCAATGTTATGGCTGAAAATTTTTAGAAAATGGAAGTGGCATTCGGAAACCCCTTTGACCGAATCCTTTCCTTATTTTCGTTTAAGTTGAGTTTAATTTCTAGCGATTGAAGCTGAATAATGGTTGTTTATGTTGCTGTAGTTTATAGTCATAGTGATGATGTTTTTAAATGTTTATGTATATGCTAAATGGTTGCTAAGTATTAGTCCCTTTTAGTTACGCTACTCCTTAGCCGAAAGGGAGATTTGAAAATTTTGTTGGTCTTAGGCAAAATTTCAAGCATAGATAATGGTCTTGAATAGATTAGTAATGTTGTATGGAGATTTCACTTGTGGGTCATAAATGCATGGTAGCATACTCTTAGTCATAAAATATGATATAAGGCCTTAAAAATGTTAAGCAAAAATTAATTGATATTAATTATGATGAAACTGAATTGTAATGAAGGTAAAATACTTATTATATTATTTGATTAGTTTTAGAAAATTTTCTGTTAAGATGTTATGTTTAGCAAAATAAAATTATGGCGATATTAAAAACTGATTGGAAGAGGTGCTAAAAACTAAAATTTCAAGAGATTTAAAACTTGAACTTATAACAAGTATAAAAAAATCAGATTTTTAAGGTGGCGTTAAAAATAGATTTTTTTAGAAAATTCAAGGCTAATTTTTTTAATATTAATTTTTTAGTATAAAATATAAGGTTGGATTTTCTAAATAAATTCTTGTGGGAATTTGATTTAAAGAAGTTTTATAAAAATTTAAACTAATTAAGAAGTGTTTTAAGACTAAAATATTATATTAAAATTATGAATAATAAATTTTCGTGAATTTGAATTTTTATAAGTTAATTATGGATTAATTAAATTAAGTAAAGTTCATTGGATACTTTTATAAGAGTATTTAAATGCTAAAGTTTATAATGTTTCAAATGATTTAAGAATTCTTAAGCAAAATGTTTTTTAATATTTAATCGCTTAAGAACAAAAGAAATTTTATAAAGGTTAAGGAGAATACTTGAGTCTTTTAACAAAAAGGGTATTAAAATAATTATTAAATTATAGAATTTATGTGAATTAGTTAATTAGGCGCTAAAAAATATATAATTATTAAATCTTAAAATTTATTAGAATTATTGAATTATATTGGTTGGTTATTTGAGAGCTAAAATTGTGATTTCTAAGTAGCATAGAAATTATTAAAGTAATTATTATTAATTTACAAATCTTTAGCCTTGGAAAATAGAAATCGGTGATTGAATCAGAGCGCTCGAGGGGCGTTTGAGCTTTGGAATCGAGGATTCCAGGTAGGGGGAGTATTATATCTTAAATGTATAAATTATGAACGGATAGAGGTATATATGCTTATTTATATCGATGAAAGTGATATTGATTGATTGTTACTTGATGAATTCCATGATGATGATGATGATGATGTTATTTATAGTTGTTGGTAATATACCCCCTTAATTGTTATCCTTAGTTTGACTAACAATTTATAACAATGTCAGCTCCGTTCATGTGTATACATTGTTGATGAATGGATAATTATAATTTTAAATTGCATGAGGTTGTCATTATTATTGTATGTTGATGATTAATTATTGGTTGTTGCATGTCATGCTTGTTGATATGTTATGGTGAAACCCTTGGTGATGGTAACCAAGCGATAGCCCTGATGATGGTTATCAGGTGGTTTATTGATGATTGGTAATTATTTGGCATAACATCTGCATTTTGACCCACACAAGATTGTAGGGGGCCTGTGATGCCAGCCCAGATGAGAGGGCGGTCTGATGGTAAAGCGCAGACCCTGTGGTGGTTTCTTTGGATTCCACAGCCGTCTTTGAGTGGGACTTAAGGTCGGCCGCAACATTACCGTTGTCGCTGAGAGCGACCGTGTTGCATGAATGGGCGAGCTGTTTGGTATCTGTAAAAGGCCGAATCAGCTGGGAGCTGAGATATATTATTATATTGTGTAATTCTCATCGTTAGATTCGGATGCATATGCATTCGTATATAATTATTGAGGCTGAGAAGCTATCGGATAACTCATAATATGTATTATTGTGTTGTTTGCAATTGAGGTATTGTAAACTTTATTAAATGACAGTAAATAATGATGTTTAAATTCGTGAATGAATTATGGTGGGATTGGATAGGTAATTGATATCACTATGGTTAGGTTCTGTTCAATATTTGTCATTTAATATATATATATATACACACACACACACACATGATCACCCTTAAGTTGATGTTGCTTTTTAGTGTATGTGGACCTGGGTGATACTTGGTGATGGCTCGGTTAGAGTTATCGTGGACTTGGAGACCCATACAAATATGTATATATTTACATAGCTTTTAGTATAGTATCACCTTAGCCGGCTCCTGAAGTATAAAGAATAATCTTTTGCTACAGACTATGTATGTGTGTGTATATATATATATATATATATAGATATATATATATATGTGTGTGTGTGTGTGTGTGTGTGTGTGTGTGTGTGTGTGTTTTAAGACTTCCGAACAATCTAATAGATTCATAAAAATTGGAAAAAAATTTCCCGTATTTTTATTAAATAGGTGTCACAATTTATATTAAATAATTTGAAAATATATTTTGTGACGTCCTCTAATTACTTATCATTAATTTTATTCGTTTAATTAAAATTTTCAATAAACTTTTCAGAAATTAATTAATTAATAATCTGATATTTATGAGAATATTCATTTTCAATTAAAAACCGCAAAATACATTACATATAACATTTTTAAAACCTAAAATGCCACTCAAAATGCAAAATCACAAGTTTTATAAAATAGGGGCCTGAGGCTACATGTGAGGCCAAGAACGCAGCCTTAACGCTACGCATCAGGCTAGCGCCCAGCGTCAGTGTATCAGTGACAACATCCGGTGTTGTTATGTATTTAGGCTATTTGGCCAACTTCTAACCTACCTAATTGGCCCGTTTTAGGTTCGATTGCTACGAAACTTTACGGGTCACCTGTTTTCCCCATTCTATAATTGTTTGCATTGTCCGTTTGCCAAAATTCTATCATATGCGTGGGATATGCATGAAAATGCAATTAATTCAACTTATACGCAAAACTATGCACCAACCTATCTAAATGGACTCCAAATGGTTCAAGGCCTATGTGCACTGCTTTCAAATGACCTAGGGAACCTATCGGTCCCTTATGGGGGTCCCGAAACCCGTCAGATCTCAAAATCATTTATTTAGTTTCCTATTTCATATATCCTTACCTATTTTCAATATATGCAACAAATCATCTATTTCATCAATTCATCAACCAATTTCCTAATCATTTTACAAACTCGTCACAAGCATATACAAGACCTGCCCACTGCAACAATCAACCATGCATATCTTGGCTCTGTGCTAACAATTCACTTTTATAATTAAATTCAACATAACCTCTAATAACATTACACAATCTCATAATTAAACAATTCTCCAACATCATTGTCATACAAATCATGATCATCAACCATCATAAGTCCAAATCATTGTCATTAAACAAAATCAGAACCTTAAACTCATTTTAAAATCTAATAATTCACTTCATATCACTTACTTGTAATTATTTAAATCAAAATACATTTATTTATTTACTCCAATTATTAAAACACCAGGGATGTTATATTTTCTAAAATAATATATATTGAATTAATTTTCATTAATTATCAAATTTATTATTGTTGTTACCCAATTTTGTTCAGGACCATTTAAAATTTTCAAAAAATAATAAATAATAAAAATACAATATATATATATATATATAAAATATAAAATAAATTTTTAGGAATTATTTTTAAGAAAAAGTGAACGTGTGGGCTTATTTGAATTTTGAATTGTTAATCCGGGCTTTAATTCTCCAAACTTTTTAAGTCCTTATTAGAACCTTAAATTTTGAATTTTTGAACTTCTAATCTTGAAAGAGATGTTTAAAATTTAAAATTTTAGGGATCAGACTTTTAAGAGATAAGAGGATAAGATAGAGATTTTAAGGAATGAGATGTAGTTTCTTTTGAAGAGATAGAGCTTCTAAAGATGAGATAGAGCTATTTTTTATATCTATAAACAAATCAGCTTTAGATTTTTTATAATTATATCAATTAAGCTAAATTTGTTTATTAATATATAAGCTACGAGATAATGAAAAGGAAAAAATATATATTATAATAGATAAAGGGAAACGGGTTTCATGTTATAGAATAATAAAATACTTCACGGGGAGGAGATAAAGAAAATCAATTCTTTTTTTTTAATATATATTAGAGATGAGGTTTCTTTTTCATACAATATATATATATATATATATATATATATATATATATATATATATATATTAGAAAGATAACCAAAAGGCCAGTATTATATATATATATAAGGACGCTAACCAAAAAGAGGAGGGGGGAATCAAATTTTTTGATACATATATTATATATAAGCCATGAAAAAAGGGAGAGGATTCACGCTGTTTGCAAGGGATAAAACAAAAAGAATTCAACATATATATACGTTTGACACACAGCAAAAGAAGAGGGGGAGATTTAGAGAAAATAAGGATTCACGCTGGGCAATTGACACACAGCTACAGGAAAAATTGAAATATTAGATACAATTATCAGGAAAACAATTAATAAAGGTATTTTTTCTTAATTTGTTTATTGTGATTGTATGTAATCCTATTCTATTAAAGAATTAAATTATAGAATCTCTTTCCCTTTAGGAATATTCTAATAATTATTATCACTGAACACCTTTGCTACTAACTAAGTTTAGAGTATTACAATAGGGAATAAAACTAATGTTGGTATGTGCCTAAATTTAAAATCTCTATGCTAGGGTTAATTTAGACAAGACGTCTCATTAACCTATGTTTAATTTCTAAACCATAAAGTATTCTAGTGATGCCAATAGGTAACAAAAAATAATATATTCACATTAGGATCAATTTGGACGAGACATCCTTTTGGTCTAAGTTTTTAAATAAAATAAATTTTAATAGTCTCAAAATTAACGTAGACCTTAAAAAATATTTTGATAACAAATTTAGGGTCTTTATAGATTTTTTGGATGAGACGTCCTGTCAATCTATGTTAAATTTTTTAAAATAATTTAGACGATAAAACACTTTAGTAATATCGATAATATAACAAAAATCAAAATATCTTTGTAGATTCTTTGGACGAGACGTCCTGTTAATATAGGTCTTCAAATAAACTTTTCATTCTTAAATCAATCTAGACTATTAAGTTTCTTTCTAAAAATATAATAAAATCAATAAAACCCAAGGTTCCTTTTTTATATATACAACTGAACTAGTCTGAACCGGGGTCTACAATCCGGTGTGGGACCAACCATAAAAGTATGTATATTTTAGTGTTTGTACACCGGTACAGTGGGTATTCGGTATTGTAATTCGGCCTCTCAGTGGGAGAAACCGGTCTCGTTATCCTGGAGATCCTTTACACTAGAGTTTCGTGTTGGTGTGGGCGAAAGGTGGTGTCACCTGCGAAGATTCTCTGACGCTCAAGTTAGAAGAGTGTATATGAACTCAATGAATACCCAAGCAATGCAATAGTAAGATGTGAGATTGAACAACGTAACCTTGCATGTGTATTGTAATATGGTATTTATAGTTGGACGCGAAAAATAAATCGTTAGATGCAGGTGGGCCCATAGGCTCTGATACCGTGTACAAATTGTTAATCACAGTGGATCAGTATTCAGAGAGTGACAGTGGGTAGGTCAATTATCAGTGTACGATTCTGACACAGGGATGAGGGATAATCACCTTTTCCATACATCACGCATACGATCGTACCTACTCCTTTCTGTAAGTGATATTGGCACATTCCGCTGTGTAGAGTATCTATACTGATAAGTTATAACCCCTCTTATCTCATTGTGACACTGAGGCAAACGGTTATATGTGACGGGGGAGTGAGGACAGATGAAGTATCCGAAGAAGTGAGAACGGATAAATGAGAATGGATAACCGGTGTGAAGATACTGCCCTGTGATACCGGTTGTTCCTCTGAACAGCCATGCTGACGTCACGACTTATGGGGCCGGTATCCAGACCGGATCAACAACATTCAAAATCAATTTAGACGAGACGTCCTGTTGGTTAACGTTTTAAATCTTGACATTTTCAATCTACTTCGCATTTTTTAAAATAACCCAAAGAACTACGTAACCCTGATTTCCCCTAGCGCTTGGGGAATACGTAGGACCGAGAATAATTATTCTTGTCGGGCCCAAATTAAAAAAATAAATATATCTCATTAACTCAAAAAATAAAATTATAACACATTTTAATGACAACTTGATTAATTTGGACAAGATGTCCTGTTAATCACAAAATTTATAATTTTAAAATTATTAAATCAAAAACAAATCCATAAGGCATCTCTAAGAGGTTTAAATTATAAATTAGTAGGATTATTCAAACTTAAATAATTTAGGGTAACCGTTTAGAACAGACAGTGTGGGGTGCTAATGCCTTCCCCACATGTAATCAGACTCCCGAACTTAAAATCTTGATTTAGGATCGGTACCTTCATGTTAAGGTTTTTCTGACGGTTTACCTTAAAAACATTAGTGGCGACTGCACGGTTTCCGGAGGGAACTCAGGAAACCTTATTTTCTTTTTACGGTTGGCCTCCCGCGATCTAGGTCACGACAGATGGCGTCTCCGCTGGGGATTTTAGAGAGTCAAGCCCGTTTAATTTGTTGGAGTATATTAGAATAATCCTATATAACTTCTTATCTATGTTTTATGCCATGTGTTGTGTTGATATATGTTATTATTGAACCTTATGGTAGAGGACATCATATTATTGTGTTATTGAACCCTAAGAGAGATAATTTTTTTTTTATTGTTCGGTGTTTGTTTCTTGTGAAGGAAGGGTAAATTACATGTATGTATGCCTCTCACACACTACACTTACACTTTTTCACACACATTTTGAGTGGGACCCTATACCCAGGGGTCTGAATAAACCATTAAGTTTAGGGGAGGTTGTGTAGCGGTGTCATTTGGGACATTCGTCTCCGTTTAACATCGTGAGAGCCTCAGCTAGAGTGTGACTTTCTCATGGTGCCCGCACCTGTTAGACTTCCTACCGTTGTGGTCAACATCATGGGTAGAGTTTGAGCTCTAGTGACCTTTAGTGATTTAAAATAGCCACCTAATGTGAGAGGACACTATTAGAGGAGCCTTAGAACTAATAGGAGGTCTTCAGAAAAACCTTGTTTAGGGAACACAAGGGGCAACAGTCTTTTTACCTTCCTTTTCTTTAAAGATTAAAAGATTCTTTTTCCAACAAATGTTTTTAAAGAAAAGCCCAATAATTCGACATGGGGCAAATGGTTCTCAAGTCCGTTCAATTTCATTCTTTAAGTTATAGGCTCCTTGAATCATAAATTTTTATGCAAAGTTTTCTTTAAAATTAGACGATCCGAGAGGTCTATAACTTATTCTTTGATACGAAAAATATTTTTAAGAAATAATGGTGATAAGCCCACAAGTTGACTTTTTTTCCTTCTTTTCCTCCTTTAGAAAGTAATTTGAACTTGACAAGTATCCTACTAGCTTAACCTAGTACTTTTGAACGAGACGTTCTGAGGAACGGTGAAAGGATGCTCGTCAAGGCTCATGATTGCTTCAATCACTGTTTGTTTTTTTTTCTTTGTTGTCTCTTTCTTTGTTGTCACTTGGTCAGTACTATTGACCAAAGAATAGCAAATAATACCCCCATACCCAAGCAAGCAAATGCAAATTCTTAGTGAACCACCACATTCCTACTATAGAAAACAATTAATTAGATGGTCGACAATCACAGAACACAAGGCTTGGTCATAATTTACCTGGAGAATCCTGCGATGAATAATGCATCAATGTCAGACTCTGCCCCCAGCCACTATAGCATCTGCATCCCCAAATTGAATCATTCTCTCATTGCATCACCAACAGAATGTGAGCCTACATGCAGTGACTGCAGCATGTTTTGGTCCCCGAATACAGGAATGGTAAACAAGTACTTCACATGCTCAGGATTAATAATGATTATAAAGGTCATGACATAGAACAAAAGGCTAATAGCTCTGCAACAGCAAAAACATGGCTATTGAGCCGAACCCTGTTGCCCTTTTATCTGATTTAATATATAAAAGTATGATGTCCTCCCTTAATCATGTGATGACATCTGCTATAGAAGGCAGAGTTGATTAAAATAAAATCATAAACCTTCCAAAATTTTAAAAAGCAGGAAGAAGGGTGGGACACATTAAGTCGAGATTAAAATAATAAACCTTTTATCTGTTTCTACATTTCATGTTGCTCTCAGTATGAAAAAGAAAAGTAAAGTGAGGAGTAATAATCTAATATCTGACAAGAGCCTACCAAAAATCTGCACAAAGTGATCGAATATATGTCCCTTTTGAACACGTCACTCTAAATCAAATTTTGTCTAGAAAATAATAACACAAAAATCAGTGGAAATAGAACAAATTAGCCACAACTCTAAACAGATAGTTCCCGAGATACATATTCAAGCTCCCTGCCTCTCCATAGATAAAACTTTTATCATGAATCATCATAATAATAAATAAAAATATTTATAGGTGCAAAAGCCACATAAGGACTTATCTCCTAGCCTGTGATTTATGATTGGAGCACAAAGGGTAGCAATTAGCAAAGTTTCCATTACCAGGCATTAAAAACACTTTTCTACCATAAAACAATGATACTTCATGAATGGCAAAAGTTCTTATTCACAACATTGTCTTGAGTGGAAAAGCTCCTAGAACAATGATACTTCATCGAAATCAATCAAATCATACACACATTCCCGCAGTTAAAAGAATTAAAAGCCAGTGTTCTAATAAGGCTAATACCAACTAGCCGTTTCCAATTGCTGAAACATCCCAGCTAACTCCTTTAGTCTTGCCTATAGCAGTCCTTCTAGTTCCTGTTTACTGCGAAACCAAAAAGGGTATTGAAAGTCTCATGTTGTCTAGAGATATGGCCATTAAAAATATGTAAGTTGAGGGTAATCATCATCTTATGAGCTAGCTTTTAGAATTAAGTTTAGTTCTATATCCAAATTTAACAAAGCGAAAAATCAAATTCATTTGCAGGAGGATACAACTAATCAACATCAAATGAAAACATTATTCTTACAGCAAAACCATATAAACTAATTGAAGAGATATGACCAACCTGAAGTGTGGCAGTAAAATTGCAGTTGGGAAGCAACATGCCATCAAATAACGAGGTTAGTTCCCAGTTTGAAAATAGCAAATGAAACCACATACATGGCAGAGAGATTGATAACTGAAAGTCATTGGTCACGATTTGGTTCTTTGGCACAATTTTGATGTACTTATGCTGCCACTTGTCACATCATTTAGTGGAGCTCACACGGAAATTACCACACGCTGCATTAATATACTGATTATCTATATCTCCTACTAGATCAGGTCCCATCTTAAAGCTTATAAATTCATACTGCTATATATAATAAAAAGTGGCGGTAAATGTATGTAAATATATTCTCAGTTTTGATTTAGGGCTTCCACTGTGATAGATCAAACAGAGAAATGAAAAGCGAGTTCTCAATGTTTTATTCCCTAATAGAAGCTGGTAGAGAGCTGGATCCCTTTGGTCGCTTTCAAAGCCTATCTAATAAATTATAGTCACGAGTTTTATTCCCCGATTATAGGCATGTTAGAATCAGGGAATAAAACTCATGACTATAATTTATTAGATAGGCTTCGAAAACGACCAAAGTGATCCAGCTCTCTACCAGCTTTTATTAGGGAACAAAACATTTAGAACTCGCTTTTTGTTTCTCTGTTTGATCTATCACAGTGGAAGCCCTAAATCAAAACTGAGAATATATTTACATACATTTACGGCCAGTTTTACTGATAAGTTTTCTTTTTAATATTTAGTGCTAGTGGAGCAATGATTCATAATTATTTATAAACAGGTGCAGAGTGCTAGACATTGTATTTATGCAGTGTGCTTGTATAAAATTGAAAATGTTCTGGATGAGTTGTTAGATAGGAAATTAATCTTTTAAGTCTATAGTAACTTAGAGTTATTAGATTAATTTTACAAATTAACTAATAAATTCATCATAATAAATGAAACAAAAGAAAGGAAAGAAGAAAGTTTCCTTCTCCTTCTTCTTCTCTAACTGGCCACCTTTTCCACTCTCCACCATCTCTACTCCTTCATCTTATTCATTTCCTTTCAATTGAAGCGAAACATGAGTTCTACTCAAGTCTCCCTTCTTCTCCCCACGTGCACAAAAGTGCAGGCTTCTCCTCCAATTTTCATCATCTTTAAGATAGGTTTCATATAACCTAAGTTGAGTATCTTGTTCAATTTCTCAAAGTCATCTCAAATCCTTCAAGGGTGTCACTGAAGGTTTGAATTGCTGTAACTTGCAACTTTTGAACCCTTATCCTTTCGTTAAATGTGACATAATTAATAATGTTTTGGGTTTCCAAGTAGCTAAAATTAGATTGAATTGAATGAAATTAGTGAACAATTAATTAATTGGCAAACGTCGATATAATTATGTTGTAGACCAAAAGTCAAGATTGACGAATATTTTGTTAATATACTCAATCTATACGCTGTACAAATAGGCGAATGTTGTATATTTTTCTTACACTCATGATTTATAGTCATTTTGGTCATTGGGAGCTAATTTCTACCCAAATCAACTGTTTTGCTGAGGAAATAATTTCCGTGGGTCTCACTCGGAGGAAAGCTCATCTACCCCGTTTCCTTCTCTCCCCAAACTAGGTAATTTAGCCAAAATACAACCTTTTCAGCTCAAGTTAATTTCAGCCCAAAAAATTATGCAGTTCCGGTTTAAACCTTGATATGTTTTTCCAGCGGAAGATTTTTCTTTTTGGTGTAAACTTGGCGGAAGGTGAAATACCATTTCTGGTTTTGAAAAATGGGCCAAGAGAGTGCAGGCCCAAATAGTAAATTCAAGAGAAACAGAAATGAAAGACTCAGGAAGCAGGTATTTGTCATTAATTGATTGACCAAACATAACATGAAGGAGGCCCAATCCAATTGAAGAAGGACGGTGGAGGGTCACACGTTTACTGACAAGAAGGAACAAGTTTCATCGTGTTTGCTTTGAGCATTGTCAATTATAGGAAAAAGATTTTTATATAAAAACATCACTAAAATTTATCTATTTTGACACATTATTTTTAATTAAAAAAATTTACTATAACTTTATTAAACAACGCTCTTAAAATAAACACTGATTTAATAACTTTAAATAAATTAAAAAGAGGAAAAAGAAGGAAAAAAAACAGTTACGCATAGTGGGGTCCATTCCCTATACCATAAACACGCAGCATGTTTTATTCGGGTGCTATATATACCCTTAGATATAGCCATTTAGTCACCACTCAAACACACACAAGCACACGCACACTGTTCTTCCTCTCAAGCGATATCGACAATGGGCGCGGTAACTCACTCTCTAACGCACTCTTTTCTTTCTCTCTGTTTTGCCCACAGTTGTTGAACGCCACTAATGTTAAACGTTTGCAGAAAAAGAAGACAAATAGTGGCGAAAACAACAACAACAAGGAGAACGAAGACAGCAACGCCACCACCGTGGTCTTGAAAGTCGACATGCATTGCGACGGATGCGCTTCCAAAATCATCCGACACCTTCGCGCTTTCCAAGGTTCGCTTCATAAAACTACCACATCTCTCTCTCTCTGCATTTGCCTCAATAAAAGAAAATGAAATTACTTCTCTGACGGATCTACTTTGGATTATTTTTATTCCTCATCTTTATTTTCTGAAAAATATGCTATAATAAATTATGTTAACTAGATAGAGCCTTTGTTTGAAGAAATCCATATCAAAAAGATTTTATAGGAAAAATCGTAGTAATTTGTAAATTGCAATGCATTCTGAATTTAAACAATGCATTTTATTTATAATTTGTCACCGTGTGATTTTATTTTTTCAAATGTTGAGTTTGGTTTTTCTTTTTCCCGAAGGAGTGGAGACGGTGAAGGTGGATAGCGACGCCGGGAAGCTAACGGTGACCGGAAAATTGAATCCGAGCAAAGTGAGGGAGAGCCTTGCGGAGAAGATAAATAAGAAGGTGGAACTAGTCTCTCCTCAGCCGAAGAAGGAAAAAGAGAAAGAGAAGGAGAAGGAGAACAAGGACACCAGAACCAACAATAACAAGCAATCCGAGAACAAAACCCACGACAAAAAAACCAAAGACAAAGAGGTCCATCACTGGTCCCCTCACAATTTGGCTTTCTTATTATTTCAATTTCTCTGCCCCTGCCAGCCTGGGCTTATTTATTTACTTATTCATTTATGATTTGTTATTATTAAATTAATGCATGATTTGGTTGGTACTCTAGTTTTCTATAAATTATTTGTTAATTATAATTAATTTTCCTTAATGAAATAGGTGGTAGTGACTACGGTGGTTCTGAAAATGGCATTGCATTGCCAGGGATGTCTAGACAGGATTGGCAAGATCGTGCAGAAAACCAAAGGTGGGTTAAAGGAAACTCGTTTTAATTTTTATTTGTTTATTTATTTATTTATTTTGTCTTTGTGGTTAATTTGTTTAATTTGGCATGGATGTGGTGTGTAGGAGTTCAAGAAATGAGCATAGACAAGGAAAAGGAAACAGTGACTGTGAAGGGGACAATGGATGTGGAAGCTCTGGTTGGGAATTTGATGGAGAAGCTTAAGAGGAAAGTTGAGGTGGTCCCTCCCAAGAAAGACAAGGAAGGTGACAATGAAGGTGAAGGCAAGAAGAAGAAGAAGAACAAGGGTGGTAATAATGGTGGAGGAGATAGTAATGAGAATGGAGAGAAAATGGAACAAAGCAGAATGGAGTATTTGGGACCTTCCTTTGGCTTTACTTATGGTTATGGTCATGGTTACAATAACTATAACTATGTACAGGTACCAATCTACCCGGAGCAGATGCACTTTTACATGCATGCCCCACCACCACAAATGTTCAGTGATGAAAATCCAAATGCTTGCTCTGTCATGTGAGGGGTCTCATCAGAACATAATTTCATTCAAACTGGGTGATGAATAATGATGTGAATGGTGTTTTTGCCTTCTTTTAGAGGGCAGGGGAAAGGGACTAGAAAGTAGAGTGTAGTCTTTCTAATTTCTATTCTTTTTTTACTTCTGTTTTGTAAGAACGCCACGGAAGTTTTGAGATGGATTTGTGCTTAACTAGAATATTATCATCAGAAGCAGGGTTTTGTTGTAATTAACCAATACCGTCATATTAAACGGCAACACCAATTTCAATATTTGTTAGACTAGTGTTAGCCAATAGTGCATAATATAAATTGAGTCACATGTTTTAAGAGTTTCGAATTATGACTTCAACATGTTTTCAAAAGTTTAAATTATTGTCATCCGTATATAAGACTTTGTTAAAATTTATTTTAGCGATTTTCACTTTGAAAGAATCAGTCTTATGTTATTTAAAAGAGAGAAAAAAATGCATAATGTAGATGATAATATAATGGAATTATTCTGAGAGTTTGGTCTAATTTGTTGTATATAAAGAGTGTTGTGGTAGGAAGTTGCTGCCAATGTTCCATAATTTAATGATTGAATTTGGATTTAGGAGGATGGACAGAAAAGGCGTGAGCATATGCATGTCCTTATTAGGTGTCCTGTGCAGGGAAGAAGGTGTTGGTGTACTCATTAGTTATTACGCTTATTCCTACAAGTTTCTTCTCTGTCCTTTATGAATTTTGTCCTCTGCATTGCACCATAGGCCACGCCATTTCTTTGAATCCAGCCAAGTTCGTTCGTTAGTGGGTTTTAAACCTGTCCTTTCCCACCTTTATCATTTGTCCTATGTGTCAACTGCTATTTTCCATGATCAACGCTTTCCAATTTGGCTCTTTCGTTGTTCCCCATGAAAACGCTTCTTCACCACATAATTAGCTAAAACTCTTCATTTTAACTTTAGCGGCCATTGCATTCAAGGTTATTTTAAAAATACATTTATCTTTCACATTATATAATCATAATTTTGACCCGAAAAATACTTGTTAATAACATTTTTTTTATACTCGAATCTGAATTTCTTTAAGGGAAATTAAGTAAAAGTTATAAAGTAAACATAAACGATAAACAAAAGAGCCGAGAGAAATAGGGAAAAGTCTTTTTTTATCTATTCATGTTATTAGCATTATAAATATTATTATTATAGACAAAAGTCAGATTTTAAGATAAATAGTTTCAGTTTTTATTCTTATAAAAGAATAAACATTTCATATACATAATACTTTCTATTGTATTTTTATATGATTTCAGAATGTCTTATTAAAACTTTTATAAGAAAAACTTTTTGAAAATTCATAAAAAGAAGTATAATATTTTTTAATATGTTTAATAGACCAATACCATCAAATCATATATTGAATTAAATTATGTCTTATAAAAAAAATACCACTCGGAATACTTTAGTCTAGTGCTATTTATTTCAAAAATTAAGTGTGGGGGCGTGAATCACTCCTAAAATTCGAATTTATTGTATACCCTCGGATGCACTCACACAATATCAAGCATTTTATGTGTTTTTTAATACATATTATTCAAGATTATTATGAGGGGCTACAGTTTTACTTTAAGAAACTCAAACTTATCTCAATTTAAATCAAAACAGAGTATTTATGTATGTAAATCAGTTTTCAGAAAATAAAATTCAGTAATTATCGTTGTTACCCTATGATTTTATTATTACTAATATTGATGATTATATCATAAATAGGTTTTGTGTAAGGATCAGTTGTGGATTCTCTTGACTTAATTAGGCCTTTGCGTTTATTTTTGAACAAATTAAAGTGATAACTGAGCCATTTGGGTTGCATGTGCTAGATGGATGACCCTAAGAACCAACGTGAGGGATCATGATGACAATGCATTGGGTTTCATGCATGGAATATGTCTTTGGCGATGATGATGCTAGGCATTAGCAATTTACCATACCTCAAAGTTCCCTTGATTTTTGTCTGCCTTTTGGAAAGAAACAAGAACCTTCATCAATGGTGGGAAAAGCCAAAAACCAGTGGCACAGACACTTCCTTTCAAAGAATGTTTTTAAATTCAGATTCGCTTTCGAATAGGGGAAAGATACAGTTTGATGGTTCATTGCCTTGGTTGGTTAATTTTGTAATAATTAAATGTTTTATAAGCTGTAAATGACATAAACTCAAGAAAAATAAATTAACAAAAAAAATGTTATGTGACCCCTATAAGATTAATAGAAAAAAATAAATGAGAACAAATACTATATTGAAAATTACTACATTGATTAAGCCTTTATTTTACTCAAAAATATTTTTGGTGAACCAATAAATAAGAAAAGGTAGTTCGAATTTATCACATTGACAAAAAAGAGAGCAACTAATAAGTAGTATTCAATTTCTAGCAATGAGCTAACTTAATTGATTTTAATTTCAACTATTTATGGCTTTGCTACTTTTATAGGCCGAATACTAGACACAACACAAGTTATGGTTGAACTTGCCTTAATCTGAATTGTTACTTTATATTTTGAAGTTAATTCTCATGTAAATTAAAGACAATTCTTTTGAATAATACAAGAATATTCTACCTACTAAACCAAGCTTGCTTAGTAAGTCAACCCAATCAAACAATGAAATACTTTTCGACTTTTTCTTTTAGTAAGTCATGTATACTTTCTTGTGTGTATATGTATATAATAATTAGAAAAACCAAATATTATCTACATTTTAAAGATTCCATATCCACGTGGTTAAAGTGCCTTTTACTTTTATGTTTTTTCCATTAGTCTAGTCCTAACACGCGACCATGCCATGAACTTTAGCCATGTATAAGATAATGAAGCAGATCATATAATAAATTAGGCTTAAGAAAGAATAAACAGATAGACATATATTAAGGGGAAAAAAGGTATTTTTTTTTCCGTAACTGAGGATATTCCAAATGCCAAAATGTTCTTTTTGGTCCTCTTCTTTGGTGGCCACTCCCCTGACTTGAACATAGTAGCTATCAACAATCAATTATTTGGGGGGCCATGAATCAATTATTATTTGCAATTCTTGTTGAGTTGATATTTGGTAATTAAAACAATAAATGTTATCAAGTGCTTAATCTAATTTTGCATGAATTATATAATTTCAACAAATGAATTTGGATTTGGTCACAATGATGGATAGAAGGAAGGCACTTCACAGACAATAGGGTGGTGCCTGGCTAGCTAAATCGTACCTACATTTATGAAATAAATAAAAGCTTTGCTTTATTCAGAGTTGAATTTCTCCCAAAAGGGGCCATACACGTAAAGGGTCTGCCACTACACTAAAGGACCTTAAATATTCTTTTCCAAATATAAGGTCTTGGAAGGAAATGTTAATGGTTACTTAAATTTTTTCAGCCAGCTTATGCTTTCTAGGTAAACAATGTTTTATGCAGGGATAACTGTCAAACTTTCTCCTCTACAGTCCCAAACTTTTTAGCATAAGGTAAAGGCAAAAGCAAAAGCAAAAATAAGAATTCCTGCAATGCAACCATTTTTGCTTTTGCTTTTAATTCCTTACCTTACCTGTAATTAATTTACAGACAATGTATCAGTTATTCACCAAATAATTTGGCCAGTGCAGCTATTCATAAGGATGTACAGCAGAAATTTTGTGACGATCGATGCCAAGCATACGTATTCATGTTTAAGGAATACAAAACACACACATCCCAGATTTCACTACTCGTATCTAACGTGTTTGTGACCTTCGTAACCATTGTATATTTCATGAATATAGTTTATAATTAAAGTATATTATAATTTCATAATTTTCCCTAATCAATCTCAAATCAATATTTCAACAGGAAAAATAATAATTTATTAATTTAAGACTATGATAAAGATTATTTTTATAATTAAAATATCTAGTGAAATTATAGTGTCTACACAATCAAGCAAACAAAACAATAATAGTAAATAATTACAAATATATTATACCATTAAAACTAACTCCCATAACCCCTCACCGAAAACTTAAGCCATGGCCATTTTTTTATAACTAGCTATACCAAATATTAAATCACTACTTTTGTACACCAAATGATCATGCCTCTCCCGCTAGACTATAACAAAGGAGAGAGGTCCACGCTAAGGAGTATTTTGATTCATAAAATATTAGTTGTTTTAGTTTTATAATTATAAAATTATCATATTATTTTTGTATTCATAAAAATTTTATAGAAAAATTAGAAATGATTTTTTTGTGTTCTTTTTTATTGTTTTCATTTTTTTATTTTTTTTTAAATTTTAAAAGACAGTAACTAACCCCATATCAATACCGATCCCTAGACAATGGTAACGCAAGTAAGGGTAAGACTGATCCAAAAAAGATAGCAAAAGGTCTAAACAGTATGGAAACCAATATGCTTACTAAATGGACCATGATTAATAAAGTCTGTCATCAGTCAAAATTTCAGAGGCAAGTAGTCAATTTGCCTAAAAATATGACATGAAGTTAAATTATTCTACCTTAAGATGATCGTAAATATAATGATTCAAAAACAGATAAGTTAAGTTATTCTAATACTTTTATGGTCTGTTATTCAGATATTCCGTTACTGACTTAAGCATTAGAGTTTCCTTGTAGGTACAACTTCCACCAACCGTTGTTCCATAGCACTGAGACTGAAGGACGCAAAGCTCCTATTTAGCCTATGTTTGATAATATCGGACTCCTACTGGGTCAATGTAAAATTTGAGTGATTTAGAGAAATTGGATATCAGTAAATCAATGACTACTTTACCCCTGCATACCGGATATTTCAGTAACAAATTTGTAATCAAAACTAAAAATAAGAAATGAAAACAGAAAATATATTTTTTAAACGCAACAATCATTTAGGTTTTGTTTAGTTTTAGAAATACTACCTCAAACTCTAATATAAGTAATTTTTAGTTGAATTTTTTGATTCTTAATATAAATAAAATTATTAATTTAATAAATTTTTGATTTCAAATTAACGAATCACTATCATGAGACTATGAAATTTTTTATCAAATCACTAAATATAAGCAAAATTTATCATATAAGCAAAAAATTTGATTCGTTAACATGAGACTATGAAAAAAATTATTGATTTAATAAAATTTTTAGTGATATTAAGGGTATTTTAAAAAACTAAATTAAATATATGATAACATTAATACAAATAACTACTTTCAACTATTATTATTAATATATAATTAGCTACTTTTACTTATATTTGAAATCTGGGGTAGTATTTTTTATATTATTTTTATTTTTAATTATAAATTTGTCACATTACTTTTTATTTTAAAAGTTATCACATAAAACATTGAAAATAATATTTTCGTGTCTTTCCATGTAAAACCTTTTAAAAGTATAAAACAATATAATAATTTTATAATTAAAAATAGATTGATAATTTTAAAATTAAAAGTAAAAACAAAAAAATAATGTTTTTTTTACCTCTTTGTGGGTGTCTAGATAACATATTTTTCATTAGCTTAGCATTTAACACGGTTGGAAACACAATTGTGGACAAGAATCACTGGTCAAAGTCTCCTCATCTTTTCTTTAACAAATAGATGATGATGCTTATAATTAGTACATAAATAATTGACGATGGATATGCAATTAAGCTTTAAGCAACTTGTAGGGATCCTTATCAAACCAACCATTTCCTAAGTCCAGTGGGCCCCACAAACCCTCAATTATGAAGCTCGTCTCCTTCTTTACTACTTTAATGGAAAGTCTTTCTAATTGTGATTCACTAAACACTCCATTAAACCAATCAAAATTTTATTAAATTAATAATTTCTTTTCGTTAATCAAATTTTAATTTTTGATTGATTCAAAAATCAACTAAACAATCACATAGGTTTGTTTAAAATCAAGCAAAGGGAGTCTACTATGTAGCAATCATTTTCTGTCTGTTATTGTTAACATGAAAATTTACGGTTTAAGTTGGTGTATTTCCTAATCCAACGTCAATGGGTTCTAATTGCATTTAGTAATAAAATTCATTTGAGTGTTTGAATTAATATCTAAATAATTTAAATTCTCGATAAAAATGGCTGAAAACATTAAAAAAATGTTACCTTAATTCAATTCAATATAACCATTGACAAAATGGTATTGAGATATTTAACGAAAAATAATAGTGTTCAAAAAAATTTAAATAAAGTAAAAAAATCAAAGATGAAACTTTTAGTTTTTTACATCAAGAATCAAGATGAAACTAAAATATTAGATAGAGATAAACGAATGTTTTCTTACCTGAGGCATTTTAGAAGAATGAAACTAATAGCAATGAGGTGTAGCGACATATTTCAAACCAAATGGCCCTAAATTTTCCTTTTTTTTTTTGGCAAAAACACGAACAACATAAACTTTCGTAATTTGCCAATGCGAACGATACATGGACCTCCAAAAATAAGTTTTCGATGGACTAGTGTTCGCCATATTAAAGGCCGAAGTAGGTGTGTGAAATAGATTTGGGCCATTAGTAGAAGAACAAAAAAGTTGGAAACAAACAACAGGCCGTGAAGCCCATAATCATTTGTCGCGTTGCATAAAAATCACTTGCTCACCACACCACAAGTTAGGTTTAGTGCCAACACAAACCGCACATATTAGACTTAATTTTCTCACAGTCCCAGTCCAATTCCAACACGCAACCAAAGCGGAACTCTCTCTCTCTCTCTATATATATATATATATTCCAAACTCGATTCTCAATTTCAAAACTCAAACCTCGAACCCTAATCCCTTGCTCGCTCGGTTTCGTCTTTCATTCTCTCCTCTCACGGCGAAACCCTAGACTAGATCTATTCTCTCGCTTTCTTCCCTTTCCGATTCACTATGGTCTCTGACGCCAGCAAGAAGAAGGCTCTTCAGAAGAAGGCCGCTGCCGCCGCCAAGCGAGGTGGCAAGGCTGCCGCTGCTGCCGTCACCGCCGCTGCCAGTGCCAAAGCTGCCGACAAGGTCGCCAACGGAATCGCCGATATTCGGATATCGGATCGGACCTGCACCGGCGTCCTCTGTTCTCATCCTCTTTCCAGAGATATTCGGGTATGCAACTGTAACTGTAACAGATTTCCACGTGAATTATCTGCTTATTTGAAAAAGTAAAGTACGAATTAGATTTTTATTTTAGCTGTTTGATGTATTAGACGGTGTTCAAATTATAGTTTTTTTGGTTCATAAAACATAACGGAATGTATAACTAGGAGGGCGTCATCATCTGGATCTATGAATTTGATACATTTACCTGATATAGTTTTTCAGTAAATTAATATGATGCATGCATTCATAAGGAAGATATATTTTATTTTTGAATTCATTTTTTTTTATGGAAATTGAAAAGTGAGACAGAAAGTGATCATTTGCGTTTTTCGGTTTCATATTGTATTATTAAAGGTTATATATTTATATGTGTGTATCCATTTAGCTTATTCAAGATTTGTTTTAGCTGAATAGTATTTCATTTGGCTATTCTTTTGGCCTTTTAAGAGAATTTCTCCCTTGATTCATTAGTTGAAAGTTGGAACTATTGGCATGCTTGTGTAATGAAGGCATATCACTCGCTCATTTAAAAGGGAAATAGAGGATAATGATCTATCTAGTAATCCGGATTTTATTAAGCTTGGTAATATATAAGCTTTCTAAAATGTGGTGGACATTCCCGTTTTAGTGAGTCTTACTTCTAGCTTATTGTGCTAGCGTGGGTGCACGTATTTGAGCGCCTAGCCGAGCAGCTTGGTCTGTAGCATGGGCATTCTACCATGTTGCCAAGGTCAATAACTTGGTTCTCCTATGTGAATGTAACCAAATACTCACCTATTACCAATTCTTTGGAGGTAGGTAATATTGTAATATTGTGCAGCTAAAGGAAATTTCTGTCATGTTAATTATAACTATTTGTTAATATTGAAAATGCTAAGTGTTGTATTGATGAATCTGTTTGTATTTTATTACAGATAGAGTCTCTGACGGTTACATTCCATGGACATGATCTTATTGTTGATTCTGAGTTGGAGCTGAATTATGGAAGGTTTGTTGTTCTTACCTTGATTATTCCAAATGAGATGGTATAATTTAAAAAATGATTTTGATTATGATTGTTTTGAATTTCTTTCAGACGTTATGGGTTACTTGGATTAAATGGTTGTGGAAAATCTACTCTGCTTACGGCAATAGGTTGTCGGGAACTTCCGATTCCCGAACACATGGATATCCATCACCTTTCTCGAGAAATTGAAGCCTCTGATATGTCTGCATTGGAGGCTGTCATAAGCTGCGACGAGGAAAGGTTGAAGTTGGAGAAAGAAGCTGAAGCTTTGGCTGCACAGGTTTGTTTGAGTAATTGTGCATCTTGTTTTTACCTGTCTAGATTTGTTTTTGCATGGTTTGTTAACTTTGAGTAATTTTGGTTCTAGGATGATGGAGGCGGTGAATCCCTTGACCGTGTTTATGAACGATTGGAAGCCCTAGATGCAGCAACTGCAGAAAAGCGTGCTGCTGAAATTTTACACGGTCTTGGGTTTGACAAGGAGATGCAAGCAAAGAAGACACGTGATTTTTCTGGTGGCTGGAGAATGCGAATTGCATTAGCCCGAGCTCTGTTTATGAACCCAACCATTCTTTTACTTGATGAACCAACAAATCACCTTGGTATACTCTCTACCCTGTAAAGATTATCTCTTCTGTCTTTATGTATTAAATAATTGTAGTGGCTAATTTTGTTGGATCACTTGTATTAATGTTAGGTAAAGAATAGGCTCATTAGGAAATTAGGGAAGTAGCCCATTTCTAGAGTATACTATAATTGCCCTTTATAATTGTATGTTCTTGCTATTATAAAACAGAAGAAAAATATTATCTTTTCATTGTTAGTTTTATCATGCTTTCTTAATCCCCATGATAGGTCATTTTAGCCTATCAATTGGTGTTTTTATTGAAAGGCGTGTCCATTGAAAGGGCTACCTATAGGCTGGATTAAGGTGCACATGTAACAAATACGGATAGGTGAGTGGAGTTGCTAAAAAGGGAAAAGGGCTACCATCGGGTCAGTGTTGATAGAATGAAGCTGTCATTGACATTCCTTAAAAGGGGCGGCAATGATAGGAGTCCCACATTGAGTAACTATGAGAGTTCAATGCGGTATTTAAGACACGTGGTTCTCCCATCTTATAAACAAGTCTTTTGGGTTGAGCTCTTCTCGTGATCCCAAGTCCTCTAGTCTGTTCCTGATGACGGCATTATGCTTTATTTAGTTGTTTGTATCATCTATCCTATTATAATTGTTGTCATCTTTATAGTAGAATACATATTCTTATATATGTTTTTCTAATGTTTGCAGATTTGGAAGCTTGTGTTTGGCTGGAGGAGAATTTGAAGAAGTTTGACCGTATCCTGGTTGTGGTTTCACATTCTCAGGACTTTCTTAATGGTGTCTGCACAAATATTATCCACATGCAAAGCAAAAAACTGAAGCTCTACACTGGTAATTATGATCAATATGTTCAGACTCGTTCTGAGTTGGAAGAGAACCAGATGAAACAGTATAAGTGGGAGCAGGAGCAGATTGCCTCGATGAAGGAATATATTGCCCGATTTGGCCATGGTTCTGCGAAACTAGCTCGCCAGGCCCAGAGTAAGGAGAAAACACTGGCAAAAATGGAACGGGGTGGGCTTACTGAGAAGGTGGCCATAGATAAAGTTTTGGTATTCCGTTTTACTGATGTGGGGAAACTTCCCCCTCCCGTTCTGCAATTTGTTGAGGTGGGTTTTGGATATACACCTGATAATCTCATCTACAAAAACATCGACTTTGGGGTTGATTTAGATTCTAGGGTGGCACTGGTAGGACCCAATGGTGCTGGGAAGAGTACACTACTGAAGCTAATGACAGGTGAATTGATACCTTCTGATGGCATGGTACGGCGTCATAATCATCTTCGAATTGCTCAGTATCACCAGCATTTGGCTGAAAAGCTAGACTTAGAAATGTCTGCTCTCCAGTTCATGATAAGAGAATACCCTGGAAACGAGGAAGAGAAGATGAGGGCAGCTATTGGGAGGTTTGGGCTGTCGGGTAAAGCTCAGGTGATGCCTATGAAGAACCTATCTGATGGGCAGCGGAGCCGAGTGATATTTGCTTGGCTAGCTTGGAGGCAGCCTCATATGCTACTTCTGGATGAGCCAACTAATCATTTGGATATTGAGACAATTGATTCATTGGCTGAGGCATTGAATGAATGGGACGGTGGCATGGTGCTTGTCAGCCATGATTTCAGGCTCATAAATCAGGTGGCCCAAGAGATATGGGTATGTGCTAATCAAACTGTGACCAGATGGGAGGGTGACATTATGCAGTTCAAGGAGCATCTAAAGGCAAAGGCAGGTTTATAGGCTGAAGCAGATGGTGAGACATTGGCTGTTGTCCCATATAACACTAATCACTATCTAAGGACCAAGTACTTTACTGTCTATGGGTGAGTGCTGCCTTTTGAGTTAGACTTCTCTCAAACTTAGATAATTGTTGAGTTATCAATGGGAGAATCGGCGCTTAGAACCGTATTATGATTTTTGTTTGAGCCGGAAATGTCTTTCAACCTCGTTAGTCTGGTAATAATTTATTCTTTATCATTGTTTAGCTTATTGATTTAATTGCTTGGTTATTAACCAGCATGATGGATAATGGGATATCCGAGTCTACGAGTGAAGCTCATTATATGAATTATATTGTACCGACAATATTATATTTTTATTTTTTTATGGTATTATAATTCAGTCCCCGCTGAATTCTCTCCATAGCTTTCACTCGTTATAATTTGATGGGAACAAATCGAGTACATCCATTACATTCTCAAAATCAGATTGAATCGGGCATGTCTTGCGTAAGGTTTAAATAGTCAATAAGTATTTATTAACCAAGTACCTTATGTTTAGATGACAAAACTGAAAATTTTGAGGAATTTTAAGATTGGATAAAAACACTTTACTAATATATTTTCAAAATCATTTGTTTCAAAAAAAATTCAAAATTTCATGAATCCTAAGATATTTTGTTTTAGAATAATTGAACTATTTTTTTATTTGTAATAAACTTATAATTCCATATTGTATGTTAATATTCTTAGATTTAGTTGAATGTTTTGCCTATCAGGACTCAGGAGGATGAATTTGGTTCCTCGAATCGAGATATGACTATCTTTTTTTATTGGTCAATATATATTTTTTGTCAACAGATGACTCTTTATTTGTAATAAACTTCAATTATATAATGTGCACCCGCGTGTGCCAGTTGTTTCTCTTATTTCTTCAAACTTTTTCCAACAGTAGTGACATGGGAGATTAAGCCCCAAACATATGTTGCGTGCAGTATTTTGCTTGGGACCAGACTCTAACATACAGTGTGGACTCTAGTCCCACTTTTCAACACGAGTCTTGTAGTCCCACATTGCAATAAATGAGGGAAAATCACACATTAAAAAGGGAAAAATATCAAAGGCTTGTCATTGTTTAACTTTTAAGGTTAATTAATTGAGTTTTGGTTATCGAAGGTTTGGATTTAAGTTGATCATTGTCAATGTTTGTCCGTTGAAGATGTGGTACAATGTTGGTGTCTACTTTTGATTAGGAGTGTGTAAAAAATTTAGTTTTTAAGTCTAAATTTTATTTAAGTTCAATCTAAATAAGAAAACATTAGATTTTATAGATTTGGATATTAAGGTATATTTTATATTTGGATTTAGATAAAATTCAATTTTAAAATAATTGGATTTGATTAAATCTAGATTTTAAAAATTGGATTTGGATAAATCTATTTTTTAAAAATTGAATTTGGACTCAATCTAGTTTAACATAATAAAAAATATATTTAGTTTTAAAAAATATATTTGATTAAAAAAATTGGATAAAACTGGATTTGAGTTAAAACCCGAATTAAAATCTGAATTTGGATTAAATCCATTTTTATTAAATTGGATTTGTCAAATCCAGTTTTTAAAAAAATAGATTTGAATAGAATCTATTTTCTAAAAATTAGATTTAGTTCAAATCTAGTTTATTAAAATTGGATTTAATCCAAATCCTTATAAACAGTTTTTAAATAGATTTGGATTGGATTTGAGTTAATCCAAGTTTTGGACACCCCTACTCTTGATGACTAGGTATGTTGATGACGTATACTGCTTGATGACGGGATATGTTGATGATGCTATACACTCCTTAATGTTGGGGTACGTCGTTGGTTTTATAAGGTTTCTCTGATATCTAAAGTAGCATTAAGTATAAGTAAAACTAAGTATATAGGTTCAGACTCGTAGGCCAGCGTGTTTAACCTACCTTTACGTAGGTTATGCGTTGAAAAAAGGGATCATTTAAAATGTGGATTCGCAGGCTTGGTAAGTTAATGGGCCAACCCGCGAATCAATTTATATTTAAATTTATTATTTATTTTAAATAAAGTCTATCTTTTCTTTATAGTATTTCACTTTCACACTACACTTATTTTAAAAAGAGAACTTCTAACCTAAGATGATGTTATATTATTATTTGTTACATTGAAATATGAGAAAGTTATTTAAATTCCATTGGTTACTAATTTATTGTCAAAGTTTCCGATTTTGGATGATTAAATGTTTTAAATTATATATGGTTTGAACCAAAGCCTAATAATTTTAAACCAGAGAAATAAAAATAAAAATAAAAAGTAAAATATATAAACATATATGCAGGCTTGTAGTCTTTGCACGGTCTTAAAGAAATTGGTCCATTTAAGACACAAACTCACACTGGTTGGCCCGTTACGGGACAGACTTATGCGTGCTGGTCTGTTGCGAAACAGATCGATTTGTATACCCAACTCTAGGTATAAGTCAGAGCAAGTGAAAAGTTTGAGGGTGAGTCATACATATTGAGGGTATTTATAGGCGAAGGTTTGTCAAGCAAGTGACAGGATAGTAGGTATGACGTGTCGACTAGGCCAACATTGGATAAGTGAGGCTGACCATGGATAAGTTGACCTCGGATTTGCTTTGCTTTGATGCACTTAATAGCTACTATATGAGTGTTGAGCTTGATGTTTAGGTGCCATTTCAAATCAAGTTAGATCATCAAAATTGACATATATCATCATAAGGTGAGATGGTAAAGTAAAATTATGAAAAAGTCAAGAAATGTCATCTTTTTTTATTATATACGCAAGAAATAAAAAAAAAATAAACTAAAGAGGGCAATCTAAAGTTAAGAATCTCTCAACTGCTAAAGGGGTAAAAGCTATAACACTAAAATTAATCGTAGAAGAATTGCTAAAAACTACTCCACTCATCTCTCCGAAGATGTGATGACGACGTAGACAAGAAAACTCTACCATTAGATCCCAAATTTGATGAAGGATTTCACCAACATGACCCTGTCGAGGAACACCACCCACCATATTAACTGCCATAATTGAATTCGACTCAATAATAAGCAAACCAATGTCACGTTTGTGAGCCAATTCCAAAACAAATACCAAATTTAATAGCCAACAACTCTGCTATTAGAGGGTTGCCATATCTGCCAGAAGCTAGAAACCCCAGCACCCACTCACTTTGATGGCTTCTCATAACACCCTCTGCAGAAACAACAGCTACCATCTGCATTTAATTTAAACAACCCCAAAGAAGGTGGCTCTCTGAAGGAAATAAACTTCTTTTGTAATTTAGGTGATAAGAGAATGGAAGAATCACTAGAAGAAGGAAAAATCCTTCTCGGCACAAAATTAATAACCTATTTATCCTCCCCCAAAGTCCTCTCATTCTGCATCTCCACACGCAAATTCCAAACCAATTTCCCAGATATTCACCAGCTTGTAGTCTCGAACTGCTAGTCCACCACACTTTCTTGGTTGCACAATAGTACCCCAGTGAACAAGATGAATGCCTCGGGATGCATTTTAGAATGACCAAATAAAATCTCTAATACATTTATTCACTGAATTACAAATACTCTCTGGTAACCACCCATTTGTATTGGATAAACCTACTAAAAAAAGAACCAATTTAGCGACACAGCTTACCAGCTTTATTGAGAAGTTTCTCTTTCTAAGAGCTAATCGTTTATGAATTTTGTCACCAGTGAAGAAAAATGACTTTTATTCACTCTACCTTTTACAAGAAGAAAACCCAAATACTTCCCCGTTCCCAAGGTCGATCATAAAACTAATTGAAAAAATGTCTATAGTTCTTCTTTCTCATCTTTGGAACACCATTAGAGCACATAGCTTTTGATTTTGATTTCTCCAAATTAATTTTTAAACTGGAAATAGAACAAAAATCCTTCATCATATTCATTACATTATTAAATTGATTAGTCTTCGTTCTACAAAATAGAAACACACCATCCGCAGAAAGTAGCTGTGAGACTTTTGGACCATTCCTTGAAATTTAGGTAGGCTTCCAAGTACCGTTCTCCAACTTCCTATGCAAAATACAAACAAATAAAGGGACATAAGATTCTCTAGGCGAGACTTGTTTGGTTATTAGTTTGTATAATCTGGTTGAGATAACTTGAGTTTTGTAAATAGAGTTAAAAAAATTGAAGTTTTGCAAATGGATTTGTGTTTGTTAGAGAAAAAGTTGAGTTGAGTAAACAAGGGTTTGATGTAAAATTACCAAAAAAGGTATTAGTCAAAAATATATTGAATATGTATATATATATATATATATATTAATAATATAAATGTATATTATATCAAAATATGTATATATATATTGATAAATAACATAATAGATATATATATATATATATTTATATATATTGTTTTATTTATATGGTTGTTATACCTCATTAATTTAACAAATCTAATATTTTTAAAACTCATAAAAATGTTATAACTTTAATTCTCATAATTATATGATTGTTAATCCTCTTTAATTTAATAAAATATGATTATTTATTTTAAACCCTGCAAAAATATTAATGTGATTATTTTAACAATTATATGATTCTTATCCCTCTTTATTGTAAAAGAATGTGATTATTTTGATTTTCATTTAAATATTAATGCTAAACTGATAAGTTAATCGAAACGAATAGAACTTGTTAAATTAAACAGATCACTTAAGCGTTGCAACTAAAATTACACTTAATGGAAATGAATCGGGGGAGTTAAATTTAAATGGATAATCTCCTCTAAACAGATAACTTATCTAAACAAAAAACTTAATCTAAAAAAAATTAAACAATACATTTAACCACAAAAAAAAAATCAATTCATACATACAAGAACAAAAAACAACTATATTTCAAATAAAACTATACATAATTTATTTAACTAGATTTTTTATTTTTACAAAAATAAAATAAAATAAAGGTACACCCTAATCAAATGAATACACTTAAATACAATAAAAAATTAACCTAATCATATTAAACTATACATAAAAAAATAAAACCATACATTCAAACACAAAAAAATCATCATAAATACATACAACAAAAAAACTATAAATCAAACTAAACTATACATAATTTATTTTCAAATTTTCTATTTTTTACAAAAAAGGTTTAAGGTACAGCCTACAATAAACAACTCAACCATACACCTCCATCATACAACATTAAAAAAAATTATTATGGACCCAGACATAGAAGCAGCACCCATGCACCTCCATCACCACCATCCTTAACCACCATACACAACGACCACTCCTCACTGCAACACCCATCACCGACCACCATTCCCACCACCCACACCCCTCCCCACACCCACGACCCACCACCACGAACCCTACTCGATCTCTACCTGAAACCCACACACCACGACCCAACCACCCTTAACCCGCAACCCCCACCCTTAACCCGAAACCCTCATCCCCTACCCTCGCCACCACCCTTGAACTCATACCCCCTAGCTACTACACCCAACCCTCACCCCCTCCCTCTTGACCACTACCAACCCGCAACCCCTCCTCTCGACAGCAACCTTTTTCCTGCCAAGAAGAAAACTAACACCCAAAAACCACAACAGAACAACAAACTCAAAAACGAAAGGGGAAATAGAGCTTACCTCCGTTAGATCGTTTCAAAGATTACGGATTTGGGGGTTGGTCCTTTGTTTTGTGCACAAAAAGCTTGTGCCTTTAGGTGACGCTCGCGTAAAATAGAGGGTTACGCTTGTCGTTTGGTCCTACTCCATTTGCTCAAGGGATGAGGGACGCAGATGCAAGGCAACGGAGGTTGTGGCTCGCAGGACGAAGTTACGCAGATGGAACGAAGGTGCGGAGACCACCCAAACATGATGTCGTTACCGCAACAGAGGAGGAACAGAGGTTGAGAGATAGAGCAAAGGTTGCAACGAGCAACCAAACAAACGCTTAGTAGGTTGGAAACCATTAACTGAGCACCATTTCAATTTATAGATAAAAAATAATTCCAGACACAACACATACTTAACACCGCTACTCTACCTAGAAAGACAAAATCAAATATGGTTTTTTTTTTCCAAAAAAATCCCAATTGATATTATCTTAGTTTTTTTTAGGTCAATTTTAAAAGCCACCAAACCCTCAAACCTTTTTAGCTTTACTCTTATGCATGGGATGCAAGATTTATATTATGTAATTAAACATAATACGATTAACACATATCATAACAACATAAATTTATTCCACACAACATACATTATTAATTAGTGCGATAAATACGTACCTGATGTGAAGTGACCTATGACCCTTTTTGACTTAGATGAGCATTTTACTACTAGTCTGGTTCACCCTAGTTTGCACTCTATAATATTTGTCTAATGAGATAACGTATATATAGGTACACTAGATGGGAGTAAGAACCTTTCAATGGGCACTAGGATAGGTTAACCTATCACTAATCTTCCTATCAACAAGCCCAATTATGATATCTATTTGAATAGATAACTCTATTCAGATTATTATATATTATAATTAATAACAAAATATAAATATGTTTTAATTAATAATATGTTTATCCACTAAATATTATATTAATTCAAATATTAGAATTTAAAATTCCAACATGTGAGACAATCTGTTAGACAATAATTGCATTACTAGTGGTACCTTTATCGAGAATAAAGCTACAATGAAGAGGAAAATAAGATCATCTAAAAAAGGATTTAGTCTATTAACAAGCACTTTAGTAATAATTTTATAAGCCTCATTACCATAAACTAATATGGCGCAATCCTTAAAAGGAAGAGTATTACCAACCTTAAGAATAAGGCAAATAGAAGTACAAACCATTTGGATTTGTAAACCTAAACTGGAAGGCATCTGCCACCATCTTCCACACATCATTGCCAACTACTTCCTAATAAGACATATAAAAGAATGGTTAAAAATCGTTCAAGCCTGATGCTTAAAAGGTGCCCATATCAAAAACGACATTCCTCACCCTCTCCTTCAAAACAGGTTGGATAAGAGATCTCCACCAATCGACATGGAAAGGTGGGTTGCCTACTGTGAACACCTCTTTCGGTCCGACCCAAGTGAAAAGAGTTCTGAGAGGACTGGACTTCATCTCCGAATGATCTACCGAGTAGAATGACTCAGAATGATAAATTTCGAGTGAAAAATGGCTATTTCTGAGTGAAAATGGCTACTTCTGAGTGAAAATGGCTATTTCCGAGTGCAAAATGGCTGTTACCGAGTGAGATATTCGAGTCATCCGTTTCCGAGTAAAATTCCGAGTGGAATGTCTCCAGGTAGGACATTTTCGAGTAGGCTTCAAGTGTGGGAGTGTTTCCAAGCCAGTCTGAGTGAAAGAAGGAACTAAATTTGCATAAATACCGTCCAAAGGCATATATTAGAGTGGAAGATCCTCGATGCAGCCACTGAGTCAAAGGGACCAATTGTGAACTAATACCGAGTGAAGGATTACCGATTGGAGCAGCAAGTCTGATTTGGGGACAGGTGTCTTTTCCTGGGCACAGAAATTCTGAGTCAATGCTTCAAGAAGTGACAAGATCCGAGCAGAGCACCTCCGATTAAAGAAGTTCCGAGTCAATACTGAAGTAGTAACAAGATCCGAGTGAGTATCCCTCAATTGGAGAGAAATATCAGTTGTCAAATTGTCAAAATTCAATTTCTGAGTGACCAGAAGGCCGTTTCCGAGTGGAAATGTCCAAGTTTCCAATTTCTAAGTGACAAGAAGGCCGTTTTCGAGTGAAAAAGTCCAAGTTCCATTCTGATTGGAAGATTAGACTGACTCCCAAGGTCAGTTCCGAGTCAATACTGAAGCAGTAACAAGATCCGAGTGTGTATCACTCAATTGGAGAGAAATCCAAGTTGTCAAATTGTCGAATTCCAATTTCTGAGTGGAAAGAAGTTCGTTTCCGAGTGAAAATATCCCAGTTCTAAGTTCTGATTGAAAACAAAGCCAACTCCGAGTGAATGCACCGAGTGGTCATATTTTTGAATTCCATTTCTGATTGGAAATTAAACCAGGGATAATATCCGAGCAAGACACCTCCGACTGAAGCAAATTCTGAGTGAATGCTTCTTGCATAGACAAAATCCGATCAAAACACTTCTGATACCGAGTGAGTCCTCTCTCAATCCACACCGAGTGAGTCACTCTTAGTCGGCATCGAGTGAATCATTTCAATCAATTTCTGAGTCATTTTTACCCATTTCTGAGTCATCTTTCACCCAATTCCGAGTCAGCCTTTTGCCCATTTCCGAGTCATCCTCCAACCACTTCCGAGTCGGTTCCAAGTCATTCTTCACTCGGTTCCGGTTGAATGTTTCAACCAGAGTTGTTTTGCTCGTCCCAGCTCCTCACAGCAACCTCACACCGACCAACAAGCAAAACCGAGCAAAGCTTTCACTCGGTTTTTTGCACATTTTCCACTCGGTCCTGTGCTTAAAAGGCACCTTTTCCACTCGGATTGTTTCCCACTATGGGTGTATACCGACTGAGGCACTAAATCCGAGTCAGAAGCAGAAAACCGACCCCTACTCCCCCTGTTCGCCCGTGCTGACTTGGATTCTACCACCCAAGTGGATCCAGGAATCCTGGAATCCTGGAGGTGGCAGACAGGGGGCGGAAGTGGAGAAATTAAAAATCTCCACCAGCCGCTGTCCCCCACTACCAGGCTGCCTCCACTCAGAGTGGAAGCCTGAGCTGGCCTAGCACTCAGAAACCCCTATAAATACACAAGGGTTGGGAATTTTGAAGGGCCCGGAAGCATTCATTGGGAGAAGAAACTCTGTCCCTCTCTTCACTCACCAACACCCTTCCCTCTCCTCACCAACACCGTCCCTCTCTTCACTCACCAGCACTCATCCCTCTCCTCACCAGCGCTCTTCCCTCTCCTCACCAGCACCCTTCCCTCTCCTCACCAACACCGTCCCTCTCTTCACTCGGTACAGCCCCTCTCCATACTGTCCAGCACCCTTCTCTCTCCCTCCAACACTGCCCAAGTTCCTCATAAATCCTTTACACCGTCCAGCACATCATCCCTTCACACCTCACTGTTCAGCATCCTGTTCTCTCGTCACACCGGAGTCCAGCTCTCCTGCTCCATCACTCGGTCTCCTAACTCTCACTCGGTATTTTTCATTTTTCACTCGGTATTTTCATTTTCACTTGGTATTCTATTTTCACTTGGTATTTTCATTTTTCACTCGGTATTTTCATTTTTCACTCAGTTTTTTATTTTTTTACTCGGTTTTTTTCATTTTTACTCGGTTTTTCCATTTTTCCACTTAAATAAATTTCTGTTATTTTCTTTTCTTTTCTTTTTTACCCCTTCCTAGGTTCGTAATAAATAAATAACAAAAAACAAATGTTTCATGTAACGCCCCGAAACGTTGATTAAAATTTTCGAGTAAATTTTTCGCTTTTTCGAAAGATCATTTTAAAAATTCATCAATTTAATTCAGAGTTCATGTAACGATTAATAACAGCGGAAAAATTATCATACATACTAGTCGTGAATAATTAAATTCAAGAAAATATTAAAGTAACGGAAACGATTGAGAAGATAATGGTACATGACATATTATATTTATTACAACCCATAAAATCAAAGTTCAGGTAATAATTCAAATAGACATCCATCATGGCATCACTCTGCATTCTGCATGTCATTCACTGTAAAAATTAATGTAAGAGTGAGACAGAATATAGAATAGATATAAAATAGATAAAATTGCACAAACACAATTAACAATTCATAATGATATGATGAATATGCCAAACAAGTCCATTAATAGATCTTTAATTAGTCAAATGATGTCATGCTGGATCCATTTGGTCTTGGTGGGAATACTGCAGTAAAAGTCTCATAGAGACACAAATAGGGCTTTAGCATATACCATGAATCCCTATACTTCATGGCACTTAAGTACCGAAGTACACAATATCATAAGTAGGACTTTTGCATAAACCATGAATCCCTACACTCCATGGCACACAACAAAATAGGGCTTAACTCATCATAGAGTAACCCCCCACCAGGGTAGGCAATCATGGAACCCCTAAATTCCATGGTGCGTCTGAATGCTTATGATGCATGAATGCCTTTAATTCTTTTAACATACCATGATATCCACATTTCCAAAACCTCTTGGATAATACAAGTCCTCAAGGGACACAATACACATAGTAATTCACAAAATCATGGATTTACTGTTTCAACCACATATGTCAGTAACCACAAGGCATTCATGTACATATATATTAATTATGTCATTCATAACTATTCACCATCACAATATACAGACTGTGTAATATTCATCAACATTTATAATAATTCATAATCACTCAATAATTTAATAAATAATTTCTATCCATAGAGAAAATATCATTTTCTTTCAAAATAGCCATTTTAAGTGACTTTTAGCATCCCCAACAGCAACATACATTAGCAAAACAGTCATAACATGGGCAAATCAACTCCTTTTTAGATGATTCCACTTTCTATAGCTCAATAATACAATTATCTACAACTTTCATGAAGAACACAGTTTCAAATTCCGAACAGAAATATTACTTATTCACGAAATACCATACTGCCTCAAGGTGAGTTTTTCAAAACATACATATGTTAGTAATTTCAGTGTTTCTGGAGTTACAAAAATGATTTTTGCATGAAACCAGTTCTAAATTAATCTTAACACAAATATCTACAATTTTCATGAAGATCATAAATTTAAATTCTAAGCAGAAATACCATTCATCCACAAAATACAACACTGCCTCCAGGTGAGTTTTCAAAACGTACATATATTAGTATTTTCAATGTTTTTAAAGCTACACAGATGATTTTAACATGAAACCAGTTCTAAAATACTCTTAACATAATTATATACAACTTTCATGAAGACACAAACAACTAATTCATTCCACAAAATTCCCAGTATTGAAAACAAGATTCGGATTTTCAAAATTCCAGAATTTCAGAGTTTCAGCTTGCACATACTTCAGTAATTTGAGCATAACTTGAGCTACAAAAATTATTTTGATGTGAAACCACTTTCTAAAAATCCACAACTTAATTATCTACAACTTTCATGAAAACATCCAAGGCTGATTATGCATGTATAATTCCCAGCATATCAAAATATGCACTAAACATGAAGCAAATCTTTCACTCGGACATACAGTAGTATTTTGACTATAACTTTTGCTACACATACTCAAATCAATCGGTTCAGGTCTCAAAATTCACATAATAAAAAGATTTACAACTTTCATGATGACACTGATCACTAATTCTTACCACACAATGCCCAGTTTTAATAATAAGGTACGGATTTCAAGTTCACAGATTTACAGCTTGTACATACTTCAGTATTATGAGCATAACTTGAGCTAAAAACATTATTTTAATGTGAAACCACTTTTGAAAGATCCACAACTTAATTATCTACAACTTTCATGAAGACATCCAAGGCTAATTATGCACGTACAATTCCCAGTAAATCAATATATATGCAAAACAAAGGATAAATCTTCCACACGAACATGCTGTAGTATTTTGGCTATAACGTTTGCTATACTTATTCAAATTACTTGATTCAGGTCTCAAAATTCAGATGTCAAAAAGATCTACAACTTTCATGAAGAAGTCAGAGTCAAATTCACAAGTTTTAAATTTCAAAAATGAGCAACAAGTTACGAATAAATTCTGGAATCCTAGAATCAGCATACAATTCTACCCATTTCACAAATATTCACAACCCTGTCCCCTCTTACTTGATTTGATGATCTTTGGCTGACTGGAAAAGAGTCCCCTGGCTGTCCTGGTTCTATACGAAGGTGTGTTGATGGAGGAGAGTAATTGGGAGTTTCAGAATCAGTGGTATGTTTAATAATGCAAGGTGGGAGACAACTTTCCGTAAGTGGGTTTCTAGTGGGCTTTTAGTGGGAATTAAGAGTGGTTTAGGTTGAAAGCAAGCTCCACTTCTGTAGCCCACCCACTGGAGTGCGCATAATGGAAGATGACTTATTAAAAAAATGCATGAAGGGACAAAACAGAAGTCAACGTCGATCTGGCAGTGAATTCCGAGTGAAATTTCACTCGGTCAGCCTCTTGGCCGACTGGAATTCCACTCGGTCCATGTATATACCGACTGGTAGTGGTCGGTATTGTGAAGAGAGGGAAATCCGAGTCCCTCTCGCTCAAGCGGATACCGACTCGCTTGAGCGAGTTCCATACAATGCGCTGGCAGAGGGGTTTCGCTCAAGCGAAAACCGACTTTCATTCACTCGGTTTTCACTTAAACAGCTTAATCCACTCGGTAGAACATCCTGAAACCGAGTCCTCACTTATCACTCACTCGGAATTGATTCCTCATTAAACAGTCGGTCTGATTTCTCTTCCTTGGAGGTGACTCAGTCGGTATATTCTCCTAAAACCGAGTCATCTCAATTAGTCTTTCACTCGGGTATATCTTTCCAATTCCGAGTCATCTCTTGCTAGCCTTCCACTCGGCAATTACACTAAAACCGATCCATCACTCTATTGATTTTCCACTCGGAGTTTCATCCCAGAGACTGACACATCTGAGTAATAATAAACCGTGTGTCTCCAGTCGGAATTTTGCCACTCAGAAATGCATTTTTCTATGTAATTCACTCAGAATGAAGGCACTCAGTGATTCTTCATTCGGAATTGCAATGTCTGATCAAGATCGACTCGGAAACGAGCCTCTGGAAGACACTTGACTCGGAAATGAGTCTTTCTGTGGTGTTTGACTCGGAAACGAGTCCTTCAGGAGTAATTGACTCAGAATTGAGTCATTCGATGGCATTTGACTTGGAAACGAGTCTTTCTAAGTAAATTAACTCGGCAGTGAGTCACCCCAAGGTGAGTCACTCGGATTCTCTCACCCAGAAGTGGTTCTATCAGTTCCACTTCACACATAAGTGTCTCGGGTGTAGGAATTTCACTCGGCTATATTCCACTCGGCAAACACAACCTTCACTCGGAATTTATAAGTCTTTCCTCTCGGAAGTGAAGCTTTTGGGCAAATTTTATTCATAGATAGAAATGCCTAGCAATGTATGACTCAGAATTGAGTCATTGGACAATATCTGACTCGGAATTGAGTCTTTCTGACATGCTTGACTCAGCAGTGAGTCTGTGAGACAATATCTCACTCGGAATAAGTCCTCCTGACCATGTTCCACTCGGAAAACATCATTTTGCACTCGGTATTTCCATTTTCCACTCGGAATTCCTCTTGGTCACTCGGAATTTTCATTCTTCACTCGAACAGAGCCCCTTTTTCACTCGGAAATTCATTTCTAAGGCATATTTTACCCGGAGAATGGATCTTATCAATACAGGTCTATGTAGTTTCTATAATTATACCCAAAAATGGAATTTTTGGAGTATTATAAACCATCCATAAAGTGTTTTATTCATTGATTAACACTTACAGACCTTCCATGCTTCATAAATTACATAATTGAACTATTATTAAAGCAGGATGTTACATTTCTCCCACCCTAATAAAAAATTTCATCCTCGAAATTTAATCATTACGCACTCCTCAGTGAAACAATTCTGGATACTGTGTCCTCATAGCATCTTCACGCTCCCAAGTCAGAGTTACATCAGTTCCTTGTTTCCATGCAACTTTTACCAGTGGTACATTCTTGTTCCTCAAGCGTTTATTCGATCTTTCTAGGATCTGTGTAGGTTCTGTGGAGATGGTCAGATTTTCTCTAACTTCAATATCATCGGTAGCAATCACATGGTTGGGATCTTGTACGTACTTCCTTAGCTGTGATACATGAAATACATTGTGCAGATTTGCCAGGTGAGGGGGAAGTGCAATCTGATATGCCACTGTACCAACCCTCTTTAGGATCTCATATGGTCCAATGAACCTCGGACTCAATTTTTTACTCTTCAAGGCTCGGCCAATCCCTTTGTGAGGTGAAACCTTCAAAAATACATGCTCACCGACTTGGAATTCAAGTGGTTTCCTCCTCTTATCATAATACTGCTTCTGTCTGTCTTGAGATGCCTTCATCTTTTCTCTGATCATTTCTATCTGTTCGGTAGTCTGCTGCACAATTTCAGGTCCTAACGCCAAACTTTCACCAGTTTCTAACCAACAAAGTGGCGTTCGACACTTCCTACCATACAATGCTTCGAATGGAGCCATACCAATACTGCTGTGGTAGCTATTATTATACGTGAATTCAATCAATGGAAGAAACTGCTCCCAACTACCACCATGTTCAATCACACAAGATCGCAGTAAGTCTTCCAAACTTTGTATGGTACGCTCTGACTGTCCATCTGTTTGGGGATGATAAGCTGAACTCAATCGAAGCTTCGAACCCAATTCCTGATGCAAGCTTCCCCAGAATCGGGAAGTGAATCTTGGATCTCTATTTGACACAATACTTGATGGTACACCATGTAGTCTTACGATCTCCTTCACATATAACTGTGCCAATTTTTGTAAAGAGTTCTTCATATTCATTGGGAGGAAGTGAGCAGACTTTGTCAATCTGTCTACAATAACCCAGATTGCATCATTCCCTGAACGTGTTCTTGGTAACCCGGACACAAAGTCCATTGAGATGTCATCCCATTTCCAGACAGGAATCTCTAATGGTTGCAGTTCACCAGATGGCTTCTGGTGTTCTACCTTGGCTTTTTGACATACCAGACATGAAGATACATATTCAACTATCTCTTTCTTCATCCTTGGCCACCAAAAGCTTTTCCTCAGATCTTGATATATCTTAGTTGATCCAGGATGAATGCTCAACATACTTTTATGCGCTTCTTCTAGAATCGTCCTTCTCAGATCAACATCATCTGGTACACAAATTCTATTCCTGATCCTCCAAATTCCATCTGATCCTTCTTGTAGTCCCATATCTTTTCCATTCGCCTGTAATTCTCTCAACTCCTGTAATGGCAAATCTTCTTTCTGTCTTTCACCTAACAGTTTCAGGAAATCATTGGTTATTTTCAAAGTCCCCAAAGTCATACTCCTTGAAGATTTCATCTCTACACCCAAGTTCATGTCTCTGAACTGTTCTATCATCTCCATTTCTTTTATCATCAAAGATGCCATATGAATGGACTTTCGGCTTAGTGCATCTGCCACCACATTTGCTTTTCCTGGATGGTACTTCAAATCAAAATCATAATCTTTAAGAAACTCCATCCACCTTCGCTGCCTCATGTTCAATTCTTTTTGATCGAATAAATACTTCAAGCTCTTGTGGTCACTGAACACTTCAAACCTGACTCCGTACAAATGGTGTCTCCAGATTTTCAGAGCAAATACCACTGCTGCCAATTCTAGATCATGCGTTGGATAGTTCATCTCATGTGGTCTCAACTGTCTAGAAGCATAGGCAACCACCTTTCGTTGCTGCATTAAAACACATCCTAAGCCCATTTTAGAAGCATCACAATAAACCACGAAATCTTCTTGTGGATCAGGTAAGGTTAAGACTGGAGCAGATGTAAGCTTCAACTTCAGTTCTTGGAAACTTTTCTCACATTCTGGCGTCCAAGAAAAAGGTTGATTCTTCCGGGTTAGTCGAGTCATTGGTAGGGCAATTTGAGAAAACCCTTCAATGAATCTCCGATAATAACCAGCCAATCCCAGGAAGCTTCGTATCTCAGTGACTGAAGTAGGTCTCTCCCATTTTACCACAGCTTCTATTTTAGAAGGATCCACAGATACTCCTTCGTTTGAGATTACATGGCCTAGGCATTTTACCTCTTTCAACCAGAATTCACATTTTGATAACTTTGCATACAACTGCTTCTCCTTCAAAATCTGCAATACCACTCGAAGATGCTTTTCATGTTCCTCTGCAGTTTTTGAATAGATCAGAATATCATCAATGAAAATGATGACAAATTGATCCAAGTAGGGATGAAATACTCGATTCATGTAATCCATGAATACGGCTGGGGCATTGGTCACTCCGAAGGGCATCACAAGGTACTCGTAATGACCATATCGTGTTCTAAAGGCTGTCTTTGGAATATCCTCAGACTTGACACGAATCTGATGATACCCCGATCGTAGATCAATCTTGGAAAACACTGCAGCGCCTCTCAATTGATCTATCAGATCATCAATTCTGGGCAGAGGATATCTATTCTTCACCGTCAATTTGTTCAGCTGACGATAATCTACACATAACCTCATGCTTCCATCTTTCTTCTTGACGAGCAATGCTGGTGCTCCCCATGGTGACACACTAGGTCTGATGAAATGCTTCTCCAGCAACTCTTCAATTTGTTTCTTCAGTTCCGCCAGTTCAATTGGTGCCATACGGTATGGAGCTTTAGACACTGGTCCTGCTCCTGGAATTAAATCAATGGAGAATTCTACCTCACGTTCTGGAGGTAAACTTGAGACATCCTCAGGAAATACTTCAGGAAATTCAGAAACAACCGGCATCTTGATTGCTTTAGGTTCACCATCTTCTTTGTAAAGAGTGAATAAAGCAAACAATTGACTTTCACCTTGTAATACATAGGTCTTGAGGTTGTCAGAATTTAGATTTTCTGATGGAAATATCACGGTCTTATTGTGACAGTCCACCAAGACTCGATTTGCCGATAACCAGTCCATCCCCAGTATCACCTCCAGATCTTTCAAAGGTAAACAAACAAGATCAACTAGAAAGTGTCTACCTTCTATGAGTATAGAACATTCGTTACACACCTTAGCAGTCCTAAGTTGTGTACCGGTGGGAGTGGAAACAATCAGATCATATGTCATAAGCTTCACAGGTAATTGAAGGCGTCTAACACACTCATTAGAAATGAAAGAATGCGTAGCACCAGAATCAAATAACACAGATAGGATTGTACCATTAATGTCACACTTACTTTGTACGAGGTCATCAGCTTGGTCTGCCTCTGAACCGCTGATGGCAAAAACTCTCCCAGCTGTTTGTTGCAACCTCTGATCTGTGGACTCCCTGTTCTGTCTTAGAGGTTGGGCAGTACGTGTGTCTTCTCCTCGGCCTCTCTGATAATTAGAGCCTCTTGGTTCACTTATAGTGTTCCTGTTGTTGTTTTGATTGTTCTGCGGACAATTTGGACTGATGTGTCCTTTTTGATTACATCGAAAGCAAGTGACCTCTTCAAGACGTCTGTTACAATCACGTACATGATGATTACCTCCACACTTAAGACATCTCATATTGTTGCGTCTATCAAAAGATGACGATGATGATGATCCTCCTCTGGAGCGATTTGGATAGAATGATCCCCTTCTTTTGAAATCAACTGACTGAGGTTTCAGTTGTCTATTATCCCTTTCATGTGCCAGTCTGGCTTGGTGATTCTCTTCAAAAATTCTGCATTTGTTGATCAGAATAGGAAAACTCCGAATTTCTTGGTACCCTATCGCTTCTTTGATTTCCAGATTCAGTCCGTTCTCAAATTTAACACATTTTGATTCTTCGGCACCAGCCTGTTGAAAAGGAGGGTAAAAGAGAGATAGTTCTTCAAACTTTACAGCATATTCTCCAACGGACATCGAGCCTTGTTTCGACTCCATAAATTCCAGCTCCTTGCGACTTTTCACACTTGCTGGAAAATATTTCTCCAGGAAACAGTCTTTGAAGTTGGCCCAGATCAAGGGTCTGTCAGTCTCGATCATACAGATTCTAGCATGAATCCACCAGTTCTCTGCCTCTTCCACCAACATATAGGTGGCATACTCCACCTTTTCGTATTCTGTGCAGGGCAATGCTCGAAAGATGCGCTCCATTTCCTTGGCCCAAAGATATGCTCCTTCTGGATTATAACCTCCTTTGAATTGTGAAGGCTTTCTCTTCAGGAAGTGGTCTAACCCATGGAGTCCTCCAGTGCTCCTTGGTTGGTTTTGTCGTTCTATGGCTTCAGCTAAACGGTTGAAAGCTGCTGCCATATCGTTGTTGTTGTTGTTGTTGTTTCTTGCCATCCTATATTCGTAGTTTGGTTTATACCAATTCTAAGGGATAATATATCATATATAAATACTACATATTTATCATTATTCTATAGTTTATCAGTTAAGCAATAAATCATATAACACATTTATCATATTATCAAGCGGTAATCAAAACAAATCTTTTCGCAATTAATCAGTCAGGCACAAGTCATATAGTATACATTTAGCATGTTATCAAGCAAGAAATCAAACATTTCACATATTATGTCGAGAAACAGTACATGTCATAACAATTGGTCCTGAATTTTTGAAAATGCTCTGATACCAACATGTAACGCCCTGAAACGTTGATTAAAATTTTCGAGTAAATTTTTCGCTTTTTCGAAAGATCATTTTAAAAATTCATCAATTTAATTCAGAGTTCATGTAACGATTAATAACAGCGGAAAAATTATCATACATACTAGTCGTGAATAATTAAATTCAAGAAAATATTAAAGTAACGGAAACGATTGAGAAGATAATGGTACATGACATATTATATTTATTACAACCCATAAAATCAAAGTTCAGGTAATAATTCAAATAGACATCCATCATGGCATCACTCTGCATTCTGCGTGTCATTCACTGTAAAAATTAATGTAAGAGTGAGACAGAATATAGAATAGATATAAAATAGATAAAATTGCACAAACACAATTAACAATTCATAATGATATGATGAATATGCCAAACAAGTCCATTAATAGATCTTTAATTAGTCAAATGATGTCATGCTGGATCCATTTGGTCTTGGTGGGAATACTGCAGTAAAAGTCTCATAGAGACACAAATAGGGCTTTAGCATATACCATGAATCCCTATACTTCATGGCACTTAAGTACCGAAGTACACAATATCATAAGTAGGACTTTTGCATAAACCATGAATCCCTACACTCCATGGCACACAACAAAATAGGGCTTAACTCATCATAGAGTAACCCCCCACCAGGGTAGGCAATCATGGAACCCCTAAATTCCATGGTGCGTCTGAATGCTTATGATGCATGAATGTCTTTAATTCTTTTAACATACCATGATATCCACATTTCCAAAACCTCTTGGATAATACAAGTCCTCAAGGGACACAATACACATAGTAATTCACAAAATCATGGATTTACTGTTTCAACCACATATGTCAGTAACCACAAGGCATTCATGTACATATATATTAATTATGTCATTCATAACTATTCACCATCACAATATACAGACTGTGTAATATTCATCAACATTTATAATAATTCATAATCACTCAATAATTTAATAAATAATTTCTATCCATAGAGAAAATATCATTTTCTTTCAAAATAGCCATTTTAAGTGACTTTTAGCATCCCCAACAGCAACATACATTAGCAAAACAGTCATAACATGGGCAAATCAACTCCTTTTTAGATGATTCCACTTTCTATAGCTCAATAATACAATTATCTACAACTTTCATGAAGAACACAGTTTCAAATTCCGAACAGAAATATTATTTATTCACGAAATACCACACTGCCTCAAGGTGAGTTTTTCAAAACATACATATGTTAGTAATTTCAGTGTTTCTGGAGTTACAAAAATGATTTTTGCATGAAACCAGTTCTAAATTAATCTTAACACAAATATCTACAATTTTCATGAAGATCATAAATTCAAATTCTAAGCAGAAATACCATTCATCCACAAAATACAACACTGCCTCCAGGTGAGTTTTCAAAACGTATATATATTAGTATTTTCAATGTTTTTAAAGCTACACAGATGATTTTAACATGAAACCAGTTCTAAAATACTCTTAACATAATTATATACAACTTTCATGAAGACACAAACAACTAATTCATTCCACAAAATTCCCAGTATTGAAAACAAGATTCGGATTTTCAAAATTCCAGAATTTCAGAGTTTCAGCTTGCACATACTTCAGTAATTTGAGCATAACCTGAGCTACAAAAATTATTTTGATGTGAAACCACTTTCTAAAAATCCACAACTTAATTATCTACAACTTTCATGAAAACATCCAAGGCTGATTATGCATGTATAATTCCCAGCATATCAAAATATGCACTAAACATGAAGCAAATCTTTCACTCGGACATACAGTAGTATTTTGACTATAACTTTTGCTACACATACTCAAATCAATCGGTTCAGGTCTCAAAATTCACATAATAAAAAGATTTACAACTTTCATGAAGACACTGATCACTAATTCTTACCACACAATGCCCAGTTTTAATAATAAGGTACGGATTTCAAGTTCACAGATTTACAGCTTGTACATACTTCAGTATTATGAGCATAACTTGAGCTAAAAACATTATTTTAATGTGAAACCACTTTAGAAAGATCCACAACTTAATTATCTACAACTTTTATGAAGACATCCAAGGCTAATTATGCACGTACAATTCCCAGTAAATCAATATATATGCAAAACAAAGGATAAATCTTCCACACGAACATGCTGTAGTATTTTGGCTATAACGTTTGCTATACTTATTCAAATTACTTGATTCAGGTCTCAAAATTCAGATATCAAAAAGATCTACAACTTTCATTAAGAAGTCAGAGTCAAATTCACAAGTTTTCAATTTCAAAAATGAGCAACAAGTTACGAATAAATTCTGGAATCCTAGAATCAGCATACAATTCTACCCATTTCACAAATATTCACAACCCTGTCCCCTCTTACTTGATTTGATGATCTTTGGCTGACTGGAAAAGAGTCCCCTGGCTGTCCTGGTTCTATACGAAGGTGTGTTGATGGAGGAGAGTAATTGGGAGTTTCAGAATCAGTGGTATGTTTAATAATGCAAGGTGGGAGACAACTTTCCGTAAGTGGGTTTCTAGTGGGCTTTTAGTGGGAATTAAGAGTGGTTTAGGTTGAAAGCAAGCTCCACTTCTGTAGCCCACCCACTGGAGTGCGCATAATGGAAGATGACTTATTAAAAAAATGCATGAAGGGACAAAACAGAAGTCAACGTCGATCTGGCAGTGAATTCCGAGTGAAATTTCACTCGGTCAGCCTCTTGGCCGACTGGAATTCCACTCGGTCCATGTATATACCGACTGGTAGTGGTCGGTATTGTGAAGAGAGGGAAATCCGAGTCCCTCTCGCTCAAGCGGATACCGACTCGCTTGAGCGAGTTCCATACAATGCACTGGCAGAGGGGTTTCGCTCAAGCGAAAACCGACTTTCATTCACTCGGTTTTCACTTAAACAGCTTAATCCACTCGGTAGAACATCCTGAAACCGAGTCCTCACTTATCACTCACTCGGAATTGATTCCTCATTAAACAGTCGGTCTGATTTCTCTTCCTTGGAGGTGACTCAGTCGGTATATTCTCCTAAAACTGAGTCATCTCAATTAGTCTTTCACTCGGGTATATCTTTCCAATTCCGAGTCATCTCTTGCTAGCCTTCCACTCGGCAATTACACTAAAACCGACCCATCACTCTATTGATTTTCCACTCGGAGTTTCATCCCAGAGACTGACACATCTGAGTAATAATAAACCGTGTGTCTCCAGTCGGAATTTTGCCACTCAGAAATGCATTTTTCTATGTAATTCACTCAGAATGAAGGCACTCAGTGATTCTTCATTCGGAATTGCAATGTCTGATCAAGATCGACTTGGAAACGAGCCTCTGGAAGACACTTGACTCGGAAATGAGTCTTTCTGTGGTGTTTGACTCGGAAACGAGTCCTTCAGGAGTAATTGACTCGGAATTGAGTCATTCGATGGCATTTGACTTGGAAACGAGTCTTTCTAAGTAAATTAACTCGGCAGTGAGTCACCCCAAGGTGAGTCACTCGGATTCTCTCACCCAGAAGTGGTTCTATCAGTTCCACTTCACACATAAGTGTCTCGGGTGTAGGAATTTCACTCGGCTATATTCCACTCGGCAAACACAACCTTCACTCAGAATTTATAAGTCTTTCCTCTCGGAAGTGAAGCTTTTGGGCAAATTTTATTCATAGATAGAAATGCCTAGCAATGTACGACTCAGAATTGAGTCATTGGACAATATCTGACTCGGAATTGAGTCTTTCTGACATGCTTGACTCAGCAGTGAGTCTGTGAGACAATATCTCACTCGGAATAAGTCCTCCTGACCATGTTCCACTCGGAAAACATCATTTTGCACTCGGTATTTCCATTTTCCACTCGGAATTCCTCTTGGTCACTCGGAATTTTCATTCTTCACTCGAACAGAGCCCCTTTTTCACTCGGAAATTCATTTCTAAGGCATATTTTACCCGGAGAATGGATCTTATCAATACAGGTCTATGTAGTTTCTATAATTATACCCAAAAATGGAATTTTTGGAGTATTATAAACCATCCATAAAGTGTTTTATTCATTGATTAACACTTACAGACCTTCCATGCTTCATAAATTACATAATTGAACTATTATTAAAGCAGGATGTTACATTTCACGTTCAGACTAGCCAAAAAAAAACATCATCCACCATTAATCTTTTAGCCTCTTCCTAAAAAAAATCACCAAAGAACTACGTAACCCTGATTTCTTGGTAACTCAAGAATACGTAGGAGCAGGACTTTAAATCCTATCGGGCCCAATCCCAATCTTTTTTTATCCCCACCTTTCCCATTTCATTCCTATTTTATTTTCTTTATGTTTCCTTTGTAACCGCCCTTCATCAATCCCATGAAAATTAATTTAGACGTGACGTCTTGTTGATTTTCCCATAAGGAACGGGATACTTAGGACGAGACATCCCGCTTATCCCCTTCCCATCTCTGACCCCGTATCTTGATTAAATCCTATGAAAATCAATTTAGACGTGACGTCTTGTTAATTTTCCCATAAGGAACGGGATACTTGGGACGAGACGTCCCGCTTATCCCCTTCCCATCTCTGATCCCGTGTCTTGATTAAATTCCATGAAAATCAATTTAGACGTGACGTCTTGTTGATTTTCCCCTATTTTTGGCAGGCCGTCACCACAAGGAATGGGTTACTCGGGACGAGACATCCCGTTTATCCCCTTCCCGTTTCTAACCCCGTATGTGATTAAAGGATGACTAATTTAGACGTGACGTCTTGTTAGCATCCCTCCCTTTCTCTGTTTTTTAAATCAAAGCCGAGGTTAATTTGGACGCGACGTCCTGTTGACCTACACTCTATGTTTGTTCAGTTTGTTCCTTCCATTTCTTCTGTTTTTACACAAAGTACAACAATAAAAGGGAAGAAATAAAACATCTTTTGTAAGGCTATTTATGTTGCGCGTTTTCAATCTTGGTACTGTTTTTGACAGGCGATGTAGGGTGCTAATACCTTCCCTACTTGTAACCGACTCCCGAACTTGAATCTCATTTTTAAACCAGTGCTTTACTGAACTTAGTTTTTTCCAATGTTTTTTCTATGGATAAAAACGTTGGTGGTGACTCCCTATTTTTCTTTTCGGAACAAAAATCATCTTGAGGGTCGGCCGCGCCGTCGCGGTCCAGGTTGCGACACCTACTATGTATGAATGACATTAAGTTATTTTGGTTTTCGATTAGGGGGAAATATTTATGGTCTAACTGTTAGCAATGATTCCACCAATAAAATACACTTTCTATGATAGTAAAAGATCATTCAAGAGAAATATCAATTGGTTATATGATTAGACTCCAGTGATATTAAATAGGGCCCAAATTAATGAATTTATTAAGGGTTTATTGGATATTGTAGAGGAGAAACCAAACTAGAAAATATATGTGAAATACTTATATTTTATTAACTTGATTAAATTCATTGCTAACAACAATTATTTTGTTCACAGTAGCATCTTCATGTAACAGTACAAAACCAAAAACGATCTCACATCACCGATCATGCACTCTAACTTTAATATGTGGTTCAAACGACATTTAAGTTTACATAAAAACTTATTAATTATCATGAATTTATAATGCATCAAGTTTAATTGAGTTTAATCGTTGATTATATAAGTTGTATAAATTAAGGATCCTATCAACAATGTAACGAATCCATTGTTGAAATCATTATCTATGGGTCCAAATACACTAGTTGTTTCCTACCATACTTCATGAATGGATACAAGTTCCACACTAAGTTATGTAGGAATGACTAGAAAACTATTAATGGTGGCATGTGTTAAAAGCATACTGACTAAGGTGATGATGGTTTTTATTGTAATGTGTTGAAAATATATGAGATGGAGTATCAAAGATTGCCCATAAAAATTCCTTTATTATTTTGTGAGTGGTATGATTCATCATCAAGAGACATCAGTATCATTCCACAATATGACATAGTCAAAATTAACCAATCTAGATGGTATGGCCTGGATGATCCTTTCATCTTAGCACTGAATGCATTTCAAGTGTATTATGTATATATGTATGTTTGGCATATTGCTAAAACAACTAAATCAAAAGGACATGTGCAAACTATTGATGAGGATGTTCCCAATTAGACAACTAGAACATCATTTGTGAGACCAATAACAAAGGTAGAACTGTTAATAGCATTGATAGGATTGGCAAGTAATTATCAACACATTGATCTAGTTATTCAACTATCAAGTATATATTAAGGAAATTCCATCAATTTAACCTAACCTTATTGCCAATGTAAGGTTGAATCCTTGGTTAAAGGCGATGATAATAATGATATAGAGGTGTAGTAAGATGAATAAAGTTATAATTAATCAAAGTTGTTTTTGATATTAGTTAGTGAGTTTTTTTTTCATATATGTATCTCTCACACACACAATATTAATAGCAGGGAATGCTAGGTCCGAGTCAAGCGTTATAGGGTTTGGGCTTGATTTGTTACTTAAGTTTGAAACCTGAGTCTCGCTTGTAACCTAACATATACTATATTTTTAAGCTCGACCTGACCTATTTAAAAGTTTAATATAACCTAATAGCCTATATAAAAACCCGATTTAAGTTTATGTTAATGAAAATGTAAACAAACATATACTAAATTGATCAATGAATCTATGTTAAACAAATCAATGTCTCTAAAAGCCTAACAACCAAAGTAATAGGCATTTAGTTATCAACTTTCATATTAAAGTGATTTTACTGAAATTTAATTTTATAAACTATGACTTATAGAAAATATCATATGTATATATACATTATAATATGTTACAAATTATATTTTTTTTATAAAATTATATACAATGGCTTAAAAAGACTAGCCTGACAAGTTAAAAAAGTTTTTCAAAAGCCTAAACTTAGTCTATTTAATTAAATAGGCTTTGTGAAAAGTCTTGACTTGATCTTTATATTAAATAGGCTACATTAGACTAGGCTTTATAAGTCAGATCATAAAGTCCTCGACGAATGACTAGCCTATTCCAATCTCCAATTAATAAAAGTTTTTTTTCCTCGTGTTATAAAATTGATAGATGATGGATCATTACATGTTGATTTCTCAACAATATTGATTAAATTTGTAATTAAAATTAGTTTTGTATTTATTGTATTTTGTATTAATTGTAATTTGCACTAACTAAATTTCATATATTAATCAATCCTGATCTTTACTTAATTTAAATTCTGAACCTAACGGTACAATAGTTGTAGCGTGAGCTTTTTTTTTTTTTCTTTTTATCGTAACGTGGAATTTTTTTGGCTTAGACTACACTTCTAATTTCTTACAATGAACCGATTTGGTTGTTATCCAGTAGATGGATGATAGTATATGATCATAAAATCTAGCTATGTTAATACTATTTTTACCTAACATATTGTAAAATTCAAATGTCATATTTAAAGAATGCAATCCATTTTATTGGCCGAAAAGAAACAAAGTATTAAGGTGGCAAAACAGAGAGTAGCTATATACGTAATTAATTAACATGGAAAGTATAAACCAAACATTACCACTTTTAATTGATTGGAATAGATCACCAGGGCCAAAAAGTTCAAAGATCTATGGTTTCAACATTTAATTTCACGAATAATACTTTACCCCTTATTAAATTATACTTTTATTTGTTTGCCAACATACATGTAATATGCAAGTATACACCTTTTGGTTTTACTTTAGTAGTACATGACAAAGAGATATAGGATCAAATGACTCAAATCAAATTTGACTAAGAAACTAACATGATCCTATTCTAGGCTCACAATATATAGATCAAATACTTTGAGTGATTATTTGTAATTTTTCCAACAAAATGGAGTTGGCAAGGTTCGTTGTGCAGATATTCTCACATTGGTGAGTGAAACAATTCTAAAGATTGTATATATAGTATTAGCCTTCAATAGAATTAGATTTTTATAACTAACAAAGAAACACTTAATTAGCCTGATCTCATTGTTGAAGTTCCATTGGTGGCCAATAACATCTCAAGTTCAGTAGGCCTACAAGGAATGGTTAGGGCACCATCTTGATCAAACCCATACTCTTCCTCAGCTTGTTCCAATAGTCTCAAGAATGTGGGGTTGTTTAAACAGCTCAATGGCACAACAAATCTCTTTGGTTCCTCTCCATCCTCATAAGCTATCACAGCAAAATGTCCTTCTTTCACATCCTCCGGCACACAATAACTTGTGTGATTATCAGCACCTTCTTCATGATAGACTCCATAATATGAATCAGTAGAGCTTGATTTGTTCCTCCGCAAAACAAGACTCTTTTGAAGCTTTTCCAACACAATCTTCAACTTCATGATGCCACCTAAGACCTTCTTTTTGTTGCTGCTTCTTACTTTGAGCACAGCCATATTAATTTGGTATGTACTAGTGTTTGTTTTTGAGCAAGTTACACAAGTTATATTTATATAGTTAGATAAGATTCAGAAATAAGACGAATTGGACGGTAGATACATCAAATTGAACACAGACCAAACACGATTCGGTAGGGTGAGGAATAACGATATTTAGACGTTAATTAATCATAGCATATATTATGACATCATCTTTTACTTTTCCTAGTTAGGAGTAGAATAGCTATATATCTTTGGTATTTATTATCGATTATAGTAACTAATCCGTTTTTAGTTTATAAACATTTTGATAACATTTTAAAATTAGGTTCATATTTAATATATAAATTGAATTTTATATTTGTTTAAGGAATAATAAGGTTGTTTTAACCATATCTCTTACTTCTTTTTTTCACATATTTCAATTGGTAAACAACTTTATTTTTTTAAAGCATTCAAATCTTACTCCATTATAAAAAAAATTGTTGAAAAAGATATTTTAATTTGATAATCTATATATTTCATGCTATTTTTTCCCACTTTTCTTATTTCTCTAATCAAACAACAAGAGACACCAATTTGTCTTCCAATAATTATTTTTCTAAAAAATGTACATGCATGCATGTGCTGCCCTGCTGAACTTGTAATTTACCATGAAATGTCTATTGTGCGTGTCATGTCATGTCATATCAGCTTCCAGTTCGTATTATTAATGAAACTGTTCATAACTCTTTTGATGTATATTTTTTTTTGTTTACTATATATGCAAATGCTTAACGAGTGTGGCCATTTCTACGCCTCTCCACGACTTTCTTTAATGGTTCAAACTTCATTGCATGCACACTTATATGAAGCAGGTAAGTGTCACCGTGAGGCAGGTCTATGTTACTTACTATTTACGCATAAAGATGAACCAACACTTCATTTATTTTCTTAAAGAGGTGAAAGGAATGAAGAGAAAATTACATATAAAATCAAATAAAAACAGATAAGTAAAAATATGACAAGTGAGGTGATTAAAAAAGAAAAGAAAAGTATAAATAATTGTGGATTTTGCGGAACATGCTACCTCACATCGATTAAAAAAGAAAAAGAAAAACAGCTAAATGATAGAAATATATTAGTATATTATTTTTTAGCTCAAGTGACACAAGTATATGATCATATATATGGCCTAGGGTTTTTGCCATATCCATCTGCATCCACTTATTTCTTATCATCTAGGATGCTATTAATTCAGAAGATGGTCTTGTTATTTCAGATTCAGTGTACACGTGCTGTATGCACTGCAAGTCTGGAATGAATCTGTTCAAAATGAGTCAGTTGCTGCAAGCTTCGTATCACTATCACATTCCAGAAACGCCAACAAGCATTCATTTCCATGGATTCTAGGGATGCTTATTTTGGCTTTTTTCTTTTTCTCTTATAACTTTTTTAGAAAGTAGTAAATACTAATTTTCTGCTTGATGTCCTCTATGTAAAATCTATATAATTAGGCACAGTTATTCTCCATAAATAATTGGTATGATGATCAATACATATCATGTAGGTGCAGAAGGACAGCTATATTTTAAAAGAATATTGCTTGCTTTCAGAAAATATTTATAGTTTTTATTTTTAATTATAAAATTATTACATGATATTTTATTTTTTAAGGTTTATATAAAAAATAGTGAAAATAGAACAAAATCAATTTCAATGTTCCCTGTAAAAAAACTTATAAAAACAAAAAAATAATATAGTAATTTTGAAACTGAAAGTAAAAATAAGAAATCAAAATAGATAATTAATGGTTATAGTAATTTTTTTCTCAAACTAAATAACCATACATTTTAAATATAATTCAAGTTTTTTATGGAATAGCTTGGAATGATCCTTAGCCCCTACCTTCTTTTATGGGAAAATTGTGAATTAATTTTGTCTAATTTTTTATCCTTCGAAATAATGATAAATAAGAGGGGATAAATTTGAAGGAGTAGAAGAATCGGAATTCAAAACATTTTATATCTATGTCACTTATTAACTATGTCCATCTTAAGCGACATTATTTTTAACTTAACTTTCATTTCAACTTTTAAGATTTTTAATATGTTTAAAGTAATTTATCTTTATCTGTTAAAATTTCATAGAATTAATTCGATGATTAACACATTCATAAATGGTAATTTTCTAATATATTTTTAAAAATTATAAATTAATATACTAAAATTTAAATGATGCGTGTGTATATATATATATATATATATATAGATTATTATATGATTAAATATATGAAATTTCAATTAAATAACTAATGAAATGGTTCTTATGAAAGTTTTGAAAATCTTAAGAGTTAAAATACACGATTTTAACATTATAAAAAGAAATACAATTTGAAAGTTCAATGGTTAATTTGTTTTTATCCGTGTTTAAAAGTTAAGTTTCGCGTGACCAAATAATTTACATTTTTTTTTCTCTTTTTCAATTACATCAGTATGTTTATACTAAGCTCCTAACATCCCAAATAAATGATACCCAATCAGGAGCATCGTAAGAAAGTTGTTACGTTGTGTAACATTTTAAAAATAACATTTACCATTCTTCTATTTTGTTTTTTTAATTAACATTTTCAATTTTTGCATTTCCTTTTAACTTTAAAATGATAAAATAAAACCACTTATTCACGACTTTATTATCCTAACATAATAAGTTGTTCATTTTTAATTATCTGTAATTGATATACAGTGAAATTGATATACAGGAGGACATATAAAAAAGACTCTCTTGCGTGAGAGTGAGAGAAACGATAAATGATTAAAATTAAAAATTGTAGGTTTTTAAAAAACTACGTGACTTTTTAAGTGATAATATAACTTTAAAAAACGTTTAATCTCAATCATTTATACATGGTTATATGACTCAAATTTGCTATGCATCCCCCTATTTCTAATATGATTCGCAGGGGAGGTTATATGCAACTACTTGTACAAAAAGGTTGCAGGTTAATAACGAAAACCTACATTTTGTTAATTAAGCATTGAATTTAGTGTATGTGCAGAAAGATGAATATATTTGGTAGCGTATAGAATAATTGATAGAGAGCATTGAAAGTGTTAGTTATGTACTGGAAAGTAGTGAAACTATCATTACTGGCTTCAAATAGAAAGAAGGTAGAATTTTTCTTCCATCCCCTCGCCTTTGGAGTCCAACTATAAACTGCTTTTCTCTCAGCAATATTGCTTGATTCTGCCACATCAATGGTGGTTGACATTTTCTATTTTGAAAATTTGGAAGAAGCTTGTACCACAAGGATTCATGAAAATGCATTATGAGTTATAAATTTTATTATATACCCATGGCTTGATTGTAGTAGCTATATATAGAGAAAGTGGTGGATGTAAAGATATGGAAAGCAAACAGAGTTGTTATGAAACCATTTCCACTTCATAAATACTCGCCTCCTTTTATAACAAAGCATGTAGAAATATTATTTAATTGTTGAAAATGGTTGTCAGTGTTTTTCTTTGTGGTGGTAATTTTGTTGTCAGCTTTTGGAGCGTTATGGATTCTAATAAGGTCTTAGCTGTCCAATTAATATGTACTTCTGCAACAGATCTTGAAGGCTTCTTTAATTGTTTTCATGTTATGGCTCAGCCTAGTCTGAAGAAGGGAGACAAATCCCAAATCTGTGTGTAAAATTATGAAAACATAACACTAAGTGATTAATTAAACTTTAGTTTTACTAACAAAAAAAATTGTTGATTTAATAAAATTTTAATTGTCTTAACAAATTAATATTAATTATTAATTTTTTTCATTTTCAAAACTCTATTTTTTAAGTCATATACTCTGAAGTCAGGATAACATCTAAAATTTCAGAGGGAAAATTTCATTTAATTGTGCATCTTGTTATAAGTAAGATATATAATCTCTCCATCCTTAACATGTTCCAAGACAAGACTATATAAGAGGTTCAAAATTTTTATTAAATTAAATAATGTTATATGTTCCTAGTGTCATCGTATTCATCCTCTTAATACTTTCTTCATCTAGTAATAGTAAGACGTTATAGTAAAATTTTGAATTGTTTCTCTTAAACCACCTTAATAGTAACATCTTAACGAATCTAATTTATCACCCACCCACAATCCACAAGTCAACATATGATTTCTTTTTTCTTAGCTCCTTAAATAGTCTAATTCTTATATAGACTTACATTAACATTTGAAGAACATAGCCACAAAATGTTATAGTCATTCAAATCAAATTCACTCTGCCCTAACTATTGAACAGGACAAAAAAGTTTGGCTTATATAAAAAGAGAAAATTGTGATCATCAAACAAAAAGAATAACAAGAAAACACACACATGTATATATACACAAAATCATTAAATTGTCATATAATGGCATAGTAGTATTAGTATATAATATGTATTATATATTATAGAATAGAATGGAGTAGTATATAGTATATCACTCACAAACATCATGTACATGGGACTATCTCGGATCCTACAAATGAGGTGTTTACTTTGCTGTTATACATTAAAAACAATACAAGTTATGTTTCATTGTTACTTGTACCATGGTTCTTATGTTTAGCATACATTTTTTCGTGTGTGCTTTATGTTAAAACTAGCATCCTCCATGAATGAATCACACAAGGAACTTTAAGCTAAAGCATGAGTAAAAGAGAGAAAGCTTCAAAGAGAAAACAATGTTGAAAGAATGTGATTCATCTCTAATTTATCAAATACAACATAGGCTTATTTATGGAAAAAGGGAAAACTAGAAAAAAAAACAAACTAACAAACTAGGCTAAACTATGGTTAGTTACTAACAAACAAACTAACTGCACAGTTAATTAAATACAAGTTGTAACTGTAACATCCTAGGTTATTTTTGCATTTATTTTTATTCAAACGATTACATCTTACGATAAATTTTTCCTTTTCTTGAAAATTAATCGATATTTAGTGAAAACATTTATTTTTACTGACTTATTCAAGTGATAGCAGTCACAATTAGATTAATTAAATGAGGTCTAGAAAAGAAAAGCAAGTTAATTTACGCACAACGGATGGGAGAAAGGGAATCAGGGCTTCTCGCTTGAGCGAGGCCCCTACTCGTCTAAGCGAGATTCCGGACTCTCACTTAAACGAGGTTTCTATTCGCTTGAGCGAATACCTTTCACACACCGGATTAGACAAGACATGCAGACGGACTCCCGCAAGTCTCACCCTAAAAATGATTCTCTTAATCAAAGGTTTGTCATGGCTACCACAACAACATATGTAAAACACAGTAATGTATTTTAAAATGTAAATTTGCATTCGTCCGGTCTTGATTAAACACAACTAATTAGTAATTCTCGGAAGTTCTTATACACATATATAACTCTATAGGGAGTCACTCAAAGTCACTCGGACCCTGGCACCGTTCTCCCCCTTGGCGCGACTCCATGGCTCCTTCCCCCTCCCTGTCTCTGGTTACTAAAAAAAAAGGCAAGGGTGAGTGTTTGGCATTGTAATTAATATAGAATGGAACTTAACAAATATACATGCATATTTATACATACACATCAAGTATCACTTGTAAGTAAGCATACCGAAACATAGTGTATTACATACAGTAACTATATTAAACCAACCACACAATTCCATCATATTCATCACGATCACAACTGACTCTCATACAATTTGACTCCTAGTATCCAGATACTAAAGGATTGGCCTTCAGCTGGGGGTCCTACTTGACACCCCGTGAACCTTGCTTGGTTCACCGAGTCCTGCTTGACTCTCCACCTCGACCACTGGGTCCTACTTGACCACTGGGTAGCTCAACTGGGCACGAAAACCACGGGAGCCGGAAATGAGGGGCTATCATATACCGTCGGCCATCCCACACCACATAATCATTCAACAGTTTACCTTTCACATAATAATATCAATTCCTCATCACTCGGGTAGCCTGCTTGCTAACCCGACGTCACATAACGCTGATCATTTCAACATTAGATATCACAAGATCATAACATGATAAACTCAACCACACCCGATCTTACACTAATTAATGAACCCAGTCACACATGCACAAACATAAACACACAACTACGTTTAGCAACATTTTCCTTAACTTGTTTACATTACCTTAATGACCTGAATAAGAAGCGAGTCCTATTCTAATTAATTATAACCCAAACACCCCCTTACTTTGGTTCCACGCTTCGATGATCTGCTCTCTGTGTCGATTCCTTCCTCTAAGCACTGGTTTCGTAGTCTCAACTCCGTCACTCAGTCTTCCGTTGCTTAGCCTACTACCTACGGATCATAAAGTACAGCTCGTCACTTCAACGCCCTTAGTTCATGGACTGCATTTGGGCTCACACTCACCGGAGGAGTGGAGAACAGCCATGAATATAGCCATGCATGGCTATAAACCGCTAAAGAATAAAAGGAATAAGGGAATCACAATTGGAACGGATCAGTAGACTCACCTTGAAGCCTCGATCATAGGAATGGGAATAAATTGAAGTTTGGACACAAATGGAGTCCCTCTCCAGCGCATGCAACTCAGCGTTAAGAGAGGAGTAAAACGAAAGTGAAGGAACAGACCAACAGCAAAGGTAGCTTGTAAATAATGAAGAGGGAAGGAAGAGAATTTCCTTATATATATATAGCTCATGGGCAAGATCGTCTTTTCCTTTATTTTATTTGTATTCTTACTAAATTTAATAAATTTCACTATATTAAACTATTGCATAGTTATCAAATCAATTACACGTATTTATTCCCTCAACGTTTAATTATTCACAATTCTCTAATACTTCGCAAGAGTATAGGCCCAATATAAATATCGGCCCCTGGTGTCCTAACTTAGTGTTCATACCTCGGAAATCCGAGCTACAACCTGAGAGGTCGGATATCTCATCCGTGCTCACCTCTTGGTTACCTACACCCGTTGTTTCAGTCATTATGAGGTTAATCCGGGCTATGACCCCGTGTGAGGCGCTCTCCTCACAACGGTTGGACCAGACCACCTAACTCTGTCCGCTCTTCTCCTACACTCCCGATCTTTAACTCCGCCTGCTCGCGCTTCTGAGACCGATCTCGACACCGGCTTTCTTATCTCTGGCTAAGACAGAACAAATATTAAATAAAACTTCTAAAACATTTACTAATCATTTCCCATTTCTTATAATTCTCATTAAAACATCAGGGATGTTACATCCACCCCCCCTAAAAGGAGATTTCGTCCCCGAAATCAGTGTTCCGGTTGAAAAAGATGAGGGTACATTCGTCTCATATCGGATTCTAACTCCCAAGTGTAGTTTATCCAATGTAAATTCTGCCACTTCACCTTCACCAGCGGTACCTCCTTGTTCCTTAACCGTTTGGTTTGATGCTCTTCAATGCCGATTGGTACCGCCTCCACCGTCAGGTTCTCCTTCACTTCAATGGAGTCACTCGGTACAATCATGGTATCACACGGAATGTAGGCTCGAAGTTGCGATACGTGGAACACGTTGTGAATGTTAGTCAACGATTGGGGAAGATCCAGTCGATAAGCGACTTCACCAATCCGTTCTAGTATTTGGTATGGTCCAATATACTTCGGATTAAGCTTTTGGCTCTTCAAAATTCGACCTACACCCTTAGTCGGTGAAATCCTTAGGAACACCCAATCACCCACTTGGAATTCAAGGGGTCTATGCCGATTGTCATAATAGCTCTTTTGCCGGTCTTGAGCAATTTTTATCTTCTCTCGGATTAAAGCGATTTGCTCATTCATCTCTTGAATCATCTCAGGCCCCAGATGAAGGGCATCGCCGTTCTCATTCCAACATAATGGAGTACGACATTTTCGACCATAAAGAGCTTCATATGGAGCCATCCCAATGCTGTTATGGTAACTGTTATTATATGCAAACTCCACCAAGGGCAAGTATTTCTCCCATGATCCGCCCTGTTCCAGTACACATGCCCTTAACATATCTTCAAGAGTCTGTATAGTCCGTTCTGATTGGCCATCGGTCTGGGGATGGTAGGCTGAGCTCAATTTGAGCTCAGTACCCAGTTGTTGTTGCAAACTCCCCCAAAACCTTGAAGTGAATCGGGGATCCCGATCGGAGATAATGCTTGAGGGCACACCATGCAGCCGTACGACCTCAGCAATGTACAACTTAGCTAATCGATCTAGCGACCACTTCATATTTATTGCCAGGAAATGCGCACTTTTGGTTAGTCGATCAACAATTACCCAAATCGCGTTGTATCCGGTTTGAGTGCGGGGTAGTCCGGACACGAAGTCCATGGTGATACCTTCCCACTTCCAGATCGGAATTTCTGGAGGTCGAAGCAAACCTGGAGGTCGTTGGTGCTCAACCTTGCACTTCTGGCATATCACACAGGATTTCACATACTCGATTATTGCCTTCTTCATACTTGGCCACCAGAATTCCTTTTTTAATTTATGATACATTTTGGTCACTCCCGGATGTATACTCAAAGAGCTCTTGTGTGCTTCTGATAGCACCGCCTGCCTAAAGCCTCCATGTGCAGGCACCACCACTCGGTTCCTGAATCTCCATATACCATCGTCACCCCTAGTTATCTCCACATTTTTGCCTTGGGTCTGAGTATCAATCAGCCTCAGTAACTCTTTATCGTCTTTCTGTGCAGCTACCATCGACTCCAAAAATTCGTTGGAGATTTTTAACATTCCAATTGTCATCCGGTTTGGCGCGTCCATAACAATTCCAACATTCATATCTCTAAAGCTTTCCAACAATTCTTGTTCTTTACCCATTAGGTAAGCCACGTGTAATACCTTCCTGCTTAGTGCATCTGCCCCAACATTCGCTTTGCCCGGGTGATACTTTAAATCAAAGTCGTAATCCTTTAAATATTCCACCCATCGCCTCTGTCTCATATTTAGCTCCTTTTGATCAAACAAGTACTTTAGGCTCTTGTGATCACTGAATACTACAAAGTGAGCCCCATACAGATAATGACACCAAATCTTCAGTGCGTACACCACTGCTGCAAGTTCCAGATCATGAGTCGGGTAATTCTCCTCATGTGGCCTCAATTGCCTCGAAGCATAAGCAATTGCCCGATCAGCTTGCATCAACACACACCCCAATCCAAATTTGGATGCATCACAATATACTTCAAATTCCCGTGTTACATCGGGCAGTGCAAGCACAGGGGCAGTCGTTAAACATCGCTTAAGAGTTTGGAAGCTTAATTCACACTTTTCCGACCACACGAAGGGGTTTCCTTTCCTTGTTAACCGAGTCAGAGGAAGTGCTATCCGAGAGAACCCCTCAATGAAGCGTCGATAGTATCCAGCTAATCCGAGGAAACTACTGATTTCAGTTATTGACTTCGGCCTTTCCCAAGCCATAACAGCCTCAATTTTTGTCGGATCAACTGAGATTCCCTCTTGGGAAATTATATGCCCCAAGAATTGTACACTACTCCCCCAGAAATCACACTTAGATAGTTTAGCGTACAACTTCTTCTCCCGAAGTACTTGTAAAACAAGTCGAAGATGTTGAGCATGCTCCTCGTCCGACCTCGAATATACCAAAATATCATCAATGAATACTACCACAAACTGGTCCAAGTACGGTTGAAAGGTCTGATTCATATAATCCATAAAAATGGCAGGAGCGTTCGTTACTCCAAAGGGCATTACTACGTACTCGAAGTGCCCATACCGAGTCCGAAATGCTGTCTTTGGGATATCCTCCGACCTCACTCGGATCTGGTGGTATCCCGACCTCAAGTCGATCTTAGAGAACACAACGGCGCCTCGCAACTGGTCCAGTAAATCGTCAATCCGAGGTAGTGGATATTTATTTTTGATTGTCAATTTGTTCAGCTGTCGGTAATCAATGCATATTCGCATACTACCGTCCTTCTTCTTTACCAATAACACCGGAGCGCCCCAGGGTGAGGCACTGGGTCGGATAAAGCCCTTTTCTAGTAATTCGTTTACTTGTTTCTTCACTTCGGTTAATTCCACCGAAGACATTCTATACGGCGCTCGGGACACAGGTTCTGCCCCGGGAATCAAGTCAATAAAGAAATCAATCTCCCGACTGGGAGGTAGTTCCGGAATTTCTTCCGGAAAAACGTCAGGAAATTCACAAACAATCGGAATATCACTTAGCAGGAGGTTATGCCGACCCTCCGAAGCGAATAAAACAACATACGTGGTTAGGACATCGCTCACCCCGTTCTTCATGTCAAGTTCCTGAGAGAAAACAATATTCTTCCGATAACAGTCGACCAACACATGATTAGCAGCAAGCCAATCGAGACCCAGAATAACATCTAAGTCCTTCAATGGCATACAGATAAAATTTACTCGAAAAGTACGGGCTTCGATTTGCATCGGCAGTTCTCTACACACTGTAGTTGCACGGAAAGTGGAACCAGTTGGAGTGGAAACAATAAGAGCGTTCTCCATTAAACCGATTGGCAGACCAAGCCGTCGCACACAACTTTCCAAAATAAAGGAATGGGTGGCACCTGAATCATAAATTACATCAACCAGATAACCACAGATGAGGCACTTACCCTGTACCAAATTGTCATTCCTCGTAGCTTCTGAAGCATCAAACGCAAATACACGCCCGGTCATGGCATTCTGGGCATCGCTAGATTGGGCATCATATCTTCCCGATTGTTGGTTCCCTCTACCAGCTCCATTCCGGCCTCTCCTCGAAAAGTTGGAACCCCGAGTCCCAGAAGAGTTAGTTCGGTTATCCGTCCTGCCCTGCTGCTGCCTCTGAGGGCAATCGGGCCTGAGGTGCCCTGGTTGTCCGCACTGGAAGCACACAATCTGATTGGCTTGGCAATGTTTGGCAATGTGACCTTCCTGACCACAATTGTAGCATGTACGATTACCAGAAGGATTACCCGATCGACCAGTGGAACCCCGACCAGAAGAGGATGAGGAGGTAGCAGAAGACTTGCCACCCCGGAAGAATTGACTCATCCTCTTGAAGTTGAATCCTTTTGCCTTCAGTGGCTTTTTATCTCTCGGCTGGGACGTCCTTTGTAACTGCACCTCTTCAGTCAGTCTTGCTTTGTTCACCAGGGTTGGGTAGTCCCTAATCTCCATTGGTACGATTACACTACGGAGCTCAATCCGTAGTCCAGCTTCGTATTTGGCGCATTTGCTACCTTCAGTCCCTTCTAACGAGAAAGGGTGGTAAAAATCACACAGCTCGTCAAACTTGCTGGTGTACTCAGCTACAGACATCCGGTCTTGCTCCAACTTCAGGAATTCCATTTCTTTCCGGATTTTGTAGTTGTCCGGGAAGTATTTAACAAGGAACCTCCTTCGGAAATTCGCCCATACCAACGGCTCATTTGCTGCGTTCATCTGCACCTTCACTCGGGACCACCATACTCTAGCCTCTTCTTTTAGTTGGTAAGTAGCAAATAAAACCTTTTGCTCTTCAGAGCACTCAAAATATTCAAAAACCTGCTTGATATCCCTGATCCAGATGTATGCCCCGTCATAGTCATGTCCCCCTTTGTAAGTCGGAGGATTCCTTTTCAGGAATTTATCCAGAGTGGGACCGGACTCGGTCCTACTCATCAGCTGAGTAAATCTAGAGAAGAAATCATCTCTTCCCCCAGAACTAGTCTCTCCGGCCATTTAGTAATTCTACAATGAGCAAACACATCACCATTAATAACCAAGATCAGTCAGGGGATCGTAAATTTACCTTATATTCATAGAATACTACGCCAGTGGAGTGCCAAGGGAACGATGCCAGGCCACACACAATCTCAATACAACGAAATACAATCAATCTTCATAAGACTATCACAATCACTAGATCGGCCCATACACCGGCTCTAGAAAGAACCGCTCTGATACCAAGTGTAACATCCTAGGTTATTTTTGCATTTATTTTTATTCAAACGATTACATCTTACGATAAATTTTTCCTTTTCTTGAAAATTAATCGATATTTAGTGAAAAGCATTTATTTTTACTGACTTATTCAAGTGACAGCAGTCACAGTTAGATTAATTAAATGAGGTCTAGAAAAGAAAAGCAAGTTAATTTACGCACAACGGATGGGAGAAAGGGAATCAGGGCTTCTCGCTTGAGCGAGGCCCCTACTCGTCTAAGCGAGATTCCGGACTCTCACTTAAACGAGGTTTCTATTCGCTTGAGCGAATACCTTTCACACACCGGATTAGACAAAACATGCAGACGGACTCCCGCAAGTCTCACCCTAAAAATGATTCTGTTAATCAAAGGTTTGTCATAGCTACCACAACAACATATGTAAATGACAGTAATGTATTTTAAAATGTAGATTTGCATTCGTCCGGTCTTGATTAAACACAACTAATTAGTAATACTTGGAAGTTCTTATACACATATATAACTCTATAGGGAGTCACTCAAAGTCACTCGGACCCTGGCACCGTTCTCCCCCTTGGCGCGACTCCATGGCTCCTTCCCCCTCCCTGTCTCTGGTTACTAAAAAAAAAGGCAAGGGTGAGTGTTTGGCATTGTAATTAATATAGAATGGAACTTAACAAATATACATGCATATTTATACATACACATCAAGTATCACTTGTAAGTAAGCATACCGAAACATAGTGTATTACATACAGTAACTATATTAAACCAACCACACAATTCCATCACATTCATCACGATCACAACTGACTCTCATACAATTTGACTCCTAGTATCCGGATACTAAAGGATTGGCCTTCAGCTGGGGGTCCTACTTGACACCCCGTGAACCCTGCTTGGTTCACCGAGTCCTGCTTGACTCTCCACCTCGACCACTGGGTCCTACTTGACCATTGGGTAGCTCAACTGGGCACGAAAACCACGGGAGCCGGAAATGAGGGGCTATCATATACCGTCGGCCATCCCACACCACATAATCATTCAACAGTTTACCTTTCACATAATAATATCAATTCCTCATCACTCGGGTAGCCTGCTTGCTAACCCGACGTCACATAACGCTGATCATTTCAACATTAGATATCACAAGATCATAACATGATAAACTCAACCACACCCGATCTTACACTAATTAATGAACCCAGTCACACATGCACAAACATAAACACACAACTACGTTTAGCAACATTTTCCTTAACCTGTTTACATTACCTCAATGACCTGAATAAGAAGCGAGTCCTATTCTAATTAATTATAACCCAAACACCCCCTTACTTTGGTTCCACGCTTCGATGATCTGCTCTCTGTGTCGATTCCTTCCTCTAAGCACTGGTTTCGCAGTCTCAACTCCGTCACTCAGTCTTCCGTTGCTTAGCCTACTACCTACGGATCATAAAGTACAGCTCGTCACTTCAACGCCCTTAGTTCATGGACTGCATTTGGGCTCACACTCACCGGAGGAGTGGAGAACAGCCACGAATATAGCCATGCATGGCTATAAACCGCTAAAGAATAAAAGGAATAAGGGAATCACAATTGGAATGGATCAGTAGACTCACCTTGAAGCCTCGATCACAGGAATGGGAATAAATTGAAGTTTGGACACAAATGGAGTCCCTCTCCAGCGCATGCAACTCAGCGTTAAGAGAGGAGAAAAACGAAAGTGAAGGAACAGACCAACAGCAAAGGTAGCTTGTAAATAATGAAGAGGGAAGGAAGAGAATTTCCTTATATATATATAGCTCATGGGCAAGATCGTCTTTTCCTTTATTTTATTTATATTCTTACTAAATTTAATAAATTTCACTATATTAAACTATTGCATAGTTATCAAATCAATTACACGTATTTATTCCCTCAACGTTTAATTATTCACAATTCTCTAATACTTCGCAAGAGTATAGGCCCAATATAAATATCGGCCCCCGGTGTCCTAACTTAGTGTTCATGCCTCGGAAATCCGAGCTACAACCTGAGAGGTCGGATATCTTATCCGTGCTCACCTCTTGGTTACCTACACCCGTTGTTTCAGTCATTATGAGGTTAATCCGGGCTATGACCCCGTGTGAGGCGCTCTCCTCACAACGGTTGGACCAGACCACCTAACTCTGTCCGCTCTTCTCCTACACTCCCGATCTTTAACTCCGCCTGCTCGCGCTTCTGAGATCGATCTCGACACCGGCTTTCTTATCTCTGGCTAAGACAGAACAAATATTAAATAAAACTTCTAAAACATTTACTAATCATTTCCCATTTCTTATAATTCTCATTAAAACATCAGGGATGTTACAGTAACAGCCCCCCTCAAGTTGAAATATGTATATTAAGCATTACAAGCTTTGATAACAAGAGATTAAAAGGACTCACTGCTAAGGGTTTGGTGAGTATATTAGTAATTTGCTCCTTGGAAGAGATAGGAAGGAGATGAAGAAATCCATATTGAAGTTGATCCCGAATGATGTGACAATTAACCTTTATATGCTTAGTTCTTTCGTGGAAAATAGGATTAGAGGATATGTAGCGGGAAGATTGATTATCACAAAATATGGTAATGATGGCAGAATGAGGAATACTGAGATCTTTAAGTAAGGTAATAAGCCATTGAGACTCACAAGTTTCCAAAGCTAATGCACGATACTCATCCTTAGAAGAAGAGTGAGAGACCATAGGTTGTTTCTTGCTTTTTCAGGATATGAGGGACTGCCCAAGAAAGAAACAAAAACCAAAAACTGATCTCCTGCTATTAGGGCATGAAGCCCAGTAAAATCTATGAAACTAGTGAGGTGAAGGTCAGATAAAGAAGGGAATAAAAGACCATGAGTAGGAGCAAGTTTGATGTATTTTAGGACACAGATGACGACTTCATAATGTGTGGATGTTAGAGCAAATAGGTACTGACTAAGCTTGATAACAGCAAAAGAAATGTCAGGTCGAGTATTAGTGAGGTACACAAGCTTGCCACTGAGTCTTCTATAACTAATGACATCAGAAATGGGAGATCTAGAAGTGGAACTAAGCTTTAAGGTTAAATCCATAGGAGTGGTAACAAGTTTGCAAGCAAGTAAACCAGTGTTTTGTAGAAGACCCAAAGTATATTTTCGTTGATACAATGAAATACCTTTGATGGATCTAACAACTTTAAATCCAATGAAATATTTGATTTGGCCAAGGTCTTTTATACCAAACTATTGATCAAGTAATCCTTTAACAGAGATGATTTCCTTCAGATCTTACCCTACAAAGATCAAATTATCAACATAGGTGAGTATAGAAGTGAAGCCCTTCAGAGACTGCTTAGTGAATAGGGAATAATTAGATTTAGATTGAGTGAAACCAGAAGCAATGGGAGTTATTGTGAGTTTGGCATGCCATTGTCGACTTGCCTGTTTGAGGCCATAAAGAGACTTAATAAGTTTGCATACTAGGGAGGGATGAGGGAGGTAAAGTCCTGGAGAGGGTTCCGTATAAACTTCCTCACTTAAATCTCCATGTAAGAATGTAGTGTTGACATCCAATTGATGAATGTGCTAATTTTGGACAGAGGCAACAGAGAGGAGCATTCTGATTATGGTCATCTTCACAACAAGACTGAATGTCTCTAGATAGTCAATACCTTCGATCTGGGTGAATCCTTTGGCCACAAGCCTAGCCTTGTGCCTTTCAATGGAACCATCAGCATGATACTTAAGTTTAAACACTTATTTACACTTGATCACCTTTTTATCAAGAGGCGGAGAAGTCAGAATCCAGGTTTGATTTTTCTCCAAAGCTTGCAATTCAACTAAAATGACATTACTCCAACAAGAATTTTGAATGGCTTCTTTGTAAGAGCATGGTTCACAGGTAGAAGAAATAGCAAGGGAAAAATATTTGTGTGAAGGAGACAAATGTTGATAAGAGAGTGATGAAGAGATAGGATACCTGATTGAGGGATGATCAACTGAGGAGCCTGTGAGAGCCAATGTGCAATGATAATCCTTTAAGTAGGAGAGAGGATGACCCCCCCCTTTGAGATTTTCTAGTTCCTACAGTAACTCTTGGCATTGGGATATGAGCCAACATAGTGGATGATGAACATGCAGGACCAGGAATGTTATGGGCAATAGAAACGATAGGATTAAGAGGAATATTATATGTAGCAGGAGAATTAAGGGAATCAAGGTAAGGAGATAGAAGAGAATTATCAGTAGTTGGAATAATTGGTAATATCCCGGTAATATGTGATTAAATTAGAATAAAAAATAGATTAAAACTTAGGAATGAAAGTAGGTACATGGGTAGGTATAGTTGGTTGTTTAGAAAGAAAAGGTAAGACATCTTCATGGAATATAACATTTCTTGATAAAAGATTTCTCTATTATTTAAATCATATAAGAAAGAACCCTTAACCTTAGTTTTGAAACCTAAGAAAACACATTTTAAGCCTAGGGGTCTAATTTGTTTCTATGGGAAGTAAGGGTGGATGCAAAGCATAAGCACCCAAAAGGCTTTAGATGGGAATATCTGGTAAGGTGTTATTATGCAAGGCTTGATATGGAGAAATGTGATAGAGAAAGCTGGTTGGGATACAACATAATTCCAGAATGACTTAGGGAGATTGGACTGGAATAGAAGGGTTCTAGTAATGCCTAAGGTGTGTTGATGTTTCCTCTATACAATACCATTTTGTTGAAGGGTTTCAACAGAGGAGGTTTGGTGAATAATACCTTTGGCATCAAACCAATCTTTCATGAAAAATTCTTTAGCATTATCAGATCTAAGGATTTTAATGTGCTTGTGAAATTGGATTTCAATTAGAGAAGCAAAAAACTACATAAAGGAACTAATTTCATTTTCTATTTCATCATATAAATCCAAGTATACTTAATAGTGTTATCTACTATGGTTATGAAATATGTATGGCCAAAAATAGAAGAAGTATACAAGAGACCCAAATATCAACATGTATTAATGGTTTAAAGCTAGACTTAGAAGGAGGGGGTTGAATAAGTCTGAGACTCTTTTTACAAAATAAAAGCTTTTTCAAACACGAAAGGCAGCAAACTTTGAATCAGACTAAAAAGATAAGGGAAAGTGAGATTGCACACAGTAGATTTATACTGGTTCACTTCTAACACAAAAGCTATGTCAAATACTTTCAGACTTGAAGGATTTTCACTATGTAAAAATGTCTTTTTACACAACACAACACAGCCTGTGCCTTAAGTATTCTTGATTTCAACCACTTCTGGCTTAAACCCAAGTATTCTTTCAACAAGCCACTTTTGGCTCAAACCCAAATATTCTTTTAAAAGCCTCTTTTGGCCAATAGTGTTTCCCAACAGAAACTAAGACTGACAACGCACCAGACTTTGACATAGGTTGTGATTTGAGAGTATGTTTGTGTTTCTAATAACTTAGTGTACAAGATAGTGAATCTTAAAGAACAGATACACTAAGTAAAAAACAAAGACTAAGTCTATAAGAATCAAAGATACAAAGAAAGACATTACTTTTGAGAAGAAAGCTTTGAATTGCTTGAATTTCAGATTGGTGCTTTCACACATATGTTATTGCTTTGAGTCTGGGAGTCTCTTCATATTTATAGGCCTTTAAAGATAATCATTAATGATTCGTTGAAGAGAGATAATCGTTTGAAGCAGCAGACTCTGAATGAGAAGAAGACAAAAGGTCTAAATCGAGGATCTTCAAAAGTTGCACTAAAATGAAGCACCTCAAGTATTTTAAAGCAAAAGTCCTTTTGTAGTCTTTTTCTATTATGAATTCGTGCAAAAATAGGCATGGTTGACCTTTTGATGATTTTTGACGCAAGTACTGATCTTCGCCAACTTTTTGTTTTGCGTAGAATAGCTTCCTTGGTTTCTTCTCCATATAGGCATTGGTTTTTGAACAAGCTTGTTTTCTTTCCTTTTTCAGTGATAAGAGCAGTCTAGCTTAAAAAGGATCTAGCTCTAAGGCATCTTCAAAAAATATCTTTATGTAGACTGATGCAAATTCAGAGTAATGTCTTTATGCTTCAAGAGTTTGAAGTCTAATTGTTTAAGATAGAGAGAGATGCTGTGTGTGCTAAGTTTGAGAACAAATATGTATGGGAGCATGACTCAACAGTCCTAAGTCTGGAAAGACACACTTGATAACTTCTCTTCTTAAATATTGTCTTGTATCAAACTTTTCTTGAGACAGACTTGAATAACAAATTTTTTTAATCTCACTAGACTCAGTCTGAAATATTTTACATAACTAAAGGCAGGCTTTTAAGTGATGGACTCCCTCTTTCTTTTATAACATATGCATCACAGACTTGTTACCTGAAACACTCAATTAGAGAGGTTAGATAACACGTAGGCAGACTTTATTTAATTAAATGTCTTGATGTGTTTTATTAACAAATCTTAGGGTCTTTAAAATAATAACAAAAAATTTCAAAGTCATTTACAAACTAGACTTGGTTAGCATGTATGATTTCAAAAATTTTAGATGTTACAGTGTTACTACTACAAAAGGGAAGTTTTCTATGTTTGTCAAAATAACAAATTTCACAAGGTTTCTTATTCGGTTTACAAGTAATAAAGGGATACAATTTTTATAATTGACTCATCTTGTCAAATGAAAGATGTTCAAGCCTCAAATGCCAACAATTATTGTCATATGTATGGAAATGATTGACCCAATCTGAGAAGACTCTGGTTGACTTGAAGGATTCATCACACAGAGGTTGGAACACAAGCTAGTTGCACCAATCATCTTCAATGTAGGATACTATAGAATATGACAACTAGAATTTAGGAAAATAAATTTACATGGCAATGATTTTGTCAATTTGGGAATTGAAAGTAATTTACACTAAAAGAAGGTATGGACAAAATATCTGTCAGGTAAAGTTGATTAGTGAAGAAAACTGTACCAGAAACTGAAGTTGTAACCTTATTTCCATCAAGCAATTTAACTGAAATGGGTTTAATTTGTTTATGTGTGTGAATATAATTTAAGGAACTAGACACATGATCTGTAGCTCCTGTATCATTAATCCAGGAACAAGGATTAAGTGAATTAGCCAAATTGCATGTCATACCTCATGGTTGAGAACCAATGCTCTTAGTATTTAAAGCCATCTGATTAATGGTATGATTACCATTGCAGCAGTGCCAAGAAAATTGTATTGCTCAAGAGTGAAACTCAAAACTAAATTCTCATTCACTTTCTTGTGAGAGACGATAGTAATCTTGTCTTCATAATCATCATCACCATTATCAACATTACAATGGGCAGCAGAATGATTATTCTTGAAGTATGGAGGATATTCGTACTTTTTGTAACAAGAATCAACCATATGACCATTCCTATCATAACATGAACATACCTTTCCATTATAGCCCCTACCACCTTGACCACAACCTTCCATATTGTTCATATATGGATCACAAAAACAACTTCAAGCTAAAGTATGAGTAAAAGAGAGAAGCTCCAAAGAGAAAACAATACTAAAAGAATGTGATTCATTCTCTAATTTCTCAATTACAATAGAGGCTTGTTTTAAAAAAAAACAGATCAAACAAACTAACAAACTGAACTAAAATATGGTTAGTTACTAAACAAACTAACCGGATAGTTAATCAAATACAAGCTGTAACACTTTCTACATTATTAGGCAAAATCATAAAATAGGTGCCCTCTGCTTGCGAAGCATGCCTCTTGTTGTAACATCCCTGATGTTTTAATGAGAATTATAAGAAATGGGAAATGATTAGTAAATGTTTTAGAAGTTTTATTTAATATTTGTTCTGTCTTAGCCAGAGATAAGAAAGCCGGTGTCGAGATCGGTCTCAGAAGCGCGAGCAGGCGGAGTTAAAGATCGGGAGTGTAGGAGAAGAGCGGACAGAGTTAGGTGGTCTGGTCCAACCATTGTGAGGAGAGCGCCTCACACGGGGTCATAGCCCGGATTAACCTCATAATGACTGAAACAACGGGTGTAGGTAACCAAGAGGTGAGCACGGATGAGATATCTGACCTCTCACGTTGTAGCTCGGATTTCCGAGGTATGAACACTAAGTTAGGACACCGGGGGCCGATATTTATATTGGGCCTATACTTTTGCGAAGTATTAGAGAATTGTGAATAATTAAACGTTGAGGGAATAAATACGTGTAATTGATTTGATAACTATGCAATAGTTTAATATAGTGAAATTGATTAAATTTAGTAAGAATACAAATAAAATAAAGGAAAAGACGATCTTGCCCATGAGCTATATATATATAAGGGAATTCTCTTCCTTCCCTCTTCATTATTTACAAGCTACCTTTGCTGTTAGTTTGTTCCTTCACTTTCGTTTTTCTCCTCTCTTAACGCTGAGTTGCATGCGCTGGAGAGGGACTCCATTTGTGTCCAAACTTCAATTTATTCCCATTCCTGTGATCGAGGCTTCAAGGTGAGTCTACTAATCCGTTCCAATTGTGATTCCCTTATTCCTTTTATTATTTAGCGGTTTATAGCCATGCATGGCTATATTCGTGGTTGTTCTCCACTCCTCCGGTGAGTGTAAGCCCAAATGCAGTCCATGAACTAAGGGCATTGAAGTGACGAGCTGTACTTTATGATCCGTAGGTAGTAGGCTAAGCAATGGAAGACTGAGTGACGGAGTTGAGACTGCGAAACCAGTGCTTAGAGGAAGGAATCGACACAGAGAGCAGATCATCGAAGCGTGGAACCAAAGTAAGGGGGTGTTCGGGTTATAATTAATTAGAATAGGACTCGCTTCTTATTCAGGTCATTGAGGTAATGTAAACAGGTTAAGGAAAATGTTGCTAAATGTAGTTGTGTGTTTATGTTTGTGCATGTGTGACTGGGTTCATTAATTAGTGTAAGATCGGGTGTGGTTGAGTTTATCATGTTATGATCTTGTGATATCTAATGTTGAAATGATCAGCGTTATGTAACGTCGGGTTAGCAAGCAGGCTACCCGAGTGATGAGGAATTGATATTATTATGTGAAAGGTAAACTGTTGAATGATTATGTGGTGTGGGATGGCTGACGGTATATGATAGCCCCTCATTTCCGGCTCCCGTGGTTTTCATGCCCAGTTGAGCTACCCAGTGGTCAAGTAGGACCCAGTGGTCAAGTAGGACCCAGTGGTCGAGGTGGAGAGTCAAGCAGGACTCGGTGAACCAAGCAGGGTTCACGGGGTGTCAAGTAGGACCCCCAGCTGAAGGCCAATCCTTTAGTATCCGGATACTAGGAGTCAGATTGTATGAGAGTCAGTTGTGATCGTGATGAATGTGATGGAATTGTGTGGTTGGTTTAATATAGTTACTGTATGTAATACACTATGTTTCGGTATGCTTACTTACAAGTGATGTTTGATGTGTATGTATAAATATGCATGTATATTTGTTAAGTTCCATTCTATATTAATTACAATGCCAAACACTCACCCTTGCCTTTTTTTTTAGTAACCAGAGACAGGGAGGGGGAAGGAGCCATGGAGTCGCGCCAAGGGGGAGAACGGTGCCAGGGTCCGAGTGACTTTGAGTGACTCTCTATAGGGTTATATATGTGTATAAGAACTTCCAAGTATTACTAATTAGTTGTGTTTAATCAAGACCGGACGAATGCAAATCTACATTTTAAAATACATTACTGTCATTTACATATGTTGTTGTGGTAGCTATGACAAACCTTTGATTAACAGAATCATTTTTAGGGTGAAACTTGCGGGAGTCCGTCTGCATGTTTTGTCTAATCCGGTGTGTGAAAGGTATTCGCTCAAGCGAATAGAAACCTCGTTTAAGTGAGAGTCCGGAATCTCGCTTAGACGAGTAGGGGCCTCGCTCAAGCGAGAAGCCCTGATTCCCTTTCTCCCATCCGTTGTGCGTAAATTAACTTGCTTTTCTTTTCTAGACCTCATTTAATTAATCTAACTGTGACTGCTGTCACTTGAATAAGTCAGTAAAAATAAATGCTTTTCACTAAATATCGATTAATTTTCAAGAAAAGGAAAAATTTATCGTAAGATGTAATCGTTTGAATAAAAATAAATGCAAAAATAACCTAGGATGTTACACTTGGTATCAGAGCGGTTCTTTCTAGAGCCGGTGTATGGGCCGATCTAGTGATTGTGATAGTCTTATGAAGGTTGATTGTATTTCGTTGTATTGAGATTGTGTGTGGCCTGGCATCGTTCCCTTGGCACTCCACTGGCGTAGTATTCTATGAATATAAGGTAAATTTACGATCCCCTGACTGATCTTGGTTATTAATGGTGATGTGTTTGCTCATTGTAGAATTACTAAATGGCCGGAGAGACTAGTTCTGGTGGAAGAGATGATTTCTTCTCTAGATTTACTCAGCTGATGAGTAGGACCGAGTCCGGTCCCACTCTGGATAAATTCCTGAAAAGGAATCCTCCGACTTACAAAGGGGGACATGACTATGACGGGGCATACATCTGGATCAGGGATATCGAGCAGGTTTTTGAATATTTTGAGTGCTCTGAAGAGCAAAAGGTTTTATTTGCTACTTACCAACTAAAAGAAGAGGCTAGAGTATGGTGGTCCCGAGTGAAGGTGCAGATGAACGCAGCAAATGAGCCGTTGGTATGGGCGAATTTCTGAAGGAGGTTCCTTGTTAAATACTTCCCGGACAACTACAAAATCCGGAAAGAAATGGAATTCCTGAAGTTGGAGCAAGACCGGATGTCTGTAGCTGAGTACACCAGCAAGTTTGACGAGCTGTGTGATTTTTACCACCCTTTCTCGTTAGAAGGGACTGAAGGTAGCAAATGCGCCAAATACGAAGCTGGACTGCGGATTGAGCTCCGTAGTGTAATCTTACCAATGGAGATTAGGGACTACCCAACCCTGGTGAACAAAGCAAGACTGACTGAAGAGGTGCAGTTACAAAGGACGTCCCAGCTGAGAGATAAAAAGCCACTGAAGGCAAAAGGATTCAACTTCAAGAGGATGAGTAAATTCTTCCGGGGTGGCAAGTCTTCTGCTACCTCCTCATCCTCTTCCGGTCGGGGTTCCACTGGTCGATCGGGTAATCCTTCTGGTAATCGTACATGCTACAATTGTGGTCAGGAAGGTCACATTGCCAAACATTGCCAAGCCAATCAGATTGTGTGCTTCCAGTGCGGACAACCAGGGTACCTCAGGCCCGATTGCCCTCAGAGGCAACAGCAGGGCAGGACGGATAACCGAACTAACTCTTCTGGGACCCGGGGTTCCAACTTTTCGAGGAGAGGCTGGAATGGAGCTGGTAGAGGGAACCAACAATCGGGAAGACATGATGCCCAATCTAGCAATGCCCAGAACGCCATGACCGGGCGTGTATTTGCGTTTGATGCTTCAGAAGCTACGAGGAATGACAATTTGGTACAGGGTAAGTGCCTCATCTGTGGTTATCTGGTTGATGTAATTTATGATTCAGGTGCCACCCATTCCTTTATTTCGGAAAGTTGTGTGCGACGGCTTGGTCTGCCAATCAGTTTAATGGAGAACGCTCTTATTGTTTCCACTCCAACTGGTTCCACTTTCCGTGCAACTACAGTGTGTAGAGAACTGCCGATGCAAATCGAAGCCCGTACTTTTCGAGTAAATTTTATCTGTATGCCATTGAAGGACTTAGATGTTATTCTGGGTCTCGATTGGCTTGCTGCTAATCATGTGTTGGTCGACTGTTATCGGAAGAATATTGTTTTCTCTCAGGAACTTGATATGAAGAACGGGGTGAGCGATGTCCTAACCACGTATGTTGTTTTATTCGCTTCGGAGGGTCGACATAACCTCCTGCTAAGTGATATTCCGATTGTTTGTGAATTTCCTGACGTTTTTCCGGAAGAAATTCCGGAGCTACCTCCCAGTCGGGAGATTGATTTCTCTATTGACTTGATTCCCGGGGCAGAACCTGTGTCCCGAGCGCCATATAGAATGTCTTCGGTGGAATTAACCAAAGTGAAGAAACAAGTAAACGAATTACTAGAAAAGGGCTTTATCCGACCCAGTGCCTCACCCTGGGGCGCTCCGGTGTTATTGGTAAAGAAGAAGGACGGTAGTATGCGAATGTGTATTGATTACCGACAGCTGAACAAACTGACAATCAAAAATAAATATCCACTACCTCGGATTGACGATTTACTGGACCAGTTGCGAGGCGCCGTTGTGTTCTCTAAGATCGACTTGAGGTCGGGATACCACCAGATCCGAGTGAGGTCGGAGGATATCCCAAAGACAGCATTTCGGACTCGGTATGGGCACTTCGAGTACGTAGTAATGCCCTTTGGAGTAACGAACGCTCCTGCCATTTTTATGGACTATATGAATCGGACCTTTCAACCGTACTTGGACCAGTTTGTGGTAGTATTCATTGATGATATTTTGGTATATTCGAGGTCGGACGAGGAGCATGCTCAACATCTTCGACTTGTTTTACAAGTACTTCGGGAGAAGAAGTTGTACGCTAAACTATCTAAGTGTGATTTCTGGGGGAATAGTGTACAATTCTTGGGGCATATAATTTCCTAAGAGGGAATCTCAGTTGATCCGACAAAAATTGAGGCGGTTATGGCTTGGGAGAGGCCGAAGTCAATAACTGAAATCAGGAGTTTCTTCGGATTAGCTGGATACTATCGACGCTTCATTGAGGGGTTCTCTCGAATAGCACTTCCTCTGACTCGGTTAACAAGGAAAGGAAACCCTTCGTGTGGTCGGAAAAGTGTGAATTAAGCTTCCAAACTCTTAAGCGATGTTTAACGACTGCCCCTGTGCTTGCACTGCCCAATGTAACACAGGAATTTGAAGTATATTGTGATGCATCCAAATTTGGATTGGGGTGTATGTTGATGCAAGCTGATCGGGCAATTGCTTATGCTTCGAGGCAATTGAGGCCACATGAGGAGAATTACCCGACTCATGATCTGGAACTTGCAGCAGTGGTGTACGCACTGAAGATTTGGCGTCATTATCTGTATGGGGCTCACTTTGTAGTATTCAGTGATCACAAGAGCCTAAAGTACTTGTTTGATCAAAAGGAGCTAAATATGAGACAGAGGCGATGGGTGGAGTATTTAAAGGATTACGACTTCGATTTAAAGTATCACCCGGGCAAAGCGAATGTTGTGGCAGATGCACTAAGCAGGAAGGTATTACACGTGGCTTACCTAATGGGTAAAGAACAGGAATTGCTGGAAAGCTTTAGAGATATGAATGTTGGAATTGTTATGGACGCGCCAAACCGGATGACAATTGGAATGTTAAAAATCTCCAACGAATTTCTGGAGTCGATGGTAGCTGCACAGAAAGACGATAAAGAGTTACTGAGGTTGATTGATACTCAGACCCAAGGCAAAAATATAGAGATAACTAGGGGTGACGATGGTATATGGAGATTCAGGAACCGAGTGGTGGTGCCTGCACATGGAGGCTTCAGGCAAGCGGTGCTATCAGAAGCACACAAGAGCTCTTTGAGTATACATCCGGGAGTGACCAAAATGTATCATAACTTAAAAAAGGAATTCTGGTGGCCAAGTATGAAGAAGGCAATAATCGAGTATGTGAAATCCTGTGTGATATGCCAGAAGTGCAAGGTTGAGCACCAACGACCTCCAGGTTTGCTTCGACCTCCAGAAATTCCGATCTGGAAGTGGGAAGGTATCACCATGGACTTCGTGTCCGGACTACCCCGCACTCAAACCGGATACAACGCGATTTGGGTGATTGTTGATCGACTAACCAAAAGTGCGCATTTCCTGGCAATAAATATGAAGTGATCGCTAGATCGATTAGCTGAGTTGTACGTTGCTGAGGTCGTACGACTGCATGGTGTGCCCTCAAGCATTATCTCCGATCGGGATCCCCGATTCACTTCAAGGTTTTGGGGGAGTTTGCAACAACAACTGGGTACTGAGCTCAAATTGAGCTCAGCCTACCATCCCCAGACCGATGGCCAATCAGAACGGACTATACAGACTCTTAAAGATATGTTAAGGGCATGTGTACTGGAACAGGGCGGATCATGGGAGAAATACTTGCCCTTGGTAGAGTTTGCATATAATAACAGTTACCATAGCAGCATTGGGATGGCTCCATGTGAAGCTCTTTATGGTCAGAAATGTCGTACTCCATTATGTTGGAATGAGAACGGCGATGCCCTTCATCTGGGGCCTGAGATGATTCAAGAGATGAATGAGCAAATCACTTTAATCCGAGAGAAGATAAAAATTGCTCAAGACCGGCAAAAGAGCTATTATGACAATCGGCATAGACCCCTTGAATTCCAAGTGGGTGATTGGGTGTTCCTAAGGATTTCACCGACTAAGGGTGTAGGTCGAATTTTGAAGAGCCAAAAGCTTAATCCGAAGTATATTGGACCATACCAAATACTAGAACGGATTGGTGAAGTCGCTTATCGACTGGATCTTCCCCAATCGTTGACTAACATTCACAACGTGTTCCACGTATCGCAACTTCGAGCCTACATTCCGTGTGATACCATGATTGTACCGAGTGACTCCATTGAAGTGAAGGAGAACCTGACGGTGGAGGCGGTACCAATCGGCATTGAAGAGCATCAAACCAAACGGTTAAGGAACAAGGAGGTACCGCTGGTGAAGGTGAAGTGGCAGAATTTACATTGGATAAACTACACTTGGGAGTTAGAATCTGATATGAGACGAATGTACCCTCATCTTTTTCAACTGGAACACTGATTTCGGGGACGAAATCTCCTTTTAGGGGGGGTGGATGTAACATCCCTGATGTTTTAATGAGAATTATAAGAAATGGGAAATGATTAGTAAATGTTTTAGAAGTTTTATTTAATATTTGTTCTGTCTTAGCCAAAGATAAGAAAGCCGGTGTCGAGATCGGTCTCAGAAGCGCGAGCAGGCGGAGTTAAAGATCGGGAGTATAGGAGAAAAGCGGACAGAGTTAGGTGGTCTGGTCCAACCGTTGTGAGGAGAGCGCCTCACACGGGGTCATAGCCCGGATTAACCTCATAATGACTGAAACAATGGGTGTAGGTAACCAAGAGGTGAGCACGGATGAGATATCCGACCTCTCAGGTTGTAGCTCGGATTTCCGAGGTATGAACACTAAGTTAGGACACCGGGGGCCGATATTTATATTGGGCCTATACTTTTGCGAAGTATTAGAGAATTGTGAATAATTAAACGTTGAGGGAATAAATACGTGTAATTGATTTGATAACTATGCAATAGTTTAATATAGTGAAATTGATTAAATTTAGTAAGAATACAAATAAAATAAAGGAAAAGATGATCTTGCCCATGAGCTATATATATATAAGGGAATTCTCTTCCTTCCCTCTTCATTATTTACAAGCTACCTTTGCTGTTAGTTTGTTCCTTCACTTTCGTTTTTCTCCTCTCTTAACGCTGAGTTGCATACGCTGGAGAGGGACTCCATTTGTGTCCAAACTTCAATTTATTCCCATTCCTGTGATCAAGGCTTCAAGGTGAGTCTACTGATCTGTTCCAATTGTGATTCCCTTATTCCTTTTATTCTTTAGCGGTTTATAGCCATGCATGGCTATATTCGTGGCTGTTCTCCACTCCTCCGGTGAGTGTGAGCCCAAATGCAGTCCATGAACTAAGGGCGTTGAAGTGACGAGCTGTACTTTATGATCCGTAGGTAGTAGGCTAAGCAATGGAAGACTGAGTGACGGAGTTGAGACTGCGAAACCAGTGCTTAGAGGAAGGAATCGACATAGAGAGCAGATCATCGAAGCATGGAACCAAAGTAAGGGGGGTGTTTGGGTTATAATTAATTAGAATAGGACTCGCTTCTTATTCAGGTCATTGAGGCAATGTAAACAGGTTAAGGAAAATGTTGCTAAACGTAGTTGTGTGTTTATGTTTGTGCATGTGTGACTGGGTTCATTAATTAGTGTAAGATCGGGTGTGGTTGAGTTTATCATGTTATGATCTTGTGATATCTAATGTTGAAATGATCAGCGTTATGTGACGTCGGGTTAGCAAGCAGGCTACCCGAGTGATGAGGAATTGATATTATTATGTGAAAGGTAAACTGTTGAATGATTATGTGGTGTGGGATGGCCGACGGTATATGATAGCCCCTCATTTCTGGCTCCCGTGGTTTTCGTGCCCAGTTGAGCTACCCAGTGGTCAAGTAGGACCCAGTGGTCGAGGTGGAGAGTCAAGCAGGACTCGGTGAACCAAGCAGGGTTCACGGGGTGTCAAGTAGGACCCCCAGCTGAAGGCCAATCCTTTAGTATCCGGATACTAGGAGTCAGATTGTATGAGAGTCAGTTGTGATCGTGATGAATGTGATGGAATTGTGTGGTTAGTTTAATATAGTTACTGTATGTAATACACTATGTTTCGGTATGCTTACTTACAAGTGATGTTTGATGTGTATGTATAAATATGCATGTATATTTGTTAAGTTCCATTCTATATTAATTACAATGCCAAACACTCACCCTTGCCTTTTTTTTTAGTAACCAGAGACAGGGAGGGGGAAGGAGCCATGGAGTCGCGCCAAGGGGGAGAACGGTGCCAGGGTCCGAGTGACTTTGAGTGACTCTCTATAGGGTTATATATGTGTATGAGAACTTCCAAGTATTACTAATTAGTTGTGTTTAATCAAGACCGGACGAATGCAAATCTACATTTTAAAATACATTACTGTCATTTACATATGTTGTTGTGGTAGCTATGACAAACCTTTGATTAACAGAATCATTTTTAGGGTGAGACTTGCGGGAGTCCGTCTGCATGTTTTGTCTAATCCGATGTGTGAAAGGTATTCGCTCAAGCGAATAGAAACCTCGTTTAAGTGAGAGTCCGGAATCTCGCTTAGACGAGTAGGGGCCTCGCTCAAGCGAGAAGCCCTGATTCCCTTTCTCCCATCCGTTGTGCGTAAATTAATTTGCTTTTCTTTTCTAGACCTCATTTAATTAATCTAACTGTGACTGCTGTCACTTGAATAAGTCAGTAAAAATAAATGCTTTTCACTAAATATCGATTAATTTTCAAGAAAAGGAAAAATTTATCGTAAGATGTAATCGTTTGAATAAAAATAAATGCAAAAATAACCTAGGATGTTACACTTGTCCAGTGCCCTATTTTAATTAATTAATAATATTTATTTGTTTTTTAAAATAAAACATTATCAATTGCGTGATGTTGATTTCATGGTACTTCTAAATGAGTATGAAGATATTTATGCAGTTTGTGAGATTTGATTTGCCATGATTGTCAAAACTCTCCGAGAACCTGAATAAATCATACTCTTACACTCTTTCAAGAACCCACACCAAATCTGCCATAGCCATGAGCAGAGAAAAAGAGAGGAGAGAGTTCACAGAGAAGGAAAAGAAAAATGTATGAAAAATTGATTCATTCCGTCAATAAGAAAAGAGAGATTGAAGAGTTTATATACAAATAAAATAAACTCTCTAACAAACTAACTAATTCTTTAACTGATTTTAATTAATAAGCTAATTAGTAACAACTATAAATACATACATGTTAAGCATATCAACAATGATGTTGCTTTGTTACAAATTTTTGTTCACCTATGACTATCAGCAAGCGGCATGTGATGATATTTACGAAATTAGCTTGGAGAATTCAAAGGTGCATTAAGGTTGCCATCAATTTTACTTTGGCTTTAGAATACTTTTTCTGTTTTCACGAACAAGGGGACTTCATTCTTCGAATATAAAATTCCCCTCGTGGTTAATTTTTTTTTCTGTTTTTTAATTTAAGTGTATTATATTTCTTTTTTATTTTCTGAATTTTCCACTATTACCTACAGCTAGCTACATTTGCCCTTTGCATCAAGAAAAAAAGTGCTATAAGTGTATTAGTTTAAAATACATTTTTTATTCTCACAATCTCCTGTTCTTATCTCAATGTATTCCGATAATTATTTGACATTTTCTACAATAAATTTTTTGTATTTTAGTTTATTTTAATAATTTACATTTTTCTTTATTTTTGTTAAGTACTTTGACCTTCAGAAGAGAATTATCATGGAGAAAATTGGATGCTTGAACCAATATCATCTTAAGGTATATACTTAGATGGATTGAAACAATTTATTGATTTTAGATTCTATATTAATTGGGTTAATCGAGATGTAGTCTATGAACATTTAATTTGTGATGAATTTGATAAAGGTTATAAGAAGTGGGTTTATCATGGGAAGGTGTGTCTTAAAAGAAACCTAGATAAGGATCATGATAATTTGGATGGGTTGTTAAAGGAGACCTATTAGTATAAATAAGGGTTTTTATATCAATTTTTTTGGTCTTTCATATTGGTTTCATACCAATAGAGATATGAGTGGTTCAGAATCTATTTACTTTAGACATTATGTTTCAGTTAAAAATAATGTAAAACTTTACTTCACATCAGATTTTTTTGTAAAATCAGTCTAGAATTTTACTTCTTGCATCAGTGTTAAGTTGATGTAGAATCTAACTTTCTATATTGGTTTTACTACACCAGAAGCCATACTAACAGGTAGTTTTATTTTAAAAAAAATAAAATTTGAAAGTTTAAACCAGCCCAGCTTTTTAATTTATATATTTTTTGACATAATTATCCAACCATAACCGCACCTATCAGTGTTGATAACCTGGTACTATTATTCGCAGGGGAGTTGGAAATGTTACTTTGGCAATTGCAAAACATCATTGAGATGTAAAAAGACTACAAAATTAATAACCAAGAATAGTTAACATGAAAACAAAATCCAGCTATTGCATCTTTTATCAATTCTGACAAAATGCTTAAAAGCTTAATGGGAGGGCATATTGTTTCATTCCATGTAAGGGTATGCCATAAAAGGGCTTACAGAGTTACTGATATATGACTGGATAATGAAAGACCATCAATATCAACATGATTTAGCAATATGATGCAGTTTAGATCTTACTAGTTGAGCCACTTTCATTGACTAATGCGCTTTTTAACATATTTAATTTGGCAAAAATTAAGCTTGGTTATATTTTGACATAAACCATCTTAGATTCAATAGTGTCAGTTGATTATTTCGGCTTTAGTAAGAGTTTAAATAAAAGAGTCAAAAGATCTAAACATTGTTATCAAAGCTGAACCGGTTCGGTCGGTCCGACCAGTTGAACCGTGAACCCCTTAGGTGACCGATTCGAGTCAATTCTTTAATACTATCAGTTTAATCATGGTTGAACCCCGATTTTAACACGGTTTTCATGACTCAGTGTCTTCACCAGTTCAATGGCTGGTCTAATTGTGAAAACATTGGACCTAAAGATCTCAATTAAATATATTTTACTGCTAACTTCTCACTCATTAGAAAATCTAACAAAAAAGGGTATTCTTTGTTTTTACCTGTGGAACGCTTTGATAACTGCCAAAATTACCTGTATTGTACTGCAAAAGTCATCAATTTCATAAGGAAGATACTTACAAATGGAATAAAACCGAATATTGATTTTGAATGGCAGGTGACAAAGAGTTAACTTAGAACATTGATGTCTTAGCCTTGAGACTGAGCATGGAAATTTAGATTTCAAATACAAAATCACTTAGAAAGAGACAACTATACTATTCATCACTTTAAATTTAATGAGCAAACATTTAAATTGATCCTAATGATTTATGGGTTGAAAATTTTAATTCATGAGATTTTTAAAAAAATTTCGTAGTCCCAAAGGTAAAAGATATTTACTTTAGTCTTTTCTTCCCACGTAACCGCATTAAAAAACTACACAAGTTAATGTAGTTTCGTAAAGTTTAGAATTAATTCAGAATTTTAAAAATCTCAAAGACTAATTTGATTGATCGATATAATCTTAATGGCCAATTTAAAAATTTAATCCAAATTTAATTTTATCAAAGGACTACTACTATGATATTTTAATAATCTAAAAAAATATTACAAAAGAAAGTTTTAATATATATTTTTATATACTATTTTAATTAGAACAATATATATATTTTTTAATTAGTATACTCAATCACACTATAAATTAATTAGAATTCAACACATGAATTTTTAAATAACTATCATATAAAACAAGGATAATTATTTGTATACAAAAATTATGATTGATATTCACAATGTATTTAAATTAAATTTATATATATAACTCATGTAAAACATATTCTAGTATTTTCAGATTGAACCTGCCATTAATGAAAGGTTGAGTTTTATAATTTCATATTTTTATATACCTACATATGAACCTCTTAAAAAATTGTAAAACTTAAAGTTTGAAAGATGTGTCATTGTTGATCATTTTCAAATGACCTTATTTATTACGATGTTTTGATATTATATATATATATATATAATAACAAAATTATAAAAAACAATATCTCAAGATGATTACTGAGACTCTCATAATCAGATCAATCTGAGTGGGTTTTTTAAGATCCAATTTGACCATTTAGTCGTTAACTCTGCTTTAAAATAATCAAATATATTTTAAGTGAATTATGGTTAGCCAGCAGCAGCAGCCCCTCTGGCCACAGTCTATGTAATAAAGTAATTATATTTGGCAGTTTCTAAATTCTAATTGTGGGGTTTTGGTTTTTTTTTTTGGTTAAATAGGATCTTTTTAAAAAATACTTATGTCTTTTCGATAGGAAAAATAGTATTTAGTGGATTCTGGCACATTAGCATTCAATTTCGCATAATGGAGGGGTGTTTTTGTAATTTCACACTTACAGTATGCATTTTCACATGTAATGTAAATATTAATAAAAATTATATGCAATAGGGATCAAACTTAAAACTCATCGAACACAACAAAGACAAGATAACCCTTAGGACTACTGTTTCTTTAATGTAAATAAAAAATATTATTAGATATCCTTCTTTCTATTATTAAATATATAATGTATACTAAATATTATATTTTTAATTGTTTAAAAATCTACATAATTTTTTTAATTGGTAAAACAATAGAAAGAAAGATATTTAATAATATTCCTTGTTTACGTTAAGAAAACAGTTGCCCTAATGGTTATTTTGTCTTGTAGTGTTCAACGGGTTTCGGGTGGGTTGCATGTAATTTTTATTAATATTTACTTACAAGTAAAAATGCACACTAAAGGTGTGAAAATGTCATAGGCAAACCCGCGAAATTGCTACATGCGTGACATGTGACACACATGTAGAAAAACACACTCCACCATGTGAAATTACAGAAACACCCCTCCACTATACAAAATTGAATACTAATTGACAAAATCCATCCCAAAGCACTAAGTATTATTTTTCCCACCCCAAACACATAAATACTTTTAAAAAGACCCTATTTTGACAAAAACTTGTGCCCACCTCCTATGTCTTTAAGGACCAAAGAAATATTTTAATTAATGAAATTTTTATTTTAAGTTGATACTTTTAACATATTTTAAAATATATGTATTACCACCGAGAGGCAAATTTTTTAAAAAACAAATCTTAGTTTTATGTTTTAATTAAGGTTAAAAAATTTAATTTTACGTTTAATACAAATTTAATTCTAGAGATCATTAATAAACTGAATACAAGTATATACATATATATAATACTAAATAATTCACACATTATGTATAAAATACTATATACGAAACAAACTAAATACAAAAAAATTGGATAGGTATATATAACTTAGGGGTGTGAATTATATAGTATGAAAACATAAACGTATAATTAACGTAATGACTAGAAATTTGGATAGATATGAAAAATGAAAAGAATAAATAAAGAAGCACTCACACACTCTCAATTATATGTTTGATGTTTAATTGAAGTAATCATAAATTATTTTTAAATCTGTAATTAAATGGAATTTAACCGACATCAAATAAAGTGTTAGATTAGATATGCTTAAAATTTCTATGCTGTTTATTTTCTCTTTCTGCAGCGGTGTTGATATCCATGGCAAACCCTCATGCCATAATCTTTGCGTACCCACTACAAGGCCACATAATCCCCGATGAAGCTTGCATCAAAAGGCTTCGCCATAACCTTTGTCAACACACACTCCATCCATCACCAAACCTCCAAAGCCGCCAACAGCTCCGACAAAGATGACATCTTCGCCGCCGTTCGGGACAGCGGCCTTGACATACGGTACACGACGGTTTCCGACGGGCTTCCGGTGGAATACGACGACCAGTTTATGGAGTCTTTGTTGCATGACATGTGGAGACACGCGGAAGAAGTGATTGTGAAGAATTCGGTGCCAACCGTTACTTGTTTCATTGCTGATACCTTCTTTGTTTGGGCTTCCGCTATAGCTCAAAAGTTTCGTCTTCTTTGGGTCTCCTTTTGGACTGAACCTGCTTTGGTCTTCACTCTCTACTATCACATGGATCTTCTAAGAAAAAACCATCATTTTGACTCCACTGGTAATTCAAAACTTCTCTCCCCTGTTTATTTTTTTTCATAAACATAAAAAACCAGACAACCAAAATTGATATATATATTGGTGGACTCAACTTTATGTTAAATACTAAAAATAAGTTTTTTAACTAAAAAACACATTAAATATATTTGAATTCAAAAAATTAAGAAACAAATTAAAATGTTGAGATAATGACATGGTTAGTTCTAAGAGATATATTAATTATTTAAAAGTGTATACATATTTGAGGCGAATAGATTACATAAATTCTTTTTCAAAAGTACATGGGCGAGTAATTTGTTTTTTCCCCTGCTGAAGAGTTTGGGGACAACTTTTTCCATGCTTTCTATGCATCCACTACAACATAGAAAATGACATGCTGCCCTAATTTCAACCGCATAATCATCTATTAATCTTGTCTTTTATTCCTCCTATATATATATATATATATTATCAATATTTTAAAAAAAATCGGAAGTTCAAAGCTTACTGAAAGATTGGTTCTGAATGTTTTGAATTGGTTTAAGTAAAATATCATTTGATTAGATTATATTATTATTGTGATTTGAGGTGATTTGATTGAAGTGTATGATGATATTTAATCCAATTTGTTGATTAAATACGATTTAGATTGGATCAACAAGTTTGATTTTAAATATATATTTTTAAATCGAGTATAAAATATATTATTACAATTAATAAATTAAAAATAATTACTTCAAAAAATAAAATCATTATTAAAAAAAATTCAAAAAATCTAATTTTTTTAAATCTCATTTTAATTTCTAAGTCATGAAGATAGTATAAATATAAGAGTGTATATATCAAAACTTGTACTTCAGTTTTTAACTGTATATATGAAATCCAATCTAAACTATATAAAATAAGATTTTGTTACAATTTTAATTTTATCAATTTTCTATTTAATTAATTTTTAATTATTTTAAATGAATTAAACAATTTTATTCTGTCCTCATTCACGACGTGCCTGCAGAACGGCGAAACAATTCACAGGAATAAACGTACCAATTTAAACGGTGAAGCATTATTAATTTTTTGTCATCTTTATAATCTTTCGACAAAAGTTACGTCATCGTGTATGTAAGTACAAAATAATATAACATAATCATATATCCACACTATTTTTTTAGTTTTTTAAAGATTATTTTTAATTTATAGTATATATTTATTTTTATAAAATATTTTTTATTTTAAACCTCTTCTAAATACAAATGAAATATGAAATTTTATTTTTAAAATATTACAGTGATTTTTGAAACATAATAAAAATAATTGACAAAGTAAATGCATTAATTATAATAACTATATTTTTATATGTGTAAAATTAGATAATCAATTTTTATATAAAAAAGAGATGAAATATTTTAATCTTCTCCATTGATCTCTTTCTTTAATTAATTTATTATTCCATTCTGTTTTATAATTTCTTTCCTCATGTATATGTCCATTGAATTTCTTAAACACACTTAATTCTATCTATTTTTATATATATAACTGACATCTTCAACAACCGCGCATGAATTTTTTTCCCACCACATATCATTTGACTTTTTTTGTTTCCTTAAAATTGAAATGTGAGTTACAAAAACTCATAGCATAACATGTATATAGAAAAACGTCATTAAGTTTAATACTTAATAGCAAGTGATCTCATCCTATGTATAAAATAAAATATACTCAGTTGTTTTGTCTGCGGTGTAGATACAAAGAAAGATCCCATTGACTACATACCTGGTGTGGAAGCAATTGAGCCAAAGGACACAGCATCTTACCTTCAGGACACAGATACAACCACAGTTGTACATGAAATATTGAACAAAATGTTCCATCACGTTAAGGATGCAGATTTTGTGTTGTGCAATACAGTGCAAGAGTTTGAGCCTCATGTCATAGAGGCACTACAACTGCAACAACCATTCCATGCTATTGGACCCCTTTTCCCATCTGGCCTCACCAAAGGCCCAGTAGCAACCAGCTTGTGGGCGGAGTCAGATTGCATTCAATGGCTTAATTCCAAACCTCATGGCTCAGTCTTATATGCATCTTTTGGTAGCTATGCCCACATCTCAAAGAAAGACCTTACTGAAATAGCAAATGGACTTTTGCTTAGTAACGTGAGTTTCGTTTGGGTGCTTAGGCCTGATGTTGTGAGCTCAGAAGATGTTGATCCATTGCCCGTTGGATTTAGGCAAGTGGTTGGTGACCGCGGGATGATCATACATTGGTGTCGTCAAACTCAAGTGTTGGCCCACCCAGCAGTTGGAGGGTTCTTGACTCATTGTGGCTGGAATTCTATCTTGGAAAGTCTTTGGTTTAAGGTCCCCTTGTTGTGTTTTCCTTTGTTGACCGACCAGTTCACTAATCGAAAACTAGTGGTGGATGATTGGAAGGTTGGGATTAATTTGACTAATCAAACCACCATCATTAAAGAAGAGGTCTCAGAAAATATCAACCGTTTGATGAATGAGAAATTAGGAGATCAACTAAGAATCGCCATGAAAGGGATTCATAAGAAATTGGAAGATGCAGTGAGTCCCAACGGATCTTCCCAAAAAAATCTTGAATATTTTATCAATGATCTTGATTTAAGAAAATAGGTAGTAGTTTATGTATTTTGTAATTGTATTTGGAGTTTTTAAGACATTGATGATGTTATTAATTATTATCATGTATTTGAAACATATTTATTGTGTTTAAGGTTTATATTTGGATGATAAAACTTACAAATTTAAAATTTCATGAATTGTGGTTGGATTTTTGAGAGTTTGGATAATTAAATATAATGAATTATATATGTTTTTGGTTTCATAAAAAATGATTTGGGCCAACAATTTCAAAGGAGAAAAAAAGAGTAAAATAAAATTCTTTTTATGTGAGTTAGTCCGCAGGTTTGTAGTCCTTACACGGACCCAAAAAAATCAACTCATTTAAAAAGTGGGTTTCTTAGGCCAACCCATTCCAAAACAGGTTGACCTGTATACTCAGCTCTAACTACAATAATCATCACTAGTGTTAGCATCTCTCCCTTCATCAACTCGTGTTGTGACTGTACAATTGGGATTCATCGTTCATGCTTTTAACTGTCCCTTTATCATCTGATGTGAAGACATTCCTAGATTTTGCGCCTTTGACTTAGCTTTTGATCTTCAAGAATCTAAGTATAATTGGGATGGCATTGAGATGATGATGAAAGGCAAAAAGGCTACGAGCCCTTAGATTTTGTATTTAGCATTGGAATGAGTTCTTATTTCTTTTGTGACATGTTTTTGTTATTTTTTGTCATCACGTGCTTGGTTTTCCCTCATTATTTTCCCACATGATTGCTCAATGTTACTGGTAATTGATGCTTACCAAGTTTTTGTTCATAACTAGATATACTTCTTGCTCCCTCCCTAGTATTAATATTGGAAACCATATTTTTATATAGATTGTTTTTTCTTTCATAATCATAATTATCACATCAATTGTGACATTGAGTCTATTAGTTTAATGGTCATGTGATCATCTTAACAACATAATTACCTATCTATCAACCCTTCTAATACTTTGTTGGACGTATAAGTATTTTTCTTATTTGTAGATATATATTAGACAAAAAAAAACACCAACCCCATAAAGTCAAATAGCTAAAATAAATGGAGACCGACTTAAAAGAGCAGCCATCTAAGAAGAAAAAAGCCAACCAAAAGGTCAACCAACAAAACATAAATGTAAAGTAGAAATGCAATCAAAATATTAAAGGGAACACTAAAAACAAAATTAAGCCAGACCAAGAATAGTTGACCAACAAGAAAACTAACCAGGTGAAAGAGCAAACTAGCTGAGAAGAAAGACCAACCAAGTGTAGAATTTAATTTTATAACAGCTTTTTTTATTTCTAAGTTTTTATATTATATTTTTTTTACTTGAGGGGTTAGTAAACAAATATATCATAGAAAAATAATCAAAGTAAAAAAATATATCATAGAAAAACAACTTAATTCTTGGGGATTGATCTTTTCGAAATGTTTCAGAGTTTGGGGTCATTTCAAAATCAAGTTTCGGAGTCAACAGCTTAAGTTGGTAAGTCGTTAATTGACGAAATAATTGTAAATGAGTTGTTATAGGCTTCAAAATGTGATTTTAATGGCGTATGGGTTACTAAAAATTAAATATTTATATTTTAGGAATTTTTGAGTTATCTGTTGGTGATCGGAGAATATTCGGAAGCGTGTATCGGACCTTTTGGCGTGTTTTAGTGAGTTGTAAATTACCGATTAATTATGGATTAATGAATTGTAGCGTCAAATTGTAATTTTAATAGCTTATGAGTTATTAAAATCTATATTTAATGGTTTATAGGAATTATTGAGGCTATGGGTTAATGCTCGGAGCCTATTGGAAGGCTTTGAGAGCTTTTAGGATTATCTATTCCAGGTAGGGGAGCACTATATCTTTAATGTATAGATTATGAATAGATAAAGGGATATAGGTTGGTTTATGAATTGATTGTGATTGTGTGATTTATTGATTGTACTATATCCCCTTTAGATAACTATTTCTCATATGAATTGAGGTCTTGATACTGTTCATATATGTTGTGATGATTTACGTTAAATTGCAATAGTTGTTGTGACGACCCGCGTCAATTTACCATTTAATTACATCCTTTTAATTATTTTTCACAATAAATTTATCGCGTTTAATGAAAAATTAATTTGGTCCTAATATAAAATAATATTTATTTTTCTTAAGCACACTCAAAATAATAACCGATCAGAAATAAATCAATTAATGAAATAGAATTAACTACAATCAGCGGAAGAAGAAAAACAAAGACAGAAGTCATTCGCCTAAGCGAGACCCTGATTCGCTTAAGCGAAACCCGAGAAGGTCGCTTAGGCGAGTTCCGACTTGCTTGAGCGAATTCTACACTTTAAACCTGAGCGAACTATGGGACCTACAAGGAAAATTAATAAGTCGGGTTTCACTCGAAAATGTGTCCACTCGGTCATCTCTCACTCGGGAACAGCTTAACCTTACTTCACTCAGAAAAGGGTCTCTCGGGTATACCTCACTCGGAAACATTCTAACCTTCACTCGGAAGTGGCGAGGGATACTCACTTGAGCGGATTAGGCACCAAATCAACCGGCCCTCGCTCAGACAAGACTGAATCCGCTCGGGAGAGATTCGCCCGGTAATCAACTACAGCAAACAATTCATACATGACCCACAACTATACATCTACTCATACAAATCAACACCGACCACATCAACGTCAATACCATACTACTTCAGCAACATGAATTCACATCCGATCAATCAACATACCAATTTTAAATTAGTTCAACACACAAGCAACATATTGTAGCATCACATACTCGGAAAACTCATTATACACATTACACATAATCTATTTCAAAATCACCCGGTTCCTTGGCATCAATCCTCCGCTTGGCGCACCTCCAGGGCTCCGACCTCTTCCCTGTCACTGGTTACTAAATTGAAAACCACAGCAAGGGTGAGTGTTTGACATCATAATTAATCTAGAACAAAAATTAACAAATTACATGTATATAAACTCCGTCCGATTGCATTATCATCATATTGCAAATCACACTCGGCAATTATAACAAATCACACTCGGCAAGTAACTCACACTCGGCAAGTATAACAATTCACACTCGGCAAGTATAACAACTCACACTCGGCAAATATAACAAATTGCACTCAGCAAATATAGCAAATCATACTCATCACAATACTAAATTCATCAATTGTCACCACTGACTCTCAGACAAAATTGACGCCTAGTATCCGGATACTAAAGGACTGGCCTTCAGCTGGGAGTCTGACTTGACATCCCATGAACCCGACTTGGTTCACCGAGCTTGACTTGGCTCCCCCTCAACCACTGGGTCATAGACCTCTGGGTAGCTCAACTGGGTCCGACTTGACTGCGAAAGCCAAAAACGAGGGTAATACATACCGTCGGCCGTCCCATACCACATAATCACATATCATATCTCATAATCATTACATATCATCAACAAACAGCAGATGCAACTATCAGAAACTGGCATGTGCTCACAATACAGGGCGATCGCCTTGTCAAGCCCATCCATCACAATGCCACTATACACATCGAATCATCACCACAAGTATTTCAAACTCAATCATCATAAGCCACACACGATCCTCAACCGATCGGTGTCCATATTCATACATGCATACACATACAACTCATCCAGCAATATTTCTTACCATGTTCATAATCAGTTCAACGACTCAGACCCAAAATATGTCCTATTCTAATTAATTACAACCCGAACACCCCCCTTACCTCTATTCCAAGCTTCAACGATCTGCTTCTGATGCCGATTGCGTCCTCTAAGCGCTGGATTCACAGTTTCACTTCCGAATCCAGCACCAGCTTCGTCAATCAGTCCTCCGATGTTCGTTCTGCTACCTACGGGGTCGGAATGCAAAACCCGTTAATGTCATACCACCCTCTGCTCTAAAGACCATTTTCAAGCTCACACTCACCAGAGGAGTAGAAAACAGAACCTTACTCCGCCATGCATGACCATTCGGTCAGGGAGTGAAAATGAAAAGGGAAGAGATAACTCAATTCAAACGGTTCATTGGACTCACCTTGAAACCACGGTCACGGAAATGAGGTTATCTCGAAGTTTTGATGTGAAATGGACTTTCCTCTGGAGCATGCAACTCGACAGCGATGGAGGAAGGAGAAGAAGAAAAAGAAACGGAAGAAGAAAGAAGCAGCAGAAGAAGCGCGTGAAAGTCAATGAGGAAAGGAGAAGGAAAACCTTCTTTATTTAAGGCTCAGGGGCAAAACAGTCTTTTCCCTGTTTCTTTTATATTTTCATTAAAAGTTTTAATTAAACTTTTACCTCCTTTTAATTACACCTCATTTAACCCTTTTATAATTAATCAATCAAATGAATTTATTTACTTTCCACACTAGTTAATTATTTATAATTGCCTAATACTTCATAAAAATATCAAATAAATCCTTAAAACAATTATTAATATTTTCCGCTACACATAATTTTTCTAAAATATCTGGGATGTTACAGTTGTGGTGTTATGAAATTAATGCTTTTGATAATATTGAATGGATGATAAATTGATGGTGATTGATGATATTAATTGATGATTATTAAGCTTGAAATAGCTTAGTGTATGTTGTGGTGATTGACTGTTGGATGCTATGCTGTGGTAGCCCCTGATTATGGTAATCAGGTGGTCTATTGATGATTGATAATTATTAGGCATAACATTTACATCCAGACGTACACAGGACTGTAAGGGGCCTGTGATACCGGCCCAGATAGGAGGGCGGCCTGATGGTAAGGCACAAACCCTATGGTGGTTTCTTCGGATTCCACAGCCGCCTTCGAGTGAGACTCAAGGCCGGCCCGTAACACTGAGTTGAGTTGTCGTTGTCACTGAAAGTGACTGATGTTACATTATGGGAGAGCGGTTCGGTACCGGTAAAATAGAATTAATTATATATGGTAAAAATTCATACACTGTAGTGTAATCCCATCGTTAGAGTCGGATCCGCATGCATATGCAGTTGCATATAGTTATTAGGTATTGAATGATGTTGAACAACTTAGAACATGTGTTGTGGTGTTTAAACGCAACTGACGTAATGCAGTAAAGTTAAATGATAATAAATGATGATGAGTTTGATGATTGCACATTCATTGATATGTTGTTGTAGAACTAGGTAGGTGTTGATATGATGAGAATGACATCTAGTTCAATACCTGTCATTTAATATATACATGCTCACCCCTATTATGTGGCTGTATTTTCAACGGACTTGGGTCGCGATAGTGATTGGTGAGATGTCACCATGTTGTGCAGGAGATACTTGCATATATTGCACATACCTTGTATAGCTTTTATGATGTAGCCTCGTCGGCTCTATTATATAGTCGTTTTGATGATATGTATATAATCTGTGTAGTGGATCATAGGTAGCTGACGGCTTCACTGGAAGCCTAGATTATATTTTGAATATATATATATGACGATGATATTTTGTGGTGGTGACCATGGATGGTCCCATATAGATAGCGCTTGATGCATTACGTCTAAGAATTGTGAAATTATACATTTGGACCCATCATATGATTGATATGGGCAGGAATTGTACATTGCATTGGCATTTGAAAGCATTGGAAATGGTTTCATGAAGAGAAGTTAGAATTTAATGGTTCTTGGTGGATTTTAGGCATGAGACATGAATTGGACTGGTTATAGTGCGTTTCGTGAGGTTTGGATACCACTGGATGGTTTTGAACAACCAATTTGGGGTTGAATTAAATAAGAAAAAAATTTCCTTTGAAATTTTATTATTAATATAAACATAAGGATGTTTCATCCGTGCTCGTATACCCCGTCCGGATTTCTTACAATAGTTGTTTGCAATACTTCTTATAGCCTTGTATTTATTTCGCATGTGTCTTTATCGGTGTAACTTACCTTAACCTTTAGACCGGTGTTCACACCAGATCAAGAATCAATCCCATTTATTCAATATTTTTGAATTATTTTTATAATTCTAATAAAAAAAGAAGAATCTGGATAAAATTAAATATTCATAAATACTTACAAAAATATTTACATATCACCTACCAATAGTGATGCATCCATAACATATTAACACAATACTTTAACACATATATAATATTAACACAATATTTTTTTGGGTGATTTTTATGTATAATATAAAAAATTAAGAAAAATAGAGGTTTTGTAAGAAAACCTTTAATATGCGGGATTTGAACTGTTATTATGAATACAAGTTTATTCTTTATTCAACTAACCCAATGTTAGAAAAAAATTATGAACCCATAAAATATAATTTTAAGTTCCTACAGTTTTTAAACAAATTCAATTTCAATTTGTTTATCAGCTGGCTATACATATAATTTTATCTAAGAATAATATCAACAGTAAAACTAATCGTATCCAATCTAATGAATAAAATAAAATCCTTTACGGTACACAGTAAAGATATATTCTATTATTTTGATAATCAATCAAAATAATTTTATATACGATATTATATATATATATATATATATATATATATATATATATATATATATATATATATTATGAATCTATAGTTCTGACTTTAAATTATCTACAACTAGGATGATGGTTTCAGAGTATCTAGTGTAGATAGTATATTATTTAATATTTTAAAGAAAAGATTTATCTTTTCAATGTTTTACATTATCTTATCTTTTAAATATGATTTGATTTATTTATTTATTATTGAAAAAGTTAAGATCATTCCATTCCAAGCCCTATATAAAGAAGAGAAGACCCTTCAACGTCTAACGCTTCTCGTTCCCCGGTTTTCTGTCATTCTTTCGTTGCTCTGTGCTTTCACCTCTCTTTGATTTCCACAATGTCTCACCAGGACGAATCGTCTAACTCGTGAGTCAACTCGTCCTCTTTTACTCGTTCTGCTTTCGTTTTTCTCCAATTGTTAACCAAATTAGAAATTTTTTTACTCAATTTTTTCTTTTGCAATTGAATTTCAGAAAATCAGTAAAGAAAGACTTCTCCACAGCAATTCTGGAGCGGAAGAAATCTCCGAATCGGTTAGTTGTCGACGAGGCCATCAACGACGATAACTCATTGGTTACCATGCACCCTCAAACATTAGAAAAACTCCAACTTTTCCGTGGTGATACGATTCTCATTAAGGTTTCTTTTCAAACTCAATTCCCAATTTCTTGTATTTTTTTTCTTCTCAAAAAACCCTCCAATTAATTTGTATGGGTCGATAAATTCAGTCCTAAAAGTCGAACTTTATAATGAATGTAATCTTCTCACATTATTTTTCTAAATCATGATTTTATGTTTAAAATATTATGCTAAAAGAAGGTATTTAAACAACCAAAGAACTAAATTGTTAAAATTATACAATGTGGAAGAATGATGGATTGGAGAGTTAAGTCCTTTCTTTAAAAAATATTTGTTATTATTGGAGTTATTAATATTAGTGGATTTGTGTTGCAGGGGAAGAAAAGGAGGGATACGATTTGCATAGCTCATGCGGATGAGTATTGTGACGAGGGGAAGGTAAGGGTGAACAAAGTGGTGAGGTCGAATTTGAGGGTTCGTCTTGGAGATGTTGTGTCTGTGCATCAGTGTCCGGATGTTAAGTATGCGAAGCGTGTTCACATTCTTCCCATTGATGATACCATTGAGGGTGTCACTGGCAATCTCTTTGATGCTTACTTGAAACGTGAGTTTCTAACTTATTTTAAATTTACCACAAAACACAGCTGTTTAGAGTGTTTGATTATGAATTTATGATATTTCATTGTTGAATTTTGCTTTTTTATTACCACTTTCCTGTGAGTGAGATTGCTTTGTTATGTTTGGGTAGACTGTTAGTTGTTGTTATACTTCATTGTTGATTTTGTTGCGGTACATCCCCCATTACATAAAATTTGCTCAATGAGATGATGTTATGAGAAAGTCTTGCAATAGTAAAATGAGTAAAATATCAGTGAATGATTCTAGTTGGTAGATTTTTTACTTTTTCTTTTTGTTGGAACCCATTTTGTTGTTTCTAACTGGAGCTCTTAATGTGTTATATTGATTTTTTTATCGTATGCAACCTTGTGTAGAAAAAGAAATAATAAAAAAAAGTTTTTAATGGAAATTTTGTTCATGTGATTCCTGATGCAAACTTTCTATCTTTTGATCTCTAATCCTTTGTAAAGTTATATGGATTAGAAAAATTGGTGTTATGTATCATCATGTTTCTCCAATTGATTGCTTTGTAAATGTTCCAAGGATTTGATTGTATAATGTTCCAACTGTATGATTTTGGTTTTTGTCTAAGGTTTTAACTAGTTTTCTTGCTTATGATTTGCAGCTTATTTCTCGGACTCTTATCGTCCTGTCAGAAAAGGAGATCTATTTCTTGTCCGAGGAGGGATGAGAGGTGTAGAGTTCAAAGTAATTGAAACTGATCCTGGGGAGTATTGTGTGGTTGCTCCAGACACTGAAATATTCTGTGAGGGGGAGCCTGTGAAAAGAGAGGATGAAGAAAGGCTAGATGAAGTTGGGTATGATGATGTGGGGGGTGTCAGGAAGCAAATGGCACAAATTCGTGAGTTGGTAGAGCTTCCATTGAGGCATCCACAACTTTTTAAATCAATTGGTGTGAAACCACCAAAAGGAATTTTGCTATATGGACCCCCAGGCTCTGGTAAGACATTAATAGCAAGAGCTGTTGCTAATGAAACTGGTGCTTTCTTCTTTTGTATTAATGGGCCAGAGATTATGTCCAAATTGGCTGGAGAGAGTGAAAGCAATCTTAGGAAAGCATTTGAAGAGGCTGAAAAGAATGCTCCCTCCATCATCTTTATTGATGAGATTGATTCTATTGCACCCAAGCGTGAAAAGACGAATGGTGAAGTTGAAAGGAGGATTGTTTCACAACTTTTGACTCTTATGGATGGATTAAAATCTCGTGCTCATGTCATTGTTATTGGAGCTACAAATCGTCCAAACAGCATTGACCCTGCATTAAGAAGGTTTGGTAGATTTGATAGGGAAATTGATATTGGTGTTCCTGATGAAGTTGGGAGACTTGAAGTCCTTCGCATACATACAAAAAACATGAAGCTTTCTGATGATGTAGGTTAAAGCAATTCATAACATTAATTTCTGTTGGTGGGTTTTTTTGGTATTGATTCAAATTATACATTGTGTGAACAATACCCAATCCTGTTGTTATATATGGACCTGTAACAAATTTCCTATTAATCTTCTGTAGGTTGATTTAGAGCGAGTTTCCAAAGATACTCATGGGTATGTTGGTGCTGACCTTGCTGCCCTTTGTACAGAAGCTGCCCTGCAATGCATCAGGGAGAAGATGGATGTCATCGATTTGGAAGATGAGACTATTGATGCTGAAATACTGAATTCTATGGCTGTTACAAATGAGCATTTCCAGACTGCTCTAGGAACAAGCAATCCATCTGCGTTACGAGAAACTGTTAGTAGTTCTTTAAATTCCTTTAAATTTAAAATGTTATTAGTTGGTGATGCCTTCTGTCTCTGTTATTTCCCCTAATTTTATTATTTTGATTAACAGGTTGTTGAGGTGCCTAATGTCAGCTGGGAAGATATTGGAGGCCTTGAGAATGTCAAGCGTGAGCTTCAAGAGGTAAAAATCTCAACTACTTAAATTACACCTTCTTACTTGAGTATATTATTCTATATTGTTATCAATTGAATCTGAAATGACTTTACCTCTGTCTACATAGACTGTTCAATATCCTGTGGAGCACCCAGAAAAGTTTGAGAAGTTTGGTATGTCACCATCAAAAGGAGTCCTCTTCTATGGTCCTCCAGGATGTGGGAAAACCTTGTTGGCCAAAGCAATTGCTAATGAATGTCAAGCTAACTTCATCAGTGTGAAAGGCCCAGAATTGCTTACTATGTGGTTTGGTGAAAGTGAAGCAAATGTCCGAGAAATTTTTGACAAGGCTAGACAATCAGCTCCCTGTGTCCTCTTCTTTGATGAGCTTGATTCCATTGCTACTCAGGTATCTCCTTTTGTCATGTTACATTTAAATTCCTGGTCTTTTACTCTAGCATGTTTTACCCATGATTGATGTCAAACTGAATTTTAATTATTGCCCATACGTGTTTGTAAAATATTCCTGTGGTCCCATGCTCCAAAATTATATTTTGGGTGCCAATACCTTCACAATTGTTTGCACTTATATATGATATATCACTTTTTGTCCTTGTTGCAGAGAGGAAGTAGTGTTGGGGATGCTGGTGGTGCTGCTGATAGAGTTCTAAATCAACTTTTGACTGAAATGGATGGCATGTCTGCCAAAAAGACCGTGTTCATAATTGGGGCAACCAACAGACCTGACATCATTGATCCAGCACTTCTTCGGCCTGGACGTCTAGACCAATTGATCTATATTCCTCTTCCTGATGAGGAGTCCCGTTATCAAATCTTCAAGGCCTGCATGAGGAAGTCACCGGTCTCTAAAGATGTTGATTTGGGAGCACTTGCCAAGTATACCCAAGGCTTTAGTGGTGCTGATATAACAGAGATATGCCAGCGAGCATGCAAATATGCTATTAGAGAAAACATAGAAAAGGTATGCTTGTAGTTTTGAGTTGGTTAATAGATAAAAATTTCTCTTAGAAAACATAGCAAAGGTATGCTTGTAGTTTTGGGTTGGTTAATAGATAAAAATTTCTTGAAAGCAAGCTGCCTTTATGATTGATGCTAGTGTGCAAGGCTGTCTAGGAAGTCTTTTACATCTTAATGAAGGTCCGTTACTAATTTTTATGTAGTTCTTCTCTGTTTTGGAGGTGCTTCACTTATCAATGCAGTGCCCCTCAAATTATTGTTTTTTCTTTTCCTGAACCAAGTTCATCCCCTAGACCTGTAAGCATCTGTGGTAATTGGTCTCCAAATAGGGTAAAACAATAACTGTTGTTATCTGAGTTTTTTATTTGGAAAATCACAATTTGGAATGGGGGTATCAGTTCTGATATGTATCATTGATGAAATTCATCATTTTTTTTTGTGTTCAACGATGATAGTTTTGTACTAATTACAAGTTTCTGACAATAGAGGTCTTCTGGATTATAAATATGAATGAATTGGTTTGCAGTGGATTGGGGCACACTAGTGAATTGTTTTTTAATTGAAGATTATAATTCTTTTTTTCATTCAGGACATAGAGCGAGAAAGGAAGAGAAGTGAAAACCCTGAGGCCATGGATGAAGACACTGAAGAAGATGTTTCAGAGATCAAAGCTGCCCATTTTGAAGAGTCAATGAAGTATGCACGTAGGAGTGTTAGTGATGCTGATATACGCAAATACCAGGCATTTGCTCAGACCTTACAGCAATCCCGTGGCTTTGGATGTGAATTTAGGTTCCCTGAGACTGGAGCTAGGACCACTGGATCTGAATCTGACCCCTTTGCAACTCCTGCTGGTGGGGCTGATGATGATGATCTGTATAGTTAGGTTTTATTTATTTGAAAGATGTATTTTAGGTCTCATTACCTAGCTAGCCTGTTTTAGATTTTGCTTTTCATTATTCAAAATGTATGCTACACTAGTAAAATATAGAAATCACGTATTCTTATGGATGATATTCCGGTTGTGTTAATAAAATAATTGAGCATGTCATTATTGATCTCTGGAATTCAGTTCTGAACTTGGTTTTAATAACAAGTTAATGTGAGGGATTACTATGGTTAAACCAAGTTTTCTTCCTGAGGTGTGACTTAGTTGTCAAAAATTTATTGGTTGTTATACTTGGTGGACTTCAAATGTTGTTTATTGAGAATCAACTACCAATAAAATGCTTGACAACTACTCTGGATATTTGTACCTAAGAAAATAGGAGCCATAACACTCTCCATAACTTGTGTTCATGTCTTTTATGAGGTCAGCATTATTCGCATAGGCAGCACTTTGGCTCCCTGATGTTTTGTTCACGTTTTTAAAGTTAATTGCTGATGCTTTGAGTGTACATAGAGAACTCATAAGCCAATAATGGGCCTCTATTTCAGGAGGTTTTATGATCAAGAAAACATTACAGACGCTTCGCTGCGCGTACACATTAAATGCACCAGCCCAAGAGTTAGAAGTCAAGTCGATGCCATTTGGCCTTTTTTGTTTTCGGTACATATAAAACTTTCCCAATTAAAAAACGACGACTAACATAACTTTTGGTTTTTTTATTATATAACTTTTGGGTTTTTTTATGATATAATTTTTTGAGATTTTGCTTCTTTATTATTTATTCATTCAAATATATTGAATTACATTTGGTCAATTTTTATTTAAAAATTAATCCTTATTTTACCCATATAAGCTTAAATAAACTACATTAACTCAGGGCGATTCTATCTATATTGAGACCTAAAGAAAATTTTTAAATGAGGCTTTTAGATTCATTAAAATATTCTTTTAAAATTATTAAAATTTATTTTTCAAATCTTTTAAGATGAAAATTTATTTATTCATTTGTTTTTCTAATTAATTTAATTTATTTTCAATTGATGAAAAAACTCTCGATTTAATTTTTATTAAAATATTATTCTCAAGTTAAATAAGTACAAAAAATAAAAAATTAACTACCATTATAATCTTGAATTAGAATTAAAAAAATTAAGAAGAAAAATTTATCATTTTATACAATTAATTTTAATTAATAAATTTTCAAAACAATTTATTAATAAAATTAATTTTTTAGGACTTGTTTCTTTTATGGCCTGAGGCAAGTACCTCACTTGCCGAAAGACAAGGGCCGGCCCTGCATTCTTGTTAACTTGTAAAGGAAAAGACAAGTACCACTCTTTCCAATTAATATTTTTTTTCTTATCTCCTAATTACTATCAATTAATTAATCAGGTTATTTTGGTAAAGGCATAACAAATTTACATCAATTCAAGATTTCTTTGTTGATCTGCGTGAGCGTTAAACAATTACAGTTTTGAGATGGAAATTGTGGGTTCCAACGACTCATAATTTAGTTTTCAAAAGACCAAACATTGCAGGAACCGAATATAAAAATTATCAGGTCAACCTGAAAACAAGAGATAAAAAAAGGCTATACACCCATCACACAGAATAATAGTAATATTGGAGATTACACGAGGACATGTAAATTAAAACATTATTAAACGTTACATAATCAACAGTAAATATATAATCCTTTGGTATTATTACACGCTTGTGCTTAGCGTAATGCTACTACACTATGCATAATGGCTTGGTAAAAACAAAAGTATATATCTTCTGTCTTTATCTCATGTTTTGCCAATGTCTTAAAACATCGAGCTATACACTTAACATGAAGAGGATACTAATTAACATCTTCACCTTGCCTATATATGCACATCCCTCAAAATTGTAATAGATAAACAATAATAATCATAATCATAATAATAGTATATATCAATCACCACAACTACCAACAGCAAAAAGATCATAGGATTTTGTAATCTTGAAAAACCATGTACAAACATGTGATCAACAACACCACTCTTTCTTCAGGGTTTCTCTGAAGGCATTCTAGAACAGCCACTAGAGCCTAGTGTGTCGTAGTTCACATATCTGCTTGGAGCAGAGTTATGCCTATACCCTTTTGGCAAACAATTCTTCACTTGTCTCCCTTGGAACACATTGTGCTTGTTGTGATCCAAATGTGGCCTCAAGTAAGTTTCAGCTTCAGATAATAAAAGTGGCCTTGTAACTGTACTTGGAGCACTTCTAGGGATGATTCTTGCAGACATGGTAATGTCTAAAGAGTTTAGTGAAAGAATGAGGTAAAGGGCCAGAAGGGAAATATGTGTAGAAGACATCTAAATTGTTTATTAGTTTTTCTCAAGTTGGAGTATTTGATTTGAGTATGTGAAAGGAAGGGGTTTTATGCATATATATGCTAGATTGTTGTGTAATTTGTAAAGGGGTTAGAACTAGATGTGTCTTAAATAGGCTCGTGAGTAGCTGATGGATGCAGATATGCACAGCTCATTGGTAGTACACCATAACTTTTGAGGTTGTGGTGGAGGTGAGTTGGAGAGGTTGGTGCTCTTTTTATCTGTGTTTCAAGTGACGATGCTCGTGAGTTCATGTTATTGCACCTCAGTCAAATTTCCCCTGTTTTCTTTGCCCCTAAATCCAAGTAATATCTTCTTTTTGTGTGCAATAAGCAATATACACACATAACACAAAAGTTTATCATAAATTAACGTGTGAAACTTTCCAAACACTACATTAAAATAAAAACTTTTCTTTATTAATTTCTTATATTATTAGATAACTTATGTTATCAAAAACATGCTTAATATCTGAGGAAGAGAAATTAAAGTTGAACAGGCTGTTGGGTGATCTTTAGTGAAAAAATAATTGAGATGTTGTCAACCAATTGGGGAACTCATTTAAGGTATAGTGTTGTGAATCTCTTACATTGCCGTTGCTTAGTCATTGTAACAATTGAAGACAATTAATTTGACTCATGACTATCCCTATAGTCTTTTACCCCACATTAAATTGGTTGGCGACCTAATAAGCCTCATCAATCTTGATTTTTAGACTGGTAGATTTTCCCCCATCCACAATTTGCCTAAAGGCTCCTCTCATTAACAATACCCCACTCTCACAAACCTCCCATTTATTACTCTATTATTCATCACATTCATTTAACACTTTCCATCTTTATTTTTTTTTTATGTATCTTACCTGTGCATGTTAAGGGTAATAAAAAAATTTCTATCAAATTTTAATTCTCAACAATGATAAGAGTTTTATGATCTAACTTTTAAAAAATTAACATTGTATGTGATGTTATATGCAAATATTAAATATTAAACATGTTTTTAGTCTAAATTTTGATTTTAATTTCTATATTTTAAGATATTGGTTTAAGTTCTTGTGTTTTGTAAATAACCTAATTGAAGTATTTATTTGTTGTCCATTTTTTAGTTCATGAATCATTAGTTCATTTAAATGATTAAACTAGAAAGTGATATATATGCAAAATTTGTGTGGTTTGAAGGGGAGCAAAAGAAAACTAAACTTTTTTGAAAAGTTTAAAAGCAAGCTAGGATGAATTTAGTTAAGTTGGGTCTGAAATTTAATAGATAATGGGCTGCAGAGTGCACCTTAACTACTGACATTGAGTACAGCTACTCACAGTCTCACACCCGCTAACATAACTTTTACATCACGGTTTTTATCATTTCATTTCATCTCATCACATTTAGGCCCCACTATACACACTTTTTTTTTTTTGGGTTTAATTTTGCCACATTACTATTAAAATTTTTCACTGACACTAATAATTACCCAAAACTAAAAAAGGAGATAGGTCCTGGATAAAGGTTGATGAATCATTTTTCACTGACACTAATAATTACCCCAAAACCAAAAAGGAATAGAAGTTGGAATGTAGCAGAAGTATTTACAGAGCATGGACTCAGAGGAAAATGTGATATTTTAACTTTGAGATACTTGAAAGTTGTGGCCCATTTATTTATGGGCCGCTAAGTAATGGGTCTGTAGTGGAATTGATTGTGAAGAAGAGCATAGCATGGATGAGAAAGAAAGAAAGCAGCATAATTTACTTTGCTCACGGGAAGCACGTCACTATTACTGGGAGATGCGTTGCTATATAAGACATGGATATAACATATTATTAACCAGTTCTTACAAAACATTCGTTGAAATAACAAAACTTGTTACACCTGAACGAGATACAATGCATGAAACAAAAGAATAAGTATTACAAACTTCAAAAATATTTCATAAGTTTTAGTAACAACAATGTATCGTTTCATTCGAGGTATGAGAGACAATAAGTTGAGTCAGTTTTGCTTGGCTTGAGATCAAGTTATCAGAAATCTAAAATAGAGTCATTTCGTAGTTGTTTTTTATACTCGAGAGTATATTATGTATAAGGGGTTTTAAAAAAATAAGTAATTTTTTTATTGTTAAATGAAAGAGTTTTATAATTTAAATAATAAGTTTTATATTATTTAAAATCTAAAAGTTTTATATTATTCAAATTTCTATAATACTTATTTTAAATAATAATGAACGACAAAGTAATCTAACATTAGTAATATTAAAAGGATATAAGAGGGTTAAGAAATTCACCTAAGCACGCCCCTCTTAGCGTGCACACACAAAAATTTGTATCATAAGTAAAATTAAAATTTCTCTATATTTCACTTTAAAATTGTACACCCACATATTTGTCATCAATATCACTGACAAAATTGTTCGTCAATCTCCGTATCTTATTTTCCACCTGTTTCTTTCTTTTCTTTCTTGCAAGTATTATCCACACACGTCTCTAGACCCTTACTTTGGTAAGAATTATAAAACCATTTTTTTATAAATATAAAACCTTCAAAAGTGGGTTCATTTAATCATGGACCCTAGATGGGGCGCCTATCTCGTCTACCTAAGGGCTAACCTTGATATAAAGGATTGAGTATGGTCTAGTTATTCATGATAAGTCATTTTTAGGCTTGGTTTAACCTGGTTTAATAATAAGTCAAGTCCATAGTTGTTTCAAGGCTTGTTTACTAAGAAGTAGGGATGAAAATGGGTCAAGTCGTCCGTCGAGGGCTCATGACCCATCCTATTTAAAGGCTACATAGGTCAGGTTTGTCAGGCTAGAAGGCTAGACATAGGCTTTTGTAAAGGCATTTTTAAGTAAACAGGTCATGTCATAGACTTTCTAAAAAGCCTTTAAAGCCCAACAAGTTGGCTCGTCTGATTGGTCTAACTACTAATTACTTATATATATATTTATAACATAAAAACAATATATATATATATATACATTACATATTTACATAATATAAATTAATATTACAGTTATAATATTTTTTATAATATAAAATTTCATTTCATAATTTGAATAAAATAAATTAGAAAAAAGAAACCTAGCTCCCATAGAAGTCTGTTTCTTCTCTCCCGCGTGTGCATTGCCGGCCCTAAATGTAATAGATAACCAGTCAGTCACCCGTGTCGTGTGCCATCGACGATCTTTCTCTAAACGTGCATCTTTCTGGCAGCTTTCCCTCTTGAATGGGTTTTAGTATTTTGAATTTTCATATAATTTTACCTAGGTTGAGATTATGGAACTCATGATATTATGATTTCATGAATAGTAACTATTGTTTGGATTAATTGTGGTGGTTATTTTGGATTTAATTACCTTTACTTTGTATGAGAAGTTGTATTTGTCTTGCTAAATTTAATATCAAGTTCATTTAGCTCATTTATATTGATAGGCTTGTTTTTAATGGTAGGTTCGTTCATAGTTATAAGTCTGTCAGCCTATGTAGTTTGATAGGCTTTTTAGGTGCTTATTGGTTTTTTGAAAGTCTAATTATAAACAAACCATTCAAATAGACTTTTAAATAAGTAAGACCATTAAACAGGCCAGACCAAACCTTAAAACAATCTATGACGAGCTAATAAGACAGGCTCAAGCTTTGACAATTGAAAGTAGGTCAGGCTTAGGCCTTTCAAAACCTGACCTAGTTTGACCCAATTCCATCCATACTAAGAAGACTTGTAAACAAGTCAACATGCCTTTTAACCCAAGTATGCCAATAACCTAATAACCCAAATAGACCAAAAACCCTATTTCACGCTTATGTAAAATAAAAAAAAATACTTAAGAACACATGTTCTTCCTTAAAATATTTTAAAAGATGTCGTCTTTAATCTGTATTAGAGTTTTTTTTACTTTGACTTCTAACTAAGCATTCCCAAATCAATTTAACCTTCTGAGTAGCATCATGAACCAAATATGGACCCACTAGCTTGGCTTCTCCAACTTCAAACAAACCTATAAGTAATCAACGCTGCCTACCATACAATGCCTTACATGGTGCCATCTGAATTCTAAATTGGCAACTATGTTAGAATCAAGTCTGAACTCATGACTTAGTACCTCATGTGATTTGTTAATAATACACATCAAGACTCTAGTTAAAATGAAGTATGTATACTTGTTTGTCTAACAAGTCTGTTCAAGTATGATAGGAAGTCCGTAGAACTCCATTTGCAAAGAATAAGGGGAGTCCGTAAAATTCAAATTGCTCCTGAAAAGAAGAAGTCTGTACTCACTCAAAGCTTTATTAAATCAAGCTATTCTGAAGCTACAGACCACGAGAATCTGTCTCTTACTCTTTGAGTATTTGAAAAACGATCTTTCCTTACCAAATAAAAAGCTGCATGTACTTTATCTTATCATCCCTAAAGCTCTCATCAAAAAGGCAATTAACGAAAAAGTTAAAAGGCACACTCACATATATCAAGAAAACTGCCTTACACATCTCAATGTGTCAGAAAAGCTGAACCTGTTCAGAACGGATAGCCTAAGGTCAATAGCTATATAGTGTACTTGCTTTCTCAAAGTGCATAAGCAAAAGGGATCTTTTGTTAAAGACTTTCGAAGCAATCCAGTTAAGGAAACTTCTCTGAAGCATGTTTTTGCACTCACTGACAGTAAGAGACCAACATCCTTCAAGCTGAATCAACGATTATTTTTCAAGAAGGATTGTAAATACAAGAAGCTTTCGAATTCAAGAGTGTCTCGCTGTCCACTCTTATTCTTAAACAGTCTCTGATCTCTCTCAAGAAACCAAAGTCTGAAAGACTTTTCTTTAAAGTTTCTAAGTTTTTGTATTCACTACATAAGTCTTCTTTGTAGTTTTGCTTCGAGCAGACCTTGACTTATAGTAGTTTGTAGCTCAGTATACCTTCTAAATTATTTCATATCTTTGTACGTTGAGTTATTTATTGTAACATCAAAAACCCTTTATTACTTATTCTATAAGATCTGGTGTGTCTGCTAGAGTCTGTTAGTGTTAGGAAACATTTGTGGCCTGAAGAGACTTTCGAAAGAATACTTGGGTCTATAGCCAGGAGGGCTCTTTGAAACAATACTTAGGTTTTAAGTCAAAAGTGGCCGGAGTCAAGAATACTTGTTGCACTGGGCTGGTGTAGTATTGTAAAGGTGTTTTACAATAGTGAAAATCTTTCGGTCTGAAAGGACTGGACGTAGCTTCTGCGTTGGAAGTGAACCAGGATAATTCCGTTGTGTGATTCTCTATCCCTTTCTCTGGTCTGTTAAACTGTTTTATCGCTTAAGCAGTCTGTACGATTTTGAAAAAAAGTTTGAGACTCATTCAACCCCCCTTCTAAGTCTAACTCTGTACCATTAATTAGTTTTAGAGTTTGTCCTTTCGGGTTGATTACTCTCATGAGTAAAAAGGATCAAGATCCATGGTCTCATCCTCTTATGATCAGCTCACTACAGAAGGTTCCTCTATGAATAGACCACCTTTCTTTTTTGGTGAAGATTACTTTTACTAGAAAGACGGGATGGAAATGTTCATCAAATCCACTCAGTAGGAACTATGGGGAATATTCACCAGAGGTGATAATCCAGAAACTATAGACAAAAAAGGAAAGCCAATTCCTGAAGAAAAATGGTCCACTGCTGACTTCAAGAAGATGGAGTCAAATGCTAAAGCTAGATTTCTTTTAATTTATGCTTTGAGTAAATCTGAATACAATAAGATTTACAACTAGAAAACTACAAAAGAAATCCGGGATGCCCTTCAACGCAACTATGAAGGAACCTCCAATGTTAAGCGTTCAAAGATGATTCTTGTGACCAAGAAGTGTGATAACTTCAAAATGGAGGATCATGAGTCTGTTGACCAGATGTTTAGTGTAACACCCTCTGTTACACCTTAATAAATTCTAGAAAAATTCGTAATTTTTTTTTTTTTACTAAAGATATGATTGTTAAAAAGAAACTATCAGAATAAATTATATACATTATTTCTGAAATACCTCACAAATATTATTAAAAACTTTATAAAGTATTTGTACATTCATCCGAAGAAAATAAACATTAAACATTATAAGAAAGAGAGGAAACTCCATGGCCCAGAAGCAGTTACTAATTAACATTATTTATTCATTGGACCACGGTATTCATACCGAGCTCCCTTTCTAGAACGTGCTATATTTACTGCTGATATTCTTCGATCCTTCCCTCTGAACCATCAATTTAGAATATATGAAACAAAAACACGGAGAAAGGAGTGAGAAACAGAATATAATATTTCCGAATAAGACATAAGCAACAAAGGGTTTTCACAACCAATACATAATAATATCAATCACAATCACATACACAATCAATTATGAATGCATGAATCTTATGCAATATCTTCATCATAACTTACTTATATATGTGGGCCCTTAAATTTTAATTTGCACTGGGCCAACCAGGAGTTTACACTGTTCCATAAGTCCGGATAATAATAATATGAACAGCTCAACTGGCATGGAAACACTTAGAGACTAGTCAGATTGAGAAAGTTTTTATTGTGAAAGTACCCGACACTAGGGAGCTACCCCAGGTCCCCTGAAGCACCCTTTCACACTCTCTCATCCCAAGGCTCGTAATTAAGCCTCCTCTAATGTATCCTCGGTTTCTATAATCCGTCCCCAGACAATATTATTTCATTTCACTTTCATTATCCATGATGCATGAACTACTCGCGTATTGAGTTGGTTAAGGCTTTTAGAAACTCAATTATTAAATCCCTTAAAGGTTTACAATATCATTTCAATAAACTGTACATTTTCTCAGTTCTCTGAATTTCTGTCCCACAGAAATAAATTTGGTACAGTTTTCAAATCTCACGGAAATTGAGTTTCTAAGCCTTAAATATCTAAAAACTTTATCATATAAAACTTTACATAATCTTTCTCAAATTAAATCTTAACAAAATCAAATTTAGGAATCTCAATTATTTCCAAATATATTTAGTTATTAAGTTGGAAAAAATAAAATAGTTTTCTTTCAAAAAATTTTGTTTTATTAAAAGAGAATAATTATTAACCAAAAATACTTAAAATTACAAAATTTTTCTTTAACTCAAGATTTAATTAAATAAAATCTCATAAAATATTTTCTTTCTAAAATAAATACTAATTTTTTTATTCTAAATATTGAAAATAAAGTTAATAAAAATAATTTCTAAGAAGAAATAAAAGATAATAAAATTTAAAGAGTAAGGTAAGAAATTCTTACTGAATTTTAGCTTTCCGTCATGCTCGCTATATGCTCAAACTCCACATTACAATATCATCAATCAAAATTAAACAATATCAATCATAACTAAATATCATCAATCAATCAATCATAATCAAATCATAATCAAATCAATTAAATATCATTAATACATATCATAATACAAAATTTAATGATTATTAATATAGTCAATTTTAGTCCTTTTGGTCAATTCCTCGCATAGGTATATGTAAGTCCATATAATCCAGTCCTTGCATAGGTATAGTTCAGTCCATATGGGTCATAATGGTCCAAGTCCTTGCATAGGTATTGTCCAGTCCATATAGGTCATAATGGTCCAAGTCTTTGCATAGGTATGTTAGAGTTAGTTAAACCGGATATTTAATTTAAAATTTATTATAAATTTTAAGTTAAAAAAAAATTAATATTTTAAAATAATAATATTATCAGATTTAAAAGGAGTAGGGGACTCCTCCCATTATTCTTATGTCTTTTCATATTATACTCTTATCTCACTCCCCCTTACCTTGAATTGTTACCCAAAATGGATTTGCTTTGCGCCTCCGATTTCTAAAAATATTAATACCAATCTTATTTCAGTATAAGCATAAGACGAAGATTAAGATTACTACTTAAAACAGAAATGGTAAATTTTGAATAGTGAATAGTGAATAGTGAATAGTAAAACGTGAATAGTAACGGTAAATAGTAAAACGTGAATAGTAACAGTAAATAGTAAAACGTGAATAGTAACGGTAAATAGTAAATCGTGAATAGTAACGGTAAATAGTAAATCGTGAATAGTAACAGTAAATAGTAACAGTAAATAGTAATTTACTATTTGAATAGTAATTTACTATTGAAATAGTAATTTACTATTGAAATAGTGTTTACTATACAGAATAGTAACTTAAAATAATATTATTTTCAGTATAATAACAGATTTCTAAAAACGATATGAAAATAACCCAAAAAATATAAAAGAGAAGTATTCTTACCTTAGGATTTTGGCAGAACCTTCTCTCCAAAAACTTTTCTTCTCTCTCCCACTTCCACCACTATCTCACTAGCACTACTATATTAAGAAAACTTAATCTGAAATTGTGAATTCTAAAGAAGAAATCCTTCGGTATTTATAGGAAAAAAATTTACTATGCATTCCATTATTTTAATATAAAAGTACTATGCATTTTTGAATTTTTTATTCCAGGTTACTGTGCATCTTTTGAAAATTTCATACATGCACAGTGATTTGCATAGTAATTGTCGGCAAAATTATTAAGTCAAATAGTAACCCTTCACTCGGTATATTTTAAATATTCAAAATGAGTCCTTTTTGAAATTTAGCGATATTATATCAGTCCCTACTAATTTTATAATAAGTAATATAAAGCTAAAATTTTAAAAATCTAAAATTTTCTGTTAATAAAAATTTATTGATACGTTTCAAATTTTTTAACGATTGGAAAAAATCAAGATTTTTCTCAAACCGATAATTTTTAGATAAGTCTACTTGAAATGGATTTTAGAAAATTTTCTTATAATTTCAATTCACTTTCTTGTAAATATTTTTAATTTAAGTCACTTATATGAATTTAAAATTATTTAAAAAAATATTATTTTTATTAAAAAATTCCAAAATTCCAAAAAATTCCAAAAAATCATAAATAATACGTAGATTAAAAAGTTCTAAAGAACCATAATTTAATTCCTTCAAAATTTTAATATAAAAATAAACATAGGGGTGTTACAACTCTACTCCCCTTAGAAAATTTCGTCCTCGAAATTTACATAATCAGTAAAACAAATGAGGATGAGACTCTTTCATCTCAGTTTCTAGTTCCCATGTAGCATCTTCTCCTCTCGTTTCACTCCAAATAACCTTTACAAGCGGAATTGTCTTGTCTCTTAATTGTTTTATTCTTCTGTCACTTATTCTAACAGGTGGTGCATCATATGTAAGATTATCTTTAACTTGTATGACATCAGGTTCAATAACATGTGTAGGATCAGATATATACTTTCGCAAGTTTGACACATGAAAAACATTATGGATATTAGAAAGAAAAGGTGGTAATGCTATTTGGTAGGCAAGGGGACTAACTTTATGAATTATTTGGTATGGACCGATAAATCTAGGAGTTAGTTTTCGAGATTTCATTGCCCGACCGACCCCAGTCATAGGTGTGACTTTCAAGAATACATGATCGCCTTCTTGAAATTCGAGCGGCTTTCTTCTTTTGTCATAGTAACTTTTCTGCCTGCTCTGTGTTGCCTTCATCTTTTCCTGAACTATTTTGATTTTATCCGTGGTTTGTTGTACCAACTCTGGTCCTAGCATCAAGTTTTCACCAGTCTCAAACCAACATAGCGGGGTCCTACATTTTCTTCCATATAATGCTTCAAAAGGTGCCATGCCAATGCTAGCATGGAAACTGTTGTTGTAGGTAAACTCCACATATGGTAAGAATTGATTCCAACTTCCTTTATGCTCTAACACACAAGCTCGTAACAAGTCTTCTAGAGATTGGATTGTTCTTTCTGATTGTCCATCCGTCTGAGGATGATATGCTGAACTCAGACGCAGTCTTGTTCCCATAGCCTTGTGCAAGCTCTTCCAGAATTGTGATGTAAAACGAGGGTCCCGATCAGAAATGATACTTGAAGGAATTCCATGCAATCTCACAATCTCCTCGATGTATAATTTTGCCAGCTTCTCCATAGAGTAACGAATGTTGATGGGAATAAAGTGGGCAGACTTTGTTAGTCTATCAACTATTACCCATATCGAATCATGTCCTAATGGAGTTTTGGGTAGAGAAGTCACAAAATCCATGGTAATGCTATCCCATTTCCATTCTGGTATTTCCATTGATTGTAGCATTCCAGGGGGTTTTTGGTGTTCCACTTTAACCTTCTGGCAAATTAGACATGCAGCCACATACTCTGCCACCGCTTTCTTCATTCCAGGCCACCAAAATAACTTCTTCAAATCTTGATACATTTTAGTAGCTCCGGGATGAATGCTCATATAACTTTTATGGCCTTCTTCCAAAATTGCTTTCCTCAACTCCTCTTGATCAGGGATACACACTCGATCCTTATACCTCAATAATTGGTCGTTTCCCACATTGAACTCGACTTTTTTTCCTTGTTTCAAGAGTTCTTTCTTCTCTTGCAGGAATTCATCCTCTCGTTGAGCCTCTAAAACTTGCCTCAGGAATTCATTTGTCACTTGCAACGTTCCTAATCTGTAGCTGTTAGCATTAACCTTTACTGCTAGGTTAAGATCTCTGAAGTTCTCTATCAATTCCAGCTCTTTAATCATCATCGTGGACGCATGTAGAGACTTTCGACTTAAAGCATCAGCTACTACGTTCGCTTTTCCAGGATGGTATTGCAACTCAAAGTCGTAGTCCTTTAAGAACTCCATCCATCTCCGTTGCCTCATGTTTAACTCCTTTTGGTCGAATAAATACTTGAGACTCTTATGATCGCTAAACACATCGAATGTTGCACCGTATAGATAATGCCTCCAAATCTTTAAGGCAAAAACTACAGCGGCTAACTCTAAGTCATGGGTAGGGTAGTTAATCTCGTGTTGCCTTAATTGACGCGACGCATAGGCTACAACCTTCTTGTCTTGCATGAGTACACTTCCTAGTCCTTGTTTAGACGCATCACAGTAAACTTCAAAACTTTGATGTGGATCAGGGAGTACTAACACCGGCGCAGAAGTAAGTCGATCTTTCAGCTCTTGGAAACTATTCTCGCATTGTGTCGTCCACACAAAAGGCTGTCCTTTCCGTGTTAACTTGGTCAATGGGTATCCTAGCTTTGAAAATCCTTCAATGAATCTCCTATAGTATCCAGCCAAGCCCAAGAAACTTCTAATCTCAGTGATCGTGGTTGGTCTCTCCCATTTTAAAACCGCCTCCACCTTGGAAGGGTCTACAGCTATTCCTCCTTGACTAATTACATGTCCTAAAAAGTTTACTTCTTCCAACCAGAATTCACACTTCGACAACTTTGCATACAGTTGTTTCTTTTTCAGGATTTCCAACACAACCTTCAAGTGTTCAACATGTTCTTCTCTGCTTTTAGAGTACACTAATATATCATCAATGAACACCACTACAAATTTATCTAGATATGGATGAAAAATCCTATTCATGTAATCCATGAATACGGCTGGTGCATTAGTTACACCAAAAGGCATTACTAGATATTCGTAATGGCCATAGCGTGTTCTAAAAGCAGTTTTCGTTACATCTTCTTTCTTCACCCTTATTTGATGGTATCCAGACCTCAAATCAATTTTGGAGAACACCGTGGCACCACGCAGCTGATCCATCAAGTCGTCAATCCTTGGCAGAGGGTATCTGTTCTTGATCGTCACCTTGTTCAGTTGTCGATAATCTACACACAACCTCATGCTACCATCCTTCTTCTTAACCAACAACACTGGTGCACCCCAGGGGGATACACTGGGTCGTATAAACTGCTTCTCTATCATCTCTTCAAGTTGTTTCTTCAACTCTGCTAATTCTAGAGGTGACATTCGGTATGGTGCAATTGAAATGGGTCCAACTCCAGGTACTAAATCAATGGAAAATTCCACATCTCTTTCTGGGGGTAAACCAGGGATATCTTCAGGAAAAACGTCAGGAAATTCACACACAACCGGCAGATTTTTGATTTTTGATTCTTGCTCTCCTTTCGTTGAAAGCAATAGCATGAATCCTTGAGCCCCTCCTTTTAAAGAGGCACTCACTTGGTTGGCGGTTAGAAATCTCGAATCCTCAGGATTCAAATTCACTGGTTCTTTAAACATTATGGTTTTATTATGACAATCTATTAGAACATGATTGTCAGACAACCAATCTAGCCCAATAATAACTTCTAAGCCAGAAAGGGGTAAACAGAAAAGATTAGCCTTAAAGTCCCTACCATCTATGACAATAGGGCATTTCCAACAAGCTTTGGAAGTGACAATGGGATTGTTTCCAGGAGTATGTACAGATAAGTCAAATGGAAGTTCTATCACAGGTAATTTTAGTTTTTCTACACAGTCATTGGCAATAAAGGAATGTGATGCACCTGAGTCATACATAACAGTTAAAGAAATCTTATTAATGATACACTTACCTTCTACCATGGAATCAGCATGAGATGCTTCTTCTCCAGTGATTGCAAAAACCTTTCCTTTTGCTTTTGGCCTTCCGACTGCACTGTGCGCGCCTCCTTGAGTATTTATGCTTGTACTTGCACCTTCAGGGTTTTCTCTCTTCATCTCTGGGCAATCCTTGATATGATGACCTGGTTTGTTACACTTAAAGCAAACATAAGTGTTTTTAGGACAATCCCTTTTCAAATGGGGTCCTCCACAGATAAAACATTTAAAATTTGGTGCAGATGTTGGGTAATAGCTTCCAGTTGAAGCTTGGGGTCTGTTAGGAACAGATGCTGCTCCAAACCGACGAAATGGTGCTTGGTAAGGCTTATTCCTTCTGAAATCTCTTCTTTGGTGATGGTGAGGTCCTCCACTTCTTATTTCTCCTGCCTTGTGAATGGGCTCACGACTTTTGGTCATTCTATCCTTATGGTCTTCTTCAAAGATCCTGCAGCGATTTACCAATACAGAAAATTCACGGATTTCCTGCATTCGTATAGCTTCCTTAATTTCTGGCCGCAGTCCATTTACAAACTTTGCACACCGATCTCTTTCATTAGTAGCATCATTATAATGAGAATGAAAACGAGATAGCTCTTCAAACCTGGATGCGTACTCTCCAACGGTCATATTTCCTTGGGTCAGCGACAGGAATTCGAATTGTCTTTTCTCTTTAACATCAGCTGGAAAGTATTTTTCTAGAAACATATCCTTGAAATAGTCCCAAGTGATCTCCACGTCGTTGACTTCGAATTGTTTACGCATGCTATCCCACCAATGTTCGGCATCCTCAGATAAGGCATAAGTAGCGAAGACTACCTTATCAGCTTCATTACATTGCAATGCTCGAAAGATCTTCTCTATCTCTCGAATCCAGATTTGTGCTCCATCAGGGTTATATCCTCCCTTGAAACGAGGTGGATTGCGCTTTTCGAATAGGTCCAGTCTTCTCAAGGCATCATTACCTTGACCTTCACGTGCTCCCATTGCATTGATTAAGCGTTCTACAACTCCAGCAAGATCGTTTCCAGCCATTAGTTTCCTGTTTCACAGTAACTGAGATTTGTCACATCAATCACAGTTACTACCAAGTCAGATATTCTACCTATACAGAGTTTACAGACAAAGCAAGATAGACCTTTTCCCCAGGCCTATTGGATTAACTGCTCTGATACCACTTTGTAACACCCTCTGTTACACCTTAATAAATTCTAGAAAAATTCGTAATTTTTTTTTTTTACTAAAGATATGATTGTTAAAAAGAAACTATCGGAATAAATTATATACATTATTTCTGAAATACCTCACAAATATTATTAAAAACTTTATAAAGTATTTGTACATTCATCCGAAGAAAATAAACATTAAACATTATAAGAAAGAGAGGAAACTCCATGGCCCAGAAGCAGTTACTAATTAACATTATTTATTCATTGGACCACGGTATTCATACCGAGCTCCCTTTCTAGAACGTGCTATATTTACTGCTGATATTCTTCGATCCTTCCCTCTGAACCATCAATTTAGAATATATGAAACAAAAACACGGAGAAAGGAGTGAGAAACAGAATATAATATTTCCGAATAAGACATAAGCAACAAAGGGTTTTCACAACCAATACATAATAATATCAATCACAATCACATACACAATCAATTATGAATGCATGAATGTTATGCAATATCTTCATCATAACTTACTTATATATGTGGGCCCTTAAATTTTAATTTGCACTGGGCCAACCAGGAGTTTACACTGTTCCATAAGTCCGGATAATAATAATATGAACAGCTCAACTGGCATGGAAACACTTAGAGACTAGTCAGATTGAGAAAGTTTTTATTGTGAAAGTACCCGACACTAGGGAGCTACCCCAGGTCCCCTGAAGCACCCTTTCACACTCTCTCATCCCAAGGCTCGTAATTAAGCCTCCTCTAATGTATCCTCGGTTTCTATAATCCGTCCCCAGACAATATTATTTCATTTCACTTTCATTATCCATGATGCATGAACTACTCGCGTATTGAGTTGGTTAAGGCTTTTAGAAACTCAATTATTAAATCCCTTAAAGGTTTACAATATCATTTCAATAAACTGTACATTTTCTCAGTTCTCTGAATTTCTGTCCCACAGAAATAAATTTGGTACAGTTTTCAAATCTCACGGAAATTGAGTTTCTAAGCCTTAAATATCTAAAAACTTTATCATATAAAACTTTACATAATCTTTCTCAAATTAAATCTTAACAAAATCAAATTTAGGAATCTCAATTATTTCCAAATATATTTAGTTATTAAGTTGGAAAAAATAAAATAGTTTTCTTTCAAAAAATTTTGTTTTATTAAAAGAGAATAATTATTAACCAAAAATACTTAAAATTACAAAATTTTTCTTTAACTCAAGATTTAATTAAATAAAATCTCATAAAATATTTTCTTTCTAAAATAAATACTAATTTTTTTATTCTAAATATTGAAAATAAAGTTAATAAAAATAATTTCTAAGAAGAAATAAAAGATAATAAAATTTAAAGAGTAAGGTAAGAAATTCTTACTGAATTTTAGCTTTCCGTCATGCTCGCTATATGCTCAAACTCCACATTACAATATCATCAATCAAAATTAAACAATATCAATCATAACTAAATATCATCAATCAATCAATCATAATCAAATCATAATCAAATCAATTAAATATCATTAATACATATCATAATACAAAATTTAATGATTATTAATATAGTCAATTTTAGTCCTTTTGGTCAATTCCTCGCATAGGTATATGTAAGTCCATATAATCCAGTCCTTGCATAGGTATAGTTCAGTCCATATGGGTCATAATGGTCCAAGTCCTTGCATAGGTATTGTCCAGTCCATATAGGTCATAATGGTCCAAGTCTTTGCATAGGTATGTTAGAGTTAGTTAAACCGGATATTTAATTTAAAATTTATTATAAATTTTAAGTTAAAAAAAAATTAATATTTTAAAATAATAATATTATCAGATTTAAAAGGAGTAGGGGACTCCTCCCATTATTCTTATGTCTTTTCATATTATACTCTTATCTCACTCCCCCTTACCTTGAATTGTTACCCAAAATGGATTTGCTTTGCGCCTCCGATTTCTAAAAATATTAATACCAATCTTATTTCAGTATAAGCATAAGACGAAGATTAAGATTACTACTTAAAACAGAAATGGTAAATTTTGAATAGTAAATAGTGAATAGTGAATAGTAAATCGTGAATAGTAACGGTAAATAGTAAAACGTGAATAGTAACAGTAAATAGTAAAATGTGAATAGTAACGGTAAATAGTAAATCGTGAATAGTAACGGTAAATAGTAAATCATGAATAGTAACAGTAAATAGTAACAGTAAATAGTAATTTACTATTTGAATAGTAATTTACTATTGAAATAGTAATTTACTATTGAAATAGTGTTTACTATACAGAATAGTAACTTAAAATAATATTATTTTCAGTATAATAACAGATTTCTAAAAACGATATGAAAATAACCCAAAAAATATAAAAGAGAAGTATTCTTACCTTAGGATTTTGGCAGAACCTTCTCTCCAAAAACTTTTCTTCTCTCTCCCACTTCCACCACTATCTCACTAGCACTACTATATTAAGAAAACTTAATCTGAAATTGTGAATTCTAAAGAAGAAATCCTTCGGTATTTATAGGAAAAAAATTTACTATGCATTCCATTATTTTAATATAAAAGTACTATGCATTTTTGAATTTTTTATTCCAGGTTACTGTGCATCTTTTGAAAATTTCATACATGCACAGTGATTTGCATAGTAATTGTCGGCAAAATTATTAAGTCAAATAGTAACCCTTCACTCGGTATATTTTAAATATTCAAAATGAGTCCTTTTTGAAATTTAGCGATATTATATCAGTCCCTACTAATTTTATAATAAGTAATATAAAGCTAAAATTTTAAAAATCTAAAATTTTCTGTTAATAAAAATTTATTGATACGTTTCAAATTTTTTAACGATTGGAAAAAATCAAGATTTTTCTCAAACCGATAATTTTTAGATAAGTCTACTTGAAATGGATTTTAGAAAATTTTCTTATAATTTCAATTCACTTTCTTGTAAATATTTTTAATTTAAGTCACTTATATGAATTTAAAATTATTTAAAAAAATATTATTTTTATTAAAAAATTCCAAAATTCCAAAAAATTCCAAAAAATCATAAATAATACGTAGATTAAAAAGTTCTAAAGAACCATAATTTAATTCCTTCAAAATTTTAATATAAAAATAAAAATAGGGGTGTTACATTTAGAAGATTTTAGACTCTTCTCAATGAGCTCAAAGCCCTGAGATCCATGCCTTCCACTGAAGACATCAATGTGAAACTTCTGGGCTGTCTACTAGAAAAGTTTGATGCAAAATGGGTTGTCTACCACTGGAGGTGAATGGTATTTATTCTTTACTGTCACCTTATTCAATGGCCTGTAATCCATACATAATCTTATAGATCCGTCATTTTTCTCTACAAACAACAGTGGTTCTCCACCAAAGTGAAGAACTAGGGTGAATAAAACCCTTATCAAGAAGATCCTGCAATTGTTCTATAGGCTCCTTAAGTTCTACAACTGTGATCTTGTTGGAGGTGCAAATATTTGTTGTGTACCAAGAAGTAGATTTATAGAGAATTTTATCCCCATATCAGGTGGTAATCTAGGAAGTTTCTACAGAAATACATTTGGGAACTCATAGACTTTAGGAACATCTTCTAACTTTACTTCAACTACTAAGTGTCTTTTACCATCACGAAGTACCATTCACAATCCTTTCTTAATAACCTCTTAGCCTCTGACATAGAAATCAAATTGTGTAATGGTGCCTTACTTTGCTCACCTTAAAATGAGAAACCTAATTCTCTAGGAATTTTAAATTTCATAACTTTGTTATGACAACCCAATGTAGCAAAGTGTGAAGCCTACAAATATTATAATATTTAATTTTTTCAAATATTGAAAACACGTAAAATATTTTTGAATATATTAAAAATATTTATAAAATTGGATTGGTTATCAAACTGATAAGGGTATTAGTTCAAGTGAACTAAAGGTTGAACCATGGTTAAATTGGTGGTAGTAAAGCGTAAAATTAGACCGATTACCTAACCGGTTCAATGTTCAACCGATTTGATCAAGCCTACTCATCCAGTTCTGATAATAAAATGAAAACACAAAAATAAGTTGTTTGAATTAAATCTTATTCAACTTATTAAAATGACTAGTTTGATATAATTGGAAAAACTTATTTGATAGGTCATTATAGGTTCATCCAATTGGATAAGGACTTAATGATACAAGTTTAAATTATTAATTAAGAAGTGAGCTTATATCTTTTAAATTCTGTTGATGTGAGAATTTTGTTGGTAAGTGGTTTATAAATATATTTATAAGTCTTTGTCAATCACTCACCTTAGTAAGTCCCAAAACCTATCTTGCCTAAACTTTTCTAAAAAAAAAACTTATTTGATATAAAAAATAAAATAATTAAACTCCATAAAATACAAGTTTTGTAAGTACAGACAAATAATTCATTATTTATTTCAAAGTAAAATTTGTTAATTGAATATCTTTCTCGCCTTCTAATCTAAAAATATTGAGATAAATATATTATAAGTAATTAATATAAAAAATAACATATTATTTTATTTATAAAATTATAAATCCGTAAAACGAATTATAAAAGTATATGGATGCTTATATACCAAATGTTTTATACCCATTCTCTTTCTGTTTTTTCCCCATGGCGCTTTACATGTATATAGGTTTTTTCGTGGGAAAATATATAGTTTTTTTAATATACATAATGTTTGATTTTTTTTCTTAGACTACATATGTGTTTGTTAAAAGCAATTTTACAATTAATTTGATAATTTCCACTCTTATATAACAAAAATCTTACACAATTCAATGGCGAGTTTCATTTTTCCACCAAAAATAATATTGCAACATTTATTTATTTATTATTTTTGGAAAGGGAAGCATGGAAGATGATAAGGGAGCAGACACAGAGAATAACACTTGGTGGACAGAACAAGACATTTATCTGAATGGATCTTGCTCTCTCACTCCCCTGCTTCTCTCATACTCACAGTAAGATATTAATTCCTCCTTGTACTTGCTGATTTATGCAGTAACTTAAACTTCATTAATCTAGTAGTTAATTCTGGTGTGTGCATGCAATGTTACTTTTACTTGGAGCTTCTTCTGTTCGGTGCCAATTCATTGCTACTCTTATCAAGGATTTGTCACGGTAGGCGTAGAAAACATGATTATTGTTAACTCAAAGGGAATCCAAGACAACTAATACTTCAAAAACTGTGTTCTTCGATTACTTTTCTGTGCTGTCATTGTTCTTCTGTGTTCTATGTTAGTTAGAGTTGTTGGTGTAGGATAAATGTTTTGGTTGGATTGAATTGTAAAGTTACCAAATGTCAACCAAACTTCTACAAGATTCATGAATTATTGAATATTCTCTTTCTTGATTATCCTATTATATTATTTGTACACTAATCTAATGAATCGGCTTTAGGGGGATAGATTATTTGATTTCTGAAAAAGAAAAAAAAATCTGTTGTTTTTTCAAATGCAGTCATGTAAGTTTGGAACTTTGCTTTTCTGTTCTTGTTTGCTCAGAATGTCTGGGTTGATGTTACTGTGGTGTTATTGCTGGTCCAATGTTAGAGCTCTAGCTATCTTGTTTTCTGATGTTGGATAGGAAATGATAGAAAGGTAAAAGAACAAGAATAAATACGACTTAATATGTCTACCAAATAAAGCAAGAGCTCAATCATGGGTTACAACTTACAAAGAGAAAATACTATTATTTATTTTATTGGGAGAGGGTTGCTCTTAACAATCACCGAGACACTTGTTCATACTAAGTTTGGTATAAGCCTTGTTCTTCTTTGTACTGAAGTTAAGGGTATCCTCCAGCTTCAGCAGCTAAAAGGCTAATTTTTTTAAGGGGTAAATATTATGAAGTGGGTTTTTCCTTTTTCTTATGCAAGCATTTAATTATTATTTAAGATGTCTTCTCTTTCGTTTGGTAAATCATACTTCACAACTTTCTTAGCTTAGAAATTAAAATATTATTTTTAGGTCCTATTAACTAATACTCTAAGAACCTTCGTTTAAGGAATTAGAATTTATGTAGGAATAACTTAGAAATCAAGGTGAATGAATTTTAATGATATTTTCAGATAAAAAATTTCATTTTTACTTTCTTAACTGGCAAGCACTTGTTAACAATTTTGATTATCTTTCCCATAACTATTCAAGAACTATCGACTAATTATGCTATAAACCATGCAATCCTTATTATTTTCTGGCAGATACCCTCCATCGCATCAGTATTATTGTCATGTTGTTGGCTTGTGGCACAACTAAATAATTAAGAACAAAATCTGTTACTTGGAGTTTAATTTGGTTCAAAATGATGTAATTTTACGTTTTTCAACCTTCCTTTTATGGATTGTATCCCCCCTCTATTTAATTCATTGGCATAGTTAATCATTCCTTAGATTTGTTATTACTATTGAATCATTGGCTCTGCCATATCCTTTTTTATGGTGTCCCAAAGCAAGGGATCCACTGGTGAAAACTTTGCTACCTTAGTGTTTATCTTGTAAATTACAAAGGGACAGGTGTATGTGCTAATCTGATTTTATTTCTTGAATAGATGTGAAGTTACAATTGCAAAGAAGGAGAGTATCCACAGTTTCCTCTGCACTGCCTGAGACTGCAGCTTCAGTGGCAGTTGCTGCAACTCTTGTTGGTGCAGCAGCTACTCTTTTCGTGAGAAGATCCAAAAATTCTGAGTCTGTCACACAGGTCAGTAATCCCCTTTTATTGTTACTATCAATAAAATAATAAATTTTACTAACAAACTCAGCAATATATGCCACTAAAAATTTAAAAACTACCTTGGAAGGCTTCTATTGTTCAATGATTGTTATAGTTGTAGTGTATATATTAAACTACTAGAGTTCACATTGCTTATGTGACATTACTAATTCCTTCATACTAAAGAAAATTCTACGAAAAACTAGTTAGCAATCACTTTCGACCCTGAACATTGGTTGCGTCTCACACTTTTTAGTCCTTCACTTTCAGAAATTGTCACTTAAATTCTTGAAATTGCTCATAGTCAATCAGTTATAGTTATAACTTTTCACAAATCATCAATTTAGTCATTGAAATTACTTGTCATCAATCAATTACATCCTTGATTGATTAACAATGATCAATTTCAAGGATTAGACTGATTGAAAACAAGCAATTTGAGGAACTAATGTAACAATTTCTTAAAAGTCTAGAGTAGAGTGACCGAGGCCACCAATTTTAGAGACCAAAGTAAAGGTTTATTCTAAAAGAAATTAATAGTATTGATCTCTCTTATCTCTTGACAAGTTGGTAAAACAGCAAAGATTATTCATTGATGCCATTAGTGGCAGACTTGAGCTAGAGAGAATAGTGATTCAATTGTATGCCAATTGCTAACTGTTTATCTAAATTAAGTACTCTTTTTTGAAACTAAAGATTCAATTCAAAGTATGTGAAGATTGTGGAGGTTCTGGTATATGTTCAGAATGCAAGGGTGAAGGATTCGTTAACAGGAAACGTTCTGAGGAAAATGCTGAAAAAGCAAGAGTGCTAGCTAAGAATATGGCAACTCGATATACATCTGGGTACTATTTTCTTTACATCTTTTTCCTCTAATCTTTCATTTTTGAGTTTAGCCATTCAACTCAATTGTTTATACCAGGCTTCCAAGGAAGTGGAGCTATTGCACAAAATGCTCTTCTGCTCGATCCTGTTCAACCTGTGGTGGCAGTGGGAAGCTAAATTACTAGTTTAGCACCAGTTATCAAAAGGCACAGATTCTCAACATTACACATACTTTTGTTGAAATTAAAATTCAAAATGAATTAACATAAGCTGGTCAGTGATTAGCATCATTCACTTGTTTTTCTTGATCTATTCAGCTTGAAATTGTATGTTTTTTAGTGGCAGTGTATAGTCTGACTTTTTGGCATTTCCAGAACTAGAGAGGTGGGGCTGAGTTTAAATGGACCATATAGGGTATTGATAGAGCAAGGATTTGAAACTACTGTTAATACTTACGAAAAGATTATTGGTTTTTGCACTAACTTGCACACTATTATCCATATACTTCCCATGTAAATTGTTGTGGATAACACCATGAACCCGTGTAAGTACTATTAATCATTCAGATTTTACATATACCTTGGTTTATGAAGCATGCATGGTAATAAGTTGAGTTTCATTTATATCCTTGAGTTCATTTTTTCACCTTCCTAAGATGTTACCCTTTCTCATTGAGAATATTTTTAAATAGTGATTTATATTAGAAAATAATAAGTTTAACTCAATCAAAAATTAGCTCATAAATTAAAAAGACTTGTCCTTTTGCCTAGGGCTAAATATAGAGGGGCTATCCAATATTTGAACTAGTCAAATTCTAATTATATACATATTACATTCGCCCCTTAATATAAAACTCTTTAAAAAAGTGTCCTTAATATAAGATTCTCTTTTAAATTTCTATAATATTAATTTTTTTAACAAAAATACTTCTATTAACGTATAACGTTTTTTTAGAATCAACACAATAATAATAATTATATATTAAAAATATCATTGATTAAGTGGAGAAAGTAGGATGATGAGTGTCAATAACCTTAACAACAAATTTAAAAAATCACTACTAATTTTAAACAAATTTAATCACTATAACTAAATTAATCAAATTCTTTAATATGTGTATGAATTATGGAAAAATGTCTTAAATTAAGAAATGAAGGTAATATTGAAAATGGATTAGAAATAACACGTTCAATCCAATAAAAAAAACTAACTCCATTTGATTAATATGACAATATTTTTAGCTGATGTGTAATAATTTGACAATTCCGAAATATACAGTGAACAGAGGAATGAATTTTGTTAGCATTTTTAATGAGTAAAATTGTTTCTATTGTTAGCTTATGGAGTGCATGTTGCGTTTGTCTTCTCTATAGAAATGAAAATAATTAATCCTCCCCAATCAAGAACAGACAGTAGCATACAGATATATATATATATATATATATATATATATATATATATATATATATATATATATATATATATATATAACACTTGTACTTTGTGTCACTCTTAAGGTTGTCATATACAAACGCTTGAATTTGCCGTCCGAATAAATTGGAATTGAGTGAAGCGATCATAAGACAGATGTAGTTGTTACGGTTCTTTTTCTTAAGCAGACATTAGCATGTTACATGTAAGCAGAAATAATGTTTTTTTAATGGTTGCAACTTTTGCAACATTTTACAATTCACACGGAACCTAAGCCATGTTAACGTAATGTGTATAATTATTATAATCAGATTCTAAATATGACTTTTGCATATTCTTTGCTTCACGAAAATAGACAAGGCAACTTAAACAAATCTTCAATAATTGAGGTGAGAAAGATTTTATATATATATATATATATATATATATATATATATAAATTTAATTATTATTTCCATTAATCCAATTAGAATACCATAAACTTAAACTAGTAATGCGCACCATCGAGATCTGCGTTGACGTATTGATAGTGATATCATCCACCAGATGACAACTACTCCAATCATGAATCTATATATGTTGTTCTCTTTTGCACACACCGTACAAGCCAGAATATCCAACTACGCTTATTTGCCCATCAAAATTCTAAACACAATACATTATTGTTTTTTCACATCACTTTTTGCATAATTATCTTGCACATGACCCACATATACGTAAGTCCCTGTATACAAAACTAGACCAAATCCCATGTAGAAATTGGAAGCGATGTATTTATCTAACCTTAATAATCTTATATAAGATATGAAATTGATGTTGTTTTTTATGATTTCTAAACAAAATCAATATATTTTCAATAAAAACTTTTCAGTTTTTAATTTCTTATCTTAGACTGAGCTATACAAATTAGATAAACTTAAATAACTAATACATTTTAGACATGATTTTGATTAACACATTATGAATCCAGACACTCACTTATTAAACATGAGATTCAACTCATGTTTTCCTTCATTATTGATGATACTTTCTAATGCAGGACTTAAACCTTACATCCTTAACCTTGATTTTTATATGGAATAAAGTGGAGAAGCACTAGACATGTGTTGGAGTTGTGTTTGGTGGTGTAGGGGCAGAGGCCACACGTTTACCTCTCTCAGAACGGCTATTCTCAGCAAACTTGAGACTCGTCTGGTGCAAGCCCTTTTCCCTCTCTTCCTTATTCCATTCAGAAGTGTAATAGTACTCTTCAGTGGACTTGTTGACATCTTTTGAAGCAGGAAAGAACATGCTACCCCACTGAGGGAAGTGAACAGTTGCAACAGGAAGAGTGCAAGCCACAATCATTACACCCATCAAGGTGAGCCCTGTGGATGTAGAGAACTGTGTGGTTGAAAAGAACACCAACTGGGTCAAACCAGAGCCAAAGTTGCCACCTGCGCCAGTTAGACCTGAAATGATCCCCAAAGACCTCCTTGAGATGAAAGGAATGATGCCAAAAGTTGCACCACATGCAGCTTGGGCACCAAGTGAGAAGAGTATCATAGCCAACACAGCTATTGGAAGTGAGTTTGCACGCCCAAGCCATATGCAGAAAACCCCTCCTAAGGTTTGGAGGATCCAAAGAGTCCAAAGCCTGCCTCTCATGCCAAACAACCTTGCTGAAAAATCAGATGCGTATCCTCCAAAAGGTCTAGCAACTAGGTTTGCCATTCCAAATGATGCAGCAATGATTCCAGCTGTGTGTAGCTTCAGATTAAACCTGTTAATGTATATGTTTAGTCATAATGATTAGTACCACTTAGTGAGAAAGTATAAAGTCTGTAATTTTGGAATGAGAAAGTGGTATAGTAGTAAAGAAGATAGTCATATCATAAGTTTGAGTTGGACTCTTTCTGCTAGGGAAAAATTAACAAATTGTTATTAACTTTGGCCTATTTAAATAATTGTCTGAAATTGTGATTACACCTGCTTTGCAAGTGAGATAAAAAAAATTATTAAAATTGAGGCCTTTTGGCTTGAACTGAATGATAAGGTGAACTAACTAACCTGTCATAGAAATACTCAGCAATGACATTGTCTGTGGTTAATTCAACTCCCATAGAGTATCCATAGAGGAGAGCAAATATCCATGTCCTGTAATTTGTTATGGCATACCATAATACCTGCACACAAAAGTGACACCAAATCAGTTCATGACTTAATTGCTTGGAACTTTTTTCCCTTACCAAAATTGCCCTACTTTTGCCTGAATTAATTTTGGAGAAATTGCACTAACCTCCCTATAGATTTAATCTGATAACAGCGTGTCTCTTTTGTTTTAAAAGTAAAATTTACCTTCTTCGAAAAATTTAATTATGAATCGAAATCACATTTAGGGAGGCACTTTTGAAACAAGAAGAGTATCAGATGCATTCCTCAGTCAAATTCTTTATTTTAATTTACTTTCCATTTTGATAATTAATAATAAAGATGTCGAGTTATTTTCATTTATTTCAAAATTCCAAACATTTAACAAGAGAATAATAAAAATATGATTATTTCTTCTATAAATATTAAAAAATAGAAAATAAAATGAAAGTAACGTGACATTTTTATCACAACTAATAAAAATAAAAAATAAAAACAAATATTTTTGAAAACCAAATACTTATACCCACTAAAATTGATCTAGTGAGAGAGGTTTAAACAGTCAACTTGATGTTTAAAGTTGAAACCTAAGTTTGATAAATAAAAGAAAAACATATATATATATATATATATATATATATATATATATATATATATATATATATATATACACACACACACACAAAGAAGTAAGAGACTAATTTACCTTAGAGAACTTGTCCTTAGCAACATTACCCTTCTTTTGCAAGGCACCAAGGTTACCATCAGGCAAATCTTGGCCTAATGTTAAGACCAATATCCCCATGATGACATGTAACCAACCTGGTACAAAGAAAGCAATCCTCCAAGCAGTGAAAGGAGTAGCCCCTGCTCTTTTAATCAACTCATAAACCAATGGCATTATGAGCTGAGTAGCCCCACCTCCCATGTTCCCCCACCCAGCAGCAGTCCCATTTGCAAGCCCTATAATCTTACTATTAAACATAGTACTCATCCAATATTGGCATGAAACAAAAGTTGCCAATGAGAACCCAATCATGAACCTCACAGCTATGTACCCTGCAGCATCTTTCACAAATGACATGCAGAACACAGTTGGTGCTGAGAGCATGATTAGGAAGGCACAGCCATAACGTGGCCCAAGAAGGTCACACACTGCACCCATTGCGAGCCTAGAGAAGATGCTCCCTGAGACAGAGGCAACCCCGGCATTTCCTATGTCACTTTTCGTGAGGTTAAGGTTGTCACGGATAATGGGGACAAGAGGGGCTGCTGCAAAGGTTGACACAAAACATGTGAAGAAGGAAATCCAGGACAAGTGGAAGGTTCTCATGTGAGGGTTGGCTAATGAGAAGAGTTTGAAAACTTTTGCTTTGTGCTCAGAATCAACCGGCAAAGCAAAATTTGCTGTGGTGTCTGTTGGAACAATTGGTGAAGCAACTGAGGATATGAAGGTTTGTTCCCTTCCTGTTACTCCATGCATGGAGCTTCCTGGAGACCCTTCAATATCACCCATTGTGTTTTTTCAGTATCCTCTCTATAACTAGAGATAATCCTGTTCAGGTAATTAGTTTAAGAAGTGATGAAGTTATGAATTGGAGACACGATTGGAGTGTGATGTATTTATAGTAGGGAAGCCGTTGACAATGTAAGAGCCAATAGGGATTCCCAACGGTTGCCACTTGCCAAGCTTTGTTTTTAAAAAGAAGCTATATTCACATAATCCATCTCGCCGCATATTGCAGACAACCCATGGTACATCTTAAAGGTTCATATATGACGTATAAACTGTAAACTAATATCTTTAGATCTCATTTTAACCATTTGGTGCTTCATTTTTCTGTTAATTAATTAGCCAAAGCCATGCATCAACTTAGCAGACGATTAGATGGCTTTTCGGAACATGTGTTTAGATCGAAAAATTAAACCTGAAAATTTTCATTAGTTTCAAGTTATATTAAGTGACTTGCTTATTTTTTATATCTAGGAAACTTCTTTAAAATGCAATAAAAAATGTGAAAGTATTGAAGAGTGAGGGGTTTTAGCGATGCTTCCAAAACTTCCATATACCGGTACATTTATTATTTTCTAAAAGTTGCATATGAAGAGAAAAAACAATAGAGAGTTATCTCATTTATACGAACTTATAAAAAACGATACTAGAAAGAAACAATGTAAGAATTGTGTACTTTTAAATTACAAATGAAAAGATAAAAAGAAAATATAGGAAATATTTTTAAAAATCAATCAGCCTTTTCTTATCCTATTTATTAATAATGAACATATATATACGTGGGCCAGTAGATTTATTTTAATGGTGAAGATTAAAAAATAAAAACAAGTGATGATTTTAAGTGGTTACTACTAACTAAATTTTAATTTTGAGTATATATATAGTTGTATGATTTCGATTATTATTCTTATTTATCATAATTATATCAAGTTATACCTTTCATTTTTTATTCATATCAATTTTGATATGCCTTATTTAACTCAAATGATGGATTCGTGTAAAACATCATATATTAATTATTGAAATTCAGATTAAAAAGAAAGCTTATATATGTATTAGTAAACTCCTCCTCTTATCCGAAGAAAACACAATCCTCTTATTGTCTTTATTGACCGATATAAATTTATTTTTAACAAATAAATATCTCACTTTAAAAAAAGTCAAATTTAATAATTCAATAGCAGTTAGATTACAGAACATTCAACCAATTTGTTAGCACTTATTAAAGGAACTAAATTGGTTTAAAAAGAACAATTTGTGGTATGGATGGTGTCACGACTGTGGGATTCATTTGCACCGCTGGTTCCGCGACACTAACAACATTTGACCAAATTTGTTAATTCATATTCAAAAATTGATTTATTATTTTTTTGGTCTTTAAACTACATAATCCAGATAGTGGGCAACTAGTCAGTGGTGTAGAAACTGTTGTGAACATTTGGATTTCCTCACTTCACAAATAATTTGGGCCTTGCTTAAAGCCACAATGTTTTTTATTAATTCAAACTGGGTTGGGAATAAATAAAAGATTAAACTTCAATTCTTAACAATTAAAAATTAATTTAAACAACTTATTTTATCGACTCATTTTCTAGTTTTGACAATGATACTAAAAAATACTGTCAGGATATCAATTAATTATATGGGCTTTAACATATCATATATGAAAAATTATCACATAAATTATCTTTTTTGTTCTTCAAATTATCTGACTATGTTCTTCTCAATCCTGATTTTGTAAACCTTTTAATTAAATTAAATTTTATAAAACATCGTGTATTTTAATTTTTAGTATATAAATAATATTGAAAAAAGTATAAAAATTTTATTCGGTAAAATCATCACAAGGGTTAGGATTTCGAATCCTGATTTTCAATTCATATATTTACTCTTTTCATTTACTGATGATATTTTGAAAGATGAATAAATTAAGTTTAAATGATGTATAATTGTTAAAGGTACTATTAACTAGGGAATGACGTGTATAGAATAAATAAATTAAATTAATACTAAAAAAATTGTCATTTACTAACACACAGAAGTTAAATTATTAAGAAAGTTTTTGTTGGTATAACTTTAAACTAATAAAAAAAATAAAGTGTAAGTTATACAACGTCATAAGCACAAGACAACAACAACTTGAGGAAGTAAGCGAGTAGCGTTGTGAAGCTATGATTCGCACCCTCCGCTAGGCATGACGTATCAGCGCCTGTTATTAGGTGAAGCAATAGAGTAGAGTCCAGTAGCACAAAGCATCACCAACTTACGTTGTAACTTGAGTAACATGTAGGAATAAGGTTTAAGTATATCAGTATGTTAGGATGTCTCAGTTGTATACATTACTGCACTTCTACTTGACACCTATCGTTAATGAGAAACGACTTGTCTCATCGTAACATCCTCTTGAATTCTTAAAACTTTTTTTGTTTTATCCTTGCAAGAGTAGAGAACTCATCATTGTCTCGGTTGTGTTACTAGGGGCTCTAGGAAGTTAGAATAAGAGACTAGAGTACTTATCTTAGGGTGAGCTTATTACTTAGATGTTTTCAACAGTTATCTGTTCCGCACTTGGCTATCCAACATTTACCGTGGGCACAATAACTAGTATACTAGATCTAGATGTGCATCCTACCTAGTCCTTTCATACTAGGAACAAGGCCCTCTCAATGCTCCAATACCAACACTACCTATGGACTAAACTGTGTTATTACACTTTGAACCTTTCTCACATACTCTTTTAATGGGCGAACAACCCAACCCTTGAAACATATTATAAATCTAGGTGGCAAGGAGCCGACATCAAGGTGTCAAACTTTATACTAAAGATATTTTAAGTTTTTATTAATAATAACAATAAAATGTATTATACTAACACTTGATGTAATATTAAGGTTAAATTACCTTTTCAACCATCTTAAAGTCTAGGGTTTAGAAAAAAAACCCCTTAAAAGACCTCTCCAATGTTGGCCCTTATAAAATTTTAGGGTTTTCAAAATTAAGGAAATGTTAGCCTTGACTGTTAACTGATAAGGTGGCTAACATTTGTGTTGCCTCATTAGTGACACATGTCACATGAAATTATTAATTAATTGCATATATGTCCAGATTGTTGCGAATTAATGTGTAAAGTTGTAATGTTCCCCAAATTAACAAACCCTAATTAACGAGGGTGGGAGCACATTAATCCCAGTCGTCTTTAACCTCTCAACCACAACGTAAAAAAAGATGGCAATATCAAATGTTTCAACTAGGACTTCCTTATCCATGGAGATTCAACACGTTTGGTGTAGGTGTAGGGAGCCCCTTATGCTTCTCGTTTCAAAAACAAAGAAGAACAATGGAAGGACCTTTTGGAGGTGTCTATTGTTCTTGATAAATAAAAGAATGCCATCATTTTTGTTATGTCATCGTTTTTGTTAAGGGAGGTTTTTTGTTGGTTTGTATTTTCTTGGCTCGGAGCAATGATGATTGTAGGTTTTTCAAGTGGGCTCCTACTGCTCAGGTTGAAGAGGGTGAGGGTTGTACCTACTAGTCGGACTTGGAGAAGATGCGTGAGGAATTTCAGATGAAGAATGCAAAAATAAAATCTAAGTTGGTGGTTGAGAAGAGAAAATCCTCAATGTTGGTGACGGTTACAATTGTTTCTTGGGTCATTATGTTGATAATGATGATGTTATACGTAGTAACCACATATTGAGGAAAAATGGGTTAATGGAAAATGGGGCTTAGGGGTTGGGTTATGGGGTTAAAACCTGTGGTTTGGTTTTTTCGTAAGAAACAGGGTTTTGAAAATAAAACCCCTATAATATTAAGGGTTTAGGGTTTAGACTTTGTTTCATGTAGGGTTTAAGGTTTAACCTATGTTTCATGTAGGGTTTGTTATGAGTATGTATTTGTTATGTTGTTGTGGTTTGTAATGAACAAATATTCTAATAGAATGAACAATTTTATGATTTTCAATAAAGGCAAATTGGAACCCCATACAAAATTAAATGAAACTGCAAATTGAAATGAAATCTCAACATGAGTAAATTAACATGATATATATTCACAGAATAGATGGACCTATTGGTCAGGTTCCAAACAAATACATAAGTTTGTGGAACATTAGCAGAATAAAAAGGCAAATTGGAACCCAATGCACACAAAATTAAAGGGTCTGTAAATTGAAATGACATAATAACATGAGTAATTAAGATGTTATATATACACAAAATAGAAGGACCTATTTGGTCAGGTTCCAAAGTAATACATAAGTTTGTGGAAATTCAATAGAATGAAAAGCCAAAATATTCATGTGACACTTTGTTGGGTCCTTGAGAAGTCATAGGGCTCAGTTGTGGTCTCTGGTTTTGTCACAATCTTAGTTCCCCTTCCCCTTCCTCTTCCTCCTCCTTTAGGTCTGCCCCTCCTTGATGTTGTTGTTGTGGCATCAGGTGCAGGTGCATCAGATTGACCCCCACCAATGTCAGTGTCAACATGTGCAAGTGCATCAGGTTAACCACCATCAATATCAGTATCAACATGGTCAGGTGTATCAGATTCACCACCAATATCAGACTCAGCAGGTGCAGGTGCATCCTGAAAAAATTATGGAACACGTTATGCAGCAGTTGTAGGTGTAGGAAATTTATGAACATGTTATATCAGCATGTGCAGGTATAGGAAAATTATGCATCAGATTGACCTTAACTTACCTTTGTAACAGAGAGTTTGGACATATTGTTTTGTTATGACTAGTACCATTACAGTATGTGCAATGGTACTAGCCTACAAATCTTGGACATTTTGAGAGGTTGTCTTCTTCATAGGGCTCCTAAGCTTTTTAGGTTTGCCAGGAGCCCTTTTGTATAAGGGAGGGAAGACCTCTGGTGCATCAACATGTGGCCACATAGACTGTCCATTTATTGGTTGGATAATACATGCATAACACTTTGTACCCAAGGTTTTGGACCAGTGAACGTGCCTCAAAAAAAGACCATCTATCCAAATCTATATTGTGAATGGCATCTATGTCTTTATCAATGTACAACACTGATGGACCCTCATCAAATTTCCCCTTATGGTGTATCACAACAGTAAAACTCATACCTAAACAAAATAAAACTAGTAAAGCGGTAAAACTTATCAAAATTCCCCTTATGGTGTATCACAACATCAAAACTCATACCTACATAGAATGTACACAAACACTAAAGTATGTTTTTTTAATAAGGGAAATGTAACATCCACAAAAGACAACCAGCATGTGGTCCTTCCACACCCAAAACCCAAAAGCACAAACTCCCAACAAATTTAAAATACTAGGGTTGGACACTACAACATTTAATAAATGTATTTGGATAATCGAAATATTGACTCACACTCTCTTTTTAGTTGTTGATGTCCCACACGACATCCCACACTTCATTCTATAGTCACGCAATTTTGGAGCTTGCATGATAGTGACACTAAACAAACAAGTACGAGGGAACACGAGAATACAAGGGAACACAAAAGTTTTAAAAAGACTCAAAGAAATGACAACAAAAAGAGAGAACACGAGAGTTTCGGAAAGACTCAACTATTCAAAACACACGTTTTGTAAAAAAATTAATTAACTTAATTATAAATTAACTTAACTAATCACTTATTTAATTAATCAAACTACCATTTAACAAATTCTAGTCACGTCATATCACATGTGTCACTGATGAGGTACTATAGACGTTAGTCATCTCATCAATTAACAATCAAGGCTAACGTTTCCTTAATTTCAAAAACCCTAAAATTTTATAAGGGTCAAAATTAAAGAGTTTTTTTTTAAGGGGCTTTTTCCTAAACCCTAAATGATGAGAGGGCTGAAAAGATATTTTAATCTAACATTAATATAGCTCAATTTTATACTAATAAAATGATTTATCGGGATAATTCATTAAACTGATATATGCTAATACTTTATTTTATTTTTTTAAGTTAAATAATTTTTTAATAATTTTTAAATTTTGTGGGTTAGTAATGACAATTTTTTTATAGTTTGAAATGATATATAATTTATAAAGGGACTATTAATTAGTGAGTATGTGCAATTTGAAGAATCAGAAGCAGAGATTACTCCAGAATCATCCTTTATATTAATCTTAAATATACAATGATTTCAAATTTTTAGTGTGATTAATAAGTTAAATCTAGTGTACTATGTAAAAGACTAAAATCATTTCTTCAAAAAAAAAAAACACACAACTAAAAATAAAATCTTATACTGTGTGCGCGGGATCTCTTCCTTAGAACCTAGTGGATGGCTGTCATCTCTCAATCGCTATCTCCAAGTATATGTGCTTGAAATTTGAGAAAAAAAAGGTAAAGAAAATACTAGGAACATTTTTTATAATTAATTTTTATATTTTTATTATTAAAAGATAATATCTGACCTCAAAAAATATTATCCATTTCTTTTCAATATTAATAAAATGAATCTAATTCATTTGTGGACGTTTGGTAATATGAGAAAGTGTAAGAAAAAAATAATAATAATTTTCATGTATGAAAATTTATGACAAAAATGTTTAAATTACAAATATATTCCTAGGTTAAAATTAAAATCACCGAACTTGATTAAAAAATGTAGAAAATAAAATTATAAAGGTAACTTAATATTGAGTGTTAAAACTGGATCCCATTATTTTTTCCCCATCATACAAAAACAAAATAAAACAAAGAAAAAAGTTCTCAAAATTTCCCATATTTTCTAGTGTGCCAAACGAACCATAGTAGAATTAGCATAAAATTTCATTTAACAATAAAAATTTGTTAAAAGTTAATTAGTAGTGTATAGCATTTCAACAAGGAACTCATCCGATTAAGTTAAATTTGTAAGCTAATTTGTTTGAATGCATTGGAGTGGGTCTAGCGTGTAGTTAAGAATTTGGATAATTTACTTAGGTATTTAAGTTTAAATTATTTTTTTTGGTTTGAAATAGTTATTCGAGTTTCTGCTAGATATAATTATTGTAAATGATAAAGTGTTTTTATTATACTACCTCCGGTTCTAAATATAAGCAAATTTTAGTAAAATTTTTTGGTCCCTTAATATAAGCAAAATTAGACTTTCCCAATGTCATTAAATGCTTGTTTACCAAATATGTCCTCATCATATATATTTCCAAGGCTACTAATTCTTTAGGTAATAAATGATACCAAGGGTATTTTAGAAAATTAAATCAAATATGTGGTAACATTAATGTAAATAACTACCTCCAACTACTATTCTTAATACGTGTGAAATTAGGTATATTTGCTTATATTTGGAACCAGAGGTAGTATGTTTTTAGGACTTACGAATTTAATTAGGTGTTTAGAACTTTGGAAATTGTTTTAGATCGTGGGGCTTTGGAGGGAAAAGATTGAGAAAGGAGTTTTTACTTTGTTCCGAGTCGTTTCTTAGTTTTTTAGATCTTGGAAATTGTTTGACACTGGATTAGTTATGTTTGGTTCATGAATTGGTTAGCACTGTGCAACAGAGCTTTTTCCTGATTGAATCTTGGATTGTGAATTGTGAGTTGAAGTAATGGTAAGTGAATTGTGAATTATGTTAGAAATTTTAATTTCTAATAATTAATATGGGTTGATATATTATTTATAGAATTTATATTGGTTATTTAATTGAGCTCAATTAAGGTGATCTGATATTGATAAGCCCATAAGACTATCAACAACAATAATAATATGGGCTTATATGAGTGGAAACCAGACCCGTTAGGGTTTAATGGGAACCCTAACAGGTATATAATCAACCAGTGGTCATGGTCCCAATATGTCAAATCATAAACCTAATTTTCTCTGCCCCATCAAAGAGAAATATAAGTCCTATTGAGGAATCCGGTGATTTGGCTGAGGAAGACCATAGAACCAACAAACCATTCCGCTGTTACCTTCAATCAAGATTAATAGATCCAGGTAATCCTATTATACTCCTCTTATTCGATAATCTAACGTAATGGTTCTTAAGTTTAATTTGGAATTTTATAAAGATTAATTGGGAATTTTTCAACAAATTATAGTTATGAATGATGGTAGTGCCATAGATTTGTGTTATGTAAGCCTTAATTCAATGGTTTCGATTATAGTTTCTTTGATCTCGACCACTTGCAGGTTCGTCTATAGCAATGTGAGTGCGGAGTTCAAATAAGACATTTTTATGCATATCTTTGCAAATTGCAAATCAGTGTATTTTTCCAGTAGAATGCAATTTAGTTTCAACTTAATTTTTAAATGCATATTCATAGCTTTTCCTCTTCTGTTGTTGCTGTCATGATTTGGTTTTGGCATTTTGCAGTTAATACTTCTCCATGACAGGTATTGTACGCTGACGGAGTCCTGGATTGCAGTCGGTTAAAATGGAAGATTGCCAACTCCAGAAATTGGAAGAATGATTAACGAGACTGAGAGTTTCAAGGTTCAGGATATATGAAGTACAAGAAACAACGTAAAAGCAATGATGTAAATCAGCAGGATTTAGCCTTAATGATCACAAATCTATGAGATCATTGGTAGTCATTTTAGTTGATAATTTTGGCTCATCATTTTGAAATAAAAATATAAGGGAAATGGTTCGTTGATTTAAGACGAAAGTAGTAATCTTTTTTAATTGAGAAATATTGTGAAATTATAATATATTTTATTTAAAATAAACGAAGGAAATCACCAATTAGATACACTTACCACAAAGATTTGTGACTATTACAACCAAATCCAAAATTGTTGAAATGATATATAAGCGTTGGAAATCCTTTGAAGGTATTTTGCATTGAGCGAGGATACCATATCTTTGATGAACGGAAAGGATGTCCAAAGGTCTGATAACAAGGAGCTTCCAAATTTGCATGAATAAGAGTTTCTTGATATCTTTAGAGAATAAAGCTAATTGATGACTTTATTTCTTCTAGTAAACACGCAAGGATCTATGCTGAAATCCTTTTGAATGCAACTAACACAAAGGATGACTTGGTTCAGCTTTCTCTGACTCGTGCAGAGTTGTTAAGTTGAGGACTCCAAAAAACTACATTTGGTTGCTGTACTCATTTGTCTCTTATCCTATTTGGTGATAAGTACATTTTTCTTGATATGAGTTTGACTTCCAATGCATTATCAATTTAGTTTTCAGAACGTTGAGTTTTGTACTTCTAAAGTAACGTTCTTATTGTTAATCCAGGATGCCCAAAAGTTTGAGGTCTAATTCTGTTGAACCATAAGATTAAGCGATCTTGAATCAAACTTTTTGGTTAAAGTTCAACCTTTAGCATTTGATGGATCAGACTTTTGATCTAATGAACTCCCTCTTTGTCTTGTAACTTGTGCACTTAGTTTTATAGTTCCTGAAACACTTAGTTAGATAGGTTAGATCACACATAAGTAAACTTCATTAAAATACATTAATGTGTGTTATCTGGTTGTAATGACATATATTGAGGTTTAGTCCAAATGTTGAAAATCTTTTTTTTCAACCAGATTTGTTCTCAACAGATATGAAAATGATTTTTGGAGTGTAGTATAACATTAAATCATGAAAAATTTACTTGAAAATTCAAATTAAATTAGGAATAGATATTACACAAATACTCTTGGCTCCCCATTGAACTATGAGAGATAATATCGAATCTCAACTAAATCAATTTAATACGTAAAAAAAAGTTGAGACTAATGCCGATACCAGAAGCTTTGTCCCCATACCAGACAGTTCAACTTGAAATTCGAAACATTTGAAAATATACATGAATACAAACTCTAATAAGAATAGTGGTACTATTATAAAATCATTAGAAATGTAACAATTATCCTAATAGGTTATAATGTTACCACCAAAATTACTCATCATTCGCTCTTGCTTCTTACCCCTTCCTTATCTCTATTCTTTCTTAGAATTTGGATGAGGAAACCAAGTGTTAGGGGTAGATATAGGTTGCGTCGAACTATGTTTTACAAGGACTGAGTTGCCCTCATACTTAATTGTAAGGCTCAAGTCTATCTTATTACTTAACACTAACTATATTTTAGGTTTGATCTATTCTATTCAAAAGCTTGAATTATCTTGATACCTAACTTGATTTACATTAAAACCAATAAAAATATCAAACAAAAGTATTAGATATAAATGGACTCATATTTTAAATAAACATATGAGCCTAAAAATGTTAACAACCTCTCTCTCTCTCTCTCTCTATATATATATATATATCAATTTTGTATAATAAAATTAGTTTTAACATATTTTAATTTAATAACTTTTACTTTTTATATAAAAAATATCATGTGTAGTTATAAATTATAATATGTAATATCAAAAACTATGATTTATTTTATAAAATGATATAAGAGTTTTAAAAAACTTATCCTGAGAGGTTGAATTTTTTTCAAGCTATAAAACTTAGCTTTTTTTAATTAAATAGACTTTCTAAAAAATTTGAACCCAATTTTATTATTAAAACTAGACCTTAAATAAGTTAGGTTTTGGCCCCAAACAAACCGTCTGACTTGTTATCATCTATAATATGTGTCATGATAAATATTATTTATATACATATAACGACTTTCGAAATTTGACCCCATTTAATTATGGACCCTAGGCGGATGCCCACCTTTATGTAACCACCCCAGGGCCAACCTTGTTTACATGGATTGATTTTGGCTTCCTAAGGGGTAATCTCATACCCAAGCTTTAAAAATGGTTATTTTTATATTTCAACCAAACAAATAATGTTATGTTATTTAAATGAATGGATGAATATTCATCCATAAAATAATAGTTAATTGATGAATTGGATGATTTTAATAAATTTTATATGACTCATAAATAGATTAATAGATAATTTTGTATCCATTCTTTATACATCCAAATTAAATCTTATCAAATTTATTCATAAGACACTCATAATAGTAGCATATTGTTGTTATAAACAGGAGCGAATAGAAGTATAATCGATGATGGGTAGATGAACTTACTAAATTAAAAGTGTCACTAGTGGAAAAATGGCTTTTTACACCGGTCCTTTTTGGCTTTTTACACCGGTTCTAGGACCGGTGTGGATGGAGCCGGTGAGAAAAATATGGACTTTTCACACCGGTCTTGGGACCGGTGAGAAAAACTTTTTTTACACCGGTCTTGTTTAAAACACCCGGTATAAAAAATAATAATTACACCGGTTTTGTTCAAAATAACCGGCATAAAAACAATTAATCACACCGGTCCTTTTTTAGACCGGTACAAATTAAGACTTTTCTCACCGGTTGTTTCGTTTTGGCTCGGTACAAAAATTAACTTTTCTCACCGGTCCATTTGTTTATGCCCGGTACAAAATATGGACTTTTCGCACCGGTCCATTTGTTACGCCCGGTACAAAAAATACACCTTTTTTAATTTTTAATTCAGTATATTTCATTCCTTGGCCATTCCAATTCAGTATACTTTCATTATAATTTTAAAAAACATCAACTTCAAAATCATATAATGAAAAATTAAGCTAAAAGAGACATTAGACATCACTAAAATTTGATTATGTTGAATGCCAATATTTTCTTCTAATTCCTTTCTCTTAAACTTGTTCTTTACAACTAGAAAAATATTGTGCACATACAATAGAAAACAGAACATACAAGGAAAAAAGGTTTCTTCAATGACCAAGAACATATAACCGAATAAGGACTACCACCACCTCCAGTCCCATCTTGAGGCAAGTAGGGTGCCATCAGTGACCTTCCCTGCTGCAAATGCCCCCTATGGATTACACCAAGCCCAGTCGTAGTACTAAATTTGGCCTAATTGGTAGCTCTGCTCAACCAATCCTAAAATTTACAAGGGATAAAAAGATATTAACAGAAAGCAATCAAAATGTATGGGAAGCTGTAAGAAGAGGAGATAAAAAGACGATAAACTATCATAACTGACCAAATTTTCCCTTAGGAAAGTATCCAGAGTTATTCCAGTATGCATTATTGCATTAGCGTATATCGTGGCACTGTGGTAGACACTATTCCTCATCTCCACAGACTACTTTATTGTCTTTAGAATGAGGAGATCAGATCTAAATGCAAATTACATCAAAGTAGTATAAGAAAAAACAAACTACCTCTTGAGATTAAAACTAACAAAGAAAAGAGTATATACTATAATATAATAAAAAACTATATAATAGCCTTACTTGTTATGACTGTAAAGGAACTGCAGAGTCAACTGTATTGAAGTCTCCCCAGACAAAATTCCCTTTATTGACAGTTGAAGGTGTATCACCTTCTGTCATCTGAACATCATCTGGTCCATTCACATTAGTATTTTGTGTAGAAACAAATATTCATCAGTTTTTTCAGTTTCAATTTCAAGGTATTCATCAGATCTCCCATCTCCTTGACATCATAAACCCGTCCATCAGAACAAATATTCATCTCATAGAAACAGATTCAAGATTTCAATTAAGAATCAAAGTTCAAAGAGATATTTAAATGATAATTAAAACCATACATCACATTAATTTGCTTGTTCAAATAATTGACAGAACACAAATACCTTTGATACAAGAAGTGCAGCAAGCTGTCTCTAATGTTGATCAACCAAAAAGCAAACAGCAATTATAAACACTAGAAATGCAATAAAGAACTCCAGTTTCCTAACCTGTTAAAACAACGGCAAAGAAAAATCACTCGTACATGTTCAATGCAAAGGCTGTCCCAATTACTGCACATGTACACCACCAAGTCAAGATATTATAAAAATAAATACAAGTTAAATAGAAAACTTATGGTTTGTTTTTATAACTTGATAGTTTGCTACATTTATAAATAAGTAGCAAGGGTTCGAAAATGATAAAATCATCAAATTACTCCATACAAGTTTCTTTGAGATTTTAAATACCTAAAATTCATTTCATACCGTAAAAAGTTATTCATTTAGTCTTTTGCATATTATTTTTCTTTGTTGTTTTATATTAAAAAAATAGTAGAAATCTAAAGTTTTTAAAATCTCAAGAACTATAATGAATAATTTATACAATTATAAGGACTAATTTAAGGTTTACTTATTCAAAAATTCATCTCAATTTTTTATACTATTACTATACCTTCAGGAATGTCACAAGCTACTAATTTAAGCAATATTCAGCTCTACAATGCTCTGCTAAGTGCTTTCCTGTGAGCAGAGCAGAAAAATTGAAAGGATTGATAACAAAAAAGGATTACATTCATACCTATATATACTGACTAAAATTATTGAGTATTTAAAAAATTTTAAAAAAAAACCATTGAATAAAGTACCAGTAACAACCCCAAGATTGGCTGCCATTGCTTGAATTTGAAGAGCATGCTCATATCAAGTTACCAATAACAAAACATTAAACTAGAAATAATGCTTTCAGTCCAAGAAACTGCATTTTGCAAAACCTACCAATTCGTTTCAGATATGAGTCATTATATCTGTCAAAAATTGAATGTGTAGGATTACCACCCTTGTCAACATCTTGAGGCAGCTTTCAAAAGAAATCAACAGTGAAATAGAGAAACATTTAGTTAAGAGAGAAAAAATTTAGTTTAATAATTTATATATATTTTTAATGATTACTTTTCAACTTTATTTCAAATTAAAAAAAATTAGAAGAAAGATACAAACCTAGAGTTTTTGTTTATGATTAATGCTTAAAAGTAAGGACTAAAAGGTATATTGAATCATTTTGAGCTGAAGCAAATAACTATACCTTAGTAATTACCAGCTTCAGTAATTACCACACATGGTTGGCAAATGGTCTAATTCCACACATACTAATGCATCACTTTAGTATCTTTACCTATAAACATCAGCAGCAGCAATAAAACTAGCTAATTTAATATAACTAAATGATCAACACAAAATGATGTTAAAACACAACAGATCAATTTGAATGCAAAATTTGACACTCTAGTCCAAACTTTCTTCACAATCAATGGATCAAAGGCTGCTGCTTCGGCAGGTGCATTAGATGCAAGAGCACTAGAGGAATTGCGATTTGATAAGTGCCGACTTCCAGTAGGTCCCGCGGAAGTATACTGTACATACTTCACTAAAGACAAAGCAAGCAACTATCGACCCTAGTGCAAAAATTGGTGGAAAATCAAAAACAAATGGACATCAATATATTACTTCTTTGAACTTCTCAAGTAAAGAATTTAAGCAAATTAAACTATTAAGCTTTTGGCCCCTGGATCCTAAAATGAATATGAAGATACAAATAGTACCATTTAAAGCCAACATAAAATACACACAGCATACAAGAAAATGTGGTACCGAATGAGAAATCTTCTGCCTTTTACGGGAAGTTGAAACAGTTGGACTGGGTAGAATGTCATGAACAGGCTGAGATGTACTGCGTCTTGCAGGTTGCTAACAGCCAGTTTGTCTCCACTCCCTGATTCCATTTTCTATCAAATAACATTGTAAAAGTAAAAGCCAAAAGACAGCTGATATAATTTTTTTTCCTGTACCATTACAACTATTCAAATAAATTTCATACCTTAAATGGTGAATTATCTCATCAGCATTAACCCTAGTAAGAAGCTCTCTGTGTTCATCATCTGAAACCCTCAACTCTTTCCTAAGTTCGATTATCAAGCCTTCCTTTTCCTGGTGAATGAAATGAAGATTACAGGAGATAAAACTTCAAGCTATAACAATAAAAATATAATGAAAAATGGAGGAAGCTAAAGATATATACCCAAGTAAGAGCATCAGATTGGGCTTTGAAAGCACTCAAGACAGCAGAGTAAGCTTCCTGTTCAAGTTGATGAATTTGAGCCTCCGTATGTTAAATTACAACTAAATAATTTTAAGAATCACAAACACAATCACTATTCAATATTCAATATATTGGACATAGGATTACAAAGATTGTTCTTCGATGACATTTTCATTTCTAAAAAAACATATAGGATTATTTCTCTAACTAGAAACTCAAACATATTTTTCATCTTTGTTTGACCTAGAAGCAAGATTAACCGCAATACAGCAGGCTAAACTCACAACAACTGTTATACATACTAGGGTTTTCACAAAGTAGTAAAAGCCAGGGCAATTTTTAGAGTCCAAAATCGTAAGAAACAACAATAGTGCAAAACCAAGAACAAGGGAAACAGTACATAAGACAAAAAGGATGCCCAAACTTCTAACTCAATCAAGAAAATGATGAAGCACCGATTCAACCAAGAACAAGGGAAGAGAATGTAAAGATGAAGAAAAAGATAAGTACCCTGAGGTTAGGGTTCTTGGAACCCATAAGGATGTTGGGCTTGGTAAGGAGCTTGTCGATGGGGGTTAGGCCAGAGAACTTGTTGTCGGCGAGGGAGAGGTGGGAGAGGAAAGGGAGGAAGGAGAGGTCGTCGGAGAGAGTGCCGGAGAGGAAAAGAGAAGAGAGGTCGAGGGAGGTAACGTGGCGGCGTGAGTCGCAGGTGACGCGGTGCCAGGAACAGAAATGGGTGGTGGAGTTCCATGAAGAGAGGGAAAGGGAAGGGTCTTGGGTTATGAAGGATGATTTGAAAGAGAGAAGAAAACGTATTCAGAAATGCAAATGGCGCCGAGGGAATGGAAGTGAAGGAGGAAGAGAAAGGGTGACTAGGGTTCGAGAGAGAACAAATGAGAAGAAGAAAGATGAAAAGTATATTGAAAGGGTTTTCTCACCGGTCCAAAAATTAAAATCGGTATAAAAAATAATTATAATTTTAAGTTATACCGGTTCTAAATTAAAACCGGTGTAAAATATATATTTATCACCGGACCGAGATGTAGACCGGTATAAAGTTACTAGATAATTACAAAATTGCCACCGCGCTATTTATTACACCGGTTATATTACAACCGGTGTAAAAAGCCCGGTGAGAAAAGTCTTTTTTCCACTAGTGTGTAATGGTCATATTAAACAGTGCTCTAAAGTATTGTTTAAATTTTTACAAAAGGTTCAATAAATTTTTATTATATGTCTCTTAATTTTATAGTATTACAACTATTGAATTCAGAAGTGTAATAGTCATATTAACCAGTACTCTAAGGGTATGGTTTAAGGGGGAAATAGTTTTCTCTTTTTAGAATGACGCAGGAATTAAAGGGTTGGTAAACTCTAATAATATTTTTAAATTAAAAAGTTTTCTATTTTGATTACTTAACCAATACCCTTAAAACATTGATTAATATTTTTAAAAAATAAAATAATATAAAACTCATATTTTATTTTTATAATTTTACACCCACTTAATTTAAATCATATTATACATTTAGATTTATCACGCGCTTCTTGGGCCTATACTCTCCCGTTCACTACACTTTGGGCAAAATATCATTCCTCAGAATTTCGGATTCAGAATGGTCCTCCCTTTCACCTTTGAGTTTTTCTTTTCATTTTCTCACTTCATTTTGCTTTTGCTTTTGCTTTTTCTTCTGAACCCGCACTAGATATTTAATGTTTTATTTCAATGAATGGTATTGTTCTAGTTTGCTTTTAATCATAATACATTGAATTTGAATTAGTAGTTTTCATATTTTATATTTTATATATATATATATATATATATATATATATATATATATATAGTGATCAACACTCATTGCACGGAACATAATAGAAATTTTTGTACGTAGTTAATTATATCAGCAAGTCAAGTTTCGGTTAAAAATTTTAAACTAATTTTAATTATAAAAAAAGTTCATCATATATAAACTAGAATGTTTCATAGTTCAAAGAGTTATATATAAACACAATGTATAGACATTTATATATAGAGTCTTTTATCCACAAGAATAATATAGTCGATGTAGGAATTAAAAAAACTAATTTTCCATTTTTATAAAGAATCTTTTATTTGCGTCTACGAGTAATTACCTGATTTGGGACTTTGTTTTAATAATTAATGTTATATTTTGAATAAAAAATATCAATATATAAAACTTATTATTAACCCACACAAATATCTTTTTTGATATGAGATTTCAACATCATATATAAGTTTGGGCGTGCGGACTCTTATATAGAGTCAAACAAATTTTCTAGTCTTATAAATAGTTTTTCATTTGTGTGTACGAGTAATTCACTCGTTATAGGACTTTGTTTCTAACAATCAATGTGCAACTTCAACATCATTTAAGAGTATATAAGTTAAAAAAATGTATAATTATTTTAAATTAAAAGGTTGACATTATGATAATCTCACTTGTTTAGTGTTGAGAAGGCATGAGTTTAATTCTCATATGCATTATGTTTTTTGCAACGTTTTCTTAAAAATGATATAAGATGAGTTTCTAAATGATGAATTTTGGACGAAAATGTTCTGGAAGTACACTTAGCAAAACTTGGTTCAAAATGGGGATGATTCCCATAAGCATTACTTTTTGTATTTCACATATAAGTAAAATTTAAAGCGGAAAATTTTTCTATCTATTGATAAAAAAAATATTTACCTATAATTTTATCTTTGGTATGATAACATGTTGAAATTGATTCAAACTACTAGTCAAACCCATTGAACCAAAAACCATGTGACTTGATCTCTTTCTATTGAACCATCGAATTAAGTGGGTCTTTATTAAAAATTTTGAAATGATTTTAATTATACAAAGGAAAGGTCATTGTATATGGACTTGTGTCATCCACTCGAGTAATATTGTGAGAATTAAAACATAAAAAGCTAATGATAATCTACTCGACATGAGATTTGTTTCCAATAATCAATGTTTCCCGTTCTTATAAATAGTCTTTCATTTATGCCAATGAATAATCTACTGAATGTGAGACTTTATTTTTGTAACTAATGTTATATTTTGAATAAAAAGTACCTATATATAAAACTTATTATCAACTCGCACGTGTATATTTTTCGATGTAAGATTTCAATATCATTTAAACAAGATATCAATTAAAAAAATTATAGATATTTCAAATCAAAAGATTGGCATTGTAGTAATTTCCATTGTGTAGGGTATAAGTTTAATTCAATATATTTTTTATTATGTAATTTTTATAAATAAAAACTTATATACATTTAATATGGGGGAAGCTAATGCATGATAGCATTGATTTTGCCTGTTTCTAACTAGAAAATTTAAAAGAAAAACCATAAAAAGTTTTATAAAACCTTTGATGACTCGTATGGTATATAACCTTTGAGACGTCATGAGAAATATTCCTGTCTACTACCTTGTACGGTTGTACACACATTATACTATTTATATATTCACATCCCAAACAACTTCGCAATTCAATAAATTATTCGAAATGTAATTAGTGTTACTGTTTATTGGAAAATATATTCTGATAAAACTCAAAACCAGAATCACACATTAAATTAAAAATTTGATGACATGTGATAATCTTACTTACAAAACAGTGATGGTTTAAAAGACTCCCAGATGTATGTGTTTCTATTAAATTCAAATGAATATTGATATATTAATATTGCTACAAACTATAAACTATAAACAAAGCTCTTGACTTTGCAATTGGAAAGTTGATTGCGACGCTACCATACGTAACCAACTCACCCTTTCAGGAGTTCCTAGAGTTCTTTCAATTATTCAACTATACCAATTCCCTACTACTTGCTTGTTATGTTTAAATATATTTTGTCTTCCAATTCCATATATTTAAATTCACTCTCTCTATTGTTTAGGTCTTTATATAATATCTCACTTGTTTTTAAATATATATCCTATAAAGAATATATGTTCTTTAAAGATTTTAAGATAAAATTGAATGTTTTTCAATTATATGTTTAGTTTTTTTTTAAAAAAAAAAGAGACCATTAGTTATAAAAGTAGTATTAAGTATAGAAAGAGAGATAGTGTATTAAAAAAAGATGGGTAAAAAGACATATTAATTATATTTTTAATCTGTGTGTAAAAACCTAACAAGACAAGGAAATAATTTATTATAGAACATAAATTTGTTATTCTCTTAGTTTCTATTTACTTGTTCAGAGAGAAAAAAAACATATATATTGAAAAATCTAATTAAATTTTTTAAATTTTTCTCTACTTTTAATATAAATAAAAATATTATGGGGGAAAGAGCAATTAATACATTCTAGTAGATAATTAAATACAACTATAAGATTTTTCTCTCCAAATGAACAGTTAAATAAAAGTGATGGGCGTATAATTAATAATTCATGTATGCCCAAATTTAGAAAATCGGATCTTCATATGTATATAAAGCTTACTATTAAAACTTGCTATCAAATTTTACTTGTATTATAACACACCCTTATATTATACATTACCATAGTCCTTTATATCATTTTTTTAACAGATAAATGTTATTACTCTCTTTTGAAATAAGAGACAATAAACAAAAACACATCAACATTTATAATAATTATGAGAGAATTATTTTTTTCTAATACTCTTAATCAAATAGTTAAAGAAAAACACAATTAAGTAACTTTTACATTCTCATAATAAATTAGGATTTAAAAAGAAAATCTATCATTAATTTACTTAGAGATAGTTCCAATTTGTGACTAGAGTGAGTAAGTTGTTAATTTTTATTAAAGTTGTTAGCAGGCATTTAAACCCATCAAGTAATCCCCCCCCCCCCTCATTATATATTCTCAATAAAACTAAAAACTTGAAACTCTAAATTAAATTAGAATGATTTTTACCCACTTAAACCTAACTTCCGAGGTAGCTAGGTTGTGCTATGTCTCCCAGTTCAATGGAAACGAAGAGTCTCGGTGTCATCCCGTCCAGCAACCCATCGGCATCTCGCATTGCAGGATAAATAGGGTGTCACTTGCAAGGACACTCCAACATTTAAGTTAGTCTAGATACTTAATATCAGAGTTCAAGTGAAGGTTTTATGAACGTATCTTAATGAGACATGAATGAGATGTATTTCTAGAGGGTGATTGTGAGAACATCATATGTGGCATCTGTTAGTATGGATTCCGTAAATCACAGGGTAAAGCTGACATGCCCGTAGACGTTGTAACATCTTTTACAGGTGAGAGGCCGGTCTGCCCTATATGTTTCTTGGGATTTTACCTGACTCCAGTCAACTGCGACAGTGGTCATCATGAGACGTTGTAATGCTAACTCCAATCAGGTAGATCTGTCACAGAATATGTACAAGGAAACAGGGTCGGGGTGGCCTCTTGGTAGTGCCTCATATCGAAAGCGCTATTTTGTTCAATGTCCTATGGGATGGTGTCCGGTCCAGATAAGTTATTATTCATAGAGGGGTAGAGTGTAAGTTGAATTCTACTTTGAGGCGAAATGTAATTTTGGATTAACTTTGAGGTTCATTGTATTTTCGTCAAATCTCAAGAGTACTCAATATAATTTACCCTAAAAACATTGACACCATCTATGTAACAAAGTTTAAAAGAATTTATTTGTTATTTACAAAATTTTATGTATCTAAATATTTTATCACTGGTACCAATCAAGGTAACATTGGTTGATTTTCAACGATATCTTTTTTATTAACATCTCACCTATTTAAAAAATAATTAAAAACAATACAATTCATTAGTAAAAATATTCTAGGTGTATAAGATTATTTCGTCACAATATTTGCTGAGCTTTATAATTTTTTAAGCTGTATAATCTTAAATGACAAATAATTGGAAAGAATAACTAAGAATGAATGTTCTAGTATCAAATACTAAGCACGTAAATTTGAGTTCAGATATACAATTGTTAAATCTTTGTAGGAAAAAAGGTTTACTGCTTGCAATGATGATGTGCCCAGACTACCCTAATATCGAAACGAAATATAAAAATAAAAATCCTAGTAGTTAATGAAGGAACTATGCAACCAACAAACCAATCGCTCTAGAATCATGTTAAATTTGCGTAACCATCAATTAAACAAAGTCCAGTACAAAAAAAATGCTAATTTACAGATTAAGCACCCACTCCGCATTTTAAGAGTGAGAGAACGGTTTTCTTAGAGTTTGATTTGCTTTGAACATTATTGTAATTTTCTGATTCCAAACTTTATAGTTTTGGTTTCAAGGAATCAAAGATAATGTCCAGAATTTGCAACAATCCTCTCACCTTTTTCAACCAACTTATCTGGACCCACTGACATTTGAAACTTTACAGTGAGAAAAACGATATTGGTGATTTGAATTTAATTTTATTGCAAATAAATATACAGCAAAGTTACCAAGTATCAATCTAAAGTTCATTAAAAATCACATCCTGCAATTGGAATATCGAGTCTACAATAAGACAATAAATCATTACAAACCATTGGTGATCGAGGTTTTAATTTAATATGCACATCAAATGCTTGTATTCCCCCTTCTTTGGACTGGTTTGTAAAGCACGACCGTAACATATTTAGAACGGAAACGATGTGTAAATCCCAACGCCACCACAGATCTTGGGGACTCTCTGTTCTCGATATAAAGATGATTTAGAATCACATTCTGAGGCAATGGAAGAGTTCCTGAAGTCTCTATACTAGCAGGATAATTGAGCAAAGTGTGTTGCAAATGGGAAGGAACCATTGGTGGATCCCGCGCCTCATCTTCATTTCCAGGGTAGACATTATTGTAACTGGAATCAGGAGACTTTGGCACTTCAAATCCCATCACAGTTGCTTCATCCTGCAGGTGCATTGCATCTTTCAGACCAACTAGCCTACTACTGGTGAGTAATTCACGAAATTATAAACAATAAAAATCACTTGCATGATTTTCAGAGTGAGGATTGCTCATCTTGAATGGAATTGAAGCCAGCCACTACAAGTCCGAATGCATCAATTAGAACCCAGGTGAGATTCCAATATACCTGAAGAAATAGTAGCTTGGCCTTCAATGCATGTAAACTTCATGCAAGTTTATTGATTAACCTAAAGAAGCAACGTTTGCAAACATAGACTATACACACACCCATATCAAATCTACAACCAAATTAGAACTGACTGAAACAACAAAATCATTTATTTCTTCTCAAGTATATGTCAAAAGGAGTTTGTGCAGGGGGGGAATAGATGCATTTCATTGACAAAGTGCAAATATGGAATGGGTAAGATCAACTTCAAGACGGATGACTAGTGTTTTTATGGACAAAATATCAAATTGAAATTTTAGAGTCAAATTAACTAATTGACATAATGGTAAATTGATTCCTTACGTCTTAAAACAGAACAGAGTGACTAAAGGTTGTATGCATAATACATAATTATATCCTCAAAGTAAATCTTCTAGGGTGACTGATCACCATTCTTAAAGGGCTTGTTATATAAGACCAGGTAAGCTCTATTCTCCCTGAGTGAACTGCATGTTGAACTAAACAATAAAGACCTAACCAGAAGACTTCTCTCGTGTTAATTTCACTCACCGTCAATGATCTTACAGAAACAAGACATTTGATAAGGCCACTCAAATGCCAAACTTGATTAGCACTACAGCTTTAGAGAACTGGCCAAGAGGTAAAGTGCATCTAATTAAGAAAATTTACAAATTTGTCTCAATATTATGTACCCCTGTACTTGTGAGTTGTGACCATCAAACAAAAAGAAGTTCCATAGACAGCATCTTTGCAATAATCTTTAGAATTGACTCTTAACATAAATAGTTAAATGCCCATTGGCCAACCCTGCCTCAAACAAGTACCCCTCCCAAAGGTGAAAATAAATTCATGATATTCATGTATACACGAGAAATACAATTTCCCAAAATAAATTATCAAAGGTACTACTTCTAATTTGGGAGCTAAGTCAATGGATATGATCTCCACAGTTTTCTATCATCACCAAAAATCTTTCAATATATTATTATTACCTCTACATAACTTGTCTAAAAGCATAGAAATGGAAATGTGATCAACTCATGAGAAACCCAACACAGTAAAGTAATGAAAGTTATCATAGTAATCCAAAAATTTGCATACTAAGTACCATCTAATAATGTTAAAGAAAATTTACAGGAAGCACTCAATTTTTCAAAATATAAGAAGTACATATGTTCCGATACAATCACTAAAACTCAACCTTTTATGAGACTATCTAAAACATGCAAAGGAAAATTTACTGTAGCTATAGCTGGGGTACCCACTACAAAATTTACTCCCAAGTTACCATTATACTGAATGTGGACCACAATCAATTTTATTTTTTTCAACTGATGCCCATACAAAAAGTATACAAATTAAAAGTGAAGCCCAAACTTCCATATAATTCTAGACCTGATTCCAATCCAGCCAAGGTGAATTGAAAAAAGATATTAAGTCTTTGACAATGGCATGCACTAACCATTTAACCATAATTATATGCTTTAAATTGACATTTGGCTGGTGAGACTATCATTAGAATTCTCATCAATTACCAAAACTGGATATTTTCAAATGATAGCCTCGTTAAGCACCTACCACCATAGGTACTAGGGGCGAAACATATAAGCCATAAGCACGACCATTATGGAGGCCATGAGCTATAATGATGCAAACACACAACTTCAAGCCATGCAGGGTACCAATGCCACTGCAGAACAGAGATTTTAAGATTCAAGGTAGCTACAATCCGCCCAAAAGTGGGTCAACACAAATAATGCAATAAAAGGAGACAACTGAATGCACTTAATGAAAAACACATGCAAGAACGCCCCACACTAACCAACAATCAAGCTATAAACCTACACAAAATATAACGGTTAGAAAATATTGGTTATATAGCAATAATAATTTACAAACAACAGCATTTCTTTCTGCCTGTGACAACTTCCTTTCCCCTAAATCGTTACTTCATTAGCAGTCACAACACAGGGTTCAAAAACAAATTGAGCAAGCTCATAAACCAAGATAAAATTCCTATATGTCGTCTATTTCCACAAAATCAAAACAAAATTCAACCAATCCATCAAAACAACCAAAACCTGAAAGCAGAGTACACGGCGCACATTATTATTGAACAATTAATTCTTTTCTTTTTCAATTGAAAACAAAACAAAACGCAGCAAATCGAGTATCCAGTTCCAGTAAATTCGAGCGGTTAAAAGCTAAGCACCCAAACGCTACATAATAGCCAAACAAAGGGAAGCGAATTTCCTAATTCATAATAGTACATTGAATAGAGAAATGTCGAGGAAAAATTATCATACCGCGTCGCACGAAACGGTGGATTTCGCGAGCTTGATACAAGGAATGAAAAAAAAAAAGGCATGAACCGGGGCTCAATCGAGAAGGAACAGGGGCAAAGAGGAACCCTGCAAACCCTAAATTGCGAATGAAGAAGACGATACCCAAAGAAATAAATGCAAATTGGTATAGTCACGAGGAATTTATCTCAACAAAGTTAAATAATAGGATCTCACTTATCTACCGTCGAAAAAAGAGAAAAAGGATCATTTATGGAGTTTAGCGAGCAGTAACCACCCAAACTAAAAGAAGCTATATAAAAATTATTAAAATAAAACTATATGATAATTACAAAAATTCATAAAAATAAAAGGTATGGCACTCTTCTATTTTACTGTAATATAATACCATAATAATATTGTACTTAAATGTATTTAACAGTATAGCATGTTTTGCAATTTTTGTTATCAAAATGGGATTTGTTTGACTGAATGACTTGTTAATTGACTAGTCCGGCTCTTTTTTTTTATAGTAACTAATTTAGCTATGGTTTGTTATCCTCACCGGTTTAATGAGCAATAAAAAAATATAAAAGTTTTGATTACATAATTAACCTGACTAACAGAATTTAATATCAACTTAACCATGTAGTTCTAACAAGTGTATATTAATAATACTTGATTATTACCATTAAAATATAATCTCTTATGGTTAAAATCTCAACATATTTTTTTATGATTTTAAAAACAATTTTATAATTACATCTTTCAGAACCAATAAAACAATTTTATAATTAGATCTTTTAGAACCAAATAGACAAGTTAATGTGTAATTTTGGTCATAAGATTTGTTTTATTTACAATAGTCATCTTTTATTACTTGTTTAAGGAGGGAGACAGTTAGTCATCTTATCCACCCACACCAATAAAAGATATTAATTTTGTTATGAGATTTGTAAATAAAGTAATTGTTTTTCATGTAAAAAAAAGTAATTGTTTGTCAAATTTTGCTTTTGAGAAAGGAGAAGTGTTGTATTGAATTTTAATCGCGTATTTGTTGAAAGAAAATTTTCACTTTCAATAATAATAATAACAACGGTCTCTCTGTGTTTTTTTTCTAAAAATCAATTGTGTATTTTTGTATTTTTTATTTATTTTGCTAACGGCCAATAGTGCCATCACATTGAAATTAAAAGTTGTGGCCCATGGAGGACTACATAGATAATGGACTTAAGGAATGGGATTGTTACTTTTAAGTTCAAAAAAGGCATGCCCAACATGTTTAAATCATTGTTGACCGAAAACAAGACATGTTTAAATCATTTGACCAAAAAATCATGTTTCAATCATTTATCATTTTTAAAAAAGAAAACAAATTAATTGGGATGCGTTTAGTTAGAAGAATATTTTTCAATTTTCAAGTATTTCAAACTTTTTATTTTTCAGAAAGTAGAAAAATTATGAAAATTATTAAAATGTATTCAGTTACCGTACTGATTTTTCAATTTGGAAAATTAGAAAATATATTTAAATGCAACCGGTTTTTCATTTTTTTTCATATTCTTTCATTCAAGTTAATTAAAACTTACTCTATTTATATTATTTATGACCCTATATTGTGTACATATATATTATATGTGAATATATGTTATTTGATAAATATATATATATATATATATATATATATTACATATATTATCAATGACAATAAAAGAAAAGTTTAAGTTCATATCCAAAGTCTTCATAGCATGAAAGTTAAACAAATTACATACAACTTAAAAGTAAATAAAACAATTTGACAATGTTTCTAAGATTTCCTCGACAACAACTACCATTGTAATTGTTCTACATGCTATCACTCCTGAAGTTGACGTATTTCATTGTTATCTATCATGTCGATAGGAAAACCTTCTTGAATGGTGTTGGAGCTTTCACTCGGAACTTCTAAATATTGTTGACTATAAATTATAAATAAATTATCATCCTTATCTTTAATCCTAATATAATTATGTTATGCACAACATGTATGTGGAATCAACATTTGATGCCTCAAAACTTAGCCTTAAATGTGCACTCTATAAGAGTACGAGCATAAGAGTGTGTATAGTTAAACAATTATTCTTTTCCTCTTATTCATCCACCATGTTGAAAATCACTCTGATGGTATCTTTCACCACGATAAGGAGTTAAAAATCGCTTTATATTTGGGGTAACCGCTATCAACAACATAGAAATAATCTACATAAAAAATTTGAAAAACAAAATTAGCCAACAAATTCATTTTAGTGGCATGTAATAAAAGAATAAGATAAACTTACAAAAAAATTAATAGCGTGGGTAGGAATAGGGAATCTATTTTCACTTTTATATACCGCATTAGCAGATATACAAGAATCATTAGTTATTCCCTCTCAACTAGTATAAACAAATGTGAACATCATACCATGTGAGCAAACAACCATAACATTTTAGGTGAAAAACATTTCTTTTCTTCTACAGAATGACTTTTGTTTACATGTCGGTACCCATGCTGCTACAGGAGTTCCATTAATAGCACCAATGCAATTTTGTAATAATAATAATAATAATAATAATAATAATAATAATAATAATAATAATAATAATAATAATAATAATAATAATAATAATAATAATAACTTGACTAAACTTTATGGTTCAGATGAATGTTACTCGAAATAACAACAAAATTATAAATACCTTGAAGTATGCATACCATTTGGCATTTCTTAGAATTTCTAGTTGAACTTTACCTTAATCGATTAGCCTAATGACAGTTGTACCAAGAGTCTTTAATTCCCTCAAGACCCTTGTAAACTATGCATGACTTGTCCCAACTAAATGTTAAAATCGGTCTCCAACAATTTCTTATCTTGTACCATGGCACAAGATCCTCAATCCCGTTGTTAAACCTTCTTATACACTAACATTTTTTAAATCTTGTAATAAATCCAAAATCTTTAACTTATCACATAAATTTAAGAACATATGTGGCTTCATTTGAAATGATTCATAACATTATGACATTTCTCTTATATATTATTTCCAACAAAGCATAAATGTCCTATAAGGAATTCTACAATAGAAATCTTTTTATGTTCCTTCAAGAACATTAACAACATATCCATATCAAAATCACCATATGAATTGTCATCTAAACTGAAATTGTTATCTAATGAATTTGACATAACATCCATATCTAGTTGTGTAGTAATTAATGACAATGTAAAACAACTACTACAATAAAATAAAAACTAGTACATCCAACGACAAACCAAAATAAGTTCCATACATACTTGTGGTATAAGTTTCATACATACTAGTAGCAAGACTTGCATACACACTTGTAGCATTAATACAAACTAAAATAAGTAATGAGTTTTCAACCAAGACAAGTATATTTAATTTAAATCATCAACCCTACTTTTCCTCATATCCTTAGACATGAACATAAACATTTTCCTCCAATTTGAGTCAACAATAAACCCAATAACTTTGTTGTAACCGACAATGTTAATATCATGCAAGCCATCCAAGGCAACCATGCAATCTCGGATAGAGAATTCTTCTGTTGAAGAACTTATAACTTCATTAGGGCCTGATTTGTAGTTTTGACCTTAGCTAAATCTCTTTCCTTTCTAGCCATTATAGATTGGGACCATACATCCATAAGGGTATCAACCTTATCTCCTTTTTAGATTTTTTTTAACCCTTCTATCATTAAATAAAAACTCCAAACCCCTTTTGAATTATGCTTTCCTCTACACCACCCTCACTTACACAATCATCACTTACTCCTAGATATTGTTGCTCCGTTATGTATTCCTCTCCTAAAGCTTGGGTACAGTAGTTGAAGCATTACGAAAGGCACCGGTTATAGAAGAATTGTTGAAGACTAGATTCAATAATGGATACAACTTGCAACCTTTTTTTATTGAATGTTTTGTAAATTTTATCACGCTACAGTATATTAAACCAATATCATGTTATTTAATATAATGTGTCAAAAATATTACTTAAAATTAAAAACTTTAAAAATAATTCATTCCTTAAAAACTTCATCTTGAATTCAACAGCTACCATGTTGTTGTTGGTGTCCCAGGTAACATCAGCTTTACTTATTAATTCAGTGAATCTTGAATGCACACATTGCATTCAATGGTTTTACTTATTAATTCAATGAAATTTGAATGCACACATTGCATTCAATGGTTTTACTTATTAATTCAGTGAATTTTGAATGCACACATTGCATTCAATGGTATTTTACCGTCAACTTATCAGGACAATACTTTTTTTGCAAACTTCAAATATATATTATGATCTAGTGTGCATACCGGCCCTAGAAGGCTAGCGACACCCGTCAGTACAAAGAGCAAAAACATGACAAGTTTAAATTACCACACGGGACGAGGTGCACAAAAGTCAAAGCATATGCCAAGCTCAATACGGAATCATGATAGCGACTTCTATTAGTAAAGCTGCCACAAAATCTGAGTTAGGTGCAAGTGGGCAATTTGCACCTGTAAAGACTACAGCTACCGTTCACTGTCAGAAGGGGTCAAATTACCATTTGCATCCATGGAAGTTCTATAAATACAACTCATTTATTAAAATTACAAGTTACAATGTTTTACTGTATTTAACTACCTCTGTAATCTCCTTAACAAAGATCACAGTGTTCCTACTAAATTTGTGTGTATAATACCAGACTCTCATTGAGACGGTGTAAGAGAGAGAGAGACAGATAGACACATTAGACATCGGTTCGGAAATGGGAACTTCACACCCCGTAAATTGGTCATATTATATTATTTCATCCATTTCTTCCCATTCAGCTACTTTGAAAATTGGTTAACCATTATTATCCCTATTAACCTTCTCTATTAAAATCTCTAAGAAGAACTTTTTACATTCTTCTGTCCATTCCATAGCTTCCTCGTGATTAGGAAGAAAGAAATGCAATCTTGTCCTATTTGATTTGGAGTATCATTATTATAGCACAATATACAAATATGTTCTCTAACAATTATTATATCTTATTTTATAAGCACAACACTGTAGATGAAAGTATCAACTAAAAGCTAAACAATATAATAGAGATTTTGTAATTGATGTTAATCCATCAAGTCCAAAGGAAAGTATAATACAAAAAACACAATAATGTTGATTGGCAATTATGATTTGTGGCCCACCATGAAAGGTTGTCAATGTTAGGGAATCCAACTTGGATACGCAGCGAGAAAAATAAGGATTCTCATAGAATTTACAAAATGTCGTGTTTCAAAGCATAAGACAAATATAAATTTATGCGTTTTAGGTTACCTATTGTAGAAAAATTAAAGCAGTATTAGCCTTGTCCTTTAGGAGTCCACACGAGCACTTCCACTAAAAACGCTACACCTTCTAAATGTTAGTTTGACGGCGTGTAGCTCTTGCAAATTTTATGCATTTGTGTCTCTTTTTGGTGAACCGCCTATGAGCATCTTATGCTCTATTTATAGGCTTAGGTTTGACCTAATTTGTTCTCTCTAAAGAGTGGGCTCCGTACTCATTCTAAACTAGTTAGACCCAATAGCTTTATTTTAGTCCAACTAAAATAAAAACAAAACATTTCCTAATGGGCTTACTCTATGTGTGTGACCCTATAGGTAAAATACAAGGTCATATTAATAATAAACTATTTTATTATTAATATAAAATAAGAGCGACATCTAGCAATGCATCATTATGTCCAAATATTATTTAATATCAACATAACCTATAAGTGATAATTATTTTATATGTTTGTTCCTTTTGTCATGATATCCTATTGGGCCCAAGGCATGGTCGCGTCATCCTTGTACGACCCAATTTATTTTACTTGATACTAGAGTAGACTTTATCCAAATAAATATCAAATATTTATTCTTTCTAGCATGACCATGCATTTCCTTAGTCTCACTCTATCAAGTGGCCTACAGATATCACTTTTGTCACATAAGAGAGACAAATCTCATCTACGTCACTCACATCCCTTTGCATAATTTGTTCATTGCCTAATCACAACCTTTATAGTTCTCTTGTTATAGAAGACGTTTGATTATATTAAAACAACAAACTCCTTATGTAGGAATCGTAGTGACTTCAGGTCGAAGGACTACATATACCATTATCATGTTGAGAATCGTTTATGACATTCATGTAACGATCCATTCAACGTTCTCATGGTGGGTCTGTCCAGTACATCATTACTCTTAATGTGTACTCATGTGAAGACTTGATATCATCTATATCTATGATCTGTGAGATCAAATCATCAATACACGCACATATTAGTCTTAATATATTTACACGTCCCCACATAAATACTTGACTATGGACATTTTAAAAATAACTCTCATATGACCTATTACTCCAAGGATAAATACGTTTAAAAATAATTTTAAACTGAAATACTTATTTTTTTGATAAGCAGAAAAATGATACAAATGGTAAAAACATAAAAGCTCATAGCACCAACAGTCAGCACACACTCGTGGGGAGAGGTGGATGAGGTTGCTATTTTGGTCATGTGAGAGGGATGAAAGGTAAAAAAGAGTGAAAAAAGTTATTATTTTGTCTTACTAAGTGAAAAAGAGAAACCATAAAAAAGCAAAAATTATAGAAAACCACGTATTCTAAGATTTTTTTAAAAAAAAAACTGGGTTCAATTTACAATGAAAATTTTGGAATATTAATTGGGATAGTTTTCCAAATAATGAGTGTTTTCTAGAATAATCGATTTTTTACTTGCCAACTATTTTTCTTGAAAATAATTATATCATTGAATATGTTTTTTGTTTTCCTATGTATTCCACAAATAATTTTCTATTTTTCCTATAAAACACTCTGACTAAACGCACCATTATCTTCTCTAATTTATAAAATGTTCATGTGCACATCCTTATGTTTCATGTCAATTTTTTTTAAAAAATTGTAATATAATAATTTTTTCATTGAAGCTTTAAGAAATATAATAATTCAATCTAAATTTATTTATGTTTAATTTTATAAAATATTGGATGATGAATAAAATATAGAAATCTTATGTGGGAAAGAAAAATTAAACAAAAATGATATTGTCATTAACGTGTAATATTAAAAAAATCTCAATCTGTTTTATCGAAGCAATAGGAAAATTTTTAAAAGAAAAAGGTAGAGTAAATACATTACTTATAGTCTAATACGTTACATGTGGTCCCTCATATATGACTTCCATTTGGTTAATAGGTCATTAACATTAACATTCATACAAAACCATTAACTTTATCTTATGTGTTAGAAAATGTTGACACGTGTAATGCCACATTGCTTAATATGTGAGGTACCTATTAACCAAATCCCTAATTTGACTTATTTCTCTCATCACCACCACCATTATCCCCCATTTTTTCCTTATCCACCCACAACCACTCTTACCCCTTCCCTACCCATCCACAACCACCACCACCCTCACTCAACAATTCTATAATAGACCTTGGTTAATAGGTCTCTCACATATTAAGTAATGTAGCGTAACATGTGCCAAAGTTTTATGACATGCCAGAAAAAGTTAATGATTCAGTGGGGAACTTAATAGCAAAGACTTGATAACAAAAAAAAGTCATATGTAAGGGACCACACATAAATTTTTAAAAAGTATGAGATTTATTAACTTAGTCGTAACAAAGGGAGAGGCTAAGTAGTATGTTTACTAAAAATGTATTTAAGGCATCCAGACATATTCTAATAAATTTATCTCAATATATCTATCTACTTTTAGTTTCAACAAAACATTAAATTATTAATTTTCCTTTTTCCAATAATATATTTATGTTGATATTAAAAATAGAGAGAACGGTAACAATAATAAATAAAAGATAATAATAAAATAAATAAATAAGCATTATATAAAAAGTAATAATATTAATTGTATTTCTTACCATGTATGTTTTTCTTTTACTGAAAAATTAAAAAAAGAAATAGACAGGTAATAGTTAAGGAAAATATAATACTGTTTCTAGTTTTAAATATAAGCAAGTTTTAGTAGAATTTTTTATCTTATAATATAAGCAAAATTATATATTTTCAATGTCATTAAACGACTGTCTACCAAATATCCTAAGACAACTAATATTTTATGTAATAAATGATATTAAGAATATTTTAAGAAACTACATCAAATATTTGATAACATTAATGTAGATAACTACTTCTAACCATTATTTTAAATATGTGTGAAATTAATTATTTTTAGGATAACCAGTTTGGTTCATGATTTAGACCAAACATACAATTGAACATGTGTAACCTGACATGAATCAGCCAAGTGTAATTAGATGGATTGAATCATTTGAAAACTTGAGTAAAATGCAAAATGAATTTGTAAAGGATTGAAACGAGGCTTCTAAACCATGAACAGAACCATTTAGACAAAAACTTTTATGATATGTATAGAATTTATCTAATATGTGTAACATTATATATGAAAAAATTTAAAAAAGAAATTTTTTTACTAAAAATTAACATTAATTTAGAATAATATGATTTCTTAGGTACAATATAAAATTCTCCTTCATGTTTTTTCATCTTTTATGAGGTTGTACATTTTAAACAAATTCTAATATGTGAATATATATTATATAAGCTAAATCATTATTTCAGTCCTTTATCTTTTCAGTAAGTATTAACTAAGGCCCTTAGCTTCTTAGTAATATAGGTCCTAATCTTTTTAAAATGTTTTAGTTAGGTACTCCTTCTTTATTTTTTACTAATTCTATTAATGGAGATTTGACATGTCCTTGGCCCTACAGATATGGCTATGCTATATGTCAGATGTAGTTGTCATAGCTACTAATAAGTTGTCACTTTTAGGTTACTTTCCATGCAAATTTAACCTTTTATTTAGCTTTAAAATACTCAATTAATGTGATTTAAAGTTGTCATTTTGATCTCTTTAAAGCAATATGCTATTTGACAACTCATTAGTTGATTTTAAGTGGTTTTTGATGTGATTTGATAGGTTAGAAAGACCAAAAAGAGAGAAAAAGAAAAAAACTTTATTTTTGCTCAACTTCAAATTAGCAATTTTAACTTTATTTTTCCCATTTTGTTCATCGTTGAATTGGACTAAAATTTTTATATCATGTTTCTAGCATCCAGAGCCTTATTTTGAACGACTAAAGTAGGTTTTAGAGGTGAGTTTAGAGGCTTGTTGAAACAACCCGACTTAAATAAAAGTAAATCCGAGACAGGGGAAAATTTTTCCAAAACTCAAACGTTCACAAAGTAGTCCAGAATAGGAGTCGGGATAAAATAAAACAAACCCAAAGTCAAGAGAAGCAGAAAACCGGGTTAGGGGTACCACTCGCTTGACGAGATCCCGGTCGGTTAAGCGAAACCAGCGTAAAGCGCTTAAGCGAGCCCTTACTCGCTAGAGTGGGTCTCTCACTCGGTATTTTCATATCGTCACTCGGTATATTCCAGTCGGTACCGCACCACACGTAACTTGGTATCATCTCTCGGAACCTTCCCACTTGGGAATTTCCCACTCGGGTATTCACTACTCAGCCGAGATGTGTCCTAAACTAAAGCTTTATGCTTCTGAGACACTTCACTCGGAAACGTTCCACCCGGAGACGTTTCACTCGGATTTGCCTCACCCGGAGTTACCTTGTCCCTTCATCACTCAGAAGCGTTTTCTCATCCTTCACTCGGGAATATTTTAGATCTTTTTCACTCGGAAAACACCTTAACCTTTCTTCCCTCGGAAGTGATCTCCTTAATCGAGTTTCACTCGGAATTACTCTAACCTCTCTTCACTCGGAAGAATTCACTAGGTCAAGTCTTACTCGGGGATCTTATGACATATTCACTCGGAATATGTAAATCTTATTCGCTCGGAGGAGGTTTTCTAGAATATACCTTGCTTAAACATTTTAACCATTCTTCCCTCGGAAGTGGTTTAGTCGGCCAATTCTCACTCGGAAGTCTTTTGCAATCTACTTTCACTCGGAATAGGTTTACTCGCTAAAGTCTCACTCGAAAATGATGTATCCTCGGGTATTCCCCCCTACAACAACACTCACTGGGCAATCCAGCAACACAACACATTATATATATATATATATGGATGAGTTCTCAGATCCGAGGAAATTCATATTCATATACATTCAAAATAAAACAGTGTACTTAAAAGGCGGCCAAGGCTACAACATGGTTATTTACAACAAGTACACTACAACTGCACAATCACCCCTCCACACGGCTTGAGGGTCACTCATCATTCCCCATTCCAACCTATATCCACTGAAAATATAGCCACAAGTAGGGGTGAGCATTTTACATATTAAATGACAGTTATTGACTCGGATTAATCCTCAAGTCCCTATCATGCAATTACATATCTTAATCAACAATAACATACACTGCCACTCAATATGAACATTCACACAACATCATCCGATCGGAATTATTCAATTCATACATGGCTATATAATTCATATTATTCACAACAACATATACCACAACCATACCATCATATTGCACTCGGCAACCGTATCAGTATACATACATCCATCCAGTCGGGATTCACTCAAGTCAATTCAAGACTATATTATTCATGTTATTCTTAATAACATTACACATATACAATTCACATTGAGCTCAACAACAGTTATAAGTGTGCACACATTTATTCAGTCGGATCCGATCATTCATTATTAATTTTTATGTTGCAATATAGGCTCCAAGCCTTTTATTCAGCTCCAAGCTGATCCGGCCGTTTTACTGGTACCAAACCGTTTGCTCTCTCATGTAACACAGTCTCTCCAAGCGACAACAGAAGTGTTACGGGCAGCCCCGAGTCCAACTCGGTAGGCTTGCCTTGAGTCCAACCCAAGGTCTTTCATTGTATTTCACTCATATTCATCTGATTACCGTTTCTATAATAAGCGTCCCACGCTATATGCTCTCAGCAATTTCAATGGCGAATCAGATGCATATGGTCTTATTCATCAAGCGTCCAACGCTGAATGCACTCGACATTGCCTTGAGTCCAACCCAAGGTCTTTCATCGTATCTCATACATATTCATTTGATTACCATTTCTATAATAAGCGTCCCACGCTGTATGCACTCGGCATTTCAATGGTGAATCACATGCATATGATTATAATCATCAGCGTCCAATGCTGTATGCACTCGGCATTTTCATTTCAATCAATATACTTCACATGCAATTCCATATACAATCATATAGTGGGCGTTTCACGCTATAAACACTCGGCACACACAATTTCAGCAACATGCATTTTAGTATAAAACAGACCCAACTATTTCACAGCACATGCAATCGGTATTCGCACAGCATTCTTATGATTATCAACATGCATCTCATGGACGGAAATCAACATACACTACACAACTCATAGCTATCACAAATCCGAGCATTTCATAAACTGTTACTCAACCACAACTCATTAATCAACACATTTCAAGTATAACACAACACAGTAAAGCAATTTCACCCGAAACGCATCTATAAACCATGCATTTGAGATGTAAATCATCCCCCTACCTACAAGATGTTCCTCGAAGCTCCTCGAGCTTTCAACGTTGATCGATTGCTCCGATTGTTCCTTCAATCACTCTCCCTTGCTCAACAATCTTCGAACCCAGTCAAACTCTGCACTCAGCTTGGAGAAACTAAAAGCTGGTTCCACACTCTCGAATAGTCCGACCCTCGCTAACAGTGGAGGACTTCGAGTCTCCAAGACACTACAACGTCGCTGATGAAGAAGGAGAAGAAGAAGAAGAGGCTTGAGGCTTGAGGGGATTCTAGAGAGAACGGAGAAGGGGTTCAGCATGTACGAAAGAGAAATGAGCAGAGAGTGGGTAGAAACGTGAAACTGAAGCTATTGTACTACCAAGAGGGTACATGCGTCATCCCATACCTCTTTTACTTAGTCAGCACTCAATCTCAATCAGCAATTAATCCTAATCTGCCCATTAATTCAATAATCAGGATGTTACACTTGTTGCCCCAATGCTAGTTGGGGCAAGTAAGTTGAAAAATGGTGATTTCACCCCAATGAGAAACTTGCTTATTCGAGTGAGTTGCTCACAGTAGGGCTCACTTTAAAGCCCCAAAACACATTTTTAGGAGTATATTTTTGTATAAGCGAAGAGCTTTGAAGCATTGTAGAGCCATTCTAGGACCTTGGAGATCTTGTCTTCAAGGGTTTCATTATTTCCCTATTGTATTTTGATGATTGTAGGGTTAGTCCCCATGGAAATACATGGCTAACCATTTTTTTAGTTGGGATTTAACAAACTCATTTCTATTTATGACTTTGTAGTAAATATTTATGTATGGTTATGCATTTATATTATATTAGCATTTCATTTCTCAATTCCTAATGCTTATTTCTGTTTGGGAGAATGTTATTTGTGCATGTTTGATTCATCGAATGAGTTATAGAGATGAAATGTCCATTAGATTCTTATTTAAAGATAGACTTAATTCTAATGGTCATTAAAGTCATTTTCTTAATGCAAATCTTATCATTGAATTGTTAAAGGATTGAAATTTGATGTCAGGGTTTATAATCTACTCATTAAAGGATTAGGTTTAATGACTTTTATATCATATTAACTTGATTTAATGTCTAATCATATACATAATATGATCTCAAAAAAGTAAATAGAATGGGAAGGTTCTATCTTTGTTTTACTGTTTTTTACTCTTAAAACTCAATCAATTTTAAACCAATCAACCTACGAACAAACATTGAATGTAACATACATATATTTGTGATTTACAAGCAATTATTGTTTATTATTGAATCACGCAAGTCTTTGTAGATACGATAACTCAACACTTATTGAAATTATTATGAATTTGGTACACTTGTCAAAGGATTAATAGCTATTCCACATGAGTAAATTAAAAAAATAAGAAAAAAACAGTGTATGGGGATCAAACACATGGCCTGTTACACAAATGACCACCTACTTAGCAAGATCCAGGTAAACAACATTTTACATGTATAATGATGTTGCATAGTCAGCAAATAAGAACATGATCACGTGTGATATTCGTCTATCATATCATAACCTCATTAGTAAAATTAGTGAAAATTGGACAAAGATGATATAACTATACTATTTTAAAAATATAGGAGATCTAACTAACTAAAGAATTTAATGGTCTAACTTTAATTTGATGGAAAGATGGGAAATTGAAATAGTAATTAATTAAGCATATTATATATACCAAACTCGTCATTTTTTTCTTGCAAAAATATGATAATAAATTCTATGAAAAACCATTTATAACGATATGCACAACACACATGTTTTTTAAAAATCTTTTGGTGAACTCAATCCTTGGGTTAGAAGACGAAGATTAAATATTTTGAGACTTAGAAATCATTAAAAATGTCATTTATGTTCGACTTTGTTGATTAAAAGAGTTATATAGTATAAGATATAAATTTAAGCTTATAATAATATATATCATCATATTTTTTTATTATATATTTAAGTACATTATGTGTTCAACTACAAATCCACCATCAATACTTTTATCAATTTAAATATATTACATTTATAATTAAGTTTTTTAAAAAAGAATTTTATTAACCTCAATACATTTGTCATCAAAAGTTAAATTATTCATGAATCATGGCTGGCTTGGATATATAACAATGATACACTATTGTTACACATAAGTCATAATTTCATCCAAATATTTTTTTGATAAAATTAAATGAATTAAGTCTCGAAAAGTCATTAAAATTATGAAAAGCTCAATATTCAACTAGGTAGTTGCAAATCTCATTCACATAGTCACTTGTCCCTTTCCCTTCAAATCTTCAATTCAACACAATTTATGTGTTTTCTCCTCAATAATTGTTGCTCACAGATCACAACAGTAACAATTTTGGATAAACTGGACATAAAGTGGGTGTGACCGTGGTGGATGTCATTCATGATCCAAATTCAGGCAATCGACTCCTTAATGTTAGCATTTATCATTGACATTATACTTTTGCTAAGGATGAAGACATGAAGTGGGGTTTGATTTGACTAAAGATTTCATTTTTGCTTGATTGAATTTGATTACATTTTGTGCTAAAACGCTGGGGGAGTTATATGGATGATTCCTTTCATATAACACATGAGTGGTTCAAAACAATTATTAACCGTTTTTAATGTATTATTAATAATTATTATTAATGATTTGATTGTTGACTGGATTCATATTATCATATTTATATTATTTTTTAAAAATTTACATCAAACTTATACGTAAAACAAATCACATTCAAATTATTAAGAAGTTGTCACACGTAAGGGTGTATTTGTATGGAAAACTGGAAAGATCCAGATTCAGTCTTTAGGTACATGTCATTGATAAATATACCTTTCAAACATAGTTTGAACTGTGTTAATATTTAGTTAGAAATATGTTAATTAAAAATACACACGCATAAATCATATAAGTATGAAAGCACTACAATTTATTTTAAAGTGAGTTTGAGATTGCTCATCAATTTAGTTTAATTTGACCTAAATCTAATTTGATATCTTGATTAGGCAAACTTTTAAAGCTTAATTTTTTTTCATAGTGGTGTTTTTCCTTCAAATGATCTAGTCATACTTTCCTCTTTTAAATATTAAAGAAAAATTATATAAATTACTCTTGAGACTACCTTAACTTAGACAAAAACAATTATATTGCACTCCAAAATTACATGGTTTTATTATTATTTTATAGCGGTTTGAACACCACAAAATTTTAAAATTGGAGCATTGTATGATTCACACTTAAATTTAAGAAGGAAAGTATCAAACCTTAAAGATGATTTTTATAATTTAGCCAATATCAAATTAAGTAAAATAACATCTTATTTAACAGAGCTAATTATAATGGTTGTCTCTCAACTAATTTGAAATTAATATCAGAAAAGATTATACCTAAGTCATTCTTTTTTATAAAAAAATATGGGTATTTTTCAATTGATAGTCAAGATAAATTTCTTATAAGTAAACTTTGTCTCTCAACAAAGTATTTTTTATCCATGCAAAAAGATTTTGAACCCTATAATATAATATGCTTAAAGAATCCAACCATCTTTTAATTGTGTCAAACATTGTTAGTAGACATTACTTGTGGTAAGAATTCAGGTAAGAAAAAAATGTATGTCACTTTAATATATCATCTCAAGTCAAGATTTATATCTATTGAAAAAAGGCATGACAATAGGAAGGACAAAGGTGAGATTTGCTCTGTCATCCCTGTCCCTATATAAATTGTGTCAAGTTCGAGAACAAATTAAAATAAGACGAATTTAAAAGAACTTAAATGTATGTATAGATGCCAAAGCGGGTCGAGTCCGGTGAGCCGACCCGCCTAAAACGAGACGAAGTAAGTTGACCAAATTTATTCAGCGGTAGTTCAAAATTGGTTCACCCTGCATTTTTACGGGTTTTTTCGAGGTGGGACGGGTTGATCTGACAGGTTATATAATATTTTATTTCAGAAATAATAATATACTATAATAATATCTTATAAAATTTTTTTGGAGAATGTACTTTACTAGTTTGATTCTTAGTGTTAGTGGTAGTGTGATAACTTTAATCACCTATTTTGGAAAATGAACTTGACTAGTTTAATTAGTGATGTTAGTTTGATTATTTATTTTGGATAGATATTGAACTTTTTATTATTGAATATTAATAGAAACTTAAATGTCCAGTCCTTATTTATTATGTTAATTTATTATGAGGAATGAGATTGTTTTATTTTAGCATATTACTTTGATTAATGTTTGAGTTAAAATTATTAATATAATTGTATTCAATTTTTTATTTTAGTGGTATGTTTTTTAATTTAATTAACTTTTTATTATTAAATAATAAGTTAATTGATTTTTATTAATTTATATTATTTTCTATTTTGGTGGACCAATTATTAACCAACCTCATATTAATTTTTTTCAAATACTAAATATAATTTTAATTTTTAAAAGTTGGCCGGCTAACTCGCCCTACTATCAAAACAGGCTGAACTAGAAATTTCAATCCACCTCTGGTAGGGAGCCAAATCCGCCTGCTCTGTATTTTGACAGGTTGATGGCAGGACAGGGCGAGACAAGTAACCCACGTTGACATCCCTAAATATATGATTTCAAATAAATTATTTACATCTAACACATTTTAATTAAAATAATATATAAAACAATTAAAAAATTTATAAATAATAAACTTTATAATTATATTATATTTAAGAAAAATATAAAAAAATTTATTATCATTTAACTATTATTATAATTAAAATTGTTGAATTAGTATCTCAAGATGGATTTGAGTGTGGGTTTAGAGCTAGTAGTTGAATCCTCAAACCTGGCATGTCCTCATCAAGGCGAAATTTTGTGTTTCCTTATTCAAAGCAAGTGTTATCCCGTTAAAGTTGAGGTAGAAAAAGATTGGTATTGACGAATTTAAATATAATTATTTTATCTAATTGAAAATTGCAGGATTACACATTTGAATATGGTCGAACGTAACCTTAATTTTTAATTTAAACATTTTAAAAATCAAGTTAATTTGCACTGACTTGAAAATTCAATTATTGCGAATTAAACTATTAAACGCAGATTGAATAAACGTTCCATGGGCGGAGGTGAAAAGATGACTGCGTGAAAGTAGGCGAGAATTCAGTTTCGTTGTTTTTATTTTTATTTCAATTTTTAATTAAAAATATCACATTATCTTTTATTTTAAAATTCATATAAAAATACCGGAAAATAGGCCCATTTGAAATCGTTTTTCTTTTAGAAACTTGTTTTTAAAACATATTTTAAGAACAGGTTTTGAAAATAAAAAGATCCGTTTAAGAATATAACTTTTAGAAAATTTTTAAAAGAAGAAACTAGAAAACTTGTTTGAAGAATTTATTCTTAAAAATATATTTAAAGTTATAAAATATTTGATTGGTTAGATCTTTAAATAAATTTTTATTTAAAAATTATTTTAAACAAATATTTATAGTTATCAACGTTAACAATATTTAAAAGTTGGTTGAAATTTAAAATATAGTTAAAAGTTTAAAAATTCTATAATATGTATAAAAAATACTTTATTAAAAAACAATTTAATAATCTCTAGAGTTCAATAATTTTAACTTCTTTTATGAAATACATCTGGGATTTTTTAAAAAAGTAACGGATTTATATTTAAAAATAAAATAGAGAACATAGTCTAAAATCAAAGAAAATGTGGCTAATTAGTTTCAGTGACGGGGTCGCAAACAATCACTGACCCGCCACTCCTAGGGAGTAGGGACCACCTTTCTTCTCTCCACACCCCATGCCTACACAAAGAAAGTCACTTTTAAATTTTTAATAAGAGTTTATGTATGATAAAAAATACAATGCATGCTCACAAAATTATCCTACAACTCTCCTCACATTTTTTTTTACCTTTTAACTTTTTTTTACTACTAGACGAGTCTTATAATTCTTTTCATCATATTTTTTATATATCTAATATCATGATAAGAATTTTTTTAATATATATATTTTAAATTATTTAAATATTAATATTTATTTTATATATCTATTTATTAAACTTAATATTAGTCAATAAATTTATTGAGTATTTTTTATTTTTGTTGTTTGTAAATATATAAAATAGAAGAAATTAAACATTGAAATATGAATAAAAAGAAAAAGGAAATATTTTATTTGTGAATTTTTTCCTCTTTTTCATATTTTATTTAGTTGAATAAATTTTTTTATTATAGTATTATTTCATAAAATTATTTAAGTGTTGATATTTTCTTATAATACATAATCTATAAAATAATATATGATATTTTTATCCACAAATATGCCCTACAAGGTATGAATATATTAACTTTTTTGTATAAAATAAATGATTAAAATGTGTTTTATTTAATCACCTCATTAATATTCACTCATTCTCATTTCTAAACAATTCTCACTTAATTTTTAATAAAAATATTATGCTTTAGATTTCTTATATCATGCAAAGTTACATGTGCTAGACAAACCCTTTTAATAAAAGTACTACTTTAGATTTGAATATAAATCAAAATAATTGTCTAACGTCATTTAAAAAATAGTTAATTTCATTTAATATCATTGAGTTCATCTAGAAAATAAATGATTTTTTACTGTAATATCTTTATCGAAACTTGTAAAGGTGCTCTCTCCATTGAAAAATAAAATAAAGTGTGTATGAAATAAAAATATTTTAGGATTACATTTAATGAACTAAAGTTAGCTAGATTTACTTATATTTTAAGAAATATATTTTATTACTTATATTTAAGAAAATAAGTAGTAAATGATATTAATTTTAAAATGAAAAAATGATTAAATTTAATTTAAAATAAAATATGAAAAATCAAATTAACAATGAAAAGTAGAAAATAAACCAAGACCTAATGTAAATATCAAATATATATTTTATTAAAAATTCTAAATCTGGATAACCATACTTATGTTTTTTTATTTAGCAAAAGTATCTTTCATTTGAGGAAATCTTATTCAAACAAGAATATCCACATCATTGTAAAACTAATTCTCTTAGTGAAGCTTTTTTCCATCCACATAGTTCAAACCTTGAGACCTTCATTAAAGGGAATCAAACATATTTCATTTGAACCAACCACCCGTTAGTCCAAACTTTTTTCAGTTTTACTCTAATAATTTGGAAATTAAATCCAAAAAATAGTGCATTCAACATTTTATCTATACTTTCTATAAAAGAGAGTTTTTACTTAGTGGAATATAATAAGTGTCAGCCTCCTATGCTTCTAAATTCCCTCTAAAATGTTTTTCTTATATGACTAGTTTTAACTTTTTCTTTTATTTTTTTATTTTTTTCATCAATTAAATGTCTCTGCCTCACCCTCTCTCTACCTGACTTTTGCATTCTCCCATTTTTTCATCGTCAGTTATCTCTTTGGTCTATTTTCCCCAGAACCCTTTTGTCTTCCCTTCCTTTCCTTCATCCTTCGTAGACCTAAGTGTGTTCATATTCTCCACCTTTTATATCTATACATTCAAGATCCATTGCTTTTATGCTAAAGATGGTTATAAACTTGATAATTTAACTACTGACTCAATTAGGAAAAGAAAATAAGGAAAAGGTCCAAGATAACCATGCAAGAGTTTTTTGCTTTTAGGATCCAAAATAGACACGAAAGAATCTATTCTAATGCACTCCAAGAGATTGTTTCAACAATTCTTAGTTAATGCTTACACGATGGTTATATTTGAGAGACTAAGATTCATCTGATTCAACCAACCAAAGCTAAGAGTATATAAAGGATTGCATGAATGTTTGGTGGACAATGAGACAGTTGCTGCAATGATTGAAAAATGAATAATTTTGTTAGGTTCATTTATCAGACGACCCATATACATGTTTAACAATTTTAAGGATGTTTTTTCCATATTAAATACTTTGGTTATCGAAGTTTCTTTATTACATGCAATCTTGATTAGGTAGAAGTTAAAAGATTTGTCAGAAGAAGAATAAAAGATTGACTTAATGTCCTTTGTAGTGTATTCAAAGTGAAGTTGGATGGTTTGATCAAGGATTTGAAGGACGGGCATATATTTGGAAGGATAGTTAGACGTAACTATTTATGATTGCATGACTCATGTTATATTTATATAATTTAATGTTGGAAACTTAATTTTTAATTACTTAATCACCCCAATTTAATTTTTATTCTTCATTCAATATTATTAACATTTTATTTTTAGATGTATGCACCGTTGAATTTTGTAACATCCTAAAATTTTAAATTTGGGAAAATTGATGGTTAAAATTAATAAAATTAAATTAAGGAAACTATTAGAAAATAACATTTTGGAATAATTTAAATGGCATTCTATTTATGAGGTAGGTTGTAGAGAGAACAACTTCTCCCCAAAATTGGTTGGGCACATTTGTAGCTAACATGAGAGAGTTAGTCACTTCTAGGAGATGTCTTTTCTTTCTCTCAGCGACCCCGTTCTACTGAAGGGTATCTACACATGAATTCTGATGTATGATTCCATGTTTCTGGAGAAAGAAATTCAGTGTAGAGTGATAGTATTCTTGGCCATTGCCACTTCTAAGCACCTTAATCCTGCTTTGAAATTGTGTTTCCACCATAGTATGAAATAGTTTAAATATTCTGCCAACTTCTGATTTCTCCTTCATTAGGAAAACCCAAGTGACCCGTGTGTGATCATCAATGAAGGTGACAAACAATCTTGATCCAGCGACATTGTTTACCCATAATGGTCCCCATATATCACTGTGAATTCGGGAGAAAGGTTGAGAGGGTTTATAGGGTTGAAGAGGGTAGGAGCTATGGGTATGTTTAGACAATTGGCATATTTCACATTGAAACAACTCTTGATTTTTATTGAATAATGTGAGAAACATTCTTTTTTAAGTACATAAAATTTGGGTGGCCTAGCCGATAGTGCCATAACATTATAGAATTTTTACTATTTAGAGGTATCATTGCATAAGAGTTGGCCTTGGGTTCTACTTCTAAGGCTTCAGCTTGGAGGAGGTAAAGTCCAGCACATTCTTCAATAGTGCCAATCGTCTTCCCCGACTCCAAAATCAGAAATTCACATAGGTTAGGGAAAAATTTAATGACACACTTCAAATCTCTTGTCAATTTGCTAATGGACAGCAAATTACAATTAAGTTTAGGCACATAAAGGACTAAATTCAGGGTAATATTTTATGAGATAATAATTGAACCTTTACCCACGACCTTAGAAAGAGTTCCATCAGCTATCCAAACTATGTAATTATTTAGACATGGAGAATAACTTTTAAACACAACTAAGTCTCTAGCCATGTGATCTGATGCTCCTGAATCAATGATCCATGACTTTGGTTTTCCTTTGCTTGTATTTAGAGCATGCAAGAAATTACCTTTTCGTGCTACTGTAGCTGTACTAATTATTTGCTGGAGAATTTTCTATAGTACTTCAATTTGCTTCTTGCTGAATAGAGATGGTTAGAATTTACCTCATATGTGTTGCCTTTGTTGTCCATGTTTTTGGTCTATTTTGCCTCAGAATGCCTGCCATGAATGATCCAGCAGGTGTCTTTAGTGTAACCCAGTTTCTTGTAGTGATCGTACTAGGGCTGATTTTTCTTTGAAATGGACGAGGCTGGTTCCCCCTTGCTGCCATTGTTGAGCCTTCAATGGATGAGCTTGTACTTGACTTTCCAAGCATCACTTTCCTCTTACTCTCCTCCTTTCTCACTTTCAAAAATACTTCCTGGATTGTTTTAAGAGGTTTAGTCCCAAATATTCTCCCCAAAACTTCATCAAGTTCTGAGTTCAGCCCCAATAGAAACTTATAGATCCTATCTTTCTCCACCAATTCTTTATACTTCTTCTTATCCTCAGTACAACTCCATTGAACGTCTTCATATATGTCGAGCTGCTGCCAATATCGAGTAAATGTATTAAAATACTCAGTGACTGAGAAATCACCTTGTCGTAAGTCATGGAATATACTTTTGATCTCAAATAGCGCAGACGTATTGTCCATATTTGAGTAGGTTTCCTTCACTACATCCTACATCTCCTTGGCAGTGTTATAGTGTGACATCCCTCTTCAAATAATATTTATTTTATTCAATTTATTAATTTTCACAATAAATTTTTCACGTTTCTAAAATTAAATTACATCACAAAATAATAATAATAAAAAAATGCATCTTATAAAAATTACCCAAATTATAATTTAAAATAAATAATTTATAATCCTCAAAATCATTTGAATTGAAATAATCTCAAAACCTGAAACAGAGGTCTGACGCTATGCGCCAGTCCCACGCTAGGCGTGAGAGTACATTCGTAGCCCTGACGCTAAGCGCCAGGATGACGCTACGCGTGGGCTTATCAGTGACAGCACCTGATGCTGTCATACATTTTAGGCCTTTTGACCAATTACTATCTTATCTAATTATCTCATTTCAGATCTAATTGCCACAAAACTAAATGGTCCATATGTTTTCCCTATTCTGAAACTATTGGCGATGTTCGTTCGCCAAAATTCTAACATATGCTCAAGTTATGCATGAAATACAACTTAACCACTTTATGTGCAACACTCTTACACCAAACACCCTAAATGATTCTTAAATGATCCAAATCCAATGCATACCACTTTTAAATATTCTTATGGACTTATTGATACTTAGTAAAGGTATTGAAACTCACTGAAACTCAAATTCACCTATCCCGTTTCTCAAAGTCATAGGGATGGCTACTAATTCAAATCTCTAAATCTATTCAATTCATCGATACAACATTCAATCATTTCAAATAACTATTATAGCACAAAGACATCCACAGAACCGCCTATAATGCATGATTTACTACAGTATAGCTCTATGCCATAACCATAGTCATCCAACAGTACCTGGTTATCACAGATGCATAATATCTAATGGCTCCATGCCATTACATAATCACATCACCCAAACCACACACATATTATACTATGCATAAGTTCACACTCCCACAGATTTATACATATCTACATATATCTACTGACGGCTCAGTGCCATTAGGCATCACGAACAAGTAACAACGACACATACTTCTACAAATCTACGAGATAATATATTCACATATAAATATATACAAGATATACATTCCAAACTCCTCTGGCATTACTCCTTGCTCATTTTTGTACTGGTTTCCGCAGCATCCGCAACATCCTTGGGTTTATTCACTGTGAACATAAAGTAAGGGTGAGTATATATATTACAAGAATGATACAACTACATAATCAGAGTTGATATCACCTGGAGAATCTCATTCTCCTGCCTGGGTTATTGATCCACTAAACTCTCCTCATATGAACCCAACATATCATAATCCATCATAATCATCATAAATTCATTATGTTCACATCATAACAAATATCTCGCAACATTGAGATAAATTAATTTTAAGCACCCATACTTAATCAATTCATTTCACAATTCATTATTTCAATCATATCATTATCATATCAATGCAATAATCTGCATATCAGTTAAGGAGTATAATTCACAACTGACTCTCATATACATCAGACACCTAGTATCCGGATACTAACGAATCAGCCACCAGCTGGGAGTCCACCGACATCCCGTGAACACATCCTGGTTCACCGAGCCCGGTATCATAAACCGTCTCCCCACCTCAACCACTGGATCTCTTCCTGGATCACTGGGTAGCTCAACTGGGCCTCTACATGGACCACGGGAGCCAAAAGCGAGGGGTAATCTATACCGAATGGCTGTTCACAACACATATCATGCATATACAGCATATCACAATATATCTCATCATATACACATTATTCATTTTAAATCATGAATATACATTATATAATCATTAAATGATTTTGACATACAAGTCAACTCACAACATAAGAATCACATCTCAGCATAAAAGCCACATCTCAACATAAACACCACATTTCTCGGCATAAAAGCCATATCTCAATATAAACACCACATCTCTCGGCATAAAAGCCATATCCCGGCATAAAAGCCACATATCGGCATAAAAGCCACATCTCTCGGCATAAAAGCCACATCTCAGCATAAAAGCCATATCTCTAAATATCATAATCATACTTTACATTCATAATATTCACATAATCAAACATAACTTTATATCTTCTATATCACGATAATCCAATATTTCATCACTCTCCATTATGCACATTCTAGGCATACTTTATACATTATTTTTCATCTTATTCACAATTCACATCTCATTTATTACCATTCCATTTTTCATAATTGTCAAATACAACGTATAACCACATACATAATCTAATCACATATTCTCCCATATATATATATATTAATTTCATACTTTCACAGATTTAATTTTCCAATATAATTATCACAAATCTATAATCAAATATATATACTATAATACTCCCCTTACCTCACTGTCGACGCTCTAAACTCAATTTCCAAGATCAATGCGCCGTAACCACTAAAAGATAAAATTACAAAAAGGTTTAAGGTTTTAACCGTTCAAACCTTAATCCAACTCAAGAATATGCTCAGAAATTACTTTCTAAAGCTTTAGAAGCTTACCACAACTGAAATCACAAGTTCTCCGAGAAACCCCTTTTTCCGCTAATCTTTCAACGGTTCTTTCGCAACCTATATAAAGCGGAATTCAAATTCGTCACTCAATCCTCCTTTTGAACACCATAAGAAAACTTTTAATCGGTTTAGAATCTTAAAATTCAAAGTTCCCTTGTTTTCCCCAAAAATGGATAAAGATAGAAATTCTCCATGGAATTCAAAATTGAAAGATCCCATGCGTTAATCTTAAGTTTCTTACCTCTAATCCGCAATTAATTTCAGATTCCAACCTCTTGTTGGCCTTTAATTGTCACAGGGAAAAGAGAGAAGAAGAAGAACCCCAAAACTTATGTTTTTAACTTCTGCTCTGCAGGCTATCAGCTTGGGTCTTTATTCTGCCCGCGACACTGACGCTACGCGTCCCCCTGACGCTACGCGTCAAGTCTAAATTTTTATATGGACGCTACGCGTCCACTAACGCTACTCGTCAAATTTTACCCTGACGCTACGCGTCCCACTGACGCTACGCGTCAGGTCCCAAATCAAAATTTCCCTTTTTATTTTAATTTTACATCTTATAATAATCTTACTTTATTAAATATCCAAACTCATGAATATAAAACATAGGGATGTTACACTCACCCCCCCTAAGAATAGATTTCGTCCTCGAAATCAACATACCTCTGTAAATAGATCCGGGTATTGTTGTCGCATCTCAGATTCTAATTCCCACGTGTGTGAAATTTCATTGAAATTCTGCCATAAAACTTTCACTAAAGGAATATTCTTATTCCTTAATTGTTTGGTTTGATAACCATCAATACGAAGAGGAATAGCCGGTACCGTCACATCTTCTTTGATTTCAATAATGTCATCTGGAACCACCATATCATCTCGAGGGATATACTTTCGAAGCTGGGAGACATGAAAAACATCATGCAACTTTGACAAGACTGTAGGAAGCTCAAGTCTATAGGCAACATTGCCTATTCGCTCTAAAATACGATAAGGTCCAATATACCTGGGACTCAACTTTTTACTACCAATAACTCGACCCACACCTTTCGTAGGTGAAACTTTCAAAAATACTCGATCATCAACTTGAAATATCAGAGGTCTATGTTTAGCATCATAATAGCTTTTCTGACGGTCTTGAGCAACTTTCAGTTTATTTCTGATCAATTTAATCTGTTCTGTCATTGATTGAACCATTTCAGGCCCCAATACAAGGATGTCACTACCATCAGCCCAACATAAAGGAGTTTGGCATTTTCTACCGTATAAAGCCTCATAAGGAGCCATACCAATACTGTTATGGAAGCTATTGTTATAAGTAAATTCAATCAAAGGTAAATACTGCTCCCAACTCCCTCCATGTTCTATCACACATGCCCGAAGCAAATCTTCCAGAGTTTGTATTGTATGTTCAGATTGTCCATCTGTTTGAGGATGATATGCGGAGCTCATTTTCAACTCAGTGCCTAGCTCACGTTGTAAACTTCTCCAAAATTTAGAAGTAAAACGAGGATCACGATCTGACACAATACTGGAGGGTACACCATGCAACCTTATAATTTCTTTCACATAAATATTAGCAAGCTTTTCCAAAGACCATCTCATATTAATAGCAAGAAAATGAGCATTCTTCGTTAATCGATCAACAACAACCCATATGGCATCACATCCAGCACGAGAACGAGGCAAACCCGATACAAAGTCCATAGAAATACTATCCCACTTCCATATCGGAATATCAAGTGGTTGTGCTAACCCTGAAGGTTTCTGATGCTCCACTTTAGACTTTAAGCATACTATACAGGATGCCACATATTCAATTATTATTTTCTTCATCCCCGGCCACCAAAATTGTTGCCGTAAGTCTTGATACATTTTTGTCACACCTGGATGAATACTTAATGAACTCTTATGAGCCTCTGCTAGAATCTGTGTTCGAAATTCACCATCAGAGGGCACTATAATACGATTCTTAAACCGCCATAGACCATTAGAATCTCTATTCAAAGGTAGATTCTTGCCCCGATCTTGGGCATCAATCAACTGTTTTACATCAGTATCATTCTCTTGACATTCAGACAAAGATTTTAAAAACTCATTAGTAATTTTTAGCATCCCAACTAGCATACAACCAGGAGAATAAACCACTACAGCTAGGTGCATATCACGAAAACTTTCTAGCAGTTTATATTCTTCTATCATTAAAGATGCAATATGAAGAGATTTCCTGCTCAAAGCATCAGCAACCACATTCGCTTTGCCTGGATGGTATTTTAATTCAAAATCATAATCTTTTAAATATTCCATCCATCGCCTCTGCCTCATGTTCAATTCTTTTTGATCAAATAAGTACTTCAAACTCTTATGATCACTAAACACAACAAAACGGGAGCCATAAAGATAATGTCTCCAAATTTTCAATACAAATACAACCGCCGCTAACTCTAGGTCGTGAGTAGGATAATTCTGCTCATGAAGTCTCAACTGCCTAGAAGCATAGGCTATAACTCTATCTTCTTGCATTAACACACCCCCCAAGCCAGATTTAGAGGCATCACAATATACAACAAATTCTCTGGCCACATCGGGTAAAGCAAGCACAGGGGCAGAAGTCAATCTCTTTTTCAATTCATTAAAACTTTGTTCACATTCATCAGTCCAAACAAAAGGACATCCCTTCCTAGTTAATTTGGTCATAGGAAGTGCAATACGAGAGAAACCTTCTATGAAACGTCGGTAATACCCAGCTAAACCAAGAAAACTTCGAATCTCAGTAATAGATTTGGGCCTCTCCCAATTCCTAACTGCAATTGTCTTGGAAGGATCAACAGAAACTCCATCACTAGAAATTACATGCCCCAAGAACTGAATACTTTTAACCCAGAATTCACATTTTGACAATTTTGCATATAACTGTCTCTCTCGCAAAATCTGTAAAACAATACGGAGATGCTGAACATGTTCACCCTCGGATCTTGAATATACTAGTATATCATCAATAAACACTACTACAAACTGATCCAAGAAAGGATGAAAGATTCGATTCATATAACTCATGAATACCGCCGGAGCATTAGTAACTCCAAATGGCATCACCACATACTCATAATGACCGTATCTTGTTCGAAAAGCGGTTTTCGGAATATCCTCAGGTTTTACTCTAATCTGATGATATCCGGATCGTAAGTCAATCTTAGAAAAGATACATGCGCCCCGTAACTGGTCAAGTAAATCATCAATCCTTGGTAAAGGATATTTATTTTTAACTGTCAATTTATTTAATTGACGGTAGTCAATACACATTCTCATACTTCCATCTTTCTTTCGTACCAATAGTACAGGAGCACCCCAAGGAGAAGCACTAGGTCTAATAAAACCTTTACTTAACAGTTCCTCAACTTGCTTTTTCACCTCAGTTAACTCTATAGATGACATACGATACGGTGCACGTGACACTGGCTCGGCACCCAAAACTAAGTCAATCACAAAATCAATTTCCCGGTTTGGAGGTAACCCAGGAATATCTTCCGGAAACACATCCGAAAATTCACTTACAACAGGTATATCAGCAAGAATCAAATTACCTATCCCTGTAAAATAACAATAACAAAAAGAAATATTAACATACCAAATCATTAGGAGTGGATTCAACAGGAAAAACCACCATTTTACGATAGCAATCCACCAGAATCTGATTGGCAGACAACCAATCCATTCCCAGAATAATATCCAGATTTTTCAAGGGCATACAGATTAAATTTGCATTAAAAGTTCAACCTTCAATAGATAAATTTACTCCTTCACACATAGTCATAGTCTTAACCTCAGAACCAGTTGGTGTAGACACAATTATAGCATTATTCATCAATACCATGGGTAATTCAAGATCTCTAGCACAACTTTCAGCAATAAACGAATGAGTAGCTCCAGAATCATATATCACATCTACAAGATTACCAAAAAGAGAACACTTACTGTGCACTAGTTGATCATTATGAATAGCATCAGAAGCATCAAAAGCAAACACTCTCCCAGTAATAACATTCTGAGCACTAGCAGACTGTGTGGTATCAGATTGTCGAATTGGGCCTCCTCGAGCCCCACTACGTCCACCCCTCTGAAACCTACCACTCTGATTCGCGGGAGTAAAACCCCTACCTCCTTGTACATTCTTGTGCTGCCTCATAGGACAATCGGGCCTAAGATGTCCAGTCTGACCACAATGATAGCATATAGGCAATTCAAATTTACAATTTCTAGCCAAATGTCCTTCTCCACCACATTTAAAACAAACTCGATTGTCAGGACGAGTACTGCCTCGACCTCTAACTGGAGAAGAAGATGAAGAAGAAGATCCACTTCGACTAAATCTCTGCTTTTTAAATTCAACTCCTTTAATTCTCAACTGAGATTTATCTTTTCTGAAAGAAACCCTCTGCATCTGAACATTTTCAGTCAACTGTGCTTTATTAACAAGTTCAGCATAGTCCCTAATCCCCAAAGGTACAATAGCAGTACGAAGCTCTATTCTCAAACCAGACTCATATTTAGCACTTTTGTTACTTTCAGTACCCTCTAAGGAAAAAAGGGTAATAAAAGTCACATAACTTATCAAATTTAGCTGTATATTCAGCTACAGACATCCTTCCCTGTTCAAGATGTAAGAATTCCATCTCTTTTCTAGTTTTATAATTATCAGAAAAGTATTTTGCCAAAAACCTCTTTTTAAAATTGACCCAGTTTAAGGCCTCATTAGCATTGATCATCTGAGGTTTGGCACGTGTCCACCAGACCCTAGCTTCATCACGCAACTGATAAGTAGAGAATACCACTTTTTGTTCCTCAGTACATTCAAAATAATCAAACATTTGTTCCATTTCTCTGAGCCACATATAAGCTCCATCATAATCACGTCCACCCTTATACACTGAGGGATTTCGCTTTAGAAATTTATCAAGGGTTGGGCCAGATTCAGCCCTTCCCATCAGCTGAGAAAACTTTTCTAAGAAGTCACCCTCAGGGGTTGAATTAGAAGTACCAACCATTCTACAATTAACATATCACACCATTAATAATCAAATAAATTAAATATAATCCATAATCAATACCTCAATACCAGGAAGTGCAGCTAATGGATAACCAGTGAGCATAATGCCAGGATTCCTGAAAATTCACCTTTTACACATATATAATTCCATACATACAAATGAATACACAAACAAATCTCATTACTTTCTATCATTTTTACCCACAAGGTTTACAATCCTGAATAGTCTTGCTCTGATACCAATTGTGACATCCCTCTTCAAATAATATTTATTTTATTTAATTTATTAATTTTCACAATAAATTTTTCACGTTTCTAAAATTAAATTACATCACAAAATAATAATAATAAAAAAATGCATCTTATAAAAATTACCCAAATTATAATTTAAAATAAATAATTTATAATCCTCAAAATCATTTGAATTGAAATAATCTCAAAACCTGAAACAGAGGTCTGACGCTACGCGCCAGTCCCACGCTAGGCGTGAGAGTACATTCGTAGCCCTGACGCTAAGCGCCAGGATGACGCTACGCGTGGGCTTATCAGTGACAGCACCTGATGCTGTCATACATTTTAGGCCTTTTGACCAATTACTATCTTATCTAATTATCTCATTTCAGATCTAATTGCCACAAAACTAAATGGTCCATATGTTTTCCCTATTCTGAAACTATTGGCGATGTTCGTTCGCCAAAATTCTAACATATGCTCAAGTTATGCATGAAATACAACTTAACCACTTTATGTGCAACACTCTTACACCAAACACCCTAAATGATTCTTAAATGATCCAAATCCAATGCATACCACTTTTAAATATTCTTATGGACTTATTGATACTTAGTAAAGGTATTGAAACTCACTGAAACTCAAATTCACCTATCCCGTTTCTCAAAGTCATAGGGATGGCTACTAATTCAAATCTCTAAATCTATTCAATTCATTGATACAACATTCAATCATTTCAAATAACTATTATAGCACAAAGACATCCACAGAACCGCCTATAATGCATGATTTACTACAGTATAGCTCTATGCCATAACCATAGTCATCCAACAGTACCTGGTTATCACAGATGCATAATATCTAATGGCTCCATGCCATTACATAATCACATCACCCAAACCACACACATATTATACTATGCATAAGTTCACACTCCCACAGATTTATACATATCTACATATATCTACTGACGGCTCAGTGCCATTAGGCATCACGAACAAGTAACAACAACACATACTTCTACAAATCTACGAGATAATATATTCACATATAAATATATACAAGATATACATTCCAAACTCCTCTGGCATTACTCCTTGCTCATTTTTGTACTGGTTTTCGCAGCATCCGCAACATCCTTGGGTTTATTCACTGTGAACATAAAGTAAGGGTGAGTATATATATTACAAGAATGATACAACTACATAATCAGAGTTGATATCACCTGGAGAATCTCATTCTCCTGCCTGGGTTATTGATCCACTAAACTCTCCTCATATGAACCCAACATATCATAATCCATCATAATCATCATAAATTCATTATGTTCACATCATAACAAATATCTCGCAACATTGAGATAAATTAATTTTAAGCACCCATACTTAATCAATTCATTTCACAATTCATTATTTCAATCATATCATTATCATATCAATGCAATAATCTGCATATCAGTTAAGGAGTATAATTCACAACTGACTCTCATATACATCAGACACCTAGTATCCGGATACTAACGAATCAGCCACCAGCTGGGAGTCCACCGACATCCCGTGAACACATCCTGGTTCACCGAGCCCGGTATCATAAACCGTCTCCCCACCTCAACCACTGGATCTCTTCCTGGATCACTGGGTAGCTCAACTAGGCCTCTACATGGACCACGGGAGCCAAAAGCGAGGGGTAATCTATACCGAATGGCTGTTCACAACACATATCATGCATATACAGCATATCACAATATATCTCATCATATACACATTATTCATTTTAAATCATGAATATACATTATATAATCATTAAATGATTTTGACATACAAGTCAACTCACAACATAAGAATCACATCTCAGCATAAAAGCCACATCTCAACATAAACACCACATTTCTCGGCATAAAAGCCATATCTCAATATAAACACCACATCTCTCGGCATAAAAGCCATATCCCGGCATAAAAGCCACATATCGGCATAAAAGCCACATCTCTCGGCATAAAAGCCACATATCGGCATAAAAGCCACATCTCGGCATAAAAGCCATATCTCTAAATATCATAATCATACTTTACATTCATAATATTCACATAATCAAACATAACTTTATATCTTCTATATCACGATAATCCAATATTTCATCACTCTCCATTATGCACATTCTAGGCATACTTTATACATTATTTTTCATCTTATTCACAATTCACATCTCATTTATTACCATTCCATTTTTCATAATTGTCAAATACAACGTATAACCACATACATAATCTAATCACATATTCTCCCATATATATATATATATTAATTTCATACTTTCACAGATTTAATTTTCCAATATAATTATCACAAATCTATAATCAAATATATATACTATAATACTCCCCTTACCTCACTGTCGACGCTCTAAACTCAATTTCCAAGATCAATGCGCCGCAACCACTAAAAGATAAAATTACAAAAAGGTTTAAGGTTTTAACCGTTCAAACCTTAATCCAACTCAAGAATATGCTCAGAAATTACTTTCTAAAGCTTTAGAAGCTTACCACAACTGAAATCACAAGTTCTCCGAGAAACCCCTTTTTCCGCTAATCTTTCAACGGTTCTTTCGCAACCTATATAAAGCGGAATTCAAATTCGTCACTCAATCCTCCTTTTGAACACCATAAGGAAACTTTTAATCGGTTTAGAATCTTAAAATTCAAAGTTCCCTTGTTTTCCCCAAAAATGGATAAAGATAGAAATTCTCCATGGAATTCAAAATTGAAAGATCCCATGCGTTAATCTTAAGTTTCTTACCTCTAATCCGCAATTAATTTCAGATTCCAACCTCTTGTTGGCCTTTAATTGTCACAGGGAAAAGAGAGAAGAAGAAGAACCCCAAAACTTATGTTTTTAACTTCTGCTCTGCAGGCTGTCAGCTTGGGTCTTTATTCTGCCCGCGACACTGACGCTACGCGTCCCCCTGACGCTACGCGTCAAGTCTAAATTTTTATATGGACGCTACGCGTCCACTAACGCTACTCGTCAAATTTTACCCTGACGCTACGCGTCCCACTGACGCTACGCGTCAGGTCCCAAATCAAAATTTCCCTTTTTATTTTAATTTTACATCTTATAATAATCTTACTTTATTAAATATCCAAACTCATGAATATAAAACATAGGGATGTTACATATAGTACATGAAATTTTACCCAATTTCATTAGTCATGGTGTTGAGCAACCATGACATGACTAAGCTATTTTCTTGTTGCCATTTATTGAGGTTGGGATCACCCTTTTCTAGACTTTTAGAGTCTCTTATGATGTAACCTTCCCTCCCTTTTCCTTGAAGAAAAATCTTAACTGATCACACCCATCGAGGGTAGTTCTGGCCATTCAACTTATATCCAGTTATAGGAAGAGCAGGCCCTTTGACCAAACTGGTGGCCGAACCTTCTGCCCTGTTCTTTCCCATGGTTAGTGACGTTATGTTAGGGATGGTTCAGATCAAGCTCTAATACCATGTGAAAAACATGATGTATATTTTCTGATTTTGGGAAAAATACAAAAGAGATATAAATAGAATACATGGGAATTAACTTGTACACTAATCTATCCTTGAAAATCAAGGAAATAATTCTCTTTATAAATGCTATACCTAAATAAGGAAATAAAACTGATCTTATTTACATTAAATCCTATTATGGGCTATACAAATCAGAATTGGATGATTCTAATTGATATGTGTTGATCTCCAACAAATTTTGATTGATATGCTCTGATCTCCAACAATTAGTTTTAATTTTTAATTTTAGATTTAAAATTTAAATGTAAAAAATATATATTAGTGTATTAAAGTATTAAAAAAATAAAAATATAGGTATATTAAAGGAGTATGAGATGGGGTAGGTTGAGTAGTATAATACTAATACCTATACTTGTATTGTAATTTTTTATGGGTAACTCTCAATCTCTGTTACGCAGGTAGATACTCTTTCTATTATAGGTAATTTTTACATATACTAGAAAGATTTGGGTTTGAATTGCATCCATAATTTAAACAAACAATTTCATATCCATGCTTAGAAAAAAAATTACTTAAGAAAACATTGAAAGAAAAGAGAAAAGTTGAGAAGCATGCCAAGTAAGAATGTATGGACTATTGTCATCGCCATCCTTTTTTAAGCAGAACTTTAAGAAGTATTATGTTTGCAAAAATGTTTTGAAAATTGGACTGGTGAAGACATTGGTTCATGATTCATTGGTTCAATCATAGTCAAGTTGATGATAATAAACTAAATACTTATAATAAAGTATATTTTATAATATACTAATAATAAACCATATTAAAATTAAGTTAAGTAAAAGTTGAAAATTGTAAACAAGAGTCATATTATATGTTTCTTTAAGATGAAACATTCATAATAAATATAAAATAGTAAAAATTGATTGTAAATATTTTCTATATGAGCTTTTTATTTATTTAAAAATATTTTATAAGAAACATTTTTAAAAAAATAATAAATAAATTCAATTTTTTTAACACAAACTGGTTCAACTCCAATTTAATTTATGCACTTGTTTTGACGGGTTCTAACTAATTTGCCCGGTGTTTTCACTTGTCCAGACTGGTAGCCTAACTAGTTCCTGGTCTAACTAGTTGAACTCACTAATCCGGTCAGATTTTCACAATCATAGTTTGGATGAGAAGGAAAATACGAGAGAAAGGAAAATACATCACTTTTTTCTATATTTTCTTTTTGTTTAGATGGAAAAAAAATAATAAAAATAAAAGGAAAACTGAATTTTATGAATTTATTTTTAGTTATTTTCTCTTCAATTCAAATTTTAAATTTTTTCCTTTTATTTCTCTCTCTTCCTATCCTAATATAATAGACATGTTTAGTTTTAAGTTGAAATTTTTAAAGATCGACGAAAAACAACTTTTTAATCTATTAGGTTTGATCAATTTTAATCAATATACATAATTAATATTAATTATTTATTAATTCTATTTTCATAATTTTATTTTTACAACGGTCATCAAAAGACTTCCATTTCAATGTGATAGCTATTTCATGGAATATTTATTTACAATTAGGATTAGGAAAATGATTTTTCTAGCAACTCATTCTATATTTTGAATTGGAAAGTTAAAAATAAATGAATACTTAATAAATGATATGTATGAGTTTGATAAAAAAATTGAATAATAGTAAGATGAAAAAAAAAGTAAACCTGGAGAAAAAGTAGATAACAAAAATAAAAAAATAATTAGAAAATAAAATAAAGCATACAAAGTAATATTACAGTTATTTATTCTCTTGATAACTCATCTACTAGTGATAATAAAATGCATAAATTTATTATCAACGTAGTTTAATTTCCTTTATTTTTTACAATCATGTAAAATCTAGAAATTCCTTTTAAAAAATAGTAAAATTTTAAAGGGTGGGAAATTGAGAATATATGCGCTTATATAGAAAATTAATAAATTAAGTAGCAAATTTAAAAGCTAAATTCAAAAAAATGAAGGAGATATGGCCGAAACATCTTGAAGTTGAACAAACAAAAGCTTAACGTTAGTGATAGTTTCAACTGAACCATGGGAAAGCTATGAATGAAAAGCCCAAAAAATGCTGACCCATGGATGAGGGCCATCTTGTTTATTTGTTTCCACTGACAAACTTGCAAAGTTCAGCTTACTCTAAATGTTAGATCTAAAAACCTGAATCAGTGGGAATAATTAGTAATAATTATAGTAAACAAATAAATATTAAATATTAAATTAATCATGTAATTTTTAAAGTATAAATTACATTTTACTATGAGAAAAATATAAAATTATTCTAAAATGACAATTTTGGTCAATCAATTCTTAAAGTTAAATTTAAGCCACTTAAAATAGTATTTTTAATTTAGAATGTGTAACATCCTAATTAAAATTTATTAGGCGAATTAACGTTTACGGCGATTAATTATAATGAATGTAAAATTACCATGTTGCCCTTAATGCTAAAGGCTAAAATTCCAATTCCCGTCTCCTTCTCACTACATTCACGCGTGCTTTCTCAGAAAAGGAAAAACAGAAGCTTCAATTGCTCACTTCTTCTCTTTCTCGTGAAAGCATGTTCAATGGGTGGGAGCTTGTCAATTCTTCTCCTTATTAATTCATCAAATTGAAGCAAAGTTCAAGCTTCTCTTCACCTCTTTCTCTTGGGGCAGCCATTGCAAGTTTGGGGTAATTTACTCAATTGCATGGTGAGTTCAATAACCCAACTCATGACTTGTGAAATTTTTAAACCCTATTTTCTAATTCTTGTAAATTCTTGAATTTTAGAGCATTGTGAGGCTTGGTTGATCTTGGGCAGCTTTGGGGATCCTTCGAACCCGAAATCCTCCAAGTTTAAGTAAGTTAGAATGACATCCAATGACTCTTACAACTTATTCCGTGGTTTTTGGACCCTTAAAAGGGACTAACAGGTTCCCTATATCATTTATGAGTTGAGCATGTAGGCCTTACCTAGTTTGAAGGCAATTAGGTGGGTTTGATGCATACAATTTCCATATTTTGACCATAACGTATTTTTCTGCATAAGTTGAGCATAAGTTGAAATTTTGACGAACGGACGACGCCAACGGTTCCAGAATGGGGAAAACATGTGGCCTATAAAATTTCGTGGCAATTAGACTTAACACGGATCATTTGAGTAGGTTAGAAGTTGGCCGAAAGACTTAAAACTCATGCAGCAGAAGTGTTGTTACTATCATGTTGACGCTACACGCGGGGCTAACGCGTAGTATTAGGTGCGAAAAACAAAGCTGACGCTAAGCGTGGGGCTGACGTGTAACGTCAGGCTCCTGCTGCTGTTTTGCATATTTTTTGTTGTTGGTTGTTTTTGAGCGTTAGGCATGCTGTATGGCTGTTGTTTTTGGCCCTTTTGAGTGAATTTGATATTTTTCTAATTAATTGACATTAAATTAATCATGAAAACTTTTTCCTTGTATTTTTAATTACTAATTAAAGGTTAGGATGTTTTAAAATGGATACAATTATAATATTAAAAAATATAAAATATAATAAATATAATATTTTTCAATAAAAAATTTCTACTTAAAAGTGGCCGATAAAACCTAAAAAATTATAATAGAATTCTCAATTATTTTTTTCTTTTATTGTTTCTAATATTATTACATGAAATTATAACATGCTTATAAAAAAATATGTAAAAAACTTATAAGAAAGTAAACTATTTTTATATTTTACATATAAAAGTTATTTTAAACTAATTCGCGTATATTTAAAATGTTGTTATATATTTAAGAGAATTATCTTTGACTTTTCCAATTTTTTTTTACTTAAACATCCTATTAATCTTCAAAAAGTACAAAATTATAAGAAAGTTGAACAATGTATATATAAAATGGAAGATTAGGGAAAAGGTTTGAAAATTTTAATACTTCCTAAATTTTATAAAATGACTTATATAAAAAAACACAAAATAATTTTTAGAATATAATTTATAGGCTTAAATACAAAATTAACTCAAGATAAAGTTTAAAATTATGATCAACCTCCAAACAATTTTTTTTAGTTATTAACCCTTAAAAAATAATTATTTAGTTTTAGACTCCTATAATTAACTTGTGTTGTTAAGTGATGATATGAATTTAACATAACTCCATCTAAGATATACACATGTCAAACTGTCTTTTTAAAAAAACAAAAAAGGATTTTGTAACTCCTAATTTCTTCATTTGCTCCATCTGTTCGAAAAAAAGTAGGGATGAATATGTTAATTCTTGTTATTGTGAAATTATTTTTTTAATTTTTACACAAATTATAATTAATATCTTTTATAAAAGATATTATTAAAATAATGAATTTTAAAATAAATTTATTTATTTATATAGTATCAAAATTTATTAACTTGTTTTAAATTTGTTGGCATAATAGTCTATCATAATATCTTATATGTCCGATATCCATACCGGGTGAATCTCTCTATATGTTACACTGATAATTCCAATGAAGATCTAGTATTATCTCTCTCATCTAGTGAGGATCTAAGCCCTTTGGTGAATCCGTCTAGCCAACGCACGGGTAGCTCACATAGAGGGGTGTTACCTACAAAGACTCTTCAACGTTGAAGTTAATACCAGATAAATCAATATAAGAGCTTTTGCGTGGTTGGTGAACGTACCTTAATGAGGAGTAAATGTGTGGTATTTATAGATTTAGATAGTGAAAACGTCCTACGTGACATGCGTCAGTAAGGAATCGGTAAAAAACAAATAAAGTCGATACAATCGCAGACATTCCTGACATCCTTTACAGGTTTGAAGCTAGTATATATACCCCTAGTGAATATGTCACTCTCTTTGTTCTTACGAGGTCCGATCACAAAGTCAATATCGCGTGAGATTCAGCCGGTGTAGTGAGGTGCTCAGGAAGACGTCACCGGGGAGCACCGTTCGGGGGTTAATACTGTCTGTCCGGTATTAAGCTTATATCAATATCTTAATTATACCATAAGTTTACTGCATGCTCATAATTTTTATTGCTATAATTGTCAGCACCTTTTAATTTCACTTTCATTCTTTTATGTTAAAAAATTATTTTTTTATGATAGAAATTCATTGTTATTTGTTTAATATTAATAATTCTCTATAATAGGGATTTATTATTATTTTTTATAAGATGTAATTATGAATTTATAATCACAAAAAATGGAAAGTAATAATTTAATAAAATAATATTTCACTTACAAAAATACATATAATTGAAGTATTACAAAATTAATAAATCGTGTTAAAAGTTGTTGCTATGAAAAATAAAAAAAATATTTAGATAATATAGATATACTTTAAAAATATATCTTTTATTATCATCATCAAAATGGAATATAAATGTTATTCTTAGCAAATATAATTATAAGAAATAGGGTAATTGAATTTATATATACTAAGACCGTGTTTTAGTTTATGCACTAGTCTAGTCCGGGGTCAAGGATCCGGACTAGGAACCAGCCACAAAAGTTGGTGATTTAAGTGTTTGTACATTGGTACAGTAGGTATCCGGTATTATAATCCGACCTCTCTGTGGAAGAGACCGGTCTTGTTATCCCGGAGATCCTTCTCACCAAACTTTCGCGTTGATGGGGGCGAAAGGTGGTGTCACCTGCAAAGATTCTCCGACGCTCAAGTTAGTGAAGATACTAAGAACACAACGAGCTTGAACGATGCAATAGTAAGTTAAGAGTAAGAACAACGTAACCTTACGTGTGTATGAGAATATGCTATTTATAGTTGAACGTGGAAAATGAATCGTTTTGTGCAAGTGGGTCAGGGGCTCTAATGCCGTGTGCAACGTATCATTCAGGGTAGTTCAATACTCAGGAGTAGTTCAATGATCAGTGTACGATTCTGACACAAGAATGAGGAAGATCCACCTTTTCGTATATCGTTCCTGTAGATGTACTTTGCACCTTTTGACGGGTGACATAGACACCTTCCGCTGTGCAGGGTATCAATCGTGATAAGCAGTAAGGCCACTTATCCTATCATCGTATAGGTGGACGATTATGTATAATAGAAATATATGACCGGATCAGGTTATCTAGTGTCCTAGATGCTATCACGGATAAACCAGTGAAGGGAGAGCTACTAGCACGGTATTTTATAGTCCGGATGTTAACCTGTGATACCGGTTGACCTTTCAGAACAGTCAATATGACGTCTTAGTCCGGAGGCCGGTATCCAGACCGGATTAGTTTACATGTTTTTTTTAAAAAGAAAACTATTTTTAAAAAAGTTGAAAAAATAGAAAAAGTGTTTGTTTATAAACTATTTAAAGAAAACTTATAAAAAACTAAAAATTGAGTTTTCTATTTTTCTAGAAACCAGAGAAAGTCTCTAAAGGAGTTTTCCAAAAAAACTTAAAAGTGGAACTTTTTTAAAGAGTTTTTCTAGTTATTACAGGAAATAAAAATTTTGGAAAACAAACACAAAACTTTTCCCAGAAAACTAAAATAATTGTCTATATTTAAAAGTTTTTCCAATTTTGAAGTGAATTTTTTTATATTTATAGAATGCTTAAAAAATATGTTTTAATATTAGTTCTATTAAGTAACCCTAAAAAAGATACGTAATCCATAAACCTTTTTTATTGGATTGTTGATGGCTTTATCTGATCATTTTAAAATTAAAGTATACTATGACTTCATAATGTCACCCAATTAAAAAAACATTCTTTATTCAATCTCGAATCAATGATTCAACGAAAAGAGACAAATAATAATTTGTTGATTTGAGACAAAAATATAAACTATTTTTTTAATCGAGGGACATTGTAAAAACAAAAATAAACAAGATTACTAATTAAATTCATTAACCATCAGTAATCATAAAGATATATAATCATTAAAGTGGACACTATGGATACTATAATTAGCTTTCTAAACAAGAGCACCAACTGTTTTACTAATAGTTAAATTAAAAACTATTGTTCTGTTTGTTGAACAAAAGTGTGGTGGTGGTGGTTAACTTTACCATTTTTACTGAGATTATCTATGTTTATTGGGTCCAATTGGTGATCTCATTTATTTTTATTAAAATTAAAGTATATTATAATTCTATAATGTTCCTCAATTTAAAAATTAATCTTGATCTAATTTCAAATTGTTAAGAAAGGAAAATAAAATAGAAATAAAAACTTAAAAAATACAGTAAAATTACAATATACTTTAGTTTTAAAATAAATGAATAAATTCACAAAGTAAATCCATTATGAATGATCATAAAAATACGTAACCATTGAGATAAATAGTGTACGTGGCTTAGTGGAGGTTGCTTCAAACCAGCTTTGCAATGCTCCAAATTTGAATACTGACTTCGCAGAATTTTTTACTACTTAAAATTTAGAAGAGTTATCTTTGCTTTAAGGGTCAATTAGCAGTTTTAATAAATTTCACTGACCAACTAATAAAACCAATGACATGACATACTAATATATGTGTGATGGCATACTAATACATGTGTCACTATATAAAGTGTACATCATAACAAGGGTTTGAAGACTTGATTCAATTAATTTATAGTGATCCATCTAGAATTGAAATTAGAAGAAAAGAAAATAAATAAGGTGGAATTAAAAATTCAGTGTTCAAGGACTTTCAAATCAAGAGTTGATTGATATATTTTCAAGTTGAGTTAGAATAATAAAATCTAGAGCTGCGATATACTTTTGAATTTATAGTTATTACAATTAATAATATAACAGCTTAATTAAATTAATATATTTCAAAAAGAAATACGAAAATATATATGCATTTGTATAGTATGATTTATTTCAAAACATTAGTATAAAACATCTACCCATAACTTTATGGTTTATTTTAAAAGCTTCACATATTCTAAGTGTACATTCGATGAGTGTGTATATACACACACTATATTTCAATTCTAAGTGAAGTGTCTAAATTAAAGTATTAATTGACCCATAATCAAACCATAATCCAGTGCTCGAAAATACAGTTCCATATCAGAAATCTGGTGATATCCATCTCGTCAATTTCACACTGTAGTACGGTTTTCATAGGGACATTACACTCTGTATTTAGCTATGCTGTGACATAGTAAAATAACCATATATATAATATATGGAGCAAAATTCCACCAATCACGAATCACATAAGCAAATATTATTCAACCAATAAGCCCACGCCAATTGTGTCCCTCTATATATATGTGCCAAACCTCTCTCTTACTGTTACCACTTCCCATCTAACTTCAAAATCTACATGCCTTATTCTCTCTCCTCCTTCATCATTCTCAATATTTTCTTTTTCTTTTCTCCTTACTGTTAGATCTAAAACGTTATATTTTTAATTTTTCGAGGTATTATATAGATAAATGTTTTGATTCTTCTCATACAACAATATATTTGTATATATCTTTGTTTCCTTTTAATTAAAGCATTTCCTCCCCTTCCCCTTTATCTAGAGGGATTGTGGCTTAGATTTGATCCTCGGAACTGCGTTTTCTTTTGTTCTCCTTCTTCTTTCATTAGCTAGAATTATAAAGGATGCTTTCTATAACCACCCTTTTGTTTCTGTTTTCATCGAACTTCAGAGGTTCTGAAAGAATGGTTCTAAATCAAATAAGAAAACATGGTTTTTGGTTGTTCTTTTTGGATAAGTTCTGTTTTTTTGGTTATAAAATTGGGGTATTGACCTTTTTTTGTGGTTCTCAAGGAATGAGTTCATCTGGGTTGATTCCTTTGGAGACCAAAGGGGCTTCATGTACCAAAGAAAACCTCCCTCAACCCCCCTGTGTTCCTTTCTCCATTCCTAAATTCGTACATAAAATCTGTATTTTTTTTCCTACCTTTTTTATCCTTTCTTTTTAATTTTTGGGACTCTTGATGTTTCCTGTTGTTCTCCCTTTCTAGTTTATATTTGTGAGATTTGCCTTTTTGTGTGTGTAAAGGTTGTAAGATGTGTTCCATTTTTGGATGAGATTTGGCAACATATGTTATGAATGGTTTTGCCTTATGAGCTATATATGCTATGATATGTGTGTATAGTTGCATGGGAAGATTAGATATGACAGTCGTTATTTGCGGATGTAGCATCATCAAGATTCACATGCAAATGCAGGTGGGGTGTGCCAACCAAGCCATAGGCCTTTTGAACTGAGAATCTTGATGATGCTGCATCAGCCATAAACGACTTACTTTTAAAAGTTGAATCATAAGTACTATTTTAACCCCCACCCCCCTAAAAAATAAAGTGGCCAAAAAAAACATTGTTGGGGGATACAACCTTTGAGACATGATCTGCCGCAGATTTAAACCAAGATGGTTGCTTTCTGTTGGTGTCAGGTGGGTTTTATCCTTTGTTTTCAGTTTGTGGTGCTAATTTTTTATTGGCACATTAATGGATATAGGTATGGCCTTGCAGTGTTAATTTCTTTCCTTTTTTTTTTTTCCTTTTGTTACTATTATTGTTGTGGTTGGTTACTTAATATACCACTAAAATATTACAACTATACACATTAATTAGTTCTCCTGTGTTTTGCAGAAACATCCTAGGTTATCAAGTGTAGGCTATTTGGAGGCCGAGAGGAAGCGGCTGTTAGGTCCTTTATTTGCTGACTTCACAGATCCATGAATATTCCTTTTCAACAGAGAGAAATGCTGGGATCTAAATGGTGTCTTTTCAGTTTCTAAATATAGATGCAGTTATCACTTTATCCAAATCTGGAGAGAATGTTAGAGAACAAGCACAGAGAGAGACAAAGCTATAACTAGTATTTGGATTTTAGGGTATTAGTGTTTTTGCTGCTTTCGTTAGGATAACTTTCACTAATTTGATTCGGTATTAATTTTCCCTTCATTAGATCTGGATTGAAAACTAGATCGGTTGGATTTGATGATTTTCACCTTTGTTTGTTTTTTTTGGTAAGAGATAAAATTTGATTAGAACAGGCAAAGAGGTTCCTAAACACATATACAAACATTAGGATAGATTACCTTTCATTATACACATAGAAGGTTCTCTATACTAATCAGTGAAAAAGAAGTGGAACCCCTTCAACTTTGCCCGTAGCCATGACTAACTTCTATATATATTGTATCAAGAGATGTTGATTTTCACCCTTGTGGTTTTGATTATCCTAACCTATTTTATAAGAAGGTATTCATACCAACCAATGACCAAAAGTTTAGAATCTATGAGTAATAAAATAATGACATGAGAATTAGTAACCAGAAGTGAAAAAAAAAAATTAAATGTTTTTGGGTGATTTTACTAATTATATATGTATAAATAAAAGAATTTTTTAAAAAATTTAGTAGCTGGAGGATAGTGTTCCAAGTTGGTTGATTTACTTCACAGGAATTACAATGATTATTGAAAATCGATGGAAACTGGCTTAGGAACAAGGATATACAAGAGCATGGACAAGTGTATGAGTTCCATGATGAACAAGGCTTTGGCTTTTTAGTCTGCACTAATCAGTAATCAGCCATAGGTGGACCAACAGATCTTACAAGTTGGACCCTCCAAGGTACTATATCTCTTTGGCAGAGATATTTCAGTCCATCTGTTACTTGCATCTCCTGTTATAATGCTCAAAGTTAAATAGTAGTTTTTTTTTTTTTTAAAAAAAAGGTCATAAATATTTCTTATATGTTCATTATTCATGATAGTGATGATTCAGTATTTTGTATAGATCGTATCACATGGAAATCTGTGTGCCCACATCACTGTCCAACACTTGGTTCACATTATGACTGTTATGTACACTCTCTGTGCCCAAAATTAAACCCCCAACACCCCAATTAAACCCTCAAAAATGAAATAAAATTAAAAAAATCAGCTTAATTGCCCTATTTTCTTTGTACCTTGTAATTGTGAAGAAGGCTGTGGAGCATATATATATATGCATTAGGCCCACTTCTTGTTTCTCTCTCTTCATTTGTAAGGCCACATATACTTCAATTTCTATGGCTTTTTACATTGGCAGTTGGATAAGGGTACTGTATCATGGGTACTTAGGTCTCCTGTTGCATGTATACCTAGTTGTATATATATTACGCTTCTAATCAATTGATGTGGTGTACAAAAGTTTCAAACTAATTTTTTGATCTGTCATGTAATATATTCGAGAAAGAAAGACACAAAAATAATACAAATGATGCTAGATTAATTAATTCTACTGAAATTACTTGCCTCTCTTCAATTCTTATATTATATACTAGAAAAGAATATATTTCAATTGAAAGTGGTGTACATAATTTGAAGGAGTAAATTAACAACGGAATCTTTGTTTGCAGGTAGCTAGCTTCTGGATCACATAGAGCTTTTGTAAGTGCTCATTACATATGTATTCGAATACACTTCTTAATCCTCCCTATAAGCTGCATTAACTAAGTATTTTACATATGACTTCATTTCCATTATAGATAATTCGTGCCCATATATTTAATTGCTCAACAATTGATAATTAAGTTAGACTGTGTGATTGTTGTTATGAAGAAGAATTAACAATTAGAGAGGACTTTTATTCAAGCAATAGTTACCAATTTAAACGCAGTGATAAATAATTTTCTATACTTTATTTAGTTTTCTTAAATTCAGTTTTCAAAAAGGGTATATTTGTGCTGTTATTTCTTTCAATAAATTTTCTCATATACAAGCTTGATTTCTATCTTAATTATATACCAAGTATATATATATATATATATATATATATATATATATATATATATATATATATATATATGTGTGTGTGTGTGTACAGGATACAGAATGAAGTTTGAACTTATAATTACATATTAAATATAACTTATAAATTTCTCAATAATTAATTCAATCCTAGTGGTTTGTATGCTAGGTATATATTGGTTAAAAAGCAAAAGTCATTCTTTTTACCAAAATAAAAGATATATATTTATTGTAACTATTTAATATCCCTTAACCTATGCTTGTTGCATAGGATAAAAATTTCATACATGCGATGCTCTTGATGCTATCTATACCTCTATCTGTATATTTACATAATTTTCTGGTCTTAGTTTGATTAGTAATATAGATTAGCAGTAATAAACCGTCCACAATGGATTTTGTTGATCATTTGTTTTGTATCTTTTTTCTATACTAACAAGTGTACATTTCATGATCATTTCTAGCTCTCTTATTTTCTCATTAATTTGTTTGCATCATGATGATAACAATTTTATAAACAAACCTAAATTATGTCGCCATTTCTGAACTATCTTTAAGTTCCATTATGTCTTGATGATTATACTCAGCCTTACAAGAAGTGTTGGGATACTAATATTGTGTTGAAACAAAAACTGAAAATTATATTCAAGAGCACATTTGCGCGAGGGAAACCCTAAGGCTAAGCATGCAAAAAGAGCTTTTAGATGCAGAAGGATGGTATCATATATTTGGCTCATAAAATATTTCATACTAGTAATTACATAATTTAAATCACAAGTGAAACACGTTAATTTATGTTTGGGATTATCCTGCATATGCATCATTGTGTACGAATAACTTTATCTTTACTTTATCATTATTTATTATATTTTTTTTTCTATCTATTAATTTCCTGTTCACACCATTTGTTAATTTAATATTACAACTACAATAATTGTTTATATAATCTTGCCAGCGCGCACATCTTAAATTAATTTCTTAATCTAGCAAAAAGGGGTGCTAAAAATAAACCCACCATATGGGCAAATTGTAGTAACTGATATGCTGTCTTTTATGTTCTGCATAAATTTAATGAATGAAAATCTTTGTTGTTCTAAAAAAAATCTTAATCTATTGATCTCATAACTACCAAATTATGCTAATTTTCTATTACCATAGTGTGCGTTCAATAATTATCTTCTGTAAAGATATCCTAATATTACGATTTTCCCATTTTCAATTTCCAGCCACAGGTTACAAATTACACATTCTGATAATAGTTTAATCATTGATGTGTGTTTGGTTCTTAATTGTGATTAACAAAGAAGTACTCAAACTTATGAAAAGCCCAAATTTTAATGGGTTTAATCCACATAGGAGTGGACTAGAAAGGTTTAAAATCCAAATGTAAAGGGCAAGTTTTACATTTTAATTTAGCAGACAGGCTTAATTAGACTACCTGGAGCGAATCTATCCATTTTGTCAAGTCTAAGTTAGAATTCAGATGAGAAAACATGAAATAAAAAAAACATATACTTTTATTGCGTGTAAATGAAGATAATCACATGGCACTTCGTACTATATTGCTTCCATGATTCAATGTGTGGTTATATCTCCTTCTCCTTTAACAAAGGGGGAATCATCAGTTCAGTCTATCAAGAACAAGAATCTGTTAGCTCTAGGACGTTCACTACTGTTATGTTTGACTCTATGTTGTATACATTATGAGATTCCCACACATCACGTCATGATGTTGGGATGATGAGGTACACATTGATTTCCATGCAAACATACACATATATTTGGAAAGGAAGAACTGTTATGGTTCTTCTGCTTTTACTATTTTCCGCCTTCAATCATACCCTGTAACTCTCACTATGGATTATACAGATATTTTCCCACTCTGCTCCTTTCCAACTTCTTGGTCAATTAAATTAATGAATTTTCTTTTTGATATCAGTTTATACTGGGAAGCTATCCCTGAAACTGTGTGTCCAGTGACCCAACTCAAGAGTTACAGATATATCAGAATGAGCTCGTGCTATCTTTATTACATTAATTTTAAATATTTTTTCATTTATTATCATATACAAAGGTGTACAGCTCAAATAAATTCCAAATAAACCCATTTGAAGTTGAGGGGGAAATTATTGACTTCGTTAAATCATTGGTCGAATTAATTTTAAAGTGACTTAATAATTATATATATACATATATATATATATATATATATATATATATATATATTTCCTTTTCCTAATATTTTTCAAATTCATTATACTTTGTAAAGCGAGTAATATGTACGTGGAGGGTTTTATTATTAGGGTTTATCTATCATGTGTAATTTTAAATAGGTTAATAAATTAAGAAATAGAAATTTCTTATTTAAAAATATTATTAATACTCACTCATAAATTTTTAAACAACTTTTATACAAATTTTAATAAAAAAATATTTTTAATATCTTATCCTGTCCAAGATTACAATATATTCACTTTGGTTTATTTTATTTTTCTTTGACTAATTTGCCAGTAAATATTTAATTATATTATGTTTAAAGAGAGCGAACGGAAAATAGGGAGAAAAGAAATTATAATTTTTATAAAAAATTGTTTTTGTTTTGTTGAAAAGAAGATGAAGAAAATATGAAAAGAGTGTTGATTTTACAAAAATATTTTTAAAAAATCAAAATTAATTTTTTTCTTAATGTTTCTTTCTCATTTAATTAATGCCAAACAAAGACAAGAATGATATATATGATAGGATTACATGTGAGATTTACATGTATTATTATCATCAAAATCAAACCGGATTAATCAGTCGAACGGATTAAAATATGAATGTGATAAATAATAGCTCTATGTGAATTTTTTATTGTTATAAGTTCAACTATGATTTGCTCGTCAATTTAACTACGAATTACGTTAATTAATATATTTACGGGTTTAACAACGGATGAATTTAGGTTTCTTCTTTGAGAAAACATTGGTATTGGAATGCATAGGATTCTCTTTGAAAACGAAGTGAGAGATGGAGAGGATGGATGGATTATTTTCTTTGAATAAAGCATTAAGGAGATGAATTGAGATATAATAGAGAAGAGAGACATGTATATGAATGGATGAAAATACAAAAAGGTTGTTCCTTAATTTCTGCATAAACAATGAATGAGGATGAGTGGGCTAATGGAACAATTATATTCTGACAAAAACTATACAATCAGCCTCGGAGTTGTCGCTTGAAGGACAGTGGGAGCATCGAAAGCTTTGGTGTACGAATATGAACATAGCATTAATAACATTTTCTTTTTACAATCAATACATGTACTACAAATTAAGTAATCATTTATTAATATTTCACTTTCTCATACATTTATTTAAAAGGCTTTGTTAATTGGTACTAGCATCTTAATTAATGTTAATATTTCCAAAATAAAAACACTCCCTCTATTCCTTTCTACTTTCCACTCTCGAGAAAACACTCATTTCATATATATGTTTATTTTAAATTTTAAGAAAATATAAATGCTTGTTTTCTTAAGAGTGCTATTATCCAAAGAGATTTATTAAAAATTGTTTGTAGAATATTCGAGTAAGTTTTAATAATATTTTTAAATAAAAATATTTTACTTTTACTTTCTTAATCAATACTCTAATATTTGTTCATAATCCCTTTATGTTATATATGTTGGATATTTAAAGGGAAAATTTTCTTAATAAAAAATATCACTGAGACAAGAATATAATAGAAGCAAATAAGTGTAATTAAAAGATGGACTGATTTGTTATTAAAATAATTTTTAATCTTTATTCTTTAACGAATACTTTAATAAATTAATTACTTTTCATTTAATACTTTCTTATCACATCACATTATCAATTATATATATTATTTCGTTCGATCTTATAAATTATAATGTATGAAAAATTTTAGTTGTCTTAAAGTTCACAATTTTTTTCAATAGTTTTCTATTTATCCTTATTTGATATACATCTATATATGATTATTACATTAAGATATAGTTTAAATTTAAATTTAAATAAATATAAAATACTCTTCTGATTCCTTTTATTGTTTATAAGAAAAAGTTAATTGAATCAATAAAATAAAATAAAAAGAATACTTAGCTGATCGTTAAATTTTTTATTTCTTTAGTTAATTTGTTTGCTTAGTTAATTTTATCCTAAAAACTTAACTAAATGTACTTGATAATGATCATGAAGAAATTAATTCTTTCTTTAGTTAATTTGTTTGTTTAGATGACTACTTTCAAATAATGTATTACACTTATATCCACATAATGGGATGATGAAAATAATTAAGAAGATAAAGAAATAAAGTGTTCTATAAAAATTATAATTCCATCTTATATAAAAACCATAAAATACTGAAAAAATTTATCTTATAAAAAGAAGCCAATTATGTGTTTAAAATGTTGCATGTAAGGTTAAGCTAGCGGCACATTTTTAAATATTATTCTAGTTTTAGCTATAATTCTATATTAAATCTTATCATTTATAACAGTCATGGGGAGCTAAAATCTCTATATCAAAATACAAAAACATTTGCATATGATTGGACTGACTTAAGTTAAGTTTAGATAGATAATTAGTTAAAAAAAAGACATTAACAAAAATACATATGATGGAGTGCAGCATCAGATACACATAGCTGACAAAGTCAAAACCGATTTAAATGATTAAAATTAACATTAGGCTGACCATGTAGATCAGATTCACATGAAGACCCTTAATTACCAATTACCTATTTGGTTGGATTTGTAATAACCCTTTTGATAATTAAATATATAATTGAAGTTGTAAAAATAAAGTCATTTAACATACATTTAAAATTGATCAAGTTGTTGTAATCAATTCAAATTAAAAAAACTGTAACCCAAAAGTAAGTAGACCTGGTGAGCATAACTTAATGCTATTAAATGGGGTGAATGGAGCCTGAAGAGGGGTAAGGATGTTGATGGGGGCAAGTAATAGTATGTAGAAGTAAGGGTTGCCTTGTTTGTGGTACCATCATACTGATCATATTCTGCATGCACCAGAAACCAATCAGTAGTATCTCCATATTATGGAAGCAGAGTCTTCTTTCACTAAAGATTTGGCATTATCATGCTCCCCATTTTCTTTTTCTCAATTATGTAACCTATAAGATACTTTTACTTTTTTTACTTTAAACTTTTCTGCTGACAATAACTGACAAGCAATATTTACTGGGAGATCAGAGAACTAAAACTAACTAGTGTTTTTAGTATTACAGTTTCATAAAGTTTATATATGCAAATGATTGAGGATATACTTGGCTGTTCATTATGAAGTTGTTACATGTGTTGTGAGAAAAATAATTTTACAAAAGCTTTTTTGCAGTCAAATACAATTACGATTTATGCTAACATATACACACTATAGTAAATGGCTGATCCAACTCAACCTAAACCTAAGTCTTGTTTCGAATTCGAAAACTAACAAGAATACAGTTGTATTAAAATTTAACCAGATGATGTGTTAAAATTTAATCGGTTGGAAGATTTTATTCTTCACATATAATTATCCTATAGAATCAGCTTTTCTTTCTTTTTTCTATAATATAGAATATCTTAAACTAAAAAAAACGCATTATAAATTCAATGCTTCAAGGAATAAGTAATAAGTCTCGCTGGTAAATATAAAAAAACTACTTTTATATATATTAAAAATAATGAATGAAAATAGTTATTTGTATTAATTTAATTAAATATTAAATATAATATCCTAAAATATTTATAACATTAGTTGTCTTGAAAATATATATGAGAATGACATATTTGATAGACAAAAATTTAATGACACTAGAAAATATAATTTTATTTATAGTATAAGATAAAAAAAATTACAAAAAATTACTTGTATTTAAAACTAAATCCGTCATTTAAGGGTAAGTAAAACATCTTTCATATAAATCACACGAACACAAGTTAAAACAACAAATATCAAGCAAACCATGTTCAAAGAGAAAATTACATTTTATTATTTGATGTTAACTTTAGAACACCCCAGTCCATAAATAAGAATCTGTTTAGGTCATCCTCTAATAAGAATAGGAATACATGATCATTTGTTTCTCCTAAAGCATTTTTTTTAATAACTTAACTCAATATTTATGTGATCTCGAATAAGTTAATTGACATATTTAAATAAACACATCATGGTCCACATATCTAATGTGTATACACTAAACTCACTGACTTAGCTCTCATTTGGGAAACGTTGGATAGATCGGTACGAGAATAAAGCCTATAAAATTTAACTAGAAAACTTATCTCGCATCTTTGATAAGGTCTAGTGAAATCAGGAAAAGTTACAACGACAATCAAAACCATTCATACACATTGTCATATATAAATATCACACCATAATTGTGCAAGGTACATTTTTTAAACTTTGAGTCTTACATCAAATTATTGTCCTACCTTACTTATTTGAGCATCAGATAAGTCTTAAAGGACCTTCCTTCTTTCAGTCCTTTATTGACTCCTATATAGATAAGGACATGTCGGTTTATGCATGCTTGAAATGCATATAATGGATTAGGACAGAAAATTATGTATAATTTTTAATTAAAAATGTAAAATTAGTCCTTTGTCCTTACATTTGAGTTTAGGTAGGTCCTTAATGTTTTTTTACCCAAATTAATTCCTTACGTTTTTTAATTTGGTCAGGAGTAGTCATTTCTGTTACATTTGTTAACTAATGTGCTTTCGGGATGCCTATGTAACATTACAAAAAAAAACCTGATTTATGATGGTTAAAATTTTAATTTTCTTGGGATTTTAAACTGCCACATATTCAAAATAGAGAACCACCCCATGATGATCGTGAAACACCTTCTCACCACCACTCATACTAACAAACAACAAATAGAACAAAAAAAGAATCAAAACCATAAAGTAATGAATAAAGACTAAAGGAAATATAAAACATTTGAAATATAGATTAAGAAGAATCATGCAAAATCAATTCCCGTTGAGTATTAGGGGTACATAACAAGAAACAATTACATAGAATATTGTTGAAGAAAGGTCTGGTTGAAAAAGATTTTATTAAGTTATATTGGAACATACCCGGTGCTTACACCCTCAGATTTGTCAATAACACACATCAAGAACTTTTGTTAATAAATGAAGTCTGTACATCTTATGGCTAGTCTGTGTATCTAAGTGTTTTAAGAGACAAGCCTTGGGCTATAAAACAAGGAGTCCCAACATTCAGATAGAATGACCAAAAGTTTGGTAGAAGCACTTAAATCACACTTCGAATATCATGCACAAACAGAAAAAGAACGTAGTCACTTTTTAACGTTCTTAATACTATTTTTCGTGATGCATTGACACTTATGCACTTGTCATATCTGCGTGCTTATCATCAAAGAGCACAAGGAAAAAATCAAGCTCAGCAGCTAAAGTCAGTGTACCTACCTCTGTGCGCATTCAGAAAAAGCTGATTATATTCAGAAGAAATGTCAGCATATCTCAGAAAGTTTTTCAACACTGACTTTTAATCTTTCGCTGGATCAAGATATGAAAAAGGAAAAGCTTTATGCATTAAAAATGCATAAGAAACCATTTCCATGAAAGAACTAAAGAAGCCTACTACTAGACCTTTGCATCTGCTTGATCACTAAAGGTCTGGTACCTGAAAGCTTAAGGTAAAAACTTTTATAGGATTTCCAACGTCTATATCTCCTTTCAAGAAGTAGCGACAGTCATTTTTCCAGCACCTATTTATACCTAGGAAAATTGAATTACAATATACAACACTTATGAGCTTTCATCAAAAATTCTCTTGAGTCAAAATTCTATCTGTGTATTCATTCTTCTCTTGTAGACAGAGACCTTATTTGTTTGTTCTGCCTCTAGCAGACCTTGGTCTCGTGTCATAACTTAGTGTAAATCTCTTTTGTATATATGTTATACACTAAGTTTTGTGAATTACTCTTTCTTTCACATACAAACTGTAAAGTCTGGTGTGTTGCCAGAATCTGTTAGTATGAGAAACATTGTTGGCCCTAAAAGGCTTTAGAAAGAATACTTGGGTTTAAGTCAAGAGTGGCTTGTTGAAAGCATACTTGGGTTTAAGCCAAAAGTGGCTGGAGTCAAGAATACTTGTGGCACTGGTCTAGTGTTGTTATTGTAAAAGAGATTTCACAATAGTGGAAATTCTTCAAGTTAGAAGGGACTGAACATAGCTTCTGAGTTGGAAGTAAACCAGTATAAACTCTATGTGTTAATCTTCTCTCTTTACTCTCTTGCATCATTTGATTACAAGTATTTTATTTAGTTTGAATTTCCGCATAAAGAGTCTGTGACTTATTCAACCCCCCTTCTAAGTTAGACTCTGAACCATTAATTGGTATCAGAACTTGTCCTTTTAGGTTGATCACTTCCTCGAGTGAAAAGGATTAAGATCTGTGACGACCACCGCCATTTTTACATTTATTTATATCCGTTTAATTAATTTTCATAATAAATTTTTCACGTTTAATAATATTTAATTAAGTCTTATTTTAAAATGTCTTTTATCTTCACTGAACATTTTCAAAATAATAAACAGTAATAAATAAATTAATTAAATAAAATAAGAAAAAGAAATTAGTTAAATGAAGCAAAAGGAGAAAAAGGAATTAGGGACTACTCGCTAGAGCGAGGCCCGGATTCGCTTAAGCGAGATCAGGAGCTGTCGCTTGAGCGAGTCACTACTCACTTGGGCGAGTCTCATATTTCATCCCCGAGCGAGCCACGAATGCACTTGAGCGAGAGGGTTCCTATGCATCAGGTCCTTATTTCGCTTGAGCGAGATTTTCTTGCTTAAGCGAAATTAGTCCAGTAGCTCTGCCATCGCCACTCGCTTAAGCGGCCCCGTTCCCGCTCAGGCGAGATCACTCCAGTACCTAAACATCCCTTATTCGCTTGAGCGAGTTACATTCGCTTGAGCGAATTAAACCCAGAATCTATTCCTATGGCCCTCACTCGAGCGAGGCTTAATTCACCTGGGCTAAAATCCTTCAGTAACCATTTTCACCTGACACATGCACATCTCGCTTGAGCGAAAGTCATACCCGCTTGAGCGAGATTTGGCCAGAGGCCATATCACTGACATAGAGTACTCTCGCTTGAGCGAGAATTCTCCTCGCTTGAGCGAATTATGCAGTACATGCGTGGAAACTTAAAGTTTTTACACAAATTAGCATGCCTAAACATTCATATGCACTATTTGGCCTAATTTGGCCATTTACACATATCCAAACATGCAAATAGGATTGGTTTCCATTAAATATGCACTTCACTTCTAATTCCAATCCACTAAATGCATACCAATCATCGAGGCATTAAACAATTCACACACAATCTGCATCATTCATGTCTCATAATTATATACAAGACCTGTCTATAGCAATTCATCATCCATACCTACTATTGGCTCCATGCCAATATACATCAAATTCATGAAAATCAACATTGCTCACTACTTATCGCAATCATTCATATTATAAAGTTAATCCAACACACGCAAGAAACATGTAAGCATAACATATAAAACACAATACACAATGTACACATCATTTCATTCATAATTTCCTCTGCTCCTTGGCATCAATCCTCCGTTTGGCGCACCTCTAGGGCTTCAACCTCTTCCCCGTCACTGGTTACTAAATTAAAAGAAAACCACAGCAAGGGTAAGTGTTTGGTATCATAATTAATCTAGAACGGTAATTAAATAACAAGATACATGTTAACTAACTCTACATTATGCAATTAGTCTCGCCTTTTATCATCAACCTATACTTACCAATTATAAACTTCATTCAAATTCATTATCCTCAAAATGCAAATCACAACCAATAAATATAATAGAGCACATGCACATCATCACACAATGCCAATAATTTCATCAATTATCACCACTGACTCTCACATAAAATCGATGCCTAGTATCCAGATACTAAAGGATCGGCCTTCAGCTGGGGGTCCTACTTGACACCCCGTGAACCCTGCTTGGTCCACCGAGTCCTACTTGACTCTCCACCTCAACCACTGGGTCCTACTTGACCACTGGGTAGCTCAACTGGGCACAAAAACCACGGGAGCCGGAAAAGGAGGGGCTATACATATCGTCGGCCATCCCACACCACATAATCATACATATACATCACATTCCTCATATTATATATCATGTGGCCATTAACAACAACTCATATTCATCAAATAGGCGACCTACTTGTCAAGCCCGCCATCTCAACGCCACTATACACATCAATTTATCACAATGTAAAACACTTTAATCTCCTAATCACCATAAACTAATTACATCTCACATTCACATATACACACACATACAATTATCATCCAATAACTATTCTCATTATTCCAATGTTTGATTAAATAATTCAATTACGTCTATGTACCTATTCTAATTACTTATGACCCGAACATCCCCTTACCTCGATTCCAAGCTTTGACGATTTGTTCTTGATGCCGGTTGCGCCCTCTAAGTGCTGGGTTCAAGGTTCTACTCCCAAATCCAACACTCGCTTCGCCACTCGACCTTCCGACGTTCGTTTCGCTACCTACGGAGGTCGAACGCAAAACCCATTAACATTATACTACTCTAATTGTTCTAAATACCGTTTTCAAGCTCCGATGCACTGGAGGAGTGGAAAATGGAAGCTTCTCCCACCATGCATGGCCATCGGCTAGAGAGAGAAAGTGAAGAGGGAAGAGATAACTCAACTCTAATGGGTCCATTGTACTCACCTCGAAGCCACGATCTCAAAAACGTGGTTAATTTGAAGTTTCGACGCAAAATGGTCCTTCCCTTGAGGCATGCAACTTTCGGTAGTGTGAGGGAGAAGAAGAAAAAGATGGCGTGAATGAGGAAGAAGAAGAAAGCTTTGTTATTTTAAGACCAAGGGCAAAACTGTCTTTTCCCTATTTCTTTTATAATTTATTTAAAATTTTTAATTAAACTTTTACCTTTTACCTCTATTGGTAACTTCTAAATTTACCTCCTTCCAATTACTCTTCATTTAACCTTTTGTAATTAGTCAATCAAATAAATTTATTTATTTCCACAATATTTAATTATTTATAATTACATTTATAATAATAATAATCCCTAAAAATGTTAATTAAATCTCTAAAACAATTATTAATATTTTTCGCCAATCAAAATTTTACTAGAATATTAGGGATGTTACAAGATCTATGGCAGCCTCTCAAAGTAATTAGCTGATCATAGAAGGATCTTCAATCAGCAAGCCTCAAGCCTTCTTTGGATAAGATTACCCATACTAGAATGATAGAATGGAAATATTCATAAAATTCACTCAGTACAGTCTATGGGCAGTCATTGTTAATGGAGATAACGATACTCCTGTCGATGGAGAAGGAAAGCCCAAATCTGAAGATGAATGGACAGCTGCTCAAATCAAACAAATAGAGATAAATGCCAAGGCCAGATTTTTGCTTACATGTGCTCTTAACAAATCTGAGTACAATAAAGTATTTAGCTATAAGATATAGCTAAAGAAGTCTTGGATGCTTTTCAACAAAATTATGAAGGCTGTCAAAAGGTCTAAAAAGATATTGTTGACCACACAGTATGATATCTTTAAAATGGAGGAACATGAGTTTGTGGATCAAATATTTGGAAGATTCCAAACTCTGTCGAACAAACTCAAGGCTCTTGGAACCACTCCCTCTGTAGAAGATATTAATGTTAAGCTTCTTGGAAGCTTGCCTGAAAGGTTCGATCCCAAACGTTCTACACTAGAAGAAGATAAAGATTTAAGCACTTTCTCCTTAGATGAGTTGCTTGGAGTCCTCAAAGCGCATGGGCTAAAACTGAAGCAGAAGGAAGTCAGCAAGCCTTCCTCTTCCAAAAGCATTGCCTTAAAGTTTGATGAGTCAAGCAGAAAAACCAAAGCACTGAAAGCTGAAGAATCCTCAGGTTCTGATCTAGACTCTAATGAATCAGGTGCTGACACTGATGAAGAACTGGCTCTTGTAACCAAGAGATTCCACAGACTGCTGAAAAAGAAAAAGTTCAGACCAGACAAATTTCAAAAAAAAGACTACAAAGGTAAACATCAATTTAAATTTAAAACTTACAAATCTACTCTAGAATGTTTCAATTACAGGAAACCAGGACATATGAAAGCAAAATGTCCACTTCTAAACAAAGATAAGAAAGATAAAAAAGAGAAGAGAAGGTTTCCCAAGAAACAAAAAGGTCTGATAACATGGGATGATGAAGGATCATCCATGCCCCTGAAGTACAAGCCTCATTACAAAGGTCATCTTCTGTAACATCCTAGGTTATTTTTGCATTTATTTTTATTCAAACGATTACATCTTACGATAAATTTTTCCTTTTCTTGAAAATTAATCGATATTTAGTGAAAAGCATTTATTTTTACTGACTTATTCAAGTGACAGCAGTCACAGTTAGATTAATTAAATGAGGTCTAGAAAAGAAAAGCAAGTTAATTTAAACACAACGGATGGGAGAAAGGGAATCAGGGCTTCTCGCTTGAGCGAGGCCCCTACTCGTCTAAGCGAGATTCCGGACTCTCACTTAAACGAGGTTTCTATTCGCTTGAGCGAATACCCTTCACACACCGGATTAGACAAAACATGCAGACGGACTCCCGAAAGTCCCGCCCTAAAATGATTCTATTAATCAAAGGTTTGTCATAGCTACCACGACAACTTATGTAAAAGACAGTAATGTATTTTAAAATGTAAATTTTGCATTCGTCCGGTCTTGATTAAACACAAATAATTAGTAATTCTCGGAAGTTCTTATACACATATATAACCCTATAGAGAGTCACTCAAAGTCACTCGGACCCTGGCACCGTTCTCCCCCTTGGCGCGACTCCATGGCTCCTTCCCTCTCCCTGTCTCTAGTTACTAAAAAAAAAAGGCAAGGGTGAGTGTTTGGCATTATAATTAATATAGAATGGAACTTAACAAATATACATGCATATTTATACATACACATCAAGCATCACTTGTAAGTAAGCATACCGAAACATAGTGTATTACATACAGTAACTATATTTACCCAACCACACAATTCCATCACATTCATCACGATCACAACTGACTTTCATACAATTTGACTCCTAGTATCCGGATACTAAAGGATTGGCCTTCAGCTGGGGGTCCTACTTGACACCCCGTGAACCCTGCTTGGTTCACCGAGTCCTGCTTGACTCTCCACCTCGACCACTGGGTCCTACTTGACCACTGGGTAGCTCAACTGGGTACGAAAACCACGGGAGCCGGAAATGAGGGGCTATCATATACCGTCGGCCATCCCACACCACATAGTCATTCAACAGTTTACCTTTCACATAATAATATCAATTCCTCATCACTTGGGTAGCCTGCTTGCTAACCCGTCGTCACATAACACTGATCATTTCAACATTAGATATCACAAGATCATAACATGATAACTCAACCATACCCAATCTTCCACTAATTAATGAACCCAGTCACACATGCACAAGCATAAACACACAACTACGTTTAGCAACATTTTCCTTAACCTGTTTACATTACCTCAATGACCTGAATAAGAAGCGAGTCCTATTCTAATTAATTATAACCCGAACACCCCCTTACTTTGGTTCCACGCTTCGATGATCTGTTCTCTGTGTCGATTCCTTCCTCTGAGCACTGGTTTCGCAGTCTCAACTCCGTCACTCAGTCTTCTGTTGCTTAACCTACTACCTACGGATCATAAAGTACAGCTCGTCACTTCAACGCCCTTAGTTCATGGACTGCATTTGGGCTCACACTCACCGGAGGAGTGGAGAACAGCCACGAATATAGCCATGCATGGCTTTAAACCGCTAAAGAATAAAAGGAATAAGGGAATCACAATTAGAACGGATCAGTAGACTCACCTTGAAGCCTTGATCACAGGAATGGGAATAAATTGAAGTTTGGACACAAATGGAGTCCCTCTCCAGCGCATGCAACTCAGCGTTAAGAGAGGAGAAAAACGAAAGTGAAGGAACAGAACAACAGCAAAGGTAGCTTGTAAATAATGAAGAGGGAAGGAAGAGAATTTCCTCATATATATATAGCTCATGGGCAAGATCGTCTTTTCCTTTATTTTATTTGTATTCTTACTAAATTTAATCAATTTCACTATATTAAATTATTGCATAGTTATCAAATCAATTACACGTATTTATTCCCTCAACGTTTAATTATTCACAATTCTCTAATACTTCGCAAGAGTATAGGCCCAATATAAATATCGGCCCCTGGTGTCCTAACTTAGTGTTCATACCTCGGAAATTCGAGCTACAACCTGAGAGGTCGGATATCTCATCCGTACTCACCTCTTGGTTACCTACACCCGTTGTTTCAGTCATTATGAGGTTAATCCGGGCTATGACCCCGTGTGAGGCGCTCTCCTCACAACGGTTGGACCAGACCACCTAACTCTGTCTGCTCTTCTCCTACACTCCCGATCTTTAACTCCGCCTGCTCGCGCTTCTGAGACCGATCTCGACACCGGCTTTCTTATCTCTGGCTAAGATAGAACAAATATTAAATAAAACTTCTAAAACATTTACTAATCATTTCCCATTTCTTATAATTCTCATTAAAACATCAGGGATGTTACATCCACCCCCCCTAAAAGGAGATTTCGTCCCCGAAATCAGTGTTCCGATTGAAAAAGATGAGGGTACATTCGTCTCATATCGGATTCTAACTCCAAGTGTAGTTTATCCAATGTAAATTCTGCCACTTCACCTTCACCAGCGGTACCTCCTTGTTCCTTAACCGTTTGGTTTGATGCTCTTCAATGCCGATTGGTACCGCCTCCACCGTCAGGTTCTCCTTCACTTCAATGGAGTCACTCGGTACAATCATGGTATCACACAGAATGTAGGCTCGAAGTTGCGATACGTGGAACACGTTGTGAATGTTAGTCAACGATTGGGGAAGATCCAGTCGATAAGCGACTTCACCAATCCGTTCTAGTATTTGGTATGGTCCAATATACTTCGGATTAAGCTTTTGACTCTTCAAAATTCGACCTACACCCTTAGTCGGTGAAATCCTTAGGAACACCCAATCACCCACTTGGAATTCAAGGGGTCTATGCCGATTGTCATAATAGCTCTTTTGCCGATCTTGAGCAATTTTTATCTTCTCTCGGATTAAAGCGATTTGCTCATTCATCTCTTGAATCATCTCAGGCCCCAGATGAAGAGCATCGCCGTTCTCATTCCAACATAATGGAGTACGACATTTTTGACCATAAAGAGCTTCGTATGGAGCCATCCCAATGCTGCTATGGTAACTGTTATTATATGCAAACTCTACCAAGGGCAAGTATTTCTCCCATGATCCGCCCTGTTCCAGTACACATGCCCTTAACATATCTTCAAGAGTCTGTATAGTCCGTTCTGATTGGCCATCGGTCTGGGGATGGTAGGCTGAGCTCAATTTGAGCTTAGTACCCAGTTGTTGTTGCAAACTCCCCCAAAACCTTGAAGTGAATCGGGGATCCCGATCGGAGATAATGCTTGAGGGCACACCATGCAGTCGTACGACCTCAGCAATGTACAACTTAGCTAATCGATCTAGCGACCACTTCATATTTATTGCCAGGAAATGCGCACTTTTGGTTAGTCGATCAACAATCACCCAAATCGCGTTGTATCCGGTTTGAGTGTGGGGTAGTCCGGACATGAAGTCCATGGTGATACCTTCCCACTTCCAGATCGGAATTTCTGGAGGTCGAAGCAACCCTGGAGGTCGTTGGTGCTCAACCTTGCACTTCTGGCATATCACACAGGATTTCACATACTCGATTATTGCCTTCTTCATACTTGGCCACCAGAATTCCTTTTTTAAGTTATGTTACATTTTTGTCACTCCCGGATGTATACTCAAAGAGATCTTGTGTGCTTCTGATAACACTGCCTGCCTGAAGCCTCCATGTGCAGGCACCACCACTCGATTCCTGAATCTCCATATACCATCGTCACCCCTAATTATCTCCACATTTTTGCCTTGGGTCTGAGTATCAATCAGCCTCAGTAACTCTTTATCGTCTTTCTGTGCAGCTACCATCGACTCCAGAAATTCGTTGGAGATTTTTAACATTCCAATTGTCATCCGGTTTGGCGCGTCCATAACAATTCCAACATTCATATCTCTAAAGCTTTCCAGCAATTCCTGTTCTTTACCCATTAGGTAAGCCACGTGTAATACCTTCCTGCTTAGTGCATCTGCCACAACATTCGCTTTGCCTGGGTGATACTTTAAATCGAAGTCGTAATCCTTTAAATACTCCACTCATCGCCTCTGTCTCATATTTGGCTCCTTTTGATCAAACAAGTATTTTAGGCTCTTGTGATCACTGAATACTACAAAGCGAGCCCCATACAGATAATGACGCCAAATCTTCAGTGCGTACACCACTGCTGCAAGTTCCAGATCATGAGTCGGGTAATTCTCCTCATGTGGCCTCAATTGCCTCGAAGCATAAGCAATTGCCCGATCAGCTTGCATCAACACACACCCCAATCCAAATTTGGATGCATCACAATATACTTCAAATTCCTGTGTTACATCGGGCAGTGCAAGCACAGGGGCAGTCGTTAAACATCGCTTAAGAGTTTGGAAGCTTAATTCACACTTTTCCGACCACACGAAGGGGTTTCCTTTCCTTGTTAACCGAGTCATAGGAAGTGCTATCCGAGAGAACCCCTCAATGAAGCGTCGATAGTATCCAGCTAATCCGAGGAAACTCCTGATTTCAGTTATTGACTTCGGCCTTTCCCAAGCCATAACCGCCTCAATTTTTGTCGGATCAACTGAGATTCCCTCTTGGGAAATTATATGCCCCAAGAATTGTACACTACTCCCCCAGAAATCACACTTAGATAGTTTAGCGTACAACTTCTTCTCCCGAAGTACTTGTAAAACAAGTCGAAGATGTTGAGCATGCTCCTCGTCCGACCTCGAATATACCAAAATATCATCAATGAATACTACCACAAACTGGTCCAAGTACGGTTGAAAAGTCCGATTCATATAGTCCATAAAAATGGCAGGAGCGTTCGTTACTCCAAAGGGCATTACTACGTACTTGAAGTGCCCATATCGAGTCCGAAATGCTGTCTTTGGGATATCCTCCGACCTCACTCGGATCTGGTGGTATCCCGACCTCAAGTCGATCTTAGAGAACACAACGGCGCCTCGCAACTGGTCCAGTAAATCGTCAATCCGAGGTAGTGGATATTTATTTTTGATTGTCAGTTTGTTCAGCTGTCGGTAATCAATGCACATTCGCATACTACTATCCTTCTTCTTTACCAATAACACCGGAGCGCCCCAGGGTGAGGCACTGGGTCGGATAAAGCCCTTTTCTAGTAATTCGTTTACTTGTTTCTTCACTTCGGTTAATTCCACCGAAGACATTCTATATGGCGCTCGGGACACAGGTTCTGCCCCGGGAATCAAGTCAATAGAGAAAACAATCTCCCGACTGGGAGGTAGTTTCGGAATTTCTTCCGGAAAAACGTCAGGAAATTCACAAACAATCGGAATATCACTTAGCAGGAGGTTATGCCGACCCTCTGAAGCGAATAAAACAACATACGTGGTTAGGACATCGCTCACCCCGTTCTTCATGTCAAGTTCCTGAGAGAAAACAATAATCTTCCGATAACAGTCGACCAACACATGATTAGCAGCAAGCCAATCGAGACCCAGAATAACATCTAAGTCCTTCAATGGCATACAGATAAAATTTACTCGAAAAGTACGGGCTTCGATTTGCATCGGCAGTTCTCTACACACTGTAGTTGCACAGAAAGTGGAACCAGTTGGAGTGGAAACAATAAGAGCGTTCTCCATTAAACCGATTGGCAGACCAAGCCGTCGCACACAACTTTCCGAAATAAAGGAATGAGTGGCACCTGAATCATAAATTACATCAACCAGATAACCACAGATGAGGCACTTACCCTGTACTAAATTGTCATTCCTCATAGCTTCTGAAGCATCAAACGCAAATACACGCCCGGTCATGGCGTTCTGGGCATCGCTAGATTGGGCATCATATCTTCCCGATTGTTGGTTCCCTCTACCTGCTCCATTCCGGCCTCTCTTCGAAAAGTTGGAACCCCGGGTCCCAGAAGAGTTAGTTCGATTGTCCGTCCTGCCCTGCTGCTGCCTCTGAGGGCAATCGGGCCTGAGGTGCCCTGGTTGTCTGCACTGGAAGCACACAATCTGATTGGCTTGGCAATGTTTGGCAATGTGACCTTCCTGACCATAATTGTAGCATGTACGATTACCAGAAGGATTACCCGATCGACCAGTGGAACCCCGACCGGAAGAGGATGAGGAGGTAGCAGAAGACTTGCCACCCCGGAAGAATTGACTCATCCTCTTGAAGTTGAATCCTTTTGCCTTCAGTGGCTTTTTATCTCTCGGCTGGGACGTCCTTTGTAACTGCACCTCTTCAGTCAGTCTTGCTTTGTTCACCAGGGTTGGGTAGTCCCTAATCTCCATTGGTACGATTACACTACGGAGCTCAATCCGTAGTCCAGCTTCGTATTTGGCGCATTTGCTACCTTCAGTCCCTTCTAACGAGAAAGGGTGGTAAAAATCACACAGCTCGTCAAACTTGCTGGTGTACTCAGCTACAGACATCCGGTCTTGCTCCAACTTCAGGAATTCCATTTTTTTCCGGATTTTGTAGTTGTCCGGGAAGTATTTAACAAGGAACCTCCTTCGGAAATTCGCCCATACCAACGGCTCATTTGCTGCGTTCATCTGCACCTTCACTCGGGACCACCATACTCTAGCCTCTTCTTTTAGTTGGTAAGTAGCAAATAAAACCTTTTGCTCTTCAGAGCACTCAAAATATTCAAAAACCTGCTCGATATCCCTGATCCAGATGTATGCCCCGTCATAGTCATGTCCCCCTTTGTAAGTCGGAGGATTCCTTTTTAGGAATTTATCCAGAGTGGGACCGGACTCGGTCCTACTCATCAGCTGAGTAAATCTAGAGAAGAAATCATCTCTTCCCCCAGAACTAGTCTCTCCGGCCATTTAGTAATTCTACAATGAGCAAACACATCACCATTAATAACCAAGATCAGTCAGGGGATCGTAAACTTACCTTATATTCATAGAATACTACGCCAGTGGAGTGCCAAGGGAACGATGCCAGACCACACACAATCTCAATACAACGAAATACAATCAACCTTCATAAAACTATCACAATCACTAGATCGGCCCATACACCGGCTCTAGAAAGAACCGCTCTGATACCAAGTGTAACATCCTAGGTTATTTTTGCATTTATTTTTATTCAAACGATTACATCTTACGATAAATTTTTCCTTTTCTTGAAAATTAATCGATATTTAGTGAAAAGCATTTATTTTTACTGACTTATTCAAGTGACAGCAGTCACAGTTAGATTAATTAAATGAGGTCTAGAAAAGAAAAGCAAGTTAATTTAAACACAACGGATGGGAGAAAGGGAATCAGGGCTTCTCGCTTGAGCGAGGCCCCTACTCGTCTAAGCGAGATTCCGGACTCTCACTTAAACGAGGTTTCTATTCGCTTGAGCGAATACCCTTCACACACCGGATTAGACAAAACATGCAGACGGACTCCCAAAAGTCCTGCCCTAAAATGATTCTATTAATCAAAGGTTTGTCATAGCTACCACGACAACTTATGTAAAAGACAGTAATGTATTTTAAAATATAAATTTTGCATTCGTCCGGTCTTGATTAAACACAAATAATTAGTAATTCTCGGAAGTTCTTATACACATATATAACCCTATAGAGAGTCACTCAAAGTCACTCGGACCCTGGTACCGTTCTCCCCCTTGGCGCGACTCCATGGCTCCTTCCCCCTCCCTGTCTCTGGTTACTAAAAAAAAAAGGGCAAGGGTGAGTGTTTGACATTGTAATTAATATAGAATGGAACTTAACAAATATACATGCATATTTATACATACACATCAAGCATCACTTGTAAGTAAGCATACCGAAACATAGTGTATTACATACAGTAACTATATTTACCCAACCATACAATTCCATCACATTCATCACGATCACAACTGACTCTCATACAATTTGACTCCTAGTATCCAGATACTAAAGGATTGACCTTCAGCTGGGGGTCCTACTTGACACCCCGTGAACCCTGCTTGGTTCACCGAGTCCTGCTTGACTCTCCACCTCGACCACTGGGTCCTACTTGACCACTGGGTAGCTCAACTGGGCACGAAAACCACGGGAGCCGGAAATGAGGGGCTATCATATACCGTCGGCCATCCCACACCACATAGTCATTCAACAGTTTACCTTTCACATAATAATATCAATTCCTCATCACTCGGGTAGCCTGCTTGCTAACCCGTCGTCACATAACACTGATCATTTCAACATTAGATATCACAAGATCATAACATGATAACTCAACCACACCCAATCTTTCACTAATTAATGAACCCAGTCACACATGCACAAGCATAAACACATAACTACGTTTAGCAACATTTTCCTTAACCTGTTTACATTACCTCAATGACCTGAATAAGAAGCGAGTCCTATTCTAATTAATTATAACCCGAACACCCCCCTTACTTTGGTTCCACGCTTTGATGATCTGTTCTCTGTGTCGATTCCTTCCTCTGAGCACTGGTTTCGCAGTCTCAACTCCGTCACTCAGTCTTCTGTTGCTTAACCTACTACCTACAGATCATAAAGTACAGCTCGTCACTTCAACGCCCTTAGTTCATGGACTGCATTTGGGCTCACACTCACCGGAGGAGTGGAGAACAGCCACGAATATAGCCATGCATGGCTTTAAACCGCTAAAGAATAAAAGAAATAAGGGAATCACAATTGGAACGGATCAGTAGACTCACCTTGAAGCCTCGATCACAGGAATGGGAATAAATTAAAGTTTGGACACAAATGGAGTCCCTCTTCAGCGCATGCAACTCAGCGTTAAGAGAGGAGAAAAACGAAAGTGAAGGAACAGAACAACAGCAAAGGTAGCTTGTAAATAATGAAGAGGGAAGGAAGAGAATTTCCTCATATATATATAGCTCATGGGCAAGATCGTCTTTTCCTTTATTTTATTTGTATTCTTACTAAATTTAATCAATTTCACTATATTAAATTATTGCATAGTTATCAAATCAATTACACGTATTTATTCCCTCAACGTTTAATTATTCACAATTCTCTAATACTTCGCAAGAGTATAGGCCCAATATAAATATCGGCCCCCGGTGTCCTAACTTAGTGTTCATACCTCGGAAATCCGAGCTACAACCTGAGAGGTCGGATATCTCATCCGTGCTCACCTCTTGGTTACCTACACCCGTTGTTTCAGTCATTATGAGGTTAATCCGGGCTATGACCCCGTGTGAGGCGCTTTCCTCACAACGGTTGGACCAGACCACCTAACTCTGTTCGCTGTTCTCCTACACTCCCGATCTTTAACTCCGCCTGCTCGCGCTTCTGAGACTGATCTCGACACCGGTTTTCTTATCTCTGGCTAAGACAGAACAAATATTAAATAAAACTTCTAAAACATTTACTAATCATTTCCCATTTCTTATAATTCTCATTAAAATATCAGGGATGTTACATCTTCGACCTAGGCAGCTTCCTGAAGCCAATCTTGCCAGGATATTTTCTGCTTCTAATCCAACAAAAGCTCATGCTGATGCTCTGTAGTGCCATTATCTCTGGTCAATTCAAGAAGAAACATCTTTCTTTTCTCAATCTTTTCCTGCCAATCCCATTTTTTAACACTGCCCCTCTGTTATTTCTTTTAATTCACCTTTTCTGTTTGTTGTTCAGACTCATTATTTTATTCTTGTCTCTTCAGTTGCATCATCTCTTTTCAACTCTTCTGTAACCCGTGACTTGTTGTTAGTTTCTCAGTAATACCCCTTTTTTTTGTTTTTATTGATATAAAAAGGGGAGATATCTTAGAAGTCCTTTGTGTTGGGTGATGACAAGTTAACAAGTCTAATGGTGCTTTCTTGTATGACATTTTGAATCTATTAATGAAGAATATCTTGATCTACTTAAAATCGTTTGATCTTGCGTAAATATGACTTGAATTGAGTAAACCCTGTAATATTTTCTACGATAAGCATTGATCTCTGTAAAAAAAAATATGTGCATAAACCTGGTAATCTATCCTCCCTAAATCATGGACTTCATTTATGAAAAAGACTCGATGTTTGCTATCAACAAATAAGGGGAGATTGTTGAAGAAATGTCTAGTTGAAAAATATTTTATTAAGTTATATTGGACTAGACCCCAATGCTTGCACTCTCAGATTTATCAATAACATACATCAAGAACTTTTGTTAATAAATGAAGTATCTACATCTTATGATTAATCTGTGTATCTAAGTGTTTCAGGAGACAAATCTTAGGCTATAAAACAAATAGGGAGTCCCAGCATTCAAAAGTCTGATAGGATGACCAAAAGTCTGGTAGAAGCACTCAAATCAGAAACGTCATGCACAAACAGTAAAAGAACGTAATCTATTTTTAACGTTCTTAAAACTATTTTTGGTGATGCATTAGGACTTATGCACTTGCTGTATATGTGTGTTTATCATCAAAGAGGACAAGGAACAAAATCAAGCTCAGCAGCCAAAGTCGTGTACCTACCTCTATGCACATTTAGAAAAAGCTGATTATATTCAGAAGAAATGTCAACATATCTCAGAGAGTTTTTCAACACTAACTTCTGATCGTTTGCTCGATCAAGATATGAAACAAGAATAGCTTTATGCACTAGAAATGCATAAGAAACCATTTCCATGAAAGAACTAAAGAAGCCTGCTACTAGACCTTTGCATCTGCTTGATCACCAAAGGTCTGGTACCTGAAAGCTTAAGACAAAAACCTTCATAGGATTTCCAACGTCTATATCTTCTTTCAAGAAGCAGCAACGGTCATTTTTCCAGCACCTATTTATACCAAAGAAAATTGAATTACAATATACAACTCACGAGCTTTCATCAAAAATTCTCTTGAGTCAAAATTCTCTCTGAGTATTCATTTTTCTCTTGTATACAGAGACCTTTTCTGTTTGTTCTGCCTCTAGCAGATCTTGGTCTCGTGTCATAACTTAGTGTACAGTCTTTTTTGTATATCTGTTATACACTAAGTTCTATGAATTACTTTTTCTTTCATAAGCAAATTGTAAAGTCTGGTGTATTGCCAGAATCTATTAGTGTGGGAAACACTATTGGCCTGAAAAGACTTTAGAAAGAATACTTGGGTTTAAGTCAGGAGTGGCTTTTTGAAAGAATACTTGGGTTTAAGCCAGAAGTGGCTGGAGTCAAGAATACTTGTGGCACTGGTCTGGTGCTGTTATTGTAAAGGAAATTTTACAATAGTGAAAACCTTTTAAGGCAGAAGGGACTAGACGTAGCTTCTGAGTTGGAAGTGAACAAGTATAAATTATGTGTTAATCTATTCTTTTTACTCTCTTGCATCATTTGATTACTAGTATTTTATTTAGTTTGAATTTCTACATAAAGAGTCTGTGACTTATTCAACCCCCCTTCTAAGTTAGATTCTAAACCATCAAACATAAAATAATAATATTAACAAAAGGGAGAAGCAAAATCATAACATTAATAGAGCAAGCCTTAAAAACAGAGTCATAATTCTAGATAAATTTCTCATACCTGTAAAGGTTTCTACACAATTCGATTGTTCATAAAGATAAACCATATTTCTAGAACACAATGCCTGATTTTCAGAGAGATCTATGGTGGATGATTCCGCCAGAGCAGATCTACGGAAGTTACTCTATGTTTATATGGGAAAGAACAAAGTTATTGTTTGAGGAAGATTTCTCACATCACATATATTTTCTTCATAATCTAACCGCTCATTATTATAAACCACATGTCTAAAACCATGTGTCTGGCTTTCGAAGAGATCTAATGGGAATGATTATGCAAAAGCAGATCTACAAAAGTTGCTTTGTGTTTATGTGGGAAAGAACGGAGCCACTAGTTGGGGAAGATTTCTCGTACCACATATGTTTTCTACACAATCTGACCATTTTGAATAAAAGCATGCAAGTCTTGAAGCTTCTATATGATTTTCAACAATATTCAATAGTGTAGTCTTGCTGAGTTAAATCTATAAAGATTACTTTGTCAAAAGAGAGACAGGGGAAAAAAAAAAGAGAGGATCGTGCCCCACCATGAGTATCACCTTAGTCGGTGTAGTGGAGAAATTGAGAGAGTGGAATAAGCTATAGTTAGAGTTTGTGAAAAGAAGATTGAGGAAAGCAAGAAAGGACCCTCTAATGCTTATTTTTTTAATAAGTCTTAATCTCATCTAGCATTTTTATGACACGTGTCACCCATTTAAAAATCGTTCAAGCTACATAAATGTTATGAATACATTAATAAATATAAATGAAAAAAGATTAATCTAGACGAATTTAAAGAAAAACATAAAAACTACTTTGAGTAAAAAATAAGATGACCTTGTACTTAAGGAAATGGATATCTAAAATTATAATGTTAATTGTTTAAAATAAAAAGTAAAAGGATGTATAGTGCATTTGCCATGTTATGGGTGGTAGTTGGTGTGTTTGACAGAGTAATGATTATGATTAGGTGTAATGTTTGTGGTCCCTAGGAGTGGTACATTACGAGGCAGTGTATGGCGTTTCACTTTGTGTACATATGGCAGACATGCAACTCCAGGACCGCGTTAGGTTAGGCCCCATCACTTTGTACATCAAAATCCACCCCCCTTTTTCAATTTTATTAATTTGCAATATCATACATAGCTAGTAATCATTTTCTTACATATTTACCCAATGCATTTTTTTTACTTTTCTATTTTATTCATATGAAGAGATAATGAAAGAAATAAAAAAAATAGGGTCAGATATGTTTTTTCTCTTGTAAAATTAAAAAATTTTAATTTTTGTTCCTATAAAAATTTTATTATGTCATGTTTTTTATTCTTATTAAATTGTAATATTTTAAATATAGTCTCCGTCATAAGAGAATATTATTAACAATTGATTAGTTTTATAATTCTTCACATAACTTATTGATGTATCATTTATATAATTATCTTAATGATAGGCATAAGAAGTATTTAAAGCAAAACCATTTAAATTTCTATGATATTTTTATTAAGGTAATTGATATTTTTCATATTTATTAATAACTTTTGAATTAGATGATATGTATGATAATTAAATAATGTATCGGATGATGAGAGTATGTTAAAAAATTACAATTAAAAAAATGAGCAACTAATACAAATTAATGAAATTAATAAGCGGCTCTAAAGGTTCTATATTGATAAGGAACAATACATATATAATAAAAATATTAATGGAATGAAAGACGTAACAAAATTTTTATGAGATGGAAAATTGAAATTTAGTAATTTTATAAAGATAAAATTCATATTTTATCAAATAAAATATAAAAGTATGTTTTTTTACTGAAGATGAATAGAATTATAATAGAAAGAAACGAAAAGGTTATATTTTCTTAGTATTTTAGTGACATTTTCTTTTCTCATTGGATAAATAAAAACAAAAGATCAATTAAGATAGTTATACAAAAAGTGTAAGTAGAACAAGCCCAAATGAGAGTAACTTGCATTCATTTTTTCCTCTCCATAGAATAACTTGCATTTGACCTAGGTTTTATGTACCCAAATTTTAAATTAAAAACAATACAATTTATTCGGACATTATATTTAATAGCCCAACCCCTACAAATTTGTAGACTTAAAAAGGATCAAACAATTTGTTAGCTATAGTATGAGGTGGTGGCAGAGTGCATATCTATTCAATAATGCTACTTATGTTGTTGATAGAAAATGGGAAACTCTTAGAAATATGATATACTCAAGGTGGTTAGAGTAGAATCTTTTAGTTTTGATACACGTAAAATTGATATTTTAGTTAGAATCTTTTGTTTGTAACTAAAATTAGAATAACATTATAAAGAGTGGATTAAAAAATAAAAAACATTAATTTAATATTTTAAGTTCAATATAAGCTTACAAGATAATTAAAACCACTCAATAAGGTAATTAAGTAATTGACACAATAAAAGTAAACAGAGATCAGCGAAGCAAACGAATCAGTGGAGAAGTACTGTATTATCGTGTCTCTGATGTAGTAGAGATGTGGTTCATGATCTATATTGTGTTGCATCTTGCTTAGGTCATCTTAGAATATTCAAAACATAGTTATTTTGATAAAAGAAACAAAAATTTAATTAGAAAACGTCAGAATCTTTAGAATCAAATGATTTTAGAGATTTTAAGAGTGATTCTAGATAAGTTCTAATTTTAATTAAGAGTTAATTCGTTTTCGGAGTTAAACTTTTAGAATTGTACAATTTTAAGAGTTAATTCTAAATTTTAACAATTATGTTACTGCCATGTCATGTTATATAGGATTTTTCTAAAAAAAGTTGTTTGTCTTTTTTTTTAAGATTATATCTTTCAAATTATATATGTTTATATGGATTAACTAAGATCTTTTTTTATCCTTTTATTGTAGGAGATTATTTTTATCTCCTCAATTCTTAAAAGTTATGTCTATCCTCATATCTTAGGAAATTATCTCTATCTATTAGATACTAGGCCGAAATTAAAACCTTTCTTTAATATATAAATAATGACTTAGATCCCCTTTTATAATTTAATTGACATTTTGAGAAATAAACTTTATTTTCCTATAGTAATTCTCTAGAGTTTGATGTTTTATACGCTCAGAGTAAATAATATATAATTTTTTAAACTAAAATACTATTTTTCCTGTTTTTTCTAGTAAGAGATATATTTATGGGTTGATCATTTATCTTCCATTTGATAATTGTGTAACATCAAAGAATAACTTTCATCTGCTAATAGCATAGTATATATAATAAATATTTGCATCTAAAATAGAGTCAAGAAAATTAGAATTGAACTTTTATTGTGCAAAAAACAATACAACTTCTCTCTAATTATAAGAGAACAATAACACCTTTAATAATATGAGAAAACAACACTAAGAAAATCTTACCGGAGAAACCTTCTTTTTCTCTAAGCTTAGGATGATAAACTCTATAAAAATGGATACTACACTCTAAAAAGGATGATTGAATCTAATAAAAATACTTCAATTTATTAGTCAAGCTCTAAACTTTAGACTTTGATAACCCATGGGAGATTTTTCTCCCTCCTCTTACGTTCCCATGGTGAATATAACATAGGAATTTATTTGTTTTTCCATTTTCTTTATGTATTTAGTTGACCTTTTTTTACTGTTCATACACCATAATTTTCACACCGTCTACTACTTCTAGGTCTTTGGATATTAAGAGAGATAGATGATAGTCTCTCTCCAATAATTAACTTAATGATAGTTTTAAAAAACTAATATAAATTATAAACACGTTTAATGATTGACTAAATTACTACTTCGATCTCTTGTCTTTTTGGTTTGTTTCAAATAAGTCTGATAAGATTTTTTTGTTTCAAATAGGTTCCTTATCTCCCAAAAATGGATCAAACAAATTCCTTTCATTAATTTTTTTTGCATAACTTTATTGAGTGTTGATGTGACATCAAGGGTTACAAAGACTTGTCACTTGAATTAAAAATCCATGTCAGCCTCTAATGTTATGAAGGAACCATTGGCGGTCCTTCTCTTCTCACTGGAGTTGTTCTCCATCTTAGTTCCTCGATACTACTATGACTAAACATCTTAGAACAATCATCCCTTCATCACCAACAAACAAAAACCCATTTATCAAGCTCTTTCCCAACTAAAGAAACATAACCCAATTTATCTCCTTCATAAAATAAGGCGCCTCAATACAGAACACTATCCTCCTCACCATCTCAGCCACAACAAGAATAAAGCCTTAACCCTAAACGAAGTTCCAAACTCTACAATGAAACTAGAGTTGTTGTCCTTTCGATGCTACCACACCAAGCTTACAAAGTCCTCACACTGCTTATACTTTTAATAGAACCGCCATATACATCTCTTCGTCGTGCCACTGCCACTAAACCAATTGAATGTGAGTAAACGTCCTTGTCTGAACATGTCCATTTGCAATGATGACTTTGTAGATCCTTTGATCACGTCGTGAAGTTTGAATAAGAAGATGCAAGGTCAGGGGGTCTAATAACGAAGGTCGCAACAAAAAAATGCATGAGTAAAAGGGTTCGTAAGTCCAGCTGCTTATTTGTTTTTTTGGTTAGAAGAAAGTTTTGTTTTGTGATGGCTGATGATGTTTATTTCATTATTGAGAAGCTTCGATTATTATAATGGTGTGAGTTAGTTTTGAGGTTTTTCTTGTTAAGTTGTTAAGGGAAAAAGGTGAATATGGTTGATGAACTTTGTTTAATTAAGATGAAAATGGTGGAAGAAGGGTAAGGAGATGATAGATGTAGGGGTGGTTGGTGGAGGAAGATGGAGGAATAAGCGAGAGAGAAGAATGAGAGATAAAGAGAGATCAATTGAAAAATTATTAGTAGAACACACTTTAATTAAGGGGCAAGTCCAAGCTATAACAATTAATGTTACGTGAGCTTTATTAGAGTAGTGTAAAAACATTTAATAAAAGGTAATCGTTTGACACACTTTTGAGAAATAAAGAACCTATTTGAAATAAAACAAGAAAAACTTATGAGTTTAACTTAAAAAAATCAAATAAATAAAGGACCTAAGTAATGATTTAGGCTTAATGATTTTAATCAAATTAATCAAATTTCTTAACATGTGAATTAGGTAAATAAAAAGATGAAGGTAATACATAAATACAAGTTTTGATGTTCATCAAATTTCTCTAAAATTCATGTTAGAAACATGAAGTTATTTTTGAATAGTGTAAAAATAGATCCACACAATTGAGAACAAAATTCACAAATATACCATAATAATATGTTTAGAAGTCAAAAAGGATAAATAAAAAGAATAGAGAGGTTAAACTTTTGTGAGTTTACCAAAACCTTTCATTTCTTTCATTCCATTATTTTCCCTATAAAACCTCTCCTCTCCTTTCCTTCCCTTCCATTTTCCCTCAAATGGAGACAAAAGATTAATCTAGTATGTTTAGTTGGGTAAAATGAGAAGGAGAGGAGAGAGATCATGAATTAGAATTCTCCTACTAGTACTTCTAACAAAAATTTCTAACATACTAACATTTATTTATTTAAAAAAATTGAAAATTATAACCATAATTATCAAAAGAAGAACAAACAAGAAGCCTTAGAATGCTCACTTAACCATTAAATACCCTTTTAACTCAAGTTCTAAAATCATAAAAAATAAAATTCATTATATACACAAATTCAATATTTTGAAAGCTAACCCATTTCTTCTGCTTATATGTTTAATCCACTACTGTGAAAGTGAACTTAACATTAACCAATCTATAAATGCATTAAAAATATAAACAAACACTTAAACCGAAACACAAAATCGAATTAATCAAGTTGTAAGGATTTAATCTACAACAAATTCATATTATGATGCATAACCCCTTAATTCTTGTTTACCATTCACCATATCCAATCTCTCTTCTCCTTGTTCATCACTCCCAATTTTCAGATACTCGACCCACCGTGGATTAGATTCATTATTATAGATGCCATAAAAACTTCTCCCCTCGGGTGTCTTCTTCTACATAGCAGCAAGTTTCATCATCCCCACACCCTCCTCTTGATTTCAAGTTCATGTTTAACATGTTACTCCTCCCAACCTTTATAACAGGAGCTCTATTGTCTTCCCATTGGATTCTACCAAACGTCTGTTCAAACTTACTTTTAAGAAATTCCTAAAATCTCGGCACAACATAACTCACTCATGAAATAGTCAAAAAAAAAAAAAAAAAATATATATATATATATATATATATATATATATATATATATCATATAGGATTCATGAAATCTGAGCATTAAACATGTTCCTCAATAATCCTAGTCATTATTGTCAAATGCGCCTTAGAAAATTGGCTAACTCGTGATAAACTGTGACTCTTCAAACTCATTAGACTTAGTTAGGCTTATAAGAACTCACAAGTCTACGTTGAGCTTGCGAGCTATAAGACGCAACTGATGAAAACTCAAATGTTTGTGTTTTGTGTTTAAACCTTTTTTTTTTACTCTTTTCTCTTGTGCAATTATCTAATTCCTTCCATGTCAAAGGATACTTTTTTTTTTTTTGAATTATCTCATATTTTTTAATTTCCTTGTAAATTCTCAAAATAATCATAATTGAGTTATGAAACCAACCATGAGTGTTTCTATTTTGGTCCTTGCTCCATTTCTCGTTAGTTTTGTCATTCTTCCCTATTCTTTATCTGCTATCATTTGAAATTTGAAATTTTAAACTTTTGAACATACCTAATTTTTATTATTTTAATAAAAGATAGAATGGTACGTCTACAAATTAAATTTCAAATTGAGTGAGTCTATAAAATTTAAACAAGTTTACCTAAATTCTTGAGTGCGGAGTCTAAAAAGCTCCGATTTGGTTTAAAATCAACCTAACTATTCCGAAGGTGACTTGAACTTAGGAGCACCATATCTAGCAATCAGTTGCTCCGTTAGTTTTCCCCAAGTCAAATCTGAATCCATGGACATATGAACCAATGCACACATGGCCCTGAAAGATACCTCTTTGGCCATGCCAACAACCCAGCAGGGTCTACTCCCTCAAAGGTAGGAAGTTCAACCCATTTGCTACCATATTAAACTCTTCACACCCCACTATTCTTACTTGATGACTCCCATTAATCACAAAGATTGATAAATCCATATACATCAATACCCCAATGGAAGAAGTGCCAGTCATTTTGGCGCGATGTTAATAGCCGGTAAACAGCACCTTAACGAATCATTTAAAAAATAATTAAGATAATAACCGATACCTTAATAAAAATATACATAAGTATAGGAGTGTTTTTATTTATTTGACAAAAGAAAATGGCTTAGAGCAGACAAGATCGATTCCTCGAATTTCATGCTATATACATCCTCGGAAAATTGTCATACAACATGAATCGCTCCAGTATAATCTAAAATTACGCTTCATATCAAACAATGAAGCAAGCAACTACTAGATGACCAAAGTTTTGGACGCTCTATTATATACACACAAGGGACAACGTAAGATACAGTTATCAGAAGCACCAAAAAAAGAGAGAATGTATGTTGTGGTGCTACCTTTGAGGAGCACCAGAGAGTATGGGATCATTGATTGCTGAAGTATGCCGCTGCTTTCCTAATGCAGGAATACTAAGAGAACGTTTTCTGAATCTGGATTTCCTCTCACTCTTTTCCACAAGCAAAGAGGAATAAGAGCACAACGGCTCTGGAACTGCCATTGGTTCACTTTTAGTTCTAAGGAAATGATCAAGGTTCTGACTATACTTGTTTCCATGCAATTTAGTTCCCAGCTCATCAGCCAAAGCAGCAAGCTTATTCCTAAACTCCTCTTCATCACCTGAACAATACCCATATTCTTCTATCATATCTTGCATTGCAAGATCATCGTACTCTTCATCAGATTTCGTTGATTCCTCATCAACTGATCCTTCCTGCAAAGTAATTGAAAAGATTAAATATGACCCGGATATGGTTACATGCTACTGCTGAAAATTGAGCGTAGCATCAACTCATTTCCAAGTGACATAACCCACCACATGGAAAAGCACAAACATTGATTCAATGCAATAGCAATGGCAACCCAATGACTTAAAATTAATATACAGGGCAACATTTCAGATTGGTTAATCATTCAATGCATAAAAACACAATTCTACCTCTTCGTCAACATTTTTATCGCCATTATCATCACTGAAATCCTCATCACTGCCCACTTCTGGTTGATCATCAATCTCTTCATCACTGCCATGCACTGAGAAGTCTTCCTTGAGCTAAAAATTTGCAAAATAAGAAGAAAATCAAGTGGCAATATTTTTTATCCAGTATCTAACATTAAGAACCCATTATTTTACATGCTGAACAGATATAAACAGCAAAAAATGTTCAAATTTACCTCTTTCGCAGGGGCATCAGAATGCCTTGGTGAGCTACAGCAAGATGAATGATACCTACTACCAGTATCTGTTCCATCGGCTCTGGACTCATCAACACTTCCAGCACGACTAGTGCCACCATCACTGGGCCAAGCACTGATCCCATAAAAACCAAACTGAAGATTTACAGGTTCCGCCTTGCCAATTCGCAAGGGACCATACATTGGATGCCCAGCTCCATTCTCTGGTCCATTACTGTAAACTAAATCAACAGGCCAGGCCTTTGCCACCGACCCATCATTATTAACAAGTGCCATCAGATTCCTTGAAGAACCTTTTCTCTGGATCAATTGAAACATTCCTTTCGAGCTCAAAGAATTGGCTGCACATTGATTTCTATATTCTTCATAAACAACTGTTACGGTATTTCTAATAGGATCATATAGTTGATCCCCAGCTTCACGTCTTCGAAGACAGCTGAAGACAGTTGCATGGATAGCTGCTACACTCTTGTCAACATTCGTATTGTTTATTTTGGGAACTAAGTGCTTTTCAGCACGCTTGCAGAGATAATCTTGAATTGTTCGGATGTTTCTAATATACTTTACGTACTTGTTTTTAGCTGGATCCAATGTCATATACTTCGCGCGTACAGCAAATCTTTCCGTGTGCTTGTCCTCATTGGTAATGTGTATCATGAAAGGTATGACTGAAGGATGTTTTTTCATGAGCCCCATCTGCATGAGTATTCAAGCTTTTAATGCTACCAATGAGAACATAACAAATTGACATCCATAAGGGAAAAAAGTAGTAAAGGACACAATAAAAGAAATCCAACATACAACAAAATTGAGGCTCAAGTGGACACCCTCGACAACAACAGACTCTTTTCGTTCTTCCCATGCAGTGATTAGCCTATCAAGACTGTCAATCACCATCTCACTCTGTGCCTTATATCCTTCAATAGCCATCTGTTTTGGACTTAGCAGTTCAGCTGTACCAGAGCTCGTCTCTGATGTCTGAATATCAGATTTGTTAGAATTTTGACCCTCAATAACTTCATCCTTGGGAAGTGAATGTGACACACCAGCAAGCTTTTTTGCCTTTTTTTTGGCCTTTGCTTTTGCAACAGCGACAGGGTCCAAACACTCTCCTGCATGGTATGTAGAGGCCCACAACAAGGGGTTTTCCTTCTCATCAGCAAAACTTCTCATCATGTGCCTAATAGAATCGGTTGATACCACTGTTGTGATTCCCAACCTACTACCCTGATGTGAAGATATACATTAAGTTATTGAACTGTAAGATATAAATATTACTTAATTTCAACTTCATTACTCACATGCATATCCTGCTAAAAAATAATTAAAAACTAAAATTTTAGTACTTGCAAAAAGAAACTATTTCTCTATGTAAAGATACCAGTAATGCAGACAGTGTTGATTTGCCACAGCCACTAGTGCCACACAATAACACTGTCACAGAATCCTTACGTTCACGGATCCTGCAACCACAATTTAAAAATTACAATTCTCATGATAAGTATAAAAAAAAAATGAAGTAAAATTTTAAGGTGCGACAGATATCACATTTCAACATGCCATGTGTTGTACATCATATTAAAGCTCGGTAATTCACTCAGAAAAGTAAAAAAAAGATCAGGCAAAATACTTATCAAGGAACAATTGGACATTCAATCCATAGATTTTTATATTTGAGGCTTGGAAATAAAACCAGATGTGGAAGAAACTATTTACAAAAACAATTACTAGCAAATGAAGCAGTATTTTTAACCAGGCAAACTACAACTAAATCATGTTGAAAAATGAGAACTGCAATCCTCCAATTTTAAAGCTTCCGGGAAAAAATATACTTAGATTCCTCATAAAACCCAAAAAGTTACAGTTTGCTGTCAATTTCCAAGAGTGAACCAGAAATTTAAAGAAGGCGGAGCATATCTTGCAGGCAAGATAAAAAACAACAGAATAGCACACACATTAATTGCTAGTAAAAAGAACATAGGGTTTGATAATACTGACAAAGCCAAAATTTCAAGTGTTTAAATTGAACCAGATCATAAGCCAAGTAAACATAATTTTCATGTCAATAAAAATCATCTGCGCGTATTGATTACAGAAATAAATATAGAGCCTCAAAAGACAAATGATTAGGAGGCACCTTAAAAAATAATTCATAAGACGTGTGATGGAAGTCCATGAAATCAATATCACAAATCCTTATTAGTAGGATATTTATAGAAATTTTCAAAATCATACCAAAGCAAAATGCCTAATCAAACTAATGACATCAACTTTCTATAAATGCATCATAACGAGTACAAGCAACAATTACTAGAAAATTTTGATCAACAAAATGGAAACTACGGGAAATTGTATCTAAGCATATAATGTAATAGACTGCAATACAACAGAACATATGCGACAATCTCTCAAAATTACTTTTTCCCATCCTTAATTAAGATTACTGTAGATCATTGCCAGCATAAAGAAAATAGATAATGTTGTACCTGCAAGCTACTAACAAGTCTGCTCTCTGGTTAGGACCCACATACTTGTACTCTGCCATAGCATCACAGACAATATCTAGAAAAGTTTCTCTCCGAATGAAAGCAGATGTGCGTCTTTTGTACACCTCAAATGGTACACTCTTAATTCTACAATCTTTCCCAAAAAGTAATTGGTTGCCTAAGTCGGCTTTGCCCAGGCTAACACTGGCACATTGACCATCTTTCTTCACAGTATTCCCCTTTGGAGCATCACAACCAGATAAAACCTCTCCTTCAGGCCTCAAATTATTAGAAGAACTTCCTCTTTTTGTGAGTTCAAAAACTCTTTGGCTGATCTGATATGAGGAAGATGAAAAACATACTCAGATTATTTTTGTATGAAAATTCCAAGCTATGCAGTCTCTGCCCAAAACACACAAGACATTACTCAACAAAAATATGCACTAAAAGATGCCATAAACTAGTTACCAAAATGAACCATCATATATCAAATCAAGTCAAATACTCCTTAGACATTACAAACACTGATAATTGGTAACTGGTAAGGTACCACAATAATTAGAAGATAAATAAAGTATTTATATTTCAGTATGACGTGCATATTAACTAATATTACTCCCATAATGTTGTAGTACCCAACCAATGTTGTACGTGCATCCTACAAATTTTAGAACCAAATCTCAAACATCCATGCTGTATTTATGACCTGTGTCATATCCAAGCGTCGTAATAGGCTAATGATTTTTAACAATGAAGAAGCTTTCCAATCAAAATAAATTTCCCCTCATAAACTAAATATAGATAAACTCACTATGATCCATTATTTCTAATTCTTTCTTTGGTTCAAGAAATGGGTATTACCTACCTGAATTAAACATATTCTAGCCAAGAGCATATCATATCACGGCATGGTAAGCTAGGTCTTACAGCAAGATTTTTTATTCCACGGTGAATACTTGAATCCAAAATTAACTGTTTAACATCTGAATTAATCACTGGTTGATTGGTGATCCATTATTTCATTCAAATGAATGAAAACTAATTTTCTTAATACTTATTTTTTAAGAAAAAGATTTGAGACTCGGTATTAACCTAACCACAAACTCATATAATAAAGCACAATAGTCCACTTTAAAAGCATCATGTCTCACTTAAACATAATTAACTATAAGGAATAAACAAAAGGTTGAATCAAAAACGCATGCTAAACCACTTTTTAGTCTTGATACGCCGTTGAATCAAAGAAGGTACACAAAAAAAGGGGCAAGAACCAAATGCAACGCAGTCAAAGTAAACAAACAAAAACCGAAATAAAGACAAAACCAACATGACATTAACGACCAGAATAACGTGAAACGAGCAAAGCACAAGAACAAACAAGTCAAATTCTTCCGTTCAACAAAGACCCCACCAAAAAAAATCCTCAAAACTACAACCACAGCACCTAAAAATAAAACACCCTCAAATGTAGACAAGTAAATCCGAAACCATCAATGAAAATATCAACACACCAACACATTCCAGGATCAATCTAAACAAAACGAATATCAGAAATTTTTTTAATGAACCCAAAAGTATTCCCTAGTCAAAAGCAAATCCTTCCAAAACATAGGGATGAGGCATTGTCTCATCAAACAAAGCTTTCTCTATACTCACGGCAAGATTCGAAACCTATCAACATGCTTAAAATCTCAATTAAAGTCATTTGCTTGTCAACTATGTCGGAGTTTTTTGGTATAAATATCAGAATTTAAAATGAAAAAATAAGTGTTATATATATATATATATATATATGAAAGGAATAAGAAAATTAGAAAACCTTGAAAGCGTGCCGTGCTTTGCATCCTATAAGCTGGAGGGTGCTCTGGAGAACGGAACGCGAGTATCGAAACGACTCTTTCTTCTCGGCGTCGTCGACGACCACTAAGTAGAGTGTCTTCCCAATCTCACCCATCGCACCCTGCAGATCAACAAAAACGGCCATGCAAATTGCATAAACGACAACCGAAAAAGGGAAAACTAACTTCCAGCGTAAGCTAAAAAAACAAACGAAACGCATTGCCGAAACTTAACCGCAAGCAATGGCGAAACGAAACGGAAACCGAAACCGCGGAGCCCAAACGACAATGCGGATAAGGCGATTATCAACTAATAAAGGGTAAGGTGATGTCGTTTTGGTTTTGAACGAATGGAACGGTGCGCCATTTTGCTTGGTTTTTTCTTATTCTTTTTCCTTTGGCTATCTTTCTCTCTCCCTCGCTCGAAAAATAAATAGCAGGTTCAGGTTGTGAAATGACCGATTTCGCCCTTACGTTTCCTTGAATTTCATTTGCCGCGTTTTTATTTTATTTTATTTTGGAACATTAGCGGGTTCCACAGGATCAACTATCAACGACTCGCATACTTTACCTTTGATGGTAACATATGCTAATCTTTAATTATGAAGATTATACAATTATTATACCAAAAGTTTCTCATAAAAATAGGAATAAGAATGAGTCAGTCACCTTAAAAATCAAACTCAAATTTATAACCTTCCGAATTATGAGCGGCTATGTATTTATTAAATGTCGAATAAATTCTCAATATTCAACGATTTCAATTTGATGATTCACATAACATATGCTCCTAAAGTAAAAAGTGCATGCGTTTACTTTCTTCGTTTTACACAAAATATATATAAAAGTAAGATGCATCATTGAAACGACAATTTTTCTGGGTTTTTTCAGAAACCTCCATTTTTATTTTAACTCAAAAAACAACATTATATATATATATCAGCTGTGTGATGCGTCCAAGATATTCTTTTAAATGTTTTTGATATTTCTAAAATATATGGGATAAGTTTTATATCCTTTTATAAAATGTAAAATTCTGATTTTAATTATTGGGTTAATTTATTAATCAAAAATTAAATTGGGAATGTCAAAGTTAATTAATGATGGTTACGTTAATTTTTAAAATTTATTGGGGTGCGTCTTGGGTAATATGAAGTTACCCAATTGGTTTCAGAAATTAACCGAATGTGTAAGAAGACAGAATTACCCTTACTTCATTAAACTAATTCATTCTTTTCTTCATTTTCTCTCGCTCTTCTCCCGTGCATGCTAGAAAGGAAAGAAGTCGTTGTTTTTATCCACCTCCATCACCCGCGTGTACCATTTTCTTCCCTACTATTCTTCTCTTAAATTCCATCAAAGCAAAACTAATTTCAAGGTCTCATTGTCATTTCTCTTCATAGGCAGCCATTGCAAGGCCTTAGGAGTCCTCCAATTTCTTCAATTCTAAGGTGAATCACATGAATCCACCTCGGTTTGGCAAGTTTCTTCCACTCCACTCTCTAATTTCTTCTAATTCCATTATTCTTAGGTCGTTTTAAGAACCTATTTAACATGGCAGCAATTTGGAAGGTTGGGGCTCCATTTATTAGTTGTTGGAAAGGTAAATCCGAAAACCCATGGTCCAATTTGGTTCTGTTTCATGAATTGGAGCTTACCCTTTTAAATTCCATGGCCAGGGATCATTTTTACACTATTTAGGAAGTGTGGGGCAGCATTAAGCCTTGACGGAGTTGAGTTTCAGGAATCGTTGGCGTTATATGGTAATTCATTTATTGTCAAAACTATGGCTAATTGATGGTTAAAATTGATTGTTGTAATTGTAGGGATTTTCAGATTAGAGAACTAATCAGTGGGAATGAAATCGGAGTGATCGGGAAGCGTTTTGAGCTTTAGGAATTGTTGATTCCATGTAAAGGAAGCATTATATTTTACATGTATAGATTATGAACAGGTTAGGATGTATATGCATGTTTATGTTGATAGTTGATTGATGTTTGGATAAAAATCATAGGGAATAATGATGTTTGATTTTTATTGGCTATATACTCCTTCTTGGTGTGTCATCGATTTGTTGTTAATTATGAAATATGTTAGAAGTCATTCATATATGTTTATGATAACTATGATTATAAGTGCCTGAGATTGCAATTGATGTTTATAATGATTGTTGTTTATGGTTATGGCATGAGGTTGCCTTAATAAACATGTTATGATGATGATGATAATGATGATGATGATGATGGTGAGTAATTAGGCTTTAGATAGCTTGAATTGGAATTGTGAATTGATTGTAATTGATTGTTACATGTTATACGTGTGGATAAATTGAAATAAGAACCCTTGGTGATGGTAACCAAGTGGTGGTCCATGATGATGGTAATCAAGTGGTTCATTGATGGTTTGTGATTTGTTGTGAGCATAGCATTTGCATTCAGATGCACACAAGACAGCAAGGGGTCTGTGATATCATCCCAAATGAGAAGACGGTCGTTGGATAGGCAAAGACCTTGTGTGGTTTCCTCTGGATTCCACAGCCGCCTTGGATTAGGTTCAAGGCTAGCCCGTAACACCTGAGTTGAGTTGTTGTTGTCACTAAGAGTGGCTGGTGTTACATTATGGGCGAGCGGTTCGGTACCAGTAAAATGAATTAATTATATATGTTGAGAAAATTATATACTATAGTATAAATTCCATCAATAGAGTTGGATTCGTATGCATATGCATTTGTATATATATATATATATATATATATATATATATATATATATATATATTGAGATTGAGATGCTATTGGATAGCTTTTACATTATTGTGATTTATGCATTTGAGATGTTGCAAACATGTTAAATGGCAATGTGAATGATGATGATTTATGTATTGGTATCATGATTGTAAAACTAGATAGGTATTAGTATGTACAATAGTAAAATTGAGTTCAATACCTGTCATTTAACATATATATGCTCACCCTTAAACTTGTGGTTTTTTAATAGATTTAGACTGTGGCGAGCAATGGTGATTAGCCATATGGAAGCCATTATGATCATGGGAACCATAGGTGGATACATACCTACATACATGTGTGTGGATGTTTGTATAGTTTTGGTATAGTAAGCCTTGACCGGCTCCTAATATGTATATATACACTTTGTATAATGGACTAGGTAGCTGATAATCCCACCGGAGATTTAGAATTGATTTTGATATAATCTAGTAAGTTTTGATGGTGTTGATATGCATGATGATAGATTGGACTTAGTTGGATGTGAATAAATTAATGATAATGAATTTATAATTGGAATACACAAGAACTATCACATGTTGCATATACTAAAGAACTGATATGATGGGTAAGAATTGTGTAAATTGTATTGCATATGAGATGTTTAAACGAGATTAAAATTGTTTGATAGCAAATAACATGGTAAGTGGCATGCAAAACCATTTATATTCATGCCTAATTGGAAACTAGACAGGTCAAAATAGAATCTGCAAGGTTCTGGAACCTCTGGATTGGTCCAATAGCTCATATTTGATATTTGGAGTGTGTGTGAATTGGAATAGTCTAATTTGAATGGGGATTGATAGGTTAAGTTGGGTGGAAAAGCCCTAAGTTGACCAAATTGTATTTTTACGCATAACTTGCTCATTTGTATGAATTTTGGAGTGTGGCTTGTTGCCACAAGTCATAAATGATATGTTTTAGGAGGTGTTAGAGTTTAGTGGTACTTAAAGGTCATTTAGGGAAGTTAAGGTGTGTAGAACTTAGCTCATAGGCTAAAATTCTGCATAATTCTACATTCTGTATATCTAGTAATCAATTACAAGGTTGGTGTAATCGATTACCAGAAAGCAGACCCTGTAAAATTGTGAAGGAGCTTGCGGGTAATCGATTACATGGGCCCTGGTAATCAATTGCACCATTCTGGTAATCGATTACCAGACACACATTGACACATGAATTTTGTCTTTAAGTGCTGGTAATCGATTATAGGGTTAATGTAATCGATCACACACTAGCTTATGACCTCAATAACTTGTTGAAACACGTTGAGACTACGCCTAACTTACTCATAAACCACCTAGGGTTAAAGTAACTAATATTTGGGACTTTCGAGCAGTCAAATGGGATTTACAATTATTCAAAAAAAATCTTTATGTTTTATCTAATTGAGCATTAGGTTCTCACATAAAAATTTCATATATTTTAAAAATATCAAATATGATTATGTTGATAATATGAATAATATCCATGTATGTTGTGTCCTCATGAGTTACAAATGCATCAAGATAAATGTATAGATCATTATGTATAGTCAAAACATTTATTTGTAACAAATTCATCCTTTAGTTATAATATTTAATTTCCACATACATAAAAATGATATGTTCGCAGGGAGATTAGGTACGGATTATAGGTGATTCGAAAAATGAATTGTTAATCCTCTTATATGAAAAATTTAGGCCTTAATGGTGTAAATGCAAATTTTGGCAGATCATTTTAAACAATGACAAATCTATGTATGGTTGTCACAATTTATGTGATAGATATTCTAGAAAGATTTAAGTACGTAGAATACATGGTTGACCAATTATTTTAAAATTTGACAAAATGAGTTTCTTACAAGTTACAAGTCAATAGTTGGCTAGTATATGAAATGGATTTTTCTTTTCTTTTGGGTGAATGGAGTATGAAATGGTCTGCATTTCGTTCGATATTTCATGTCTTTTCAACATTGCTGTTGTAAAATGGATCCTGAGGTATTCAAAATTCAAAACCAGGTTCCAATTTGTGTTTTAAGAATTAAAATCGAATTTAAAAGGTTACACGCTCAAAATTACGGCAAATTACATAGACTTATGGTATAAGCTGTATCCTAGTAATATAAATTACATGAATGTGTTATTTTTATCATCTATTAAAGTTGAATGAGTTAGAGAAATGTTTTAATCAAATAGATTTTTTTATTTTTTTTATAAGAAAAATATCAAATAGATTTTTTCGACAATTGGTAAAAGAGTAGAAAAATATCAATGTGAATTAATTGCGTTAAGCTACCCTATAAGAAGTGAATAGCAGTAGTAGTTTGGGTTTTATTCCTTTAAACATTCAGACTAACGAAATAATAGTGTTTATTGATCATGACAAAAGTTGCAACACAATTAAAGCATCAACTTTATATCAATTTGCTCATGGATGACAACACATTAACATTTTTGAAGAATATTACAGGATGATTTATTTTTTAGAAAATCTTTTCTATTTTCTATTTTTATTTGTAGTTAGCATGTTTTCTCGTTTTTAAAATCCGTCCAAAAAATAATATAATTAAAAAAATGTTCAGAATTTCATATATATAATAATTTTATAACTTGTTTTATAAAAAAATAATAATTTTATAATTAAATAGAAAATTTAAAAAAATTCTGTCATTAACGTCTCTTCATAGCTTAATATGTTATTGTTTAGTGTAGTGATGCATTTAATGTTTTTCATTTGTTTTTCTATTATACCAATTAAAAAAACTAATCAACCTCTTACTATTTGGTTCGAAGCATAGTTTTAAAAACCGGACCGGACTGACCGGTTTGATCGGTTGGACTGATAATCGGTCGGATATTGGTTTGGACAAGGGAAAAAACTGAGTATCTCAAAACCGGTCAAAGTTTTAAAATTGTTTTTCTTTCTCTTTTTATTATTTTTTAAAAAATTCTATTAAAAATATTTTTAAATAAATAAAAAACTTATATACATTTACATATTATTTTTATTTATTATAATTTTTAAATCCTATAAAATATGTAATATCATCCTTAGTTAACTTAGTTTTTATATAATTCATTATTAATATATCAAGAATTATATTAAAATATATATTTTATTATAAACGGTTCGACCACGGTTCAAACACGGTTGAACCAATAAATCTTTTAAAACAGTATCTTCACCGGTTCCATCACCGGTCTAATTTTTAAAACCTTGGTTAGAAAAGAATAAGTGAGAGCTCTAATTGAATGAATGTATTAAATGCATGATCACGAAATGGTTGAAATTTTTCACGTATGTGTGAAACCTGATGTTTGTTGAGGAAAAAAACATATATTTCCCCAAATTAAGAAATGTAGGAAGTGGTATACAATTGTTGAAATATTTTTTAATGCATTCAAACTATCTTTTCCTCGACTATAATTGAAGCTTAATTTGTCAAAATAAAAAGTAAGCGTCAGAAGTAAAGTTTTTAAAAGGAGAGTTGTTAAAACTGATGATCACAGTACATATACGGATAGCAAAAATGGTTAAGTTTGGTTTTAAAAAAATTAGTATTTAATTTGAATCTTAAAAGAATTACCTATACTACACCTTCTATTGCAATTCACTAAAAATATATTACATTCCTCCCTAAATCCTTAAATATAAAACCCTTTAACCTAATTCACAAGTATTAAAAAAGATAATTAATTTAGTTTAAAGCATTAATTTTGTCTGAAATTATAAGTAATTTTCCAGAAATTACTCTTAACAGCATTGAAATCATACTATTTTTTCTTTTTTCACTTATTCTCTTTCTACTAATTCTTTCTCCATCATAATTAATTACTTTTTTGATTAATTACCATCAATTGTCTCTCTATTGATTCTCATGATTATTGTTTCCTTTATTTTTCCCATCATTTTCGTTAGCGCCAATTTTTTCTTCTTCAGAAAATTCAAACAAGTAACTTGGTTACTTTAATTTTTTCCCATCAGTACCATTGGCGCCATTTTTTATGCTTCAAAAAATGAAACGACTCTACTGACTTCTTGCATGGAATGTAAAAAGTGGTATGCATGAATGCCTCAGATAAAATAAAGAAAAGATGAACCCTCCCCCTGATACTGATTTAAACATTCCGTTGTCTTTGTTAGATGACAATGAGTACCAGAATCATGCTTTGGATTCCAACATCAGTGTAGGTGTTCAACTTGTGGAGAAAGCAAATGGAAAGAGGATAAAATTGGAGAAGCCCAATAACTTGAGTTTACTGTTGCAAAGAGTGTAGAGTTTGAAAATGATTTAGGAGAACCCCAAAATACAGAGAAAAGGAAGAAAATGTCACACGCTGAATTACACGATCTTGATTTGGGTGTACATCAGCATGTGGAAGATGATGAATTCCATGAAACATCCAACCCAATGGTATAACTTTTACTCTTTCGTCAATTTTTAAGTCCATGGTCCAATACCTAATTACAATGGTATATTTTTTACTTTTTCGTTAACTTTTTTGGATATAAACATTATTACATTTTCATTGACAAATAGAATATTATTTGAATATGAAGACGCGAGCAGTATATGTAAGTCTCTAAGTAATGGAGACCAAAAAGCCATTTCTATTCTCCTATTACAGCATAAGCATGATGGGAAATTGAAAAGAGAGTTTGAAAAAGAGCTTGCTTTATTGTACTCAGTCTCTTATAGTGTCACCAAACGTATTTGGAGAAAAACAAAGGGTATAAGGGATGTTTCTCATGGTAGAACAAAAAAATTTGGACGTAAAAGAATTCAATTTGATCATGATTATTTTTGTCAAGCTTCTTTGTCAAGAAGGACCACCATCCGATATTTATCGTCTATTTTGAATATAAACAGGTCATCATTAGCCAAACTTCAAAAGGATGGACTTATACGACGACACACAAATGTGATTAGGCCATTTTTGAAGGAAGATAACAAGACATTAGACTAAATTTTTGTTTGTCAATGTTGGAAGATGGTACTCTACCTCATGATCCAACTTTCTAACTATGCATAACATTGTTCATATTGATTAGAAGTGGCTTTACATGACCAAAAAATCTATGAAATATTACTTGTTACCAGAGGAAGATGAGCTGTTACATATATCAATACAAAAATTTATTGGGAAGGTTATGTTCTTAGTTGCTATTGCTCGGCAGAGATTTGATGTTGCATGGATTGAATTTGATGTTGCATGGATTGAAACTTTCTTCAAAAAAATAGAAGTGTATCCTTTTGTGACTCAATAGCCACAAAGAAGAACAATGTCAATAGAGCTGCAGGTACTCTTGAAACAAAACCTGTTACTTTTGTGACTAGAGATGTAAGTAGAATATTCTTGATTGAAAAAATTATTCCGTACATTAAGTCAAAATGGCCAAGAAATGACACGCACAAACCAATTTTTATTCAACAAGACAAAGCAAGGTGCCACATTGACAAAAATGACAAAGAATTTTGTCGAGTTCAAAGAAGATGGTTATGATATTCGACTCATGTGTCAACCTCCAAATCCCGACTTAAATGTATTAGATCTTGGTTTCTTCTTTTCCATTCAAGCATTACAACATAAAGAAATGCCAAGGAAAATTGATAAGCTTGTTGAGGCGGTGGTAAAGTCATTTGAAAACTTTTCATCAATTGAGTCAAATAAGATTTTCTTAACATTACAAACATGTGTGTTAGAAATAATGGAGGCAAAAGGTTCAAACAAGTACAACATTCCACATGTTGTTATTTGGAAAAAAAAAGGATTCTACCTACTCAAATAAAATGTGGTCCCTTATTAGTAGAAGAAGTCATTCAATAATTGAGAGTTGGTTTAGTTTAAGTAAGACACTAAATATTCAAGTTATTGTGCATTCGTTTAGCTTGTTCTGCCTTAGTTATTTTGGCTGTAGCTATTTCAAGTCATTTTTTTGGTTCTACCTCAATTCTACTTCAGTCCTATGGGAAATTTAGTTCTTGTTATTTGAAAACATTCAATTTATCTCTATTTTTTAGTAGTTGAGTGTTACTCCGAAGTCTCCATTTAATACATGAATTGGTGCTATTATTTGTTGTTATTTGAATTGCGAAAATAAGTGTGTTTTTACAAAAAGTATTTGTGGTCATATTGTCCTCTTGATATTGACATGCAGGAAGATTAGCAATAACCATGTGATAACAGTCCCAAGATTCACTTTTTGATTTTTATTGATGCCTTCTTGGCCAAAATATACACAGGTAGTACTATTATAAGTATAAATAAAATGATCATATTTATGTTAGCTAGTTTCTTTTAATTGTCCATACTGCTACCTATGTCTCAGAGTTTATGTCAGCAAAATACAAACTTATATAAGCTCCTCAATAAGAGAAATGTATTAAAAGAAATAAGTTTCATTTTCATAATATATGTATAATTAAGTTTAATGAAGTAGTGTGCAAGTTGCTATACTGTTATGTGTCTGAAAAATTTTCCATAAATTTAATGACTTTTATATAGCTAGTTCAAATGGTAGAATAAACATTATTCATAATTATGATTCATAAAATTTAATTAGACCAAAATGAAATTACCAATTTTGCTTGCATAGTAAAATCTGCTTTTTTAGTTTGGTTAGTATGATGTTAATCTTTTCACCAAACTGAGACAATTAATATGTAAAATGTAAAGAATTTGAGTTGAGGAACTTGTCCATAAATGCAATGAACATATTGTAAGTTCTGTGAAACTTTTTACTAATTGAAGGCTAATGACAACAAATGGATCAGTTGGTTGATGCATAAAAAGCAAAAATTGATTGCTGCTATACTTCATAATTCCTGGCAAAAAATTAATCTAAAGTTATTAAATTTATGTTCTGTTATACTCCATGATTCTTGACAAATGGATCATACTACCTTTTTTTACTCTTACCTTATTTTCTTATGTCATTCATCCTTATTTTATCCTAAATACCAAACATTTTGCACTCTCCAATATCAAAAAAAAATCAAGTCTCATTCAAGTGCAAAGTTCTAATCTGGATTCCAGAACAAATTATATTTGGGTACAATATTTTTATACCAACTATTATGATCATCAAATTGCAAAGGAAGTACCTAGGTAATCAGGAAACAAAAATTTTCATTTCAAAATCTAGACAAAGTATTAAGGATATGATATCATATTTATAAAATTTAGGCATGGTATTTAACATAGATGATCTGTTCTCAAATAACATTCCACACAAACATGATCAAAGACAGATTTACCAATTGATATGATATCCACAACAGATTCAAGAATCATGAGACCAATTTTTACAACACACTAGCATTCTATAATTTCGTTTCTTGAGTAGATGAATTTGGGTTTGAGGATATGCTAGAGGACACTAAAAAATGATGGATATGATTAACATACGCCAAGAATATCTTTTCATACGCCAATAACAAGGACAAAGACACAAACCACAAAAAAAGATTAACATAATAAACAAATTGACAAAATAAGATCCTTACAATAGATAGTCTAGTGATACACAAATCGATTACAACAAAATAAGATTTAACATAAACTAGCATATACTGCTATAAAATTTCATATAAAACTGACAAATTTCACATTGTAGTAACTATAAAATTAATGTAAAGTGACACATAAAACTAAAGATCCAATCCCGCAATAAAAACCATCAATAAAATTTATTTAGACATGCCCCTAACATTCTAATGACAACTTTTTTCTTTTCTTTGACTTCAAAACTGTCATTTTCATCCACGTCTTTTGGAAATTTGTTTAAATCAATGACCGAACATTTTTTTTCACTGAGAACACATTCAATAGTAGCATCATTGAGACAACCTTCAAACTTTACAAACTAAACTTCTTCTTTCTCTGCCACAAGAACTTCAAGCGAATCAAGTACTATAGCGTCATCCACAAGGACGTTTGAAACACTAATGAAAGAATCTTCAACCAACACCTTCGAAAGAGTCTGCTACCACGTCTACTATAATGGAATCTTCAACTACACCATTAAAGGAGTCCTCAACTGCCTCCCTTGCAACACATTCAAAGGAATCCCAAGCTACTTCCATGTTCTCTATGTCTAATGTGTCACTTGCCATTGATAGTGTAGGAGTTCAAAATTGCAAAAGCTTCTATTTTAACACTTATTTCTAGTTCCATATGAAAAGCCAGCAACAATTAACAAGGGACATTAGCATAGGGAGTGGAGCAATTAATAGGAGAGGTAAATTAACCTTTCTGATACTCATTTATTATCTTTTTAAACCCCAAAAAAGAGTTACTCATTAGAATAGGTATTTTAGTTTAAAAATAATTAATGATATAGAAATTCGAAGTAGAGTCTTATATTTAGGGACAAAAAAAATTCTCAAAAGGGTCCTATATTTAAGGACAGAGGTAGTGTAACTTTAAGTCACACTTAAAATTTAAAGCTCTGATGGTATATAAAGGGTTTGTTTGACATAAAAAGTTTATAGTTTTTTGAAGAGTTTATGATTTTTCAAATGTTACTGGAGTTGTTTTGTAGCTTTTGGAAAGCTACTCAAGGAAGCTTGTGGCTTTTTAAAAGCTATAAGTTATCTTATTAATTACTTAGTTATTATTCTTACCTTTTTTGTGACCACCATCTTCTTCATTCTTTGAGTCAGCCTTACTCTGTGTGATGTGAGAATCGTTGTACCGCCCCCATAATGGGCGCCAAAATGTTCACTCTGAGTTTGTAAATGCCAAAACCCTAAAGAATTACTCTAGGAAAATAAAGTTTATTAAACAAAATGTCACTTGAATTACATAGGGGTTTCTGAGGCCATATTTACATTAAAGAAGAGTTTTTATCTTGGTTTAATATCTAATAGATAGAGATAATTGAAGAGATAAAAATAATTTCATAAAATAAAGAAATAAATGAGGGACTTAACTCGTTGAGAAGAAGCAAACATCTATTATTATCTACCAATATCCATAATTTTTTATAAATGCCTTCATCATAATATCCCTATGAATATAAATATAACACAAATATGATATTTTAATTCGTGGATGTGTTGACAGTGAATAGTCACAGTACACATTTATGATATCCATTTACATATATGTTAAACAAAAGTGTGGTTTATAGATTGAAGTTTTTTATTTCCATTTATAATTTAACAAACACAATT